>CM056391.1:2683438-2703438 GCA_029718625.1 Synaphobranchus kaupii
ATAGAGTATGTGTGTGTGTGTGTGTGTGTGTGTGCGTGTGTGTGTATGTGTGAGTTTCTCCTTTAAGTCACATGAATAGTGTGTGTGTGTGTATGTGTGAGTTTTCTCCTTTAAGTCACATGAATAGTGTGTGTGTGTGTGTGTGTGTGTGTGTGTGTGAGTGAGTTTCTCCTTTGTCACATGCATAGTGTGTGTATGTGTGTGTGTGTGTGTGTGTGTGTGTGTGTGTGAGAGAGTTTCTCCTTTAAGTCACATGAATAGTGTGTGTGTGTGTGTGTGTGTGTGTGTGTGTGAGAGAGTTTCTCCTTTAAGTCACATTAATAGTGTGTGAGTGTGTGTGTGAGTGTGTGAGTGTGTGAGTGTGTGAGTGCGTGTGTGCGCGTGTGCGCGTGTGCGCGTGTGCGCGTGTGCGCGTGTGCGCGTGTGCGCGTGAGCGCGTGAGCGCGTGAGCGCGTGAGCGTGTGTGTGTGTGTGTGTTTGTGTGGTGTGTATGTTTCAGTATTCTCATTAAACATATTGATGTTGCCATATTAGACTTGTTCTATTTCATTTGTTCTGGGAGCCTCCTATAGGCCTCCCACTCTGGTGCCCCCCTGTGGCCACACATGGACTGACAGCACAGGTGAGCGAAGCAGGGCAGTTCCAGCCTCTTGGTGGTGGTGCCATGGTAACCTGTGTGCTGATTGTCCAGCAGTCGGTCCCCTCCCATTGCCGGAGTGGCATTCCTCATGTTCTTTTAAAGGTCAAAGGTCAGGCCCTGTTTCATCCCCCTGTCATCCTGTTTAGTGTATGTATGTGTGTGTGCAGTGTATGTGTGTTTGTGTATGGGTCAAGGCCATGTTTATGAAGGCATGTTCGCCATGGTAGTTATAAAGCACAGAACTTGTGCTTTCTCCTCTGTTCCACAGTCATTTAAGGCTAGCAGCTCCAAGCATATTATTAGGCATAATATTTTCTCTATAATAATACTGGGGTGACCATGGACCCAGGAGGGACAGGGGATGAATCAAATGCCCCCCCCCCCCCCAAAAAAAAAAAATTATTATATTACTGTAAGTGTCCCCCAAATAAATCCTAAAGAAAAATGTCCTGTTTGTTGTCCAGTGACAGTTCAAATTAGACTTATGTGCTTAGGGGCTACTGTGTACCAAACCAGTGTTCAATGTAAACTCTCTGGGTCTCTGGGCCAGACCCCTAACACTACAGGCACAGAGACACAGCCAAAACACAAAACATCGACTGGAGGCTGCCAGTTCACTACAGTAGAAACTGTGTGGAGGGGCAAAGCGAGGATTTTATCGGCTGTCTTTATTTATTACTCCACTCCAGACAAAGGACAAGCAAACTTATGAGACGGTACCAGGAAGCAGATGACAGAGTAATCAGTGAGCGCTACAGCTAATTAAACTCCATGATGTGCTGCTTGGAGCTCTCTAAGTGAAACATCAGCCTTAGCACCATTATTTGTCTCATCCTCCTTGCCTTTGAATAAGCTCTGCAGCAATTATGGAGATCACTTTAATTTCTGTGTTTAGGGAAGTAAAAAAAAGATCAACCAAGTTTTACAATGTCCTTGTAGAATAGAAGTTAAACAACTCATAAAATGCACTTAAAAGTTTGGACTGATTAGTAATTTGAAATATTGTGTTTTCATGTTGAATTGTAATGTGACACTTTGAGGTTATTTAAAAAATATCGCTTGTTGTTTAGTTTGGAATGAACATGACATTAGTTAAATATATTGCCGGTCAATCTAAGAAATTAAATATAAAGACTGTTTCCCATTACTTCTGGTTAATGTTTCAAGTACCTGTACAGAAAGCATTTATTAAAATTAAACTTAATAGAGGCTGATGTTCACATGAGTTAATGAGCATAAATTATTGCCTACATTATAGGAGTCCACAATTTAAAATGCACATTATCGCTGTTTAATGCAGGAATCGGAAACTCAAACCAACACTGTCTGGAGGTTTCTGTGCTTTCCTTTTAATTCATTCAGTGTTCAAGCCACGGGCGACTTTAGTCGACAAAAATAAGTACGGTCCTAAAGTGCAGAGGGCGACTAAAGTCGACCACAGCCGTCTTTACTCTGCCACACCCGGTAAAGAACAGCCGTCTTTGCTCTGCCACACTGTAAAAACAGCCGTCTTCACTCTGCCACACTGGTAAAAACAGCCGTCTTCACTCTGCCACACCGTAAAGAATAGCCGTCTTTACTCTGCCACACTGGTAAAGAACAGCCATCTTTACTCTGCCACACCGGTAAAGAACAGCGTCTTTACTCTGCCACACCGGTAAAGAACAGCCGTCTTTACTCTGCCACACCAGTAAAGAACAGCCGTCTTTACTCTGCCACACCAGTAAAGAACCAGCCGTCTTTACTCTGCCACACCAGTAAAGAACAGCCGTCTTTACTCTGCCACACCGGTAAAGAACAGCCGTCTTTACTCTGCTACACCGTAAAGAACAGCCGTCTTTACTCTGCCACACCAGTAAAGAACAGCCGTCTTTACTCTGCCACACCGGTAAAGAACAGCCGTCTTTACTCTGCCTCACCGGTAAAGAACAGCCGTCTTTACTCTGCTACACCGGTAAAGAACAGCCGTCTTTACTCTGCTACACCGGTAAAGAATTTTGGATTTGAGTTGGGAAAAATTAAACAATGACCAATTTACAATTACATTCTTTTACCTTCTTTTACCCGGTTTTGCTCTTTTTTTTAATATGGTTCTAGATGGAAATATTTGAAGTTATATTTATCCCATGTTTACAAAAAAAAAAAGCCTCATGTCTAACCATCTAAACCAACATTGGGGCGTGGGAATAACTCGTCCCCGTCAATTTGTACCAACACCTTTCCGCGTCAGTGACCAAGAAGAAATTGAACACAATCAAGTGGGCAATATAACAACTACTGCTATGCTGCTTCCTCAGTAATGGGAGAAAATTAACGAACGCACTTGATCATCACTGTATCTCTCTGCAGGGGGAGTAAATTACACAGTATCAAAACCATATTGGCATAAGCGAAGGCTCCGCTGTAACCCAATTGCCATTTGCTGTTTTTTTTTTGTTTGCCTTGCTCCCATAGCTTCAGTCGTTCCACGATCGTCTGGTAAACCTTTGAGTCACAGGCAGTAGCCTACCATCAATTTGAGTTTCATAATATCCCTTTCCCAACTTATATTTAATAATTCTCTGATTTCCACTTCTGTCCAGTTATTTCCCATATCTCCTCCAGTGACCATCGTTTTGTTGGTTCCGTTTTTAATTAGTCCCTCACGCCACAGATTTTAACCTACGTTATTTTTGCCTCAGGATAACTCTTTCTGTTTGAAACGGTTGATACAAAGTAATTCATGTGGACAGCTCATTTGTATAAATCCATACAAATGACAAGTTATTATGTTTATTGTTCATCTGTACATAGCCAGTTATGCATTTTTATGTAAAACTGTTTTCACTATTATTACACATCACCAATGTAAGAGTCATGTTAACCAAACTAAGAAGCAATGAAAATAAATTATATTATATATTTCCATAAGTATTGTTTGACGTTCTTATAGTGAACTGAACCAGAAGGTGTGCTATTTAATCCCATCTATCCTCATTAACAACAAATTCTGTTGAATAGGTAAAATTATGTGTTTTATTGACAGCTTGCACATTGACAGGATCAATCTAAAATTCTTCTTGCATTGAATGAGTTAAACAGCAGATAGATTAGGTCCTTGGAGACTCTTTAGCCAATCAGAGGCTTACATTAAGCACTTCACCCAATCAGAGGCTTAAATTACTAGCGAATGTCACCCAAAGGCTTACAGGTTATTGGTTGGCTGTTTCGCCTAAAGGAATTGCATTCTCTACATTATAAACATGTTAAATCATTATGAAATTGCCGCTCGAGAGTCGCCTGTCAGTATATGACAGTTAACTCTCTTAAATTAGTGGAATATATTTTTGCATTTACATTTACTGGACGGCACCCGAGAGAATAGCCTATTCATTAATCATGGAATGGAACTAAAGTAAAATGATTGTTATATACTGCTGTGAAGTCAGTTTTCAGCAGGCTCCCATAAATTGTGTAAACAATGAAATACGTACCTTTACCTTAAGATTCAGGTTTCCCTTTACCAGTCCAATAATGTTTCTGCTCCTGTTTGTTCTGTGGTTACCTGACACAGGTTTTACCTCAAGTGACGCCCACCTTATAGTAGTATTCAAATTAGTATTTTCTGTAATCTAGAGTAAATTCTTTTTATTGCTGATCAAGTTCTAAGTGATTTTAGGAATAATCAGGTTGTTGGTGATTTTAGGAATGATCACGTTGTTGGTGATTTTAGGAATAATCAGGTTGTTGGTGATTTTAGGAATGATCAGGTGGTTGGTGATTTTAGAAATGATCAGGTTGTTGGTGATTTTAGGAATGATCAGGTCATTGGTGATTTTAGGAATGATCAGGTCATTGGTGATTTTAGGAATGATCAGGTTGTTGGTGATTTTAGGAATGATCAGGTTGTTGGTGATTTTAGGAATGATCAGGTTGTTGGTGATTTTAGGAATGATCAGGTTGTTGGTGATTTTAGGAATGATCAGGTTGTTGGTGAATTTAGGAATGTTCTAAGTTCTCCTCTTGTCTCTCATTCCTGCATTGTAATAGTTTTTTTTATCTGGACCACCTCTATAAATGATTAATAAACATGTAATATATGTTACTATGTTTAATAAGCATGTAATGCACCTGAATAAGGTTAATAAGCATGTAATAGACATAGATACTAAGGGTCATTCTCTCCTTTTGTGCTGTAATGTCAGAATATGTTAAAAAAACACTCAAATGAAAAGATGAAATTAAGGTGAGATGTGTGGTGTAATCCATCGGGCAGCTCAATCTTTAGCCATATAGAATTCTTCCGGAGTGGGCGGGGGACAGAGGAGGGTTCAGCAAGGAGCACAAACTCAAACACAAATTAGACGTTAAAGATTGGATATGTGGATGTGGACATGTGATCAGAAGGTTCTTAACTGAACATTCTAATGCTGATGTAACAATCACTGCTGGAAATGAAAGCAATAAAGTTCTAGAACACTGACTTAGAATTTTGAAGAAAAAAAAAAAACCCTACTGTTTAGAGGGGGGTTATAAAGTGTGAAATAGCTCACGCTGATGCAGGGGAGAGCCACGTGTGAGACCGCCTCACCTTCAGGTGTTAGAGAGTCAGGAGCCTGTGTGGGGGGGGTTTGCTCCTGACCTGGGAAGTGGGAGAGGGGCGGAGACGACAGGGGAACAGGATGGACAGTGAAGGATCTGGTCACCCAGGTGTGAAATCAGAGTATGGAGGTAACTGATGGCACCTCGGATCCAAGGCTTTTGGGGGAGATTGTGACATCAGGGGTGTAGTTGAGGGAGGCACACAGCTGGTCTGCACCCCCCCCCCCCCACCCCTCAGCCTATAGCAAGTAAGAGCTGCATTGTAGTGGTATGGCCAGAAGGTGGCACTGTGCTTGGGTAATGCTTAGGCAACGTACCTGATTGGGGAATTTATCAAAATAAGCCCCACCCAATGACAGAATAGACAGATATACGACATGAGAAATATATTTATACAGTATAATGTCCTCTCTATAATTGGGGGGAGCTTATTGTACTCTTTTTTTCCTTTTCACCAGTCGGACATGCTGCCTGATCATTTCCTGTTAGTTTGGTAAGCATCAGTAGGTATTTTAGTGGGATTGTGAACCAGCCCATAAATAGTATCCAGTATCTTGGATGAAAAAACATGTTGCAGCAAAAATACTTTCAGAAATATAATTTATAAAATTTTTGTTGAATGTCCCTTGTAGTGTCAGTTTCAGAATAGTATAATATATACTTATTGAGATTAAGACCAGAGACTCATGTCCCCCTACAAATGACAAATTATTTTTTTTAATTGTGGTGGGATATATACACTGTTTAATATAGACATGCATACAGTCCTATGCTAGCGTATTCACACCTGCAAAGCATCTTTATTTCAGCCATCTGAGCTTGCTCAGGGAACCTTTAAACAGAATCTCCTCAATCTCCTCCAAATGTTGATTTTTATCTTAATAAATGAGACTGTCAAAGAAAATGAGAAGATCCCCAGTTACATTAATATTCCATAATATTTAATATTAATATTCTACCCATGTGATATTCTAAATCAGAGTGCAGTTTGAAAAGTCACAGAATTAGTGTTATGGTCTGGGGCAGCGTGTAATGAAAATGGATTAACTTGACTTGAGCGTAAGTGCATCTGTCTCTATAAGTTTCAAGCCATAACTCATAAAGTATTACACCAAACTAAAGATGATAGAGAAAAAACGCTTGAAACAAGTCACAGATAAAATGGTACAGGAGAGCCAGTGAGTATTGGAAAAAAAGCCCTAGCTTTAAACTGATGAACTGGTAACCAGCCTCATCTGGATCAGATGGCACAGTGATAAGCCGAGCCGACACAGCTTCGGTGTGAGTTTATTGGCTGTTATTAAATGGTTGAGCATTTGTCAGTGTGGTATTAAAGTTAGTTATTAAAGTTAGTTATTATCATGGCCTTTGAGAGCAGCGTTAGCTCCCGAAGCAGGTCTGAGAGGGACTAAAACAGAACTAAAGGGGGACCAAAGCTTCTTTGGTGTGGAACATTCTGGAAAACTCAATTCAGCAAAGTGGGTTCAGCACTCCTTGTTGAAGATTGTCATTGTGTTTTATCGTTTTTCGATTTTTGGAATCCTACACCCTGGGCAGGACAGCTGTTCGCCCCATGCGCCACAAAGCGAAAATACAACACCACGCTAACGCTAAAGGCAAAATACAGCACCACGCTAACGCTAAAGGCAAAATACAGCACCACGCTAACGCTAAAGGCAAAATACAGCACCACGCTAACGCTAAAGGCAAAATACAGCACCACGCTAACACTAAAGGCAAAATACAGCACCACGCTAACGCTAAAGGCAAAATACAGCAGCACGCTAAAGGCATCGCGTTAAAATTTCACACCTCATACCAAATGCTAAATTACGCTATTTCATAATCATACACTATTCACAATTCTCACGTTTTTGTGTGCCCACCCTGCTGTTGGCAGGAGGCGGAAGAGATCTGGCATGCAGTCACCGCAGAATGAGGATAATTTAGCGATCAGTGCCTGGGGACAGTGCTCCATACAGTCAGTGTTGCATATGTTTGTGGCGTGTAATGGCAGTCGTAAGTCTGATGGCGGTTAGCGTTATGTTCATTGTGTGTGTTTGTGTGTGAGTCTGATGGCGGTTAGTATTGTTTCTGTTTGTGTGTGGATGTGTGTATTTCTGTGTGTGCGGATGTGCACGCGTGTGCGTGTGTGTGTGTGTGGTTATGTGTGTGTCTATGCATTTGTGTGTGTGTGTGTGTGTGTGTGCTCTCGTTTCACAGTGCTGCACATTTAGCCATACGGGATTTTGTTTAATGTTCTAGGACTGGATTAGATAGTTGCCTTAGGACACACTAATATGCTACCGATTCTAAGTAGCTAATGAATTTTAAAAGCACCAGTCCCATTAGCCAGCATAACTAGCACAATCCAGACCTTTCAAAGGGCATTTGAGGGTCACTCTAAAAAATAAAAAAAAACTATCAATATTTACCATACAACCTGTATTATAATTTTAGACACGTGCCACTTCGAGCACTAGAGCACTACAAGACCTGTTTCTGCAGACATTAAGTATAATATTTTGGGAATTGGTTTTGTGACTCAGAGGTTCGCAGGTTTGACTGTGTTGAGGCACAGTCTTTGTGCCTGTTAGCAAGTGAAGTGTCTCAGTGAAGTATCCAGTTCATAAACATGTATATATATATATATAAGTCTACAGAAAAGTTTGCTGTAAAGTGGCTCTCACTAACAGCATGTGCTAATCTCTAAAATGCTAATTTAAGTGTAAATGTGTTCATGGACAGGGGCCTGGCGGTGCCAAAGAGTGTGTGTGTGTGTGTGTGTGTGTGTAGGGGGCGTGTGTAGCATGGACTCCAGGATGGACTAGTGTAGCATGCTGGTCGCTCACGGGAGTCAGCTGACTCTGAGGTCATGGGTCAGTGGGTCTGCCAGGCACTCGTACGTGGGCCCAGATACGGTCTCATCACGTGTTTGGGTTTGTGTGTAAGAAAGCCTGGAGCGTTCCTTTAAAGCTCCGCCCCTCTCCCACAGTTTGTGTTTCAGGCCCAGTCACGGTCAAAACTATCTCTTATCTTTGCTCCTTTTCTCGATATGAACCGCTGTAGAGGTCGCAGAAATATACTGTGCTGCCAAATATTAACCAGATGTCATGTGCTTTAAGGGTGTTGTGTGTGTGTGTGTGTGTGTGTGCACGCCTTTGTGAGTGTGTGTGCGTGTGTGTGTGATTGTCTGTGTGTGTGTGTGTGTAGACAAGTGTGCCTGAGTGTACATACTGGCCAAAAGCCAATAGAAATTTCTAATCGGTGGATATTACGGGCAGTGGCAGTGGTGCAGGGGATTGTTTCAGCACTCAAATGATAATTTCCCCTTGAGAATGTTCCAGAGACTTGCATGTTGCATATTACTCAATTTAGCCCTTTATCTTGTCCTCTGCCACACATGTAATGGTGCTCATTCTCGCTGCTTCGGTGGGGTTGGGGCGGGGCAAGGTGGGGCAGGGTGGGGCGGGGCGGGGCGGGGCGGGGTGGGGCGGGGCGGGGGCAGGGTGGGGCGGGGCGGGGCAGGGTGGGGCGGGGCGGGGCAGAGTGGGGCAGGGCCTGGCGGGGCGGGGTGGGGCGGGGCAGGGTGGGGCGGGGTGGGGTGGGGTGGGGTGGGGTGGGTGGGTGGGGTGGGGGCGGGGCGGGGGTGGGGTGGGGCGGGGCGGGGGTGGGGCGGGGTGGGGCGGGGCGTGGCGGGGCGGGGGTGGGGGCGGGGCGGGGCGGGGCGGGGCGGAGTGGGTGGGGGCGGGTGGGGTTGGGCGGGGTGGGGCGGGGCAGGGTGGGGTGGGGGTGGGGGCAGGGTGGGGGTGGGGTGGGGTGGGGTGGGGCGGGGGCGGGCAGGGTGGGGCAGGGCGTGGCAGGGCGGGGGCCACAGTGGGGCCGGGCTTGGTGGAAGCACCATTAAAGCGAGGAGAAGCACTAGAACATAGCTGCACACACAACAGTGCAACTGTTGTTTCATAAAGTGCATGTATATGTTGAAATGCATCTGTCCCAAACAAAGCACACAGTAAATTCTAAATGAACAACGCCATTATGTGTGCAGCCTTCTGATTGGAGGCCCCAAGATGGAAGTTCAGCCACTCCAGGAACTTCTACACAGACTGTTGCTTTAAAGCGATGCACATATAACTAAGCTTCCCACCTTCCAGAGAAGCGTTATTCCCAAAATGGACAGGAACCACATTCCTAAATCTAACCGGTGCGTATTCAAGTTCTTAGACAAGTTTAGTTTTATTTATATCTTTTGGGACACAACAGGAGAAGCATCTGGAGCTCATTTCATAAGCTCATTGGAGCTGGTTAATATGATGTCAGTAAATATGTGGATGACAGTAACTCAGCTGCCAGTGGCTGCCTGAGAGCTCTTTGTTTTGATTGGCTCCAGGGAGAGACAGCGAAGAGAGCTGTCATGCTTTTATTTCCACAAAGAATACAGCGGCGGTGATGTCACAGGGGTTTTGGGGTCAGAAGGTCAGCCGCGGGAATTCTGGTCCGTCCGGCTTGCTTTGTTACCGCCATTCAAAACCGCTTTCGCTCTGTCCAGAAAAGCAGGCTAATCGCGGTCACGGGCTTCTCCTGGACTCAAATGAACCAAACCGCCATTCCATTAACCCACAGGAAAGACGGTATTGTTACCCGCGAGTCCCCGATCGTCCGCCAACCGCCACAGGAGTAGAGCCTCATATCTGAAGAAGACGTCACACAATTGCGCTAAAATAAGTCTTTCTTTTTTTTTTTCCTCCCTCAATCCTCCCCCATAACAGGTCAAAGTGAATATCGACGCCCCAGAAATAATTAATTAGGCAGCGGCTTTGTGTGTGTGTGTGTGTGGGGATTGTATAGCCCTGTAATGCTTCTGGCTTTCTCTCTCCCTCTGTCTTTTATTTGAAAGAGTATCGATTCGGCCTTGAGACGTGTGCTACTTTCGGCCCTGAGCCGTGGCGGACGTGGATCGATGTTAACCGTATTCCCGCCGATGACTCGTACCGCTCCATTATCGCGCAGGAGGGGATTTATCCCGCGGTCCCCCATATAACCGTGTACCCCCACCTCCCCACCCCCCCCCCACCTCCCCCACCGCCCCCCACCTCCCCCCACCTCCCCCACCCCCAAATTACATTCTTACTACATGGAATCTAATTTCGCGGAAAACCTTCTGTGTGGCTCCCAGAGCCCAGAGGACAACGGCTGGACAGAGAGTAAACTTTCACTGGGGGGTGGGGGGGGGGGGTGGGGGGTTAAACAGGAGCTGAAGAATACCCCCCCCCCCCCACCTCCCCCCCACCCCCCCACTCACCACCCGTTTTAATCTCTCTAAAGAACGTCAAACCCAAGAGAGCAGAATCTGGAATGGTGGCAGGTCAGGAGTTTCACACGTCCGTCCCTCCAGGATTAGTGATGTGTGCTACATTAAGCCATCCCTAGTCATTCCGGGCGGCAGTGTAGTATAATGGTTAAGGAACTGGCCTTGTAACCGAAAGGTTGCAGGTTCGATTCCCAGGTAGGACACTGCCATTGTACCCTTGAGCAAGGTACTTAACCTGAATCGCTTCAGTATATATCCAGCTGTATAAATGGATAATATGTAAAAACATGATTAAAAAAAAGTTGTGTAAGTCGCTCTGGATAAGAGCGTCTGCTAAATGCCTATAATGTAATGTAATGTAATGTCATTCCAAGTAAAAATATAAATGTACATTCTTTGCTTTTTTACCCCCATTTTTCCTGATTGATTGGACTGAAACACCCAGTAAATGTTTAATTATCCTTCAGATGAGAAACTGAGAAAAAAAAATTACCAAATGATAAAATACATTTTTTTTTTAAAGACTAAAAAAAAAAATCTAAGAGACATGTCTGCATTAGTACAGTGTAGAAGATCTATATATTTTGTTACAAAACACCTGCCAAATTTTACTACACTTAGCAAATACTCTTATCCAGTGATTAAATCGATTACGGTTCTGCTCACAATCCATTTATGCAGCAGATATTTTTACTATTCTCGTACTTTTTACCAGAAGGGGACAACAGCAGCACCCACCTGGAAATCAAATCCAATCCAGAAGCTTGGATTTACAAGCCGAGTTCCCTATTACCACTATATTACACTGCCTCCACAGTAAGCATGTCTATAACCTGCACTGAACACTATTACCACTATATTACACTGCCTCCCCAGTAAGCATGTCTATAACCTGCACTGAACACTATTACCACTATATTACACTGCCTCCCCAGTAAGCATGTCTATAACCTACACTGCACACTATTACCACTATATTACACTGCCTCCACAGTAAGCATGTCTATAACCTACACTGCACACTATTACCACTATATTACACTGCCTCCACAGTAAGCATGTCTATAACCTGCACTGAACACTATTACCACTATATTACACTGCCTCCCCAGTAAGCGTGTCTATAACCTACACTGCACACTATTACCACTATATTACACTGCCTCCCCAGTAAGCGTGTCTATAACCTACACTGCACACTATTACCACTATATTACACTGCCTCCACAGTAAGCATGTCTATAACCTGCACTGAACACTATTACCACTATATTACACTGCCTCCCCAGTAAGCGTGTCTATAACCTACACTGCACACTATTACCACTATATTACACTGCCTCCCCAGCAAGCATGTCTATAACCTACACTGAACACTATTACCACTATATTACACTGCCTCCACAGTAAGCATGTCTATAACCTGCACTGAACACTATTACCACTATATTACACTGCCTCCCCAGTAAGCTTGTCTATAACCTGCACTGAACACTATTACCACTATATTACACTGCCTCCCCCAGTAAGCATGTCTATAACCTGCACTGAACACTATTACCACTATATTACACTGCCTCCACAGCAATGCATGTCTATAACCTGCACTGAACACTATTACCACTATAATTACACTGCCTCCACAGTAAAGCATGTCTATAACCTACACTGCACACTATTACCTACTATATTACACTGCCTCCCCAGTAAGCATGTCTATAACCTACACTGCACACTATTACCACTATATTACACTGCCTCCCCAGTAAGCATGTCTATAACCTACACTGCACACTATTACCACTATATTACACTGCCTCCACAGTAAGCATGTCTATAACCTACACTGCACACTATTACCACTATATTACACTGCCTCTCCAGTAAGCATGTCTATAACCTACACTGCACACTATTACCACTATATTACACTGCCTCCACAGTAAGCATGTCTATAACCTACACTGCACACTATTACCACTATATTACACTGCCTCCCCAGTAAGCATGTCTATAACCTACACTGAACACTATTACCACTATATTACACTGCCTCCACAGCAAGCATGTCTATAACCTACACTGCACACTATTACCACTATATTACACTGCCTCCCCAGTAAGCATGTCTATAACCTACACCTGCACACTATTACCACTATATTACACTGCCTCCCCAGTAAGCATGTCTATAACCTACACTGCACACTATTACCACTATATTACACTGCCTCCCCAGTAAGCATGTCTATAACCTACACTGAACACTATTACCACTATATTACACTGCCTCCACAGTAAGCATGTCTATAACCTACACTGCACACTATTACCACTATATTACACTGCCTCCCCAGTAAGCATGTCTATAACCTACACTGAACACTATTACCACTATATTACACTGCCTCCACAGTAAGCATGTCTATAACCTACACTGCACACTATTACCACTATATTACACTGCCTCCACAGTAAGCATGTCTATAAACCTACACTGCTCACTATTACCACTATATTACACTGCCTCCCCAGTAAGCATGTCTATAACCTACACTGCACACTATTACCACTATATTACACTGCCTCCCCAGCAAGCATGTCTATAACCTACACTGCACACTATTACCACTATATTACACTGCCTCCCCAACAAGCATGTCTATAACCTACACTGCACACTATTACCACTATATTACACTGCCTCCACAGTAAGTATGTCTATAACCTACACTGCACACTATTACCACTATATTACACTGCCTCCCCAGTAAGCATGTCTATAACCTACACTGCACACTATTACCACTATATTACACTGCCTCCACAGCAAGCATGTCTATAACCGACACTGCACACTATTACCACTATATTACACTGCCTCCCCAGTAAGCATGTCTATAACCTACACTGCACACTATTACCACTATATTACACTGCCTCCACAGCAAGCATGTCTATAGCCTACACTGCATACTATTACCACTATATTACACTGCCTCCCCAGCAAGCATGTCTATAACCTACACTGAACATGATGGAGGTTTAGGCTGTACTACAGGGGACAGATGTGTGAAGCAAACATACACACAAGTGCACACACATACATACACACATACAAGCGCACACACACTCATGCACACACACAGACAGACCCAATACACACACACACACACACACCCAATACACTGACACACACGCAAACAGACCCAATACACACACAGACACACACACACAAACAGTCCCAATATACACACACAGACACACAAACAAACCCAATACACACACACACACGCACACACACACAAACAGACCCAATACACTCACCCATACACACACGCAAACAGACCCACTACACTCACCCACACACACGCACACACGCTAACAGACCCAATACACTCACACACACACACACACACACACACACACGCGTGCACACACAAACAGACCCAATACACTCGCACGCACACACACAAACAGACCCAATACACTCTCACACACACACGCACACACACACACACGCACGGACATGGACACAATACACACACATGCACAGACACACACACACACACACACACACACAGATGCACAAACACACACACAAATACTCATACACCCCTACATGCACACACACACCTGCTCTGTGTGGTGTTCAGTGTTTCTCTGGCTTTGGGGTAATTTCTCTAAGGCGAAAGTGAGGTCACCAGCGGGATGGGTGGTACTCAGTGTCTCTCTGGTTTTGGGGTAATTTCTGTAAGGGGGTGGGGTTACCAGTGGGATGGGTGGTGCTCAGTGTCTCTCTGGCTTTGGGATAATTTCTCTAAGGCGAAAGTGAGGTAACCAGCGGGATGGGTGGTGCTCAGTGTCTCTCTGGCTTTGGGGTAATTTCTGTAAGGGGGTGGGGTGCCCAGTGACCAGTGGGAGTTGCCCAGGTCTCCCAGGTTGGGACAAAGCTGAAGGGGCCAGGGGGGGAGGTATTATAAGACACCCCCCCCTTTGTTAAATTGAAAATTAGCCGAGCATTCCGTTTCAATTAACCTTCCGTATTAATGGAGTGGGACGGGGGGTGGGGGTGGGGGGGGGACTCTTGGAGGTCAGGGTAATGGAGCACAGACACCCTGCCTCTGGGGGCTCTAGGTGTGTCGGGAGAATAAGGGGGTTGATGGGTGGCACGTGTGTGTGTGTGTGTGTGTGTGTGTGTGTGCGTGTGTGCGTGTGTGTGTGTGTGTGTGTGTGTGTGTGTGTGTGTGCGTGTGTGTGTGTGTGTGTGTGTGTGTGTGTGTGTGTGTGTGTGTGTGTGTCTGTGCATGTGTGTGTATTGTGTCCATGTCCGTGCGTGTGTGTGTGTGCGTGTGTGTGTGTGTGTGTCTGTGCATGTGTGTGTATTGTGTCCATGTCCGTGCGTGTGTGTGTGTGCGTGTGTGTGTGTGTGTGTGTGTGTGTGTGTGTGTGTGTGTCCCACCACCACAACATCTGCTTCTCCATCGCCTGTGACTTTCCCCAAATTCAGCTGGGTTAGCGGTTAGCAGCATAGCATAGCCACTGGGTTAGCGGTTAGCAGCATAGCATAGCCACTGGGTTAGCGGTTAGCAGCATAGCATAGCCACTGGGTTAGCGGTTAGCAGCATAGCATAGCCACTGGGTTAGCGGTTAGCAGCATAGCATAGCCACTGGGTTAGCGGTAAGCAGCATAGCATAGCCACTGGGTTAGCGGTAAGCAGCATAGCAGAGCCACTGGGTTAGCGGTAAGCAGCATAGCAGAGCCACTGGGTTAGCAGTAAGCGCAGCTGGGATAGCAGCGTAGCCGCTGGGTTAGCGGTAAGCACAGCTGCATTAGCAGAGTAGCTGCTAGCTGGGTTAGCGGTAAGCCACTGGGGCGTTAGGCTGCTGATGAATGACCGTCTGTCTCACGGGCAGATCGATATGAGGCCTTGTCTCTGAGGAGCAGGTGCATTCCGCCACACTGGGAATCACAGTAAATTCTGCCTCCTTGCTGCCGATACACACGCCAAGAACACATGGAGCACACGTCAAGAACACATGACACGTGGAGCACACGCCAGGAACACATCAGACGCCAAGAACACGCCACTAATTGAGAACATGCATTGTGTGCACACATGACAAACAGTGGCAGTGGCAAACAGTTTGACACCGTCTCCTCATCTTCGTACTTCATTTTCCCACTTTTCCCACTGTCTTCTTTCCTATGTAATTGACTTTGTGCTCTCGACGAAACAACTGCCACTGTAATTTACTGATCATATTTCATACAAATATTTGACATTGAGTGAAGGTTGAGTTCTCTGTCTGTTCAGACGGGAAACAGGTAGCTGGTAACAGGAAGCAGGTATCCCCTTCCTTTCACTGTAGAACAGTCTTTACATTTGAGAAAATCTCCTTTTCCCTCAACCCTGGCTACTATGTTTCTGCTATTTTTAAATTAATTCGCTTTTCTTGCACTGCCAGTGTAGTGTAAATTGAGTAGAATACTAATTCCAATTTACAACGTAATGACAGCAAAATTAGGGAAGAAAATGTAAAATGGGTATAAGAGGAGTTAGTACTACAGCAGAGTGTTTATCGGGACTATGAGCTGTATGGCATCGCATTGCTAAACTTAAACTCAAATGTCCGGAAAGTTAAAATATTAATCAAGAAGGGGTTCATTTTGAAGGACCTTGTTCAATTTATTTAAGAAAAAAAAGAAACGCCAAGGATGTCTTCCTAATGTAGTTAGAAATGACCTTTATTAATTTGGAATATCCATGTAGGATATTTTTATAGTCTTTTGCTTTTTCAAAACCCCAGAGCCATGTGGGGGCAGATAGAATTTTATTGTTATATTTAAAACTTTAAAAACTCGTTAGGGGTTTTAAATGAGGGTCTTATTTTTAGTGAAAGCCTGCCTTTACGATGTTGCCTCTTGCTCTGGTGCTGGTTGGTACTGATATTCCCCTCTCTCGTCTAGATGGGGCTGTTTGTGAGTGATGAGGGTGATGACAGGTCGACTCTGACTGTCTTAATCCCGGCTGAGCCTGATAAAGCGCGACACAAGTTAGTCTTGCTTTCTTCACCCCTTCAACCAATCAGAGTTCAGACTATCAGCAGCTCTCCAATCAGGGAGCACTTTCAGATTCCATTATTGCGCTGACTGGTCTGTCGCCAGAAATCTTTGAGAACGTTCTGATTGGACTAAGTGAGTGCTGATGATAGCAAAAATGTATGATTTTTTTTAATTTAAATGTTAATACAAACTGGGGTAATGATTTGCCTTTGTGTTTTGGCTCATACAAATATTAACAGGGAGGATATTATCTTTTACTTTTAAATTTTTCACTGCTAGGGTTGGAAGGAAAGATCTATCTACTGGTCACAAACTGTGAATCCCTGTCTTACGTGGTGCACGGTTCAATCAAAACGTAGTGAACATTTTTTGAGAGCTTTCCTGGAAATCTTAAAGGGAAGGGTAAGATATGGGTTCATGATTGGACAAATGCAGCTTCATGACTCACACTTGACTGGCCAAGGTGCGACGTGCTGTTAGTCAGTGGCCAATCAAATGGCTTTATTCCTCGCTGTGGAAACAGTTGCCAGGAGCAGATGGCAGGTCAGCAGGTAAACTTTTGCATAACGTTCCGACCTCTTCTCACCTGTGCAGGTGCACACAGGCTTGCAGTTTAATCTCATCTCAGTCTGTGAAGGAAAAGACTGTTAAAAAAAAAAAAAAAAGTGTGACTGACCTCTGACCTCTCTGACCTCTATAACACACTTTACATTTAACAAAAGCTCTCACCCAGAGTGACTTATTCTATCTTATATTTAATCCCCCCCCCCCCCCCCCCCCCCACCAATCCATTTACACCAGCTGGCTGTTTTTCTGAAGCAATTCAAGTTGAATACCTTGCTGAAAGGTGCAATGACTGTAACCCCACCTGGGAATTGAACCCACGACCTCTGAATCGCAAGCCCAACCGTCGTTACGCCGCACTGCCAAAACCAGGAGCTCAAATCGGCCCTTCGCTGCCGTCATGGAAACGAGTGCGGATGATTGTTCGGCATCACATTGGGCAGCGCTGCCAGTTAGTTTCCACAGCGCAGAACTGTGGGAAGGCACTTTATACGGAGTCAATCCCATCAGCGGCTGTTGTGTCGTGTGAAGGAGAGGGAGGGAATCCTATTGGCCGTCGGCCGCTCGCTTATCGCCTTCTGTGCTTTGTCCCTGTCGCCGCGGGATACCGTTTTCCCCCGTCCGAGCCAACCCCCTCCTCCCTCCCCCCCACCCCCCTCCTTCTGAACTGTCACCCTCCACAGCTCCCCACCCCCTCCCCTCCCCTCCCCCCCGCCCTTCACAGCTGTATGAAAAACACTTTTTTTCACCTTGAAGGGGATTTCCCTATTTGGTATTCTCTGGCACAGCTGTTGTTGGGGGGTGTGGGGGTGTTCTGGATCGTTTGACACAGGTGTTCCGTCCCCTGACTTCTCGGCGAGGTTGGCAGGGAACGACGTCTGGTTTATTTCTGATGTGGGACACCTCTACGTCTATCGGCATGTGCAAACGCCAATCGGAGGGGGGGGGGGGGGGGTTGGGGCGACGACGACTATTTTTAGGGTCACAGCGTTGGGTGACGGGGGAACAGGAGATTTGTAGGAGTGGGACTGTGCCTCTGATCCGCCTCGTGTCCCCCGCTAGGGGGGGGGGCTTCTTAAAACACACTGGGCCCACTGGTTTTATAACCATCTTTATCCAGCACAGCTCGCAGGTTCAGTTCACTGAATACAAAACAGAAGAGATCAGATGATGTAATTCTCCCCAGTTGGCTTCTGAGCAGGAAGTGACACAAAAAACGGTGAAGCGTGATTGGTGGAATGGGGAAAAGGGGGAGGCGGCCAGGGGTGTTGACAGCAGGAGGGTGTTTGGGGGGCAGGGGTCAGGGGTCAGGGGTTAATGTCGATACTATTGGTTGAGGACACAAAGGTCACCGCACCACTCAGAGATGAGAGCATCGACAGCCTGTTATTTTACCCGCTGTGATTGTCCTTGTCTGAAGTGTTTTTCCTCAATTCCAGACCTTTCTCGTGTGGCGGCGGGCTTCGCTTGCATACGCAATTAACAAATTGCATTTAAAATCCAGACCCCGGTGACATCTAAAACTCCAAAACAAGAGGAATGAAAAAAGTACACAGAAGAATAAAACCCGAGTTAAAAAACCTGACGGCAAAATATAAACAAATGAAACCGTAAAACAATAGTGCTTGAGGAAAATGCCATTAAATAAAGATAAAGTATAAAACACTGATATTAAAGCAGCGGCACTGAATAAATATACTATAACAGCTCCTCTTATCTCCCGTGGGCTGTCCCGGGAGTGACCGTCTACATTACTCAATCAATTAAACGATCAATCAATCTGTCAATCACAAAGGTTATCCCTCCTTCATTTACATATTCAGTACTGTATGTTTTTTGCCCAGTTAACCTGACACCACAACAAAGGGCTGCGCACAGAAAGCTTCCGGCATCTTATAAATAGCAAAGATTATTATAGCCTCATAAAGCTGAGACTCCATTCAGAGCCAAAGGCTTCTGTTCTCCCGGTGTGCATTCTGTACAGTTTCTATGCGCTCTAGCATGTATGCTTGTCTCTTGTGATTTTTGTTTATATTTATATTTCTAGCATTTAGCAGGGTACTCTTATTCAGACAGACTTACATGGCTTGGTTTTTTATTTTTACTTAAATATATGCGATCTTTGCTGGATATTTACTGAAGCAATGCAGGTTAAGTAGCTTTGCTCCACTACAGTGGCTGTGCCCCAACTGGGAATCAAACCTGCAACCTCAACCTGAGTTAGAGGCCCGAGTCCCTCTGGCGTGAAGGACAGAGGCTCGGATACTTTGGGGGGGAAAAGGGGAACCCTGATAAATGAACACGTGGAGCATAACGGAGTTCTTTATTAATTTTTGTTTGGGTCCAGAAGCTTTTGAATTTCAGCTTTTTTAATCAGCACAGGCTCCCAGCCCAGGATAGGTGAGAGCTAACAGGCCCAAACGCTCCTGAGCCCCGTCTGACCCTGTCGTACGGCCAGTGGAGGGGCCCGGGACCGGCTTATTCACGCGAGTCCACTCTGTGTCCACCATTGTGATGTCATTTTTAATATACGTTACATGACCAGGTGAAGGGATGTTAAAAAAGCTTTGCAAACCTTAAGCGCTCACCCCCTTAAGACAAAAGAAAAAAAACTAGTGCAAGTGCACACCAAAAACGCTCGTCCCCTTCTCCCAGTGGTGTCGCAGATATCGATCCTTGCCTCTATTTTGGGGATAAACCCGGCTTTGCAAAGCTAATGACTCAAAGCTGGCAGCACAGGGAGGACGTGCACGTAACATGTTCCAGCTACCTGACCATAGCACGCAGACTCCTGACAGAGCGATCTGACAGGCTTCCTAATATTTCTAATTAGAAGT
>CM056391.1:2708785-2723785 GCA_029718625.1 Synaphobranchus kaupii
CCACGATGTGGGAGGCGCTTGGCGCGAGGTCGCGTGGACAAGGCCCGCCCCTTTTTGCACGGTAACCCAGGCGTGTGAGTGAGCGGGTAATGCCTCTCACACAGATATTAGTTCCCATGGGAATGTGTGTGTGTGGGGGGGGGGGGGGGGGTATTGATTGGACAGCAAAGACAGGGGAACAGCAAGCAAAACATTGGTAAACACATCAGACTGACATTGGAAATGGCTGCTGACGCTCCATTTAGCAGGGCTAACTATTCGCCAACTATTCGCCTTCTCTTAACAGCTGGTCCCCCACCTTCACAGCCTCAACTCAACCATCCGTTAGTAACCTGCTGCAGGATTTGCTAAACGCTGGTTGACGGACAGCTGTGCCGACTGTGGGCTGCTGGCAGGCCGCGGTATGCTTGTTAGCCATATGCTTGCTAGCTGTAAACATGCTAGCTGTGTGCTTGCTACCTGTGTGCTCGCTTGCTGTAAACTTGGTAGTTGTGGCTGGTTAGCTGTCAACTTTCCACCTGTATGCTTGCTTGCTGTAAACTTGGTAGTTGTGGCTGGTTAGCTGTCAACTTTCCACCTGTATGCTTGCTTGCTGTAAACTTGGCAGCCGAATGCTTGCTAGCTATACGCTTACTAGCTGTATGCTTGCTAGACGTATGATTGCTAGCTAGAAGCTTGCTAGCTGTATGCTTGCTAGACGTATGTTTGCTTGCTATTAAGCTTGCTAGCTGTATGCTTGCTAGACGTATGTTTGCTTGCTATTAAGCTTGCTAGCTCTATGCTTGCTAGCCGTGTGTTTGCTAGCTATAAGCTTACTAGCTGTATGCTTGCTAGCTATAAGCTTGCTAGCTGTATGCTTCCTAGCTGTGTGTTTGCTAGCTATAAGCTTGCTAGCTATAAGCTTACTAGCTGTATGCTTGCTAGACGTATGTTTGCTAGCTATAAGCTTGCTAGCTGTATGTTTGCTAGCTATAAGCTTGCTAGCTGTATGCTTGCTAGCTATAAGCTTACTAGCTGTATGCTTGCTAGACGTATGATTGCTAGCTATAAGCTTGCTAGCTGTGTGTTTGCTTGTTATTAAGCTTGCTAGCTCTATGCTTGCTAGCCATGTGTTTGTTAGCTATAAGCTTGCTAGCTGTATGCTTGCTAGCCGTGTGTTTGCTTGTTATTAAGCTTGCTAGCTCTATGCTCTATCCGATGCGGGGTGGGCCAGCATTGGGCGCATCTGAACTTGCATAGACTACAGGGCAGTCACATTCACAGCTAACAGTTTACTTTTGCATCATACTCTCCCCTCTGAGCAGACTGAATAGGACTGTGATTGGCTGAATGGATGGCCACCAGGGGGGCAGTAACCAATCAACTTTAACTAGCAATGGGAGAATGAGGCTACGTATGCCAATCAGAGAATCAATTAATGAGTTTTGATGCGCCAAGCCAAAAATATGCTATAGTTTGGTTCAAACAGGGTAGTGATTGACAGCTCATTGTAGCTCCAAATATAAAATTATATTTATTTTCTTTTTTTTTAAGTTTAGACACAGTTATGTGAACCATTACACTAAACTATTGTGGGATTGTTATACCTGTTGCTACCTGACTACTATGACTTACAGACTGACTGGCTAGTAATACATTGTGTAAGGAGTCCCTCACACAACCTCACTGTCCAATATGTTAAAAAGGGTCGTTTTGAAGGGGACCTGGCTCAACATGACATCGGTTTCTCTCCATGTCTGCTCTTGGAGCATAAGAGAATCATTTTAAATTTTTAGTCATTCAAAAAACCTGAAAGTTGCACTTTAAATGTTATATTTTTGCCAACCATCCCCTTACATAAACAGAATATACAGCAACATATTGTAAACAGGTAAATAAAATATGGTCATTATTTTTCACAGCAATATATTTCTCAAAATATATTGCAATGTCTTTAAGAGGGAAATAATTTGTGAAGTGTTGCAATACACTTTTCTGATCTTGACAATATTACATTTCAATATATTGTGTTTTATTCTATTTCCATAAGGAATGTGCTGAAGCTTGTTCCTTGCCTTGTGTCCCTGGGTGGACTTGTGAATATGGTGAATATCATCCTCTCTCACAGTGCTCCCTGCTGTGTTTTTAATTAGCCCATCTTAAATAAGTCAGGTCATCAGTGAAAATGAGACTGTTCTCGACTGACCGGCCTTGTTAAGTACAGGTAATGGACCCTGTGCGTGCTGCTCACCTCTGCCCCGGCTGTTTAATAAGTCGAGAGGATTTATTTGAGATCCTATTTCGATTATATTTTAACATTTTTTTTTTTTGTGAGGCTGCACAGGTGACCGGTCGCACCGCCCTGAATAGCTTGAGCACTTGGTGTTGATCTAATTTGCAAAGTGAAATTTTGTGGAATTTATGTTATGGCAGTCTTTATGTTTCCTCTCTCTTTTTTTTTACCCTCCCCACCCCATCAGTTATTGTAATTTGTTGTAAATTGTGCAGAAAATAAAATCAGAAGGTGTGAAACTGGGTGTAAACGGAAATGAGACAGGGCTCAGTAGGTGATAATATACCTGCAATGCACCATGCTGTCTCTCTGCTGGGCTGCATGCTGTCTCTCTGCTGGGCTGCATGCTGTCTCTCTGCTGGGCTGCCTGCTGTCTCTCTGCTGGGCTGCCTGCTGTCTCTCTGCTGGGCTGCATGCTGTCTCTCTGCTGGGCTGCATGCTGTCTCTCTGCTGGGCTGCCTGCTGTCTCTCTGCTGGGCTGCATGCTGTCTCTCTGCTGGGCTGCATGCTGTCTCTCTGCTGGGCTGCATGCTGTCTCTCTGCTGGGCTGCCTGCTGTCTCTCTGCTGGGCTGCCTGCTGTCTCTCTGCTGGGCTGCATGCTGTCTCTCTGCTGGGCTGCATGCTGTCTCTCTGCTGGGCTGCCTGCTGTCTCTCTGCTGGGCTGCATGCTGTCTCTCTGCTGGGCTGCATGCTGTCTCTCTGCTGGGCTGCATGCTGTCTCTCTGCTGGGCTGCATGCTGTCTCTCTGCTGGGCTGCATGCTGTCTCTCTGCTGGGCTGCCTGCTGTCTCTCTGCTGGGCTGCCTACTGTCTCTCTGCTGGGCTGCATGCTGTCTCTGCTGGGCTGCATGCTGTCTCTCTGCTGGGCTGCATGCTGTCTCTCTGCTGGGCTGCATGCTGTCTCCTGGGGAAGCCTTAGTATTAAAGCCTGACAATGATAACAACACAAAAACACTAAACGACAACAACAACAATACACAAAAACGCAAAACTACAACAACAACGACAACAAACAAAAACACAAAACAAGTACAACAACAAAACACAAAAACGCAAAACTACAACAACAACAACAAAACAACACAAAACAAAAACACAAAACTACAACAAAACAACACAAAACAAGTACAAGAATAATAATTATAATCATCATCATGAATCACCGTACAACCAACACAATCTTCAGCACGTCCAATTAGAATCACCGTACAACCAACACAATCCTCAGCACGTCCAATTAGAATCACCGTACAACCAACACAATCCTCAGCACGTCCAATTAGAATCACCGTGCCACCAACACAATCTTCCGCACGTCCAATTAGAATCACCGTACAACCAACACAATCCTCAGCACGTCCAATTAGAATCACCGTGCCACCAACACAATCTTCAGCACGTCCAATTAGAATCACCGTACAACCAACACAATCCTCAGCACGTCCAGTTAGAATCACCGTACAACCAACACAATCCTCAGCACGTCCAATTAGAATCACCGTGCCACCAAACCGTACAACACACGGAATTTTCAGCACGTCCAAGTAGAATCACTGCACTATCAACGTCATTCTCAGCATGACTTATTAGAATTGAGAGGAACCCTGGTTAACGCAGTCCCCAGACTCCTATTAATGGGGAACGTGAGCTGTTATCTTTGCCCTGACAGGTGGCTGACTACAAACCGCCATCTTTCACCCAGTCATTTGATTTTTTTTGTGTGGATTTGGAACAGAGGGAGAGGGTGTTAACAAAACACAGCAGGTGGACTTCGCCATTTGTTCACTTTAGTGGGGCTGGGGGGGGTGGGGGGGGCGGGGGGGGGGTGTGGTAAGGACAACAGGGGGTTACATAAACACTAGAAGTCGAAACAGGAAATGAAGGAAGGATTTCTTCCTGAAATGGTATTACTGTAATGGCTGAGACTGCAGGTCACGGTACACCAGCGTCAGCTCAGTGACTGCTTCCTGCTGCAGAGGTCAGAGGTCAGAAAGTCCCGGGGCTGGTGGCATAGATACAGTTTAACTTGAGTAAAGAGGTTGAGTTTGGACTGATTGGATCTCTCGGGTAGAGAGGTGGAGGGGGACCGTTCATTTCTAATATGTGATATTTTACATCATATCGGCTTGTCAACGTTATGAGTTTCACGGCTGCTGATGATGCAATGAAAATAAATAACTGTTCCTTCTCGATTTTCTTCCATGAAAATGAATGACCAAGCTAATGGAGGTTTGGTCGATTGGCTGTCATTTCGTCCCTATAAACGAGAAATTTGCCTCAGAAATCAGGCCTCATTTGTTGTCCACTGATTGATTTTTTTTTTTTTTTGTGAGGACCTTGTTTTGTGAGGGCCTACTTGATTAGGTTTGTGGGCAGTGTGTTTGTGTAAGAGCCAGAGAGGCACTGAAACAGCCCAACAGCTGTGGAGCCACAGCCTCAAAAGAATTCTGTGACATCACACACAATAAAGCATGTCCTCAACCTTACTATCTGAGATGACAGCTTAGCTGCAGAGGGGGATTTACCGCAACATTACGAGGTCTAACTGTGCTTCTGCGTCTTCCTCCAAGGCCTGTTAATTAGACTCTTATTTTTTTACTTCTTTAATTTAAAGATTTATAACAAAACTTTTTATAGCTTTGCGGTGTGGTGTTTTTTCTTTTGGGGTTTAACTGCTGAGATTTCAGAGTCCTGTGTGATGACGTGACACCGTTCTAGCTAAGGAGCTAAGGTGACCCTCCCCAGGTGCAAGTACCTACATTTAAACACAAAGCGGGGAGTCCCACATCGATTGTGTGTTGCTTCTAAATCCCTGCGCTTAATGCTTATGCATGAATGTATGGATGTTGCTTGTTGAATATTTACATAGAAAGTAAAATATTCAATGTTAAATCAGGCAGTTTTCCACGCATTGCATGAGACAGCCAATGAGAAGCCTCCAAAATAGAGTATCTCTGTTCTTTGTTCCATATACAACCAACCACCCCCCCCCCCCCCCCCCCCCCCCCCCCCTCCCCCCCCCCCGCCACCCGGGAGAGAAAAAAACTCTTTACCTATCAGGACAGCGTCGTGAACTGGCAGCTGCATTCTTAAAATTCAATCTAATAAGCAAACTAGAATTGACTTGTTTGCGGAAAAACATTTGCCATGTGTTAGTACAAATTACAGAATGTGTTTGCTTGTATTTATTTTTTTTAGATACACAAGTAATTTTAACACGCTGCTCCTGCACATTTTAAAATCCAACTTGTTTTCATCTGGTAGGTGACGCTCAATATTTTTTTGGCAGGTTGACAATTTTATTTGTTCTTTTGGTTGTTTATTTCAGTCGCTTTTGCAGTTTTAAAAGCAAGAAAAATGTTTTATTGGTCTGTTATTCACAGAAATTGTTATTGTGTGATTTTGAATACTTAGTTCATAAATAGATACATGCTACCAATCCACTTCAATATGAAGTCAAACCGATATTACAGGCTATGCTCACACCCTTTATAGAGGAGGAACGTGTTTTAAATGGCATCTATTTCCACCTTTGGATATTTATTGATATTATTGAGCTTAACTGTTTTGCTCAGGGGCACAGCGACCTGCCAGGGAACTGAACTGGCAACCTCATATTTGCTCTTCTCTCTCCCTCCTCCCTCTCTCCTTCTCCTCTCTCTCCTCCCTCTCCTTCTCTCTCTCCTCCCTCTCTCCTTCTCTCTCTCCTCCCTCTCTCCTTCTCTCTCCTCCCTCTCCTTCTCTCCCTCCTCCCTCTCTCCTTCTCTCTCTCCTCCCTCTCCTTCTCTCTCTCCTCCTCTCCTTCTCTCCCCTCTTCCCTCTCTCCCCTTCTGACCTTCTTTCCTTTCTTTCATATCTCCCCTGTTTCCTTTTGTGTATGTTCTTCTCCCTCTCCTGTCTTCTTTCCATTCCTCTCTCTTTCTCCCCTCCTCTTTCTCCTCTACTCCCTCTTTCCCTCTCTCTTTCCCTTTTGCATCTCTCTCCCTCCCTCTCTTCTCTCTTTCCCTTTTGCATCTCCCTCTCTCCCTCCCTCTCTCTTGGCTCAGTGCAGTAATCTGAGTCCAGAGTGGCCCTGTTATGGGAGGATTAAAAGGTAACAGGTTTGATATGTGCTGGAATTGGCAGTTCACTGCAGGGGTAACCGTGGGGACGGGCTGTGGGCTGGTTAAGAGGAGATACAGTATTTACTGCTGTAGGGGAAATTACCGGAGAGCACAGAGGCATGCTGGGTACGGAGATTCCCATAAAGCCATCAGAGTGCGCCGGGAGGGGAGGGGGGGGGGGGGGGGGGGGTATGAAGAGAAGGGCGCAGCGTTTTAAACTCCACAGAAACCATGTTAACCCAGGCCAGGCCAGTGTGGAAAACATGCTGTGCTGTGATTGGCAACCTCGGACCAACCCCCCCCCCCCCCCCCCCCCCCCCCCTCTCTCTCTCACACTCACACACACACACACACACACACACACCACACACTCTCTCACACACACACACACACACACACACACACACACACACTCTCACACACACACACACACACACACACACACACACCACACACACACACACACTCTCACACACTCACACACACACACACACACACACACACACTCTCACACACTCACACACACACACACACACTCTCTCACACACACACACACACACACACACACACACACACACACACACACACACACACAGACACACAGACACACACACACCACAGTTTGATTGAGTGGATTTGTGCTTCTGAGGCTGCAGTGTGTTAGATGGGGAGGTTAGCACAGGCAGATTTAAAAGGGAAAGCACCGCTCTTATTACCGAACGGCCCCCCCCACCCCAAGGAGCCCTGTACTGTACCAAACACCTAAGGGAGGGGTTTCTCTAGGAAGCTGTTTTTTGTGGTTCTCAAACCACTATGAGGCTGTTAGTCCCATAACCGCACTGTGTGTGAACCTGACCGCATTGAGCAAAAAAAAAAAAAAAAAAAGAACTCGGGACCGGATTTAGCAGAGCCAAATAGGTCACCCTATGTTGCTACTGCCCTCTAAACTCCGGACGGATCCAGTCCGCCATAGGATGGCCCAGTTCAGCTCTGAAACCAGGGGCAGACATAAACGAGGAGAGATATCATAAAGAAATGGATTCACACACAGCCACCGGCTACATTTACCAGCCGGAGCGAAACGGAGAGGCTAGGGAAGTAGCCGTAGTCCTGAAATAGTCCAGCCTGTTCCGTTCCTGTTATCAGACCTTCAGTCAATTAAAAATGCCTCAGTAATGATGTGCTGTAGCCCCTCCAGCCCTGGCATGGTAAACATCCCCCCTCCCTCCCGTTGCACCTCTGCTTTCAGCTTTTTCAGGAAGTGATTCTGGAGCGGTACTGTAATGATTTTCTCAGGCCCGCCCTGTGCATTACTCATAGATATCCCATGCTCTGAACAGGAAGTGATTCTGGAGCGGTACTGTAATGATTTTCTCTATAATGAGCCAGCCTGGTTCCAGCTCTACAGTGGAAAATTTATATATATATTTGTGGATTTTGTTATAATTTGGGAACAGCGCCCCCTGGATCTCATTGCAGTGAAAAAGGCCCAAGGAGGCCGCCTGGGCTCCCGGGCCGATGGTCTGTAGAGAGAGCGTCTCAGAGCCCCCCCCCCCACCCCCACCCCATCTGAGTCTGGCAGGGTGCGCCGTCACCGTGCCAACCACACTAAATATCTCTGAGGGGGTGCGATGTCCCCCATGGTCTGAATTCCAACACAGGGAGGACAAACACACTGCTCTGCCCCTATAAGCAAAAATCACCCCCCCAATATATTATTATTTATTCTCATTATTATTAATTATGTATTATTATGTTGTTATCGATTTTTGTTATTTGATTATTATTATCATTGATAACAATAAGAGTCCCTTTTACTTGTACAACACTGTTCAAATATTTTTAGCCTGCTGGAAAGTGTATAGTTTGTACGCACGCAGACACACACACACACACACACACACACACACACACATACACACCTCTTTGCATGCATTAAGATGTACACAGGTAATATACTGTATGCATAAATATGAACACACTCACCCCTGTGTAGTTACATAGAGAGAATAATATATAAGAGAGTTGAGAGAGAAAAAAGAGAGAGATAAGGAGAGCGAGAGAGGCACACGGCCCTCCCAGGGATCCATGTTTACACTCTTTCAGGCCTGCCCTTGTCCCTGTTCAGGGGTGGTGGGGAGGGTTAGTTTCGGGGGGAAGAGGAATTTGAGTCAAGCAAGGCTGCCCGCACCCCAGATGCTAACTCAGCATTGGATGCTAACTAAGCCAAAGTTCAACTGAAGGGCAAACTGTGACTGAACTGTGGCTGTCTGTGCATTTGCTTCTCTCTCTCTCCTTCTCTCCCTCTCTCTCCTTCTCTCTCGCTCTCTCCCTCCCTCTCGCTCTCTCCCTCCCTCTCTCTCTCTCTCGCTCTCTCCCTCCCTCTCTCTCTTTCTCCCTCTCTCTAGCTCTCTCCCCTCCCTCTCTCTCTCTCTCTTTCTCTCCCTCTCCCTCCCCTTGCTCAGAACCTTATCTGATCCCTGATTCAGCCACTGACAGCACCATGCTGGCCATGGGAACAACATGATAGGACCAGCATAGGTGTCCTCCCCGCTGCCTGATTAGATCTCACTCAAGTTCCCCCTATTATAGGGAGAAAGTGATAACATTATGAATTTAACATATATCTTCTGTTTATTAACAAAATACCAACAATAACCTGCCGCATGATTAACTGCTGTATACAGTACTGTACGTACTGAAATAAAAGTAATATTCACTCCCCTCCCCCTAAAATGATCTCGACCCAAACCATAGCTGCCATAGCATTGTTATAGAGCAAAGACACGAGTCAGTAGAAACATATCATATAACTCACAAAGATAAAATGACGGGGGCGTGGGTATGAGTGCAAAGCGCCCCAAAAAGACCTGCCGGGCCCACGGACGGCCTTCCTGCTCCATCGTATTTAGAACAGCAACGGCGCTGGGACCCGCTCCAGTGCCGTCGCGCTCAGCTTGAACCCGCGTCGCCGTTATTCTGGCTTTAGGAAGCGCGGGAGACTATCTGCTCCATCGCAATGGAGATTATGTTCGCCCGACAGGGAATCGGACGCTCCGGCAGCGTTTTATGAGTCATTCTGTGTGAGAAGCCAGTAATTCCTGCGGTTCTCTCTGTACCTAGAATTAATTACACCCCCCCTCCTCCCCATGCCCCCTCTCCCCACTCCCCCCCCTCTGTATTCATCAGGATATAAAGTACCGCTTGATACTTTTTTTTGTCTCAACATTAATTGCAAAGCCTTGTAAAGAAATAAAAAATAAAAAAAAGATATCGAGCTAATTGGGTACCTAGTCACTGGATGCCTGTTAGAAAACAAAAATGTTTAAAACGGAGGGGAAAAAAAATAAAGAAATAAAAAAAGCAAGCCATCAATTCTGCTCCAGTGGGACACAAGATTCTAAATGTTCTCAGCGAATCAGGCCAGAGCCGTATTTCATTCCATTAAATTCACTGCCAGATTTCTACTTATTTATTTATATATCGTCTCTTCCTCTGATAACTGTAAAGGTATTGTAACGGCCAGCAAGGGGAACGAGGCCATACCGAACATAAAGACTCGTTTCCTAAGTTTTATTCTCACAGGGGGGTGGCGACAGGGGTGGGCAATTTGTAATTTGAATGCTGATAAAATCTCCCAGACGTGGTGCTCTCTCCTTATCTTCATATGGGACAACTGCTGACTTGTGGGATTGCTCAGAATGCTGCTCTACGATGTATGTGAATGTTTTTTTTTTTTGTATGTCTGGTGTTGAGTGCATTATGGGTAAATTTAGTAGTGTAATCTAATGGCAGGAAGTTGTAAACAGTGGAGTTCATGTTTGGCCACATTTCTGCACACAGGTATGGGACTAACTTATCTCAGGTGTAACAGGTGAGACTCAGCATAGGGGATGAACCCTGCACTCCAAACCACTCTCCCGAAAACATTCTTTAGTCCATTTCCATCTTTATTATTGTATTTAGCCACTTACTAACAGGTTGGCTAACTTACTAACAGGTTGTCACACAATACTACCTAATGGACACTTTCCAGAGGGGACCCCCAACCCCCCACCCCCCAGGTTTGGGGAAAAAAACTACCCCACCCCCCACCCCCCCCCACACCAATCCCTTAAAAGGTGATCAAGCTGAACTCCTATAAAATGGTGCAACATTAACCCTGAAAGAGTTTTAAGCTCTTGTAAACAGACTTGATCCCTCGTGGACTGATAGAGACATAAGTGTTTTACTGACTCTTATGTTACAATCTGTAAAGCAGGTGCATAATGTTTTTGGCCAGCGCTTTCTCAGGGCGATGGGGCGACTGTGACACCCAGCTCTCCTCATCTCCGGGTCACATTTTGCAAAACAAAAAAAATAAACAAATTTAAAAAAGGGAGGGGGATTGGGACGGGGTCCAAGCGGGACGCTGACCCGCCGCCGGTGACGTTCCCACGCCGTCGTTCGGCCGCAGTCGTCGACCTGCTGAGCAAACAGTGCGGGAAACTGACGTCAGGTAAATATCAGGCCCCCACCCAGGGTCTGGGACTGCGGCCTTACTGCTCATATTAATTAGTAACCCATCCGTGCAGGAGACAAAAGGTCAAAGGTCGTGTTTGAGCAAGCCAGTCCTAACCAAGTTCAAGAGGTTAATTGAGGTCGGCGAACTTAACAACGGGGGGGGGGGGGGGGGGGGTGGTGGTTGTGGTGTTGGGAGGGGGGAGGGGGGAGGGGGGGAGGGGGCAGGGGGCACCACAAGCCGTAAACAAGGAGGGTCTAAGACCCAGGACTCAAGGGTGGCGGGGGGGGGGTCTGGATCTGGGCTCGCTGACGAAGGCCTCTCCCTGATCTGTTGTCGCCTCCATGTTTTGTCCCGGCTGTAGGGAGGGAAAAAAGCGTTCGTCTTTTTCTTTTATTTACTTTTTATTTTTTGTGTGTGTGTGAGTTGGGAGGGGAGGAGGGGAGGAGGGGGAAAAAAATTTTTAAATCTATTTTGGGATCTCTGCGTGACGCTCGGCAGTTCATCATTTTTTGAAGTGTAATTTTGCTGTTTCTCCGGTGCCTCTCCGCTAGGAGCAGCTGGGTCCTGTCTTTCCTGAATGGCTGAGAGCTCTCGGTCCTGTCGCAAGCGTGGGAAGGTAATTAGCACAGCAGCTTCCATCTTAATTACCAGATGAGCGCCTGTTTTTAGGGAATGGGAGGAACTCAGACTTTTTTTTTTTTTTTTTTTTTCTCCCAGTGTACAAGCTGTTCTTCTGAGCACAGGAGAGTTGATTCATTAAAGAGCCCCAAATTGGCCGCTGTTCCCCTCGCACGGCCAGAGGTGTGGAAGGTAGAGGGAGGGAGGGTAAAATGGCCGACAGTCCCATGGAGCTCCCGTCCATGTAGGTTTGCTTTTTGTCCCGTGTTACATCACGGCCGACATATTTTACACTACATTTATGGATTGCTGTGACATTCACTGAAAAACGGGTAACGTCAGTGAGGGTGGCTGAAAAACTCATCTTCTAGACGGCCTGCCTATGAATGACCTATGAACTTTGTGTTGCTATGTGGTTACCAAGCACAGAAAAATTTATTAACTTGATGAATACTGAAGCATGACAGACAGACTGATGGTCAGACGTTTCGGATAAATTCACGTCTGTAAAGTAACCTAATGTCGCGTGCACAGAGAGAAATGCACGTGTGATGTCACTAAGCATGCTGCATAACAAAAGCTGAAATAGCCAATTGGAGTGGAATCAGCTAATGGCCACTCCCACTCTCAGTGTTGTACAGGGGTAGGCAACCCTGGTCCTGGAGTGCTGGAGACAGTCCTGGTTTTTGCTCTCTCCAAAACTATAACTGCTTAACTGGATTCATTTTAGCTATCATGGAGCAGTGGAATTTAGTGGGGAATTTAGCCATTAGAGTAGGCACTTTGAGAGGCTGATTCTCTGAGGGGCTAATTCTTCGTGCAGGGTCTTTTCCTGGATGACAGAGATGTCCCATCATGCAGCTTGTCCTGCTCGTGAGCGTGACTGTCTGTCTGCCAGCCTGGCAGGAGGAAGCAGAACAGGGTGTAATTACAGGGAACACGTGCGTGATTCTGCTGTTAGCGCCATTAAAACCTCATCAAATTCAGACATGCTGTCAGTGCAACATTAGCTAGCTCTTTCGCTACGGGGTGAATGTTTGAGGGAAAATAACAGCATTGCCATGTTCCTGTTATCCGGAAAAATCTTTGTGTGGTAGACTGCATGAAGAAGGCATAGACACTGAATTGTGTGGACAGGAACATAGTACAAGGCTACACTGTGTGACAGAGGTTGCAGGCTCAATTACAGCCTGGGGCAGAGCCTGGCCTGTTTCAGTAAATATGTTTCAATAAATATTTTCAGTAAATATATTGTATCTATTTTGTTTTGTTTTCAAAAATACTCAGTGTGAAACGGACTGCACGTAGGAAGCTGTGCATGACTGCTACATCTGCTTCTGCTTCAAAAGCAAAGGTTTGTGGGATATATGTGGTAACAGAGTCTAACAGATTGTTAAATCTATTTCTGAGAGACTGAATGAGCAGAGTGTGAATGGAGATGTTTCCTGGTTTCAGGAAAAAGCACTTATTAGGATGATAATGAACACACACAAAGAAACACAATGGAGACTTGAGCACCAGCCCAGCCCAGCCCAGCTCAGCCCAGCCCAGCCCAGCCCAGCCCAGCTCATGCCCAGCCCAGCCCAGCTCATGCCCAGCCCTTTACAAACAGGATGGTGTCCATGCTGTTGTTCAGACCAGCAGGGCTGTGTGTGTTCATTTCCTCCATGTCCTCAACATGGGACACTCCCCCCCTAAAATCTGCTTTTATTTATTTATATATTACAGCTTTATCAGCTTTATTGAGCAGCACAGTGTAGAGAGAGAGAGAGAGAGAGAGAGTGTGTGTGTGTGTGTGTGTGTGTGTGTGTGTGTGTGTGTTTGTGTGTGTGTGTGAGGGTATGTACAGAACAGTGTAGAGAGACAGAAAGAATGGAAGCGAAAGAGAGGGAGAGACATATGACAAAGCCCAGCAGGAAAATTTTTCTACCAGCTAGTTTACTGTCTCAGACTGTAACAGCTAGTTTACTATCTCAGACTGTTACAGCTAGTGTACTATCTCAGACTGTTACAGCTAGTTTACTATCTCAGACTGTAACAGCTAGTTTACTGTCTCAGACTATAAAATTTTCAACCCACTTGATTATTTGCTGTGTTAGATCCCTCATTACATTCTGTTACCATCCATTCTACTTTTATTCTAAACTGGGCCGGCCAGCGAAGGATGGGCTCCCCCTCTCTAGCCAGGGTCCTTCCCAGATTTCTTCCCATCAGGGAGTTTTTTCTCGCTACCGTTTGAGTTTTTTTTGGGGAGTTTTTGCCTCGTTTGCTGTTTGGGGGTTCAGGCCTGGTTTCGGGGTTCAGGCCTGGTTTCTGTAAAAAGTGCCATACAAAATCAATGGAGTTGAATTGAATGAAAGGTTTCACGGTCGGATTCGTTCCGCCGACATCGCGGCTCGCAATGAGCCTAAAGGCTATGCCACCGAGACGCCTACAGTCGGTTTTTGACGGTAAATTAATCTACTGACTGATAATATGGTAACAAAAATGCACCAATTACAACATCCCAATCTTGATATCTTTCAAGTGTTGCATCAATGTGGTGGCCACTCCCACTCTCAGTGTCATACAGGGGTAGGCAACCCTGGTCCTGGAGTGCTGGAGCCAGGCCTGGTTTTTGCTCCATCCAAACCTATAACTGCTTAACTGGATTAATTTTAATTAATCTGGTTTAATAAATGCAGGTGACCATGCTGGAGGCACTCAGCGTTTCACCACTCAAGCTCAGATGGAACAAAAACCAGAAACGTCACTGGCACTCCAGGATCAGGGTTGCCTACCCCTGTAAAAGTAGCATTGCTTAAGAAGAGTGTGTTTCAGCTGGAGTAAATAGCAAGTCATCCTTCTAACTTATCCTTGAACCATCCGGCAGAATAAAATTACACAATGTGACACGTTTTTATTTGGGTCGGCCTGTTTGCCTGAGATCCATCCAGAGCAACCGCTGAAGGTTCAGTCTTTACGGCCAGTTTTTCCCTCAACTTCTGCCGTTTGGTTTGAATACCGGAGATTCACAGAAAAAAAAAAAATGTTCACTGCTATTTTAACTGTAGTGGAGTTGAAATGAGTCCAAGAGGGATCAGATATACTCTATCAGAGTTGATTTAACACTGTCCGGAGGGACAGAGAGTACTGTACAGCTCCTATGACCCATTGAGTTATTCCACTCGGCGTTCTTACACCGTGATAACACACATGGCTTGGCTCTGAGCCTGGAAAAGGCCAACTCCATTACAGGCAGCCTGCATTATGCACGTTTCCCTGTCTGAGCTGCATCTGACCGTCACATGATATCTAATTAACCCTGTGAGGTGTAAGACCACACAATGTGTGATTAGATTGTTCTTAAACCGAACATTCTAATGCTGATGTTCTAGAACACTGCCTTAGAATTTTGAAAAATACATTCTAAAAAACCTACTTTTCAAAGGGGTTAATGCAGCCTATCGCAACGCGCCTTCACACCGTGAATTGACAACGACAACTTGAGAAACCGTAAATAT
>CM056391.1:2728785-2733785 GCA_029718625.1 Synaphobranchus kaupii
CAACACAGATTAAAACGGGATAAAAAGCAAGATCGTGGCAGAGGAAAGGTTTGGGCAGGGGTGGGGGGCAGCGGGCGGGGGTGGGGGTGGAGTGTGTGTGGCCGGCCCTAGTTTGTGTGATCTTAGTTACTGCAAAATTAAAATTTTATTCAGCATGTTTAAAGCCCCAACTCATCCAAACCGCAAGAAGAATAATATATATCCAAATATATGTTTACAGTATATTTATATATGTCAGAAAGCCTGTACCACATGTCTTTCAGTATGTAAAATGTAAATGTAAAAGTGGAGGTGACAACACATCCCAGCATGCTTTGTACAGGAAGTACTTTTATGACATGACAGCTGCAGTGATCACAGAGGAGGGGGGAGCTCATGGGGTGAAAGTACACGCGTGCGTGCGTCCGTCCGTCCGTCCGTCCGTCCGTCCGTCTGCAGATAGGCTTTTGGCCTGATGTGGTGTGGTGCTTTTTCTAGATCCCCTGTTGTTAAGCATAGGGCTACACATTTCCAAGGGACGGCTTCTGGACCCCACTAATACCCCATGGCCCTCCTGAATTACCCTTGCCAAGGTCAGAGGTCAGGATGCACCACTAGTTATAAAAACTCTTGAAGAGTTTTGTGACAAATCGCTGTTGGTCTGTGGCGTATGGGCCCCTGGTGATTCAGTGCTTGTGTGTGCAAGCATACAGGTTACTGCTCACACATGGCTGCGTTTCTACAGAGCCTTTAACTGAGCCCAAATGAAAATCTACACCGTTTCAGAGTTAATGACACATTTTTACAGAATATGAGAACAGTAAAGGGAGGACAAATAATATTGCTTCATTAAAGGGACTGTGTTCTAATCATACTAAACCTGAATCTATATTTTTTTGAAGCGGACACCCTTGTCCATGCTGGCTTCCATTTAAACAGTTTTTTAACAATTTATATAGCAACTTAGATTGCAGCTATACCCCAGCTGGGATTTTTATCCTGCAATCGTTTGCTTGTAAACACCAACACACTGCCATCCATGCACTGAATGTCAAATCAACCAACTGTTGTTGCGCTCGGAAAATGCAAATCTGCCTTTCAGAGTTTATTTTTTAAATATGCATGAACTCAGAGTTCATGTACTTGGAGAGAATCAGTTGAAGATGTGATAAACCTCAGTTGACATGGAAACATGGAAGTCATGCAAATCAAGCGCAAATTATGGTATGTATTTTTTTTAATACAAAACACTTTTTCCTGAAAGAATGTAGGATACTGTAGCGATTTCATGGAGAAACATACCGGGCCATACTACAAATATTTTTAAAAATATTTATTTTTATATATTTTTTCAGCTTTATTGGACAGCACAGTGTAGAGAGACGGGAAGAATGGAGAGCAAAAGACAATGGGACAAGGTTGTGCGGCCGGATTCAACGTCGCAGCTCGCAATGAGCATGTGGGCAGTGCTCTACAGGCTACACCACTGAGAAACCCACGTGGTGCATTTTAACCAATCCTTATTTAGCAATATTGGCTAGCTAACCTCGACAGCCACCGCTACAATACATTGGAAGTGAAGGTTGGTTAAGAACTGTCTGCTCCTATTTCCAGAATCTGTAATTCAAAATAGCGTAACCTAACAGGAAGTGTAGATGACTGTGTGTGTAGCAGGCTAAGCTGTGAGGGAAACAGGGGGGTGGTGGGGGTGCGTGGGGAGAAGTGTGACATTCGGCGCCTTAAAGAGGAAACTTAACGTCTCGCTATCAGTGATTTAAATAAAGATTTAGATGAGCTTAACCGATTGGAGAAAGGAGGGGATCTGCATCAATTTGCAAATCCCTGACAACAGTCTTTCCAATCTTTTGATGCCTGAGATAGCAGGGGATGTGCCTGAAGATAAATGTAAAAATATCTGCATCAAGTTTAATTGCTGTTTAAAGAGCGGGGAGAGAGAGAGAGGGAGGACTATGACTATTTAAACCGAGAGGATTTATACATTCTCCTGGGTTATTTGCACTCTTCCTGACCTCAGACTTTAGCGTAATTTGATGGGAAAATCAGTGTTGCCTTATAAACTTACAAAAAAAATAGTTTGGAAAGGCAGTTGCTTTTCGGGGGGAAAAAGCAACTGCCATTTCGGGTGACATACTGACTTGTGGTCACATGGCATACGTATGATGTAGAATATCCAGCTAATCTGACTTTGCGTGAATTGTGTGCCCTTATTCTATTTGCATCAGAATAAGACGCAGTGTTAATCTACTTGCTTATCATGTAGGAATAACGTGCTGTGAGTCATCTAGGGGTGTGTTCATGTCCTTGACGTCACTCTACATTCAAAGGATGTGGGGTTGGGTATAACCGACAATATGTTTGCGATGCACTTTTTCTGCAGTGGTGCATTGTGGGAGTTGAAATTCTGAGTTCTACCTTGTTGGAGTTTCACCGTAAAGAAACATCTAAAACGAAAGAAAGGCAGAAACCGTCCTGTCCGTGTCCTAACCTTATTCTTATTCTTTATGAGGTAAAAGACAAAACTGATCCCAGATCAGCACTCCCAATGCCGTGATGCTTTATGCATACAAGACCTTGATCTAGCATCAGTTTAGCCTGTTAGCTAGCAGCGCGTATGTTCTTGGATACAGTCAAGTTATGGACGGAGGAAGCCTCATCCCTTCCCAATCAGCACTCCTGAATCTGGGCCCAGAGCTTCCCATTTTTAATGGTCTAACAATGCTCCCATCAGCCCTTTTCAACCAACTGTCTGCTGGCAGCGACTGAGGGCCAAACATAAACGTGTGTGCTCCTTTGCTAACCGTAAAGACCACAGCCCCCCCCCCCCCCCCCCCCTCCTCCTCTACAGAGCAGCTGAGATAACTACACCCCCACTTTTCCACTTCCAATATGTGTGCACTTCACTGCCTGTGTTTTTTTTAGGCTATTAACCCTAATGAATGGCCCCCGGTGTTGTACAGCGATAACCGTTGTACGGCGAGCGCCAACTGCAACACGCCATAAAGGGTATATTAATAGCAGGTATGATGACTGCAGCAGGAATATTAAACGTGATGTAGTAGGGCATGTTTTATAGGGAAGGGAAAGCATCAGCGCCACGCTTTTTCCCATGATGCCAAGGGGACATGTTGGAAATGGGATCTCAATGGAGGATAACGGATGACAGGCCCCCAGCTTTAAAACATGGCAGCTGATTGGCCAGCTCTAACCCCAGCTTTAAAACATGACTGCTGATTGGCCAGATTTAACCCCAGCTTTAAAACATGGCAGCTGATTGGCCAGCCTTAACCCCAGCTTTAAAACATGGCTGCTGATTGGCCAGCTTTAACCCCCATCTTTAAAACATGGCTGCTGATTGGACAGCTTTAACCCCAGCTTTAAAACATGGCAGCTGATTGGTCAGCTTTAACCCCAGCTTTAAAACATGGCTGCTGATTGGCCAGCTGGATAAGGAACTGAGGTCTGAGTAGTGAGGCCTAAGTTTTTGGGGGGTCTTATCTGCATGGGGCTCTCCTTCAATAGGAACGGCCTCAGAGACGTGGACCACGACAAGGGGGTGTTCCATCGCTATGACGAAGATGAATCCTCCCCAGCACTGAAAATTAAGGGGGGGGGGGGCTGGAGGAGATGGGTTCCTCCGCACTTTACATGTGCAGACTGCAGAAAGCCCTGCTTCACCGTGGAATTTTATTCAAGCGTGAAAAAAAAAAAAGTCAAAATCGTATCCTATTTTCTCTGGAACCTTCCTGGGATTATTTGAAGGGGAATGTTGTGCTGGCTGGAGTGGTGCCCTGAAGAGATTTCACTGTGTGTTTTGGCAGACCTCTCTGTGGCTCAATCCCACAGCACTGCCGACCCAAACGGACCGAATCCGGGACGGTAAGCGGCTCATATTGCAGCAGTGCTAGTCCGGGGCCAGGAGTCATGCGGTGACATTCTCCAAGCCGGGGAGTCAATCGTGACCCTGGCCCTGGATAGCTGCAGGGTTTCTGGGGGTTTTCCTGTCAATCAGCAGCTAGTTTAGGTCCTTGGAAACAAGGTGTGTGAGACTCTTTAGCCAATCAGAGGCTTAAATCAGGCACTTAACCCTTCAAGGCGTAAGATCACAAATATGTGTTTAGAATGTTCTTAACTGAACATTCTAATGATGATGTAACAATTACTACTGGTAACTGAAAGAAATGGAGTTCTAGAACACTGCCTTTGGAAAAAAAACAAAAAAACAAAACAAAACAAACCTTCCAAAAAACCTTCTCTTCACAGGGTTAAGTGTTGAAAACTCACCGGACATCAGCAGGAGCTGCAGGCCTCAAGGGGAGGAGTTGAGATCCATGTTTTATGAAAGGGTTCTGCACCTCTGGTCCTGTAGAGCCGTGGGGGTTTTTTGAGGTTTCACCTGCATTTATACGATTGGACACCACCTGAAGCTTCAAATACCTTTCTTTAAGGGAAAGTGCACTGGTTGGTTATATAGGAACGCGGTAAGGTTTTCACAACACGTTATTTTCAGATTCAGTAACAATATAAAGTTTGGGAAAAGGAGAATTTTTTTTGCTTTTTTTAATTCTACTGCAATCGTTGCTGTAATCTTCAAATTATCCTTGTGGGGGAATTCTTGCTTATAAGAATCATCAACTCAACCAGGGAAATAATATTCAGAGCAAGTTATTTTTTTCTTCACCATAATATGTAGGTTATTTTACCATATACAGCTGAGCCACGCAGAGCAATCATGTATGAAAGATGGGTCACTTACATGTCAGAATGTAAATTTAATAGGGCCTGGAAATTAGGTTGCTCAGTAGCTCAGTAGCTCAGTAGCTCAGTAGCTCACAACCCTTTTCTCTGGCAATCTAATGTGAAAAAGCATGCAGACTTAAAATAACCGGCAGGGAACCAATCATGTGGCTGTATTTTGAGAATGTAATTTGCACATGCCCAGTAATTAACCCCTAAACAGAAAGGCAGTGAGCACCAGGGAGCCGGTTTTAGAGAGAGATTAT
>CM056391.1:2735578-2745578 GCA_029718625.1 Synaphobranchus kaupii
TTTCCCAAGACGCCTTGAAGCTGTAATTGCTGCCAAAGGTGCAGCAACCAAGTATTAGGCTAAGGGTGTGTACAGATATGTAACCCGTAAATAACCTATTTTTGTCAGTAAAATAAAATTGCATATTTTCTAAAAACCTGTTTTCACTTCGTCATTATTGGCTATTGTGTGTAGATGTTTGAGGTAAAAAATGAACTCAATCTATTGTAGTTTAAGTCTGTAACGTAATAAAACGTGGAGAAGGTGAAAGGGGTGTGCAGACTTTCCGGCTTGACTGTATATTTAGAGATGAGCGCTTTGGGTGTCGGACTGTGAGACATTTTTGGGGTTCCTTTCTGGGACAGGAGCTACTGTCACCTCTTTAAACCGTTTTTAAACAGCTGACCTACTGAGGGGACAGGTGGGTGAGAGGGAGGGCAGCTGACCTACTGAGGGGACAGGTGGGTGAGAGGGAGGGCATGTGACCCTATGATGTCATGCTCCTGCTGACCTGTGACTGCCACTGATTTAAAAATCAAAAATGGGCATGGGAGGGGTGGCACTGTTATACCACCGGTCTCGTATTGCATCTGCTCTGTGTGTGCGTGCGTGCGTGCGTGCGTGCGTGCGTGCGTGCGTGCGTGCGTGCGTGCGTGCGTGTCTTCCCTGCGTACATTTTCCATGATTAGAATGTGTAATACCCTCATGTCCAGTCCAGAATTTATTCTTCAAAATCATAATACCGCATGAATAATAATGTATGGTGAGATAAAGTCCCTTTGCGGGGCTGGTTGGTTTGGCTCTGTATGTGAATGTGTGTGTGTGGATTTAAAACCCCACATTCTGAATGCACATAGATTACTGCTGAAACTCATTCCCACGCACGCACGCGCGCACGCGCGCGCACACATACACACAAACACACACACACAACGCGCAGCGCACCCTGCTTTTCCACAAGCCGCCTTTTTTACCGCCACTATTTTTCACTCTTGACAAATGATAATGCGTCTCGAAAAAATGTTAACACAACGTGTTGTGATAATTCCTGCATTCACACAGATTTGTTTTTGCAGGATACCTCAGCTTCCTTTTAACTTCCATCTCAGTAAAAGACCCTATCGCGTACTCATTATTTAACATTCAATAATAAATAACGTGCTGTTATTTAAATATTAAGAAGCACTTATGAATAACAAGGATTGTCCACATTCGCCAATAGCTACTTGTTATTATAAACCAGAGATCATAAAAGCGAGCATGCATTTTAACTGCAAGAACACCATGTGAAGGATTATATTTGTGTTCACCAATTACAACGGGCCGATGAATGTGCAAGCTTTGCATTAGTGTATTTTAATGATGCTCTCGGTCGGCCAAACTGCATTTATACACGGCGACGCTCTGTTTCCGTCCAGGTTTGGCACTGGCAGCGCACGACAGCTCAAAGAGCAGCCAGCTGGCGGCCATGCGACACCAGGCTATTGGCGTGTGCGTGTGCGTGCGTGCGTGTGCGTGAGTGTGCGTGTGCGTGTGGCAATGGGGAGGGACGTATGTGTGAGAGAGATCTCACACCCTGTTGCATGCAGGCTTTACGCCCACACGCACACACACACACACATACAGTATATACGCACATGCAAACACACACACACACACACACACACACACACACACACACACACACACACACACACACACATACAGTATATATGCACACACACACACACACACACACAGACAGTATAAAAACGCGGCCGATAAGAAAACAATCAGCCGCATGCACAGTGCCGCAGGGTGTGGATCAGTGCTGTATTTGCATATAGAATACAGGAGGATTATAACAGCAGCCCTTTCCTCACCAGGAGCCGGGTCACCTGCGTTATGCACAGACAGCGTTGTTACGTGTGTCTCACAGCACTGGCTTTAGTCAAAGATTCGCTTACTGTCAGTATCCAGCCACGTTCGTCACGTTTGGCTGTCGTCCCTCACTGGGGCGACACAGGGAGAGCTATGGGCGGGGTCTGCGATAGGCGCAATACGGTGGGATGTAGCAGCTTCCGTTGTCTGCAGAACACAGCCGATGGACGGATTAGTTACGGAGCGGAGGATGTTAAAGAGGAGGAAGAAGATGAGAAGCGTAGCTTTATGGCTCTTTGGCACTTTCATCTTATTCTTCTCCAGGCCATTCTACCACTTTTTCTCTCTCCCTTTATCTCTCCGTCCTCTTTGAACACGCTAAACATTAGCATTTGTCTGCTGTCAGTCAACATACAGCAATGGGAGACCCCCAAAACAGATGCTTCCCTCTCTTAAAATAAATTATTCTGTTTTTTTGTTTTTTTTGGAAAACTAATTTAAACACCTAAAGAGTTCTTTTTTGAATTAATTAATTGAGTAAAAGTATTTTTTTAACTAAGCAGATGGACATTCGCATCGGGATTTTAAGAATTCAAATCTAAATAATACTACTAAATAATACTAAATCACACTCTAGAAGCGTAACCTGTGGTGTTCCACAAGGTTCGGTATTGGGACCCAAATTATTTGTACTTTATTTAAATGATATTTGTACAGTATCCAATACGTTGAAATTTGTTACTTTTGCTGATGATACAAACTTATTTTGTTCAGGGGAGGATATGAAAGAGTTATTGAAAACAGTAGAAAGGGAATTGCTAATGTCAAATAATGGTTTGATACTAATAAGTTATCACTAAATGAAAATAAAACTAAATTAATGGTGTTCGGTGGTTTTAGGGTTAATTGTGAAATAAAACTACATTTAAATGGAGTTGAAATTGAAAAGGTATATGAAACTAAATTCTTGGGAGTGATTATAGATCATGAACTCTGTTGGAAGCCACATATAGAACATCAAACTGAAATTATCCAAATCTATTGCTATTCTTTACAAAACCAGGGATCTGTTGAATAAGAAATGTCTGCATATATTGTATTGTTCACTAATAATGCTATATATGTCATACTGTGTTGAGGTCTGGGGAAATGCTTATAAAACAAATATAGACCCTATAATTAAACTCCAGAAAAGAGCTATTAGAATAATAAATAAAGCTGGTTACCGTGAATCTATTAATCCATTATTCATAAGGTCCTACACTTTAACATTTTTAGATATTGTGTATTTAAAAACATTGGAAATACTTTTTTGAATTAGGAGTAAAAGCCTTCCAGTTTGTATTAATCGATTTTTTTAATACTACTGATATTCTGGGTTATCTTATTTTATGAATTGTATAGGATAGGCAATAATAAGCCTTGAGCTTCAGCCTATTCCTTAATCGGTCATTGATTGTGTGAATTTTATTGTGTGAAATGGATTGCTGTAATCATGTATGATGATGTTTTGTCTGTTGCATATTCACACAACTTGTCAAGTTTTTGTTACTTATAATAATGTGTGACCGAAATAAACTATTCATCATCATCATCGTCAATTAAAGACTGCAATTTCATCACCCAGTTTATACGTGAGCAGTGAGCAGGAGGATGTGAGTCAAAAAGATCTGGATGAATTGGAAAATGTTGTCGAGTGATAAAATCATGACCGTGCGAAATGAGAAGATGAGTTTGATTGGCCATAAAGAGAAGAAACGATGTCCGAGCAACGTGACAGGGAATACCTCCACGCTCACGGGGGCTATCCCAGAATGCCTCAGCTGCTCAAGGCCTTGTTGTAATCATGTGTGCATGTGCTGTTGTACAGAACCCCCTTACATGTTCCTGACATTGAGACATTGTGGTTTGGTCACTTCAGGTCAAAAGTGTGATTTTGAACGGATTATCTGAAAGTTTTACACTGCAGTTAGACTCAACAAGCCCTGAACTCAACTATTATTGGTTTGCAAACCCTATCACTATATCCCTCAACCCCAGGTACCACATCCTAATTCTCCACCTTGCCCCAATGCCAATACTGTCACACTTGTTACTGTCTACAGCTTTATGTATGAAGTACAGTTAAGTGGAAATGGGCTCATTTAGTGATCTTATGCTGTTATGGACTACTGACGTTTGCCATGCTGGTAACTGTGCTTTTGCTCTAAACCCTGTTGTGTGTAGTTTTTAAGTCTGCCTGTTAACCCCTTAACTAGATTAGTTTATTTACATTCATTGCATTTTTTTTAAACAATCTGGTAACACAATATACGGTTTCAAAGTGTTAAAAGTCACAATTCTTTCTCTATAGACAATTTTACGATGCCAATGTTATGGCAACAGTGGTTCCTTATTTTGTAGCATGACACAAAACAAGCTCAATGAATGGAAAGGATGACTCTGTACGTTCTATGTGTTCCGCCAACACGATTCACGGTAAAGTTGGTACCCTTGTCCCGGCTTGTCTTTTAGGCAAGAAAAAAAACCTCCACCGTGTTTGAGCTTCTGTTATTTCTGTTTAGTAATACTTAGAGTAATTCTGACTCTTGGAAAACAAACTCCCAAGGGTTACCTTACAGAAGAGACCAGGAGTATGCCTGTAATCAAAGGGGTTCAAGAACAGTAACCGTTTTATTTTTGGGCTTGTGTTCAAAAAAGGTGTTGCTCGAGAAGAGGTTAAATTCCGTTAGTGTAAATGTAAGGAAAGTCAAAAGGCTGCCGTCTCGTAGTATCCACTGCAAAATAAAAATTGAACCGGGACTGTTTTTCATGTTATTCCAACAGTTTCTTCAGTAATGGCACATCACAGTAAAACCCCCACAGACACCAAACCTGTGAGCGATCAGAGGGGAGGTGTCCCAGCTGCTGACAGAGGCAGTACCTGCAGAAACACAGAGACAAGCGCCACGGTGGCCCAGCGGTAAAAGCGCCGACTTTGAGTCAGTGCAGTTGCACACCGAGGATCAGGGGTTCACACCTGCCAGATCTGAGTATGGTCGGTGCCTTGAGGGCGTGGCAATCGGGAGGCCGCTCCCAGAATGGGGGGAGGGACTCGGTGGGGGAGAATCGTTGTGTACAAGTGGCCTCGAGCGAGCTGGAATCACGGTCAGGAGCTTGGCGGAGTCACGCCCTGAAGAGGACGTAGTGCCCTCCTTCCTACTACTGGCTGACGGGGTTGTAGCAGCGAATTTTCCAGTCGTTGCGACAAGAGGAATTGAATAACGTAGGGGTACAATTTGGAGAAAATGGGGAAAAAATCAGAAACACAGAGACCAATACAAACACACTGAACTGGACTGAAGTATTCTTATGAGACACTGTGAATACTGGCCGTCTGTCCTTCCCAGGACGAACATTCAACCTTATTTTATTTTCCTTTTCCGCACAGTGTCTCTCTAACGTCTCCTCCACCAGCACATTTACCTGAGCGCTCAGTTTATAAATGATTTTGAAAATTGATAATGATCTTCCCATGTCAGTCGGCAGTAATAGAAATGAGTTTAATTCACATATCACTAATTAACTGGAGTGCGCTTACCAGGAGCAATAAAAACGCTATTAAGTAAAATACCTCCCCCATTAACCTAACCGCGAGTGTGTGTGGGGGGGGGTTCCGACGGTTTTAATAAACAAAACTGGCGGAAACCACCACCATGGAACCATAATTAACAAATGTACTCCGATTAGTTGTGGTGTGTTGAGATTAGCGCAGCGTTTGGCAGGCTTATCGGGTCGAAGGTTTTCCTCTCTCAGACGACGGTCTCAATATTTGCCTTCCTTTCCCACCAATAATACCCTGTGGGGCCAACCTCTGCACCCCCTGCCCTGGGGAGGGGACGGGGGGGTTATTGGGATGTTGTGGTGATCCATCTGTTTGTGTGGCGCAAATAGTCAAGTCCAGCAAGGAAAATAGCACAGGGATGATAGAGGGAAAATAGCACGGGGATGATATATGTGCTGCGCCGCCGCGGCTAGATCAAACAATACCGCCTCTCAGTCACGCGCCTTTCGGATCGTTTACTGCAGAGCCGCCAGGAAATTGATCCTGGAGCCGGGGTTCCATTACGGATCGGTTTATTACAATTATTACTCCCAGGCTGCGATTCCGGCGGCCTCGCGCATCCGCCCGGCCCGGCCCGACGCATTCCTTTACTCTGCAGTTCTGTCGATTTTCTGTCCCCCAACCCCAACCCCCCCCCCCCCCCCCACCCCTTTCTTATATCTCACTTCTCCTCTGGTGCTCCAGATTTTACTGGTACCTCAGCAGAACACAGGTCTGATTGGCTGAAGAACAGAGATCTGATTGGCTGAAAAACACAGACCTGATTGAGTGAAGAACACAGCTCTGATTAGCCGAAAGACACAGCTCTGATTGGCTGAAAAACACAGCTCTGACTGACTGAAAAACACAGATCTGATTGGCTGCAGATTAATGGGAAATGCAGAGGTACTGTATGTGCCAGCTGTGAGCTAGACCATGTTACTTCTTACTGTACAAGGCTAAACCATACTGTATAATTGTTAATGAATAATAAATCATAGTGGGTTTTGCATTTATATAGCGCCTTTCAGCTTGTGAGTACCCTTGCAATGAAAGTAAAAACTCGTACCAACCGACATTCATTCATTAATATTACACACATTAGTGCTCATGTGACCTGTGATGTGCCAAATTCCACAGAGCAGGGGATTGGTGATGGTGTGAATCTCACTTCAGAAGTCTTTAGATAAATATGTAATATCCATCCCTTTGTTTATAATATGAATATATGTTTCTGATATAATGTGGCATCAAAAGGGCAAACCATCCCAAATGACAAACACTTATTAGTATGATTTATTATTATCATCAACTCTGTACTTTATGAATTGCAGTTATGGTTGGAATAAATCCAGGATATGGGAGGTTGGAGGAAGGTGTTTTGGTGAAATGGCTGCCGTAGGGGAACTGTGTATTGGAACATATCAACACAGTATATGCTTAAACTGACATACGGACATCAGTCTCCCATAGACATGTTTGATTTTAGTGGAGATTCAAACAGCAGATACACGCTGTATGCGCCGAAAGTATCGTGAAAAAAGATTTTTTAGGACTTGCTGTGATAAGGCCTACCGGTCTCATGAAATGTCTTTCCAAATTGATGAGTCTATGGAATGTTGCAACAGCATGAAATAGATAATGTAGAAGATAGGACATCTCTTTTCTAAATATAACCGAAATTCAAAGGGAAAACGCTTCTTAATTTAAAAAAAAATTTTAAGTGTAAAGGCTGAATATGCATACAGATCCACCGGACGGACCCATGTAATTTTAAATTTATTTGAATTTTTTATGTCTAGGAAATAATAGCAGATGTTCTGAAACTTCTCGCCGATCCAGCAGTCTCCTGAACGCACTCTAAACCCCAGGTCTCGTTACCCTGGTTACCCTACCTTCACGAAAAACAAAATGGATGCTTGCACTCCGAACAATTTGGAGTGCGAGTATCCATTTTGCTTTTCTCTGAACATTCACTTTTTACCTACGTGCTATCCCGGCACAGATGCCATTTTGATTTTGTTGACCTACCTTTATGCAACCTACTCACCCTGAGTTCCCTCAGTAAATATCCTTCTGTACGAGCCCATGATCGGCAAGCTGTGCAGATCACCTTTAGCGAGGGCACTGCTGACTCCCAAACAAATAAAGTGAATAAACACGTGAGAGAGGTGGAGCTGTGACAAGGGATCGCACCCCCCCCCACCCCCCCAACCGCTAAACCCTGGTAACCATGGCAGCACAGGGGACCACAGGCAAGCATTGGCAAGTTTACGGGGGAAAAGACCGGGAATCATCGCAGGGTTTACGCTGCAAGGAAATCACCGCAGCCTCCACACGTCAAGGTTTGTTCTGCTTTTCACACGAATCGCACGATGACTCAATCGTGTGGGACGATGGCGATGGCGACAGAATGAAATCCAGCAGTGCGCCGTCACGTTAAAAAAGAGGAAGACGCTGAGGCCAGGAGGGAGATTGCATCGCTGCGCACTGTTTAAATGCAATACCGGGGTCATAAACCCTAAGGAGAGATACACTGACACCATCCCTGTAAATGAATGCATTATGCAAGCAAACAGAGATAATAAAATAAGGGCATCTTACATTTTGACCATGTCGGGCTATCCTGTATCACGTGGCGGGCGAGGGAGCAGCTCGCTGCTGGAATCGAGTATAAACGGGCGCCCTAATCGGCAGCGGGCATCATAAGCAACCCAAAAGATCCAAATGGCTCGTTGGCATGGTCATTCCCAACTTTTTGCCTTATGTTTTTAGCGGGCGAAGCGGCGATGCCCGGTGGCTGCTTTTTGCGCAAAACAAGTGCAGAACACGCCCACTTGGTCATGGTCAGGAGGCCTCCAGCTTGCAAAACGAGTCCCACCCACTTATAAAACAGAGAGGAGCTCCACCAATCACAAAGAATGTTGCTAGCAACTATTAGAACAACGCTGAAGTTGATTGGTGGATTTACTTCTGGGAAGCATAGTATCCAGGAAGTACTATCCACCAATCCCCACTGGTGTTGTTCTGCTGTTATTAACATATTATGCGACTGGTTGAGTTCTTCTCTGTTTTCTACCAGGAACGTGACATCACAGCTGTTTTATCCTCTTTCATTATACCTACAGGCAAGCAGAAAGTTTGATGGAAAAAAAATGTTCTGAAAAACTTCTCTGGGCGTGATAAAGTTTGCATTTCCTGCAGAATCTGGCTCCTCCCACTGTTCAAGCTGACTCTATTCTCAAGTCGAGCCGATGTTAGCTCCTGTTGATCAGCCGCATGGTCAACCCACCCCACATTCTTAACGTTGAATTGTCACTCCGATTTGGTGCATCTTATGAATATTCATAAACTACAATATAGCATCGGAATCGGAGTCAGGAAGCATAGAGGCACTGACCATTTCTCAACTATTCATAAAAGGAATTTACTGTCCTCCTCATTTTGTATTCTTATGTTCTAGATGGGCTGAATGGCCAGTTCTCCTCATTATGTATTCTTATGTATTCTTATGTTCTAGATGGACGGGATGGCCTGTTCTCCTCACTATCTATTCTTATGTATTCTTATGTTCTAGATGGACGGGATGGCCTGTTCTCCTCACTATCTATTCTTATGTTCTTATGTTCTAGATGTTATCTGTATTTCTGCTAGAGATGGCGTTGTGCTTCTCGTTGTGTTGCAGCTCAGGTACAGTGATTATGTTGGCCCGTTGCTGGGAGAGGAGTATAAGGGTTTGGGGGGGGGGGGCTAGCCTGGGACCCACTGAGGGATCATGGGACATGATCACCTGACATTGAGCAATGGGGGTGGTATGGAAACCTGACGTCTCATATTTATTCACTGGGAGCCACCTCCCTCCCTCTCTCTCCTTCCATCCCCCTTTCTCTCCACCTCTCTCCCTCCCTCCCTCCCTCTCCTTCCATCCCCTTTTCTCTCCCCCTCTCTTTCTCCATCCCCCTCTCTCTCCCTCCCTCACTCTCTCTCTTTCCATCCTCATTTCTCTCCCTCCCTCCCTCCCCCCTCTCTCCATCCCATTTCCCTCTCCATCCTCCTTTCTCCCTCTCTTCTCTTTTCTCATTATCTTTCTCTCCTTCCTCTCTCACTCTTTCCCTCCTTCTCTGTCTCCATCCCTCTCCCTCTTTTTCTTTATCTCTCACTCTCACCCCCCCCCTCTCTCTCTCTCCTCTCTCTCTCTCTCTATCCCCCTCTCTCTCTCTCTCCACGGCAGCCCCTGTGTTTTTCTCTGACAGTAAGACCTCTTTGTGAAAAATGGGGTACCACTGTTCAGTCCCCCTCCTGGATGCTGGGGCCCCTCAGCACGGCCAGGCCCAGAGGGCTCCCTTTCTTTTGGGGTGACGGGGAGAGGCACTTCCTGCGTCGTGTAGGTGGAGGAGAGGAATCTGATGATCCAATGAGATTTATTTTTATTTTTTATGATGGCGTAAGGCTTTTCATAGCAGTCTGAGTAAACGCAAACGCAAACTCAAATTGGATTTTTCCCACCCTTTCCTGGTCAGAACAATAAGTGCGCATTCGAGAATGTCGGAACCGCTTAGCTCCTCCGGTTTTCATCCA
>CM056391.1:2750578-2758078 GCA_029718625.1 Synaphobranchus kaupii
GGGAACCTTTTTATTTTAGCTCTTTATGGAACCCTCTGTGGTAGGTGTGAAATGTGAGAAAGCTCCCATGTTGAACCATTTCCCCCAACAAAGAACCCTTGAACTAGCTATGGTTCCTCTATGGAGACACAGAGGGGCCTTTTGGAACCCTTTCTTCTGAGAGTGTAGATGGGGTTCCTCTATGGAGACACGGAGGGGCCTTTTGGAACCCTTTCTTCTGAGTGTGTAGAACCTGGATTAAGAGTCTGAGGAGGTGTTTGCCGTAGGAGACGACGTAAACGCATCAAGAGGTTCTCCTTCAACATGGCTCCTGCGTTGAGTCTCCTGGTCTGTTAGGAGCACTCCAGTGCTGTATCATTTCATTCTCCTCACTATAGTCAGTACTATAACTCAAGCAGATTCTGTAACCACTGCGCCATTTTTTACTGTGTATAAAAGCATCGGATGGCGGATTCTATTTTTGATATCAGTTCAAGCAAATCACAACGTCAGTTGAATTTCCGTTCATTAATTCAAAAATGCCTAAAGTCTGGGTTCTAAATTTAATTTAATTTAATAACAGAGAACACCTTGTGTCTGATGAATATTTTTTTTAGATCCTTGCGTTCCTGCAGCCGGCTGTAATTCAACTCTCCTGTCTCGTGTTATGAATGTCAAGTCCATCTCTTCATCAATACGGAGAGTATTTTACTGGCATTATTTTGGAGTGAACAACAGCAGACACAGCCTATACTACTGCCAGGATTCTCTGTTTGGCTGAGAATCTACGGGAATCAGATGTGCTCAGGAAAATACTGTAGATACTCTCTGGGATGTAAGCAGATAAAACTCCTTAAAGGAAAACTCCACTTAGTAAAAGTGTTGCAGCGATGTTATTATCTGATATGTGTGATATATTTTACCTATTATTATATTTTACCTTATTGCGATTCACAATTTTTCACTTGCTATCCTGTCAGGCTTCTTCCGAATTTGCTCCAGGGTGTTATTTTCCTACATTACCCAGAACTACTTTCGCTTCCCCTCTTTGTGAGAATGTTGCATGGCTAAAATGCTAAAAGCAAAGTCTGAGATTGTGGCCGCACCCCCAATCCCCCGCAAAGCCACGCTGTTGCATTCTGGACTATTGAGGCTGCTAGCATGGCATAAATCAGTATGTCCTCTTGATATATGATTGATTTCTCTCTGTAGGAGTATTTCAGAAAGTTGATTAGCAGGAATTCAAGGCAAAACCCCTGACTTTTTCCTAATGGGCTGAAACAAATATCTCATAACTGGCGAGTTGAAGACACACTCCTGATAAATCTCACTATACTATATGGAAATATCACCGCGTGACGTCACGCCATCTGCGGAACTTGAGTTTAGCTGCTAAAAACTGAGATATGACGCAAACCAGGAAAAAAAGTAACCTGGGTTGCATTTTACATCACCAATATGCGAGTTCTAATTATGCCAAAGTGTTTTAGCCTGGAGTCTCCATTTAAATTGTGTCCAAATGACATGCTGGCCGTCAGACACTAGCTCAGCTGCGTGTGTTGCATTCTGTATGTTCCATTGGCCCTATAAGTTGGGTGCACGTTCTCATACATTTCTGTAAACACTGTAAACATTGCATTTGCCATCTAGAGAGCTTGATAGAAAATACCCAGAACACAAACGGCAGTGGAGAGCCGTCTTAGAGCGTGGCGCACTTTTTTAAAGCATATTTTTATTTATTTATTTTTTGTTGCTGCTGTTAAGAGGCCGACTGGTGCTGAGAAACTGCAGTCAGAAAGTGTTTTATCGAAAATGAGAGTGGTAACGGAACCCTTCCTCTGTGATGCAGGCTTTTTCTGTGAAGTTTAACGTAAAACAAACACAAGAAACACAAGACATCACGGAAACAACAGAAGAGACAGCAGAATTTCTTGTCGTTTTTTCCTCTTCTCTCGTCAAAAATTTATTTGGACTCCAAAAGGGTGTGATCTTATCAGGGATAGGCGGCCATTTTCAGAAGTTCTACAGAAGGGATCTCAAACTGAAATCTAAGATGGCCGCAGTTGGATGGTTCGAGAGTTAAACCTCCAGGACTGGAGTTAAACCTGCAGGCACTGTGGCCCTCCAGGACTGGAGTTAAACCTGCAGACACTGTGGCCCTCCAGGACTGGAGTAAAACCTGCAGACACTGTGGCCCTCCAAGACTGGAGTAAAACCTGCAGACACTGTGGCCCTCCAGGACTGGAGTAAAACCTGCAGACACTGTGGCCCTCCAGGACTGGAGTTAAACCTGCAGACACTGCGGCCCTCCAGGACTGGAGTTAAACCTGCAGGCACTGTGGCCCTCCAGGACTGGAGTTAAACCTGCAGACACAGCGCCCCCTCCAGGACTGGAGTTAAACCGGCAGACACTGTGGCCCTCCAGGACTGGAGTTAAACCTGCAGACACTGTGGCCCTCCAGGACTGGAGTTAAACCTGCAGACACTGTGGCCCTCCAGGACTGGAGTAAAACCTGCAGGCACTGCGTCCCTCCAGGACTGGAGTTAAACCTGCAGACACTGCGGCCCTCCAGGACTGGAGTTAAACCTGCAGCCAGCAATGGAACACCTTAAAAGATGAATGATTACACAGAATTGTTATCTTTTGTTTCAATTTCATTTTAAATTTCTTCAGTTTCCAGTATACTAAATAAACTATTTCCACAGTAGGTCCACTGGGAACCCGTTTGCACTGATCGTCCAAGGACTCCAAATATTGCACGCACTCAGTTAGAGCTATCAGTTAGTTTGTCTCTGGTGCACTCGTTGACAAACACAACATCGGTCATGTTCAGTGTTCACTCTCATTATTGGGTCTTTCTGCCAGTTCCCGAGCAGCAGGTTCATTTCGGGCTCGTCAGTGCTCGAGCCAACAGAGTGCGCCTCTGTCAACTCTGTTCCAGTTCTGTTGTTTTCAGCTTGTCTTAGTTTTCTCCTGTCCTCAGTTCCAGAACAATGATATATTCTTTTGATATATGAAATAGATTTATTTATATACACTCGTAGAAGGATTTCTTTCCGTTGTTACAGGTGCGTCCAGGTAGTGCAGAGAGCTGTCTGTGGAAAAACACAGGTTCTAGGGCAGGCTTTGGAAATGGCTGACTGATCGCAAGGCTGGCTTAAAACAGAGAATGACATTAACCCTGTGAAGAGTAGTTCTTTCGGAAGTCTAAGTCTGTGTTCTAGAACTCCGTTGCTTTCAATTACCAGTCGTAGTGATTGTTACATCGCCATTAGAATGTTCAGTTAAGAACATTCTAATCGCATATTTGTGACTCTTGTGTGCATTGCACTACTACAGAACAGAAGCTGGGGTCATGCTGTACCTGCCACGGTTGGGGCTGTGAAAGATAAATAAACAGGTTTGCTCTTCTCCCCAGAGAGCAGACCGCTTTTATTGTGTAATATAAAAATCGCATTCTGTTCCTCTATTAACCATTTTACAATTTTATATGCAATTAAACGCTTAATGGGACATGTGCGGCTTGCTAATTTTAAGGAGGCCGTCGTAGAAAGCACGCGCAAATGAGCTAAATCGCTGTTGCAGAGCGAAAACCTGTCCAGTTTTCCGATCGTCAGTGCAGTGTGTTTTACCGTCAGGTTCTGATAACTGCACGCGCCTGGGAACTGCAGTGGCGGGCTTTTATCCAAACTATTTCCTTAACTGTAACAGGCCAGATTAAAATGGGAACCGGAGCGATGTGAATAAAAGGTTGTATGCCGTTGACCAACATTATTTCATAGGGAGGACAGACAGAAGCATCACTGCGGTGGTAAAAATGGTAGAAGCGTGTAGGTTTTTACAGAGCTGTCACTATGTAATCTTCGGAGAGATTATCTTTTTTTTCGGTGTCACAAAAAAAAATCTTCCTCTACATTTAACAAGAGTGCATTCTTATTTGCTAGTTTCTAGAGGAGCAGTTACAGGTAGTAACAGTTTGGGTAACAATTGCTAGCCCCCCCCCCCCCCCCCCCCCGGCCCAGTAAAAAAAGAAAAAAAACAGTGCTTCCTACAGATTAGCCGTTGCCTAAAGTACCTGCTGATGAAATGGTAGATGACCCGCAATGTGTTTTCAGTGTCTACATAGACCTTTTGTTCTTGTTTTCTGCTAAGTGTGTTTGGTACACATCCTATGTTGACACTGGACACTCTGTCACCTGCTGGGAGTCGCTGCCCTTATGCCGTTTGAAATGATGGACAGAACCAAATAAAGGCAAATTCCTGTCAATGTGCGCGACTTGATTCTAGATGGATTGGGTTTTTAAGAAACGGAAACATTCTAATATCGTGTTCCTGAAATATCATGAACTCCAGGACAGTTTTCTTTATTCGTTTATTTTTAAAATTGCGAAATTAAAAATGGAGAACTCGCATGATTCATAGTCAAACATAACAGTGCAATGCAAAGGGGCGTATATTGGGAGAATCTATACAATATGCCCCGAGTGATCCACACGCAGGGGCGTTTTGGCAGTACAACGTGATCCGGCGTGGCGTGAAGTCAAATTGTGCGTGAAGCGTAGTGGAACGTGTGAACAGTACGCCACCCAGGTCAGCACCAAGTGCATAACAGGTTACGACGTAAATAGCACAGCTCACTGTAGTATGAAAACAACAATGTTTATGTACACCTTATGTAACCCCTTGTAAGCAATTAGCACATTTCGCGTGTAAACTTCCGAATGCTATCACGTGAGCATGCGAGTTCTGAAACGCGACAGCGCAGATGGAACCGGAGACCGTGCATGATAATTTAGCACTTCGGGCGCAACAGTTCTTTAAATGTATTGTCCTTTTAAAGTTCATGCAAAACTTTAAATGCGTTTAGCGTAGCTTACACGTTTACAATTTGCATGGAGACCCTTTTTTAAGCTAAACGGATTAGATTGCTTGACTTGATAAACCCTTTAGATTAATTGTTTATAGAAATGGTAGCCTTATGGTTTGCTTTAGATTAATATAGCATTCGGAATTACTCCAATAATGACTTTGCCGTTCATTTTTGCGTTTGCATTTCGACGTAGCCTACAGAGTGCGTTTTTTATTGAATGCGATTGAATCATTGCAGTAATGCACATGCTATTATAGCCTACTTATGATTAACAGTGTTTCGGGACTCTGCACGCGACATTGCGGAGAAACACTACAGTCATATTAGCTTTTTGTACTGGCGCATGAGATTCTCAAATGATATCAAGGTTTGTTTAGATGTTACCGACGTGATCAAGATCCAAGTCGAGGAGTACCGGGTCTGCTGACTCTTTTGGGCAGGCTTTCTCGCCTCGCGCCCGGCGCTCATCTCGTGGAGCAAAGAGCAAGGCTCGAGCTGGTTTAATAGTGGAAAAGATTTACTACGCGTATTCCAGACTCCGCCCGCCAGTACAGTACGTCATTGGCTTTACTCGAGTTGTGTGGACGGAGGGGGGGCTGGCCGCGAGCCGTCACTCCCATGCCTACTTTTAATAGCTTCGTCATGTGACAGCAAGCGGTTGTAAGACAGGTGCCTTCGGTTCATGCTCAGTTTGGGGGGTAGTTCCCTGAGCGAGAACTAGTGGAAAAATAGTGGATTCCTTTTTTTTTGTTGCGTGATATATATATATATATATATTTTGTTTTTCCCATATCGTCATTCAGTGCCTGGATGGCGTGGGACAGGTGCACCCAGGACTCTTTGTGGAGAGAATTTGAGGTGAGCAAGTATTTACGAAATATTTTTCAACTGTTGTGTTTCGGAACGATTGGGGGAAATATGGACCATGGAGAGACCACGGTTTTATTGCTGATGCACTGTCTGTGTTCATAACTCACTGCCCAGGGGTTATGGAAAAATATAGTGGGTGTGGGGGAGGGGTTGTTTGCACTTCTACTGTATGAGATGCTTATCTCAGTAGTTTTTGAATTTGTTGTTTATTCCGTGCCAACGCATGATGCTGGCTGTCTCAGTAGGGCTCCTTCTCCTTTGCAGCTGGGAAAGTATTGCACGCGCGCGCCTTGTGCGTTCGGAAAGCTTTCCAGTCACGCGAAAGCTCTGTTCCCCGCGAGGCTGATGAGCCATTTATCCTGGCTCGCGAAGGGTTTCCACTGGAAGTGTCGAAACGCCAGAAATATTATTCATATATTTTTTAAATCCTGTGTAACTTTTACCTCCGCTGCCATCGACACTGCATTGTCCTGGTTTGATCCATTCGTTGTCCTGGTTTTATGTCAGAATTAAACGGACGCTACAGCTACGGAGGGGAGCGCTAGCAAGCGATCTCTTGGTATAGCAGCCTGAGAATGCTTAAGTATTAAGTCTTAACGGTACCCAGGCGGCTTTTGACCGTATTTATGTTTACATTGAACTGAAATAAGCATGCTTGTGAAATAACTACCCGTGCAAATCCAGTCCACGAACAGCGTCAACTACTGTATGAGTGCACATTTTGCATTATCATAAAGCAATTACATTTACAATCTCATTGCTTTTTTAAAATATAAAACTGCAATATCAAAACCAAAACATTGTCCGGCTGAGTGAAATTGCCCCTTTAAAATTACACGATTGAAGAAAACGCTGTCGAATGCACGGTAATTCGCGAGTCCGATGCTGTCTTGAACGAGGATAAAATAAACTTGCAATGGAGACATTACGAGATAGAAAAGAAGGTTTTTGCTGAAGATTATTATCGGAATTAGTATATTGAAAAATGTCCATCCTCAGCCGATGACTCGAACGTATCGTGATTAGCCAATATATAATGGCTACAGTGCTGCAGTTGTGGCCAGCGCTTCAAAATATTGGATGGAGAGAAGGGGCAAGTAGATTATGCTCTTGCATACATTATGGAAACATTATTGTGGAGGTGTGTCGAAATGCCACTCCACAGTCTTAACGCCCAAAACCTCTTGAGTTGTTTTTACGTGAAATAATCGATAAGAACAGCTGAGCACAAAGGGACTGTCTCGCAGTTTGGCTCGGGTCATTTAAACTTATTTGTAGACAGTGATGGACATGAGTCTGTGCATCGTTTCTTTAACTAATTAATAAAACAAAAGCAGCCGTATCTGCCATACAGTGTGTAAGTGGCTGCCTTTTATTCTCTATAATCCTGACCGGTGGCCCCCCTCTGCTTTTGAAATAATGCCTTTCTTCAGAAGCGTCTCAAAGCCGCAGCAGTAAGCCCCTGTCATTTGTCAAAACAAACCCCTATGCTTTACTACCTCCCGCTTCTGTTTACTGGAATGTTTTCGGCGGACACCTTCGGACTGATCTCTCATCACGCAGTCAGGTCATTAAAAGCCCTTTATAATCAGTGAATTTTTCCTCCACACCCACGAGCTCGCTAATCACGCGGCGGTAGCATCAAGCGCTTTTGCGCTCTGCGCATATAAATCAAAGTGGATATCAGTGTCCCAGTTCCACTTTCTTATTCAGTAAACACTCACGAAAGTATAGATGAAGACTGAAATTATATATACACAACTGAATCAATGTTTCCCTT
>CM056391.1:2760578-2765336 GCA_029718625.1 Synaphobranchus kaupii
TGGGTCGCTGCAACTAAACCCTTCAGCTAAAGAGCTTAATCTGAACCGCTTCAGTGAATATCCAGCCATATGAATGGATTGTATATTAAAAAAGAATAAATAAATAAAATAAAAAAGTAAGCCATGCAAGTGGCTCTGGATAAGAGCATCTGTTAAATGCCTAACTGTAGCAGTGAAATGTACATACGCTCAAAAATGTCAAATTCTTGTCAAGGCCCAACTGGACGTTCCTTTCATCTGACAGCTGTGAGATGTAAACTACTGTTGACTCATGAGAGTGCTGCAGCTGTTCCATTAAATGGATCTTAAAGCTGAGTCTTATAGAGAAAAGACAAGCGCAACAACAACGTTTGTGTGTTTTCGGCGTAGGCCAGAAATAAAAAAACTCAAGCAGAGAAGAGGGAAAAAACTGCCATTGCGGTCCAAAGTGAGTGTGATTGGAGGCTCGTTTTGTTCTACTGAAACTCAGTCTCTTGTCTGACACAAGCCTCTTTCCTAATGTTTAATACTGTGGGGTGTGCTGCGAAGCAAGCTTACTGAGTTAGCTGGATAACTGCACTGAATAAAACCCGGAACAGCTATTTTTACTTCAGTCCATGTTCCGGTTTAGGGAGTGTTCCGGGTTTTACTCAGTGCAGTTATCCAGCTAACTCAGTAATCCTGCTTCTTAGTACACCCCCCAGGTCGTGTATACTGTTGCTGTTTTTGATGTTTTGGTGGACCTCTCCACCTCTCTAGTTATGGTTCTGGTTCTGTATTGCTCTGAACTTTGTTCTGGTCGTGCATAATGTTGCGGTTTTTGATGTTTGGATTCACCTGACCGTCTCTGTGGTTCTGGTTCTGTTTGTGCAGTGTGCCGCCTTGGTGGGCGAAGACCAGCCCCTCTGCCCGGATCTCCCAGAACTGGACCTCTCGGAACTCGATGTCAGTGACCTGGACGCAGACAGTTTTCTGGGCGGGCTCAAGTGGTACAGCGACCAATCAGAAATCATTTCCAGTCAGTATGGCAACGAAGCATCAAACCTGTTCGAGGTAAGAGCGCTTACGGACTCTCAACGATTTGGTTTTATTTCCCGTGCAGCTCTTTCTCTGTTTTCGCACAATTTCAGTGTCATCGCTGGATGATGAAAGCTGAAATTCCATCATCTGAAAGATAAATTCACTTGAGAACACACCAAGTAATCTTCGTTCATAGTCATAAATTAATAGGGCAGGAGTGGAATTGTACCAGATCAAAGGAGGGTCCAATACCGCATACAGCGTTTGACTGGTTTCCAAAAAGTTCAGAAAAACAAACCCATAAAACGGGTCTATTGCCCGAGTTTACAAATTGGGCTTTGGATCTCCAAATGCTCAGTGTGAAATTGCTCTTGGAGATAAAGAGGAACGATACCCTGGCGACCTTTGACCCACTATTCCAGTCCTCCTTATCAAAGTCTTTCATTCAGATCGAGCCAAGTTATCAGCGGATGTGAAAAGACGGATAGGGCACTGAGTAAACTCTCCATTTGGTCATAGGTCATGTTGTGAAATACACTCCAAGCTCTGGAGTAAAACTTTAAACCCTCATAGTTATATTATTGTCACAAACCCAAAGCACACAGGAGTGGCAAATCTACAATTAAGCAAATTGCGTTAAATTAGCAGGTACTGAACAGTCTGTTCCACTGAATAGAGGGGAATTATATCGGTATTGAGGAGTTCTTTGTTAGGCGTATTCGGCTTTTGGAGGGATTGATTCAAAATTTAATAAGAACTGACGTGCTTGCAAACGTGGGTGATGTTTAGAATCTCTTACTGACGGGAGAAAGAAAGGCCTGGGGCTGACCAGAGATTGGCCTGGAATTAGGCTGAGACTGGCCAGGGATTGGCCTGCGACTGGCCTAGGTTTGGGCTGGGACTGGCCTGGGATTGGTTTTGGGATTGACCTGGGACTGACCTGCTGTCTAAATATGACATGACCTGCTGCTGGGCACTGAGTCAAGGCTCAGATATAAATACCAAAGCAGTCCTCTGTGTGTGTGTGAGTGTGTGAGCGAGAGTGAGTGTGTGTCTGTGTGTACTGTGTGTGCGTGCGTCCGTGTGTGTGTGGGCACTGTACGTGCATGTGTGCCTGCATGCGTGTGTGCGTGGGTGTGTGTGCACTGTACGTGCATGCGTGCGTGCGTGCGTGCGTGCGTGCGTGCGTGTGTGTGCCTGCGTGCGTGCGTGTGTGTGTGTGTGTGTGTGTGTGTGCACTGTACGTGCGTGCGTGCGTGTGTGTGTGTGTGTGTGTGTGTGTGTGTCCACTGTACATGCGTGCGTGTGTGCGTGTGTGTGCCTGCGTGCGTGCGTGTGTGTGTGTGTGTGTGTGTGTGTGTCCACTGTACATGCGTGCGTGTGTGCGTGTGTGCACACTGTACGCGTGTGGTAGTTGACGGCGGTGTGAGACGCACACAGGGGGGATTTATTATGCGCTGATAGATCACCACAGCGAGGGAATAGGACACCTCTGAGTCTGCCGTTCTTCCTCAGCAGCAGTGAGAGACACACAGTTAAGGTCATTCAGGTCAGGCCTTGAGCACAAAATAGGTTTGTGAAAGCAAAAACTCTTCCTGTCCAAGCTTGAGTTCCGGGAAAACTCTGTCACTCGATCTTAATATCGATCTGTGTGTGTGTGTGTGTGTGTGTGTGTGTGTGTGTATGTATGTGTGTATGTGTGTGTGTCTCACATTTTGGTTATGGAGACCTGTCAATGCCCCGTGGCTGGAAAAGGCTGCAAGACCTATATTTTGCAATACTGCGATTGGCCTGTAGGGGCCGCTGTTACACCCAGCCATAGCTGATTAATGACTAACCAGATCTTGGGTAAAAAGAGAAGTTAGCATATCTGTATTTTTACCCCCTACTTATTTTCTTGCTGCTGGCAGTGTTTTCTCAACCTGCCTTGTGACTGCCGTTAATGTACGCTGGGGTGGGGGGGCCGAGCTCCGGATGGTGTTCCGAAGGGCATTCCGGGCTGCCCTCTGCTCTGGTGGAGTTAATTTTCCCAGCCCTGTGGAATAAAGAGCGGGCAGGGCAGTCAGGCAGCAGCAATGGGTTGGGGCGTGGAGGAGGAGGAAGAGGAGGAAGATCAGGGCTGGAGAGCAGAGGAAGGCTCCAGATTCTTCTCTACAGGGCACCCCACGATGACGATTCAGTGTGGGGATATTTACCAAGGCCAAGTCTATTGGTTGAGGGGCCTGGGAGGTGGAGACAGAACCCTGTGGGGCTGGCATTCCATTCCATCCGTCACTGTTGGGGGAGTGGTTCTCAGCTGTGATGCAGATTCACAGTGACTCTTAATTAAGCCCATAGAGGCCCCTCTCAGTTCCGGTTGTGTCATTTGGCCCACCTTGACCCCCAGCGCCCCCCCCCCCCCCCCCCCCCCCCCCCCCCTTTTCTGGTCTGAAATCAGTTCACTTGGCTCTCTAAAGTTTTAGAAAAAAAAGTGTTGCTCTGGACTCAAAACAGGTAAAGTATAGAGTGATTTCTTGACAAATGAAAATGACGGATAAAAACAGACAGGGGGAGGGCTAACCGCAGATATTTCAGCTGTTTCTTCTTCTTCAGCGTGTGTCTCAGACCTGACCTCCCCCCCCCTTCGCCTGACCTTCCCCCTCCTTCGCCTGACCTTCTTTAGGGGTTCTTTCTTTATCTCTACTGTTCTAACAGTAACAGTAGTGTGATGATAGTATTTTTATTTTAGGTTGACGGTGCTACTTGTTTGATCGGCTCCTTTGCACCGTCACCGGTTATGAACGTGCGTGCACTCCCGTGTTCCTGGTATTCCGATATTCCTGATGGGAACGCTGATGTCTTCTGCTTTATGAGACACTGTGGATTAAGACCGTCGGCCAAGTGCCAATAATGTAATGCAATGCAGTGTAGCGCGGCGGAGTACATGCTAAATCACTCGAGTGAAATGAAGACAGCCTGTGTTTTAACCTGTTAGAACCTTTAGAGCTTTCAGCTTTTGTGTTGTGCGTGCCCTCAGTATGGCGGGGGGGGGGGGCAATTCACCGTCGTTTGCTCAGAAAGTTCTGAGGTGCGGGAGGTTTGGGCCGGGGTACCGCTGAGCCCCTCGGCTTAGAGAGTCGGCCTGCGCGAGTCGCTTTATCATTAACCGAGGAGAGATTTTCGAAAAAGGGGGGGGGGTGTAAACTTTTACCAGGGTGGCGTGAGGCAGGACACTCGGAGGGCCTTGACAACACCGTGGAATATTCCGGACTTTGGATGCGGCGTCCCTGCGGTCTCTGAGCCGTTTAGGATATTCAGGGAATGGTACACTGTCTAACCAGCAAGAGTTATCACTGTTCTATCTTGTGTCCGGCCTGGCATCTCGGAATGTTTTTTTTAAAGCAAGTGTCATCGTTTTAAAGTGCTCCCATAAATCTAAGTGTATATGAGGGACTGTTGAATTCTGAGGGGGGGGGGGGGGGGAATTATGACGCGTTCGTTTCGCGTTATTTATTTGTTTGCTTTTTTATTTTTCTTAAACGTTTCCATGGAGACTGGTGTCAGGGAACCTTCCGCTCTTTGAAGACACTGAAGCTGTCACAGTGACCCCCCCCCCCCCCACCCCCACCCCCTTTCCACACCGTTACCGTGGTTGCGGCAGTTGTCACTTGCCTCCTGGGGTCCCCTTTTATCTCTTCTGGGGAGGGGAGGGGGAGGGGAGGGGTGGGGTGGGGGGGGGGTTTCTAGGCTGGGGAGATGAGCAAAAGAATCAATGCTCAT
>CM056391.1:2765836-2858351 GCA_029718625.1 Synaphobranchus kaupii
GTAGCGTTGCTGGCGGGTCGGAGAAACATGATGAAACCAGACAATCCCTGTTGTTCAGCGAGTCACTTCATTTACCCTGGCGGGAGTCACGGGAGTCCGTTTTTTTATAGCAACACAAGAGAGAAGATACAAAAGGAAGATGTTATTTTATTTTATTATTTTTTTCTCATTGTGCTATAGCTGCAGACACAGCTGCAATGGTGTGAGTCAACTTCCCGTTTGCTCCCAGGTTCCCCCTTATTTCGGAACGCCAAACCCATTCCGGGCATTGTTTCTGCAGCGTATGCGAAACCCGCTTAAGTGCAGGTTCCCGCAGATGTCCTCCCGGCATCCCACAATGCTTTGTACTCTCCTTAATCCATTGGCATCTATGGAATATGTCGGCGATGTCAACAACAGCGTCTGTCATTTGACATCTCTTTAGTGAGCTACTTCCTACTAGATCACCTCCCATTGCTGGGCTGAGCGAGAGCAAGGGTTAGCGCGAGCTAGTTCACCTGAGATCTGAGGAGTCAGTTTGGGCATGCAGCTTGCTGGGCTGAGAGAGCAGGGTTAGCGCGAGCTAGTTCACCTGAGATCTGAGGAGTCAGTTTGGGCATGCAGCTTGCTGGGCTGAGAGAGCAGGGTTAGCGCGAGCTAGTTCACCTGGGATCTGAGGAGTCAGTTTGGGCATGCAGCTTGCTGGGCTGAGAGAGCAGGGTTAGCGCGAGCTAGTTCACCTGGGATCTGAGGAGTCAGTTTGGGCATGCAGCTTGCTGGGCTGAGAGAGCAGGGTTAGCGCGAGCTAGTTCACCTGAGATCTGAGGAGTCAGTTTGGGCATGCAGCTTGCTGGGCTGAGAGAGCAGGGTTAGCGCGAGCTAGTTCACCTGAGATCTGAGGAGTCAGTTTGGGCATGCAGCTTGCTGGGCTGAGAGAGCAGGGTTAGCGCGAGCTAGTTCACCTGGGATCTGAGGAGTCAGTTTGGGCATGCAGCTTGCTGGGCTGAGAGAGCAGGGTTAGCGCGAGCTAGTTCACCTGGGATCTGAGGAGTCAGTTTGGGCATGCAGCTTGCTGGGCTGAGAGAGCAGGGTTAGCGCGAGCTAGTTCACCTGAGATCTGAGGAGTCAGCTTGGGCATGCAGCACGGGCTGAAAGAGAGCAGGGTTAGCGCGAGCTAGTTCACCTGAGATCTGAGGAGTCAGTTTGGGCATGCAGCTTGCTGGGCTGAGAGAGCAGGGTTAGCGCGAGCTAGTTCACCTGGGATCTGAGGAGTCAGTTTGGGCATGCAGCTTGCTGGGCTGAGAGAGCAGGGTTAGCGCGAGCTAGTTCACCTGAGATCTGAGGAGTCAGCTTGGGCATGCAGCACGGGCTGAAAGAGAGCAGGGTTAGCGCGAGCTAGTTCACCTGAGATCTGAGGAGTCAGTTTGGGCATGCAGCTTGCTGGGCTGAGAGAGCAGGGTTAGCGCGAGCTAGTTCACCTGAGATCTGAGGAGTCAGTTTGGGCATGCAGCTTGCTGGGCTGAGAGAGCAGGGTTAGCGCGAGCTAGTTCACCTGAGATCTGAGGAGTCAGTTTGGGCATGCAGCTTGCTGGGCTGAGAGAGCAGGGTTAGCGCAAGCTAGTTCACCTGAGATCTGAGGAGTCAGTTTGGGCATGCAGCTTGCTGGGCTGAGAGAGCAGGGTTAGCGCGAGCTAGTTCACCTGGGATCTGAGGAGTCAGCTTGGGCATGCAGCACGGGCTGAAAGAGAGCAGGGTTAACGCGAGCTAGTTCATCTGAGATCTGAGGAGTCAGCTTGGGCATACAGCTTGTCTGGCCAGGAATGGGGCTGTTAAAATATAGATGCTCCTCGGAAAGAAACACCAAACACAAAAGAAGAGAATCTCATCGTTTGATGAATTGATATACACTGACAGCAGGTGTAAGTGTTATTTTTTCCACACTCCAGCCACAGACTAGCATAGCTGCTCATTGTGAACAGCGATAGATGTCCCTCTCTCCTCTAGACGTCCTGGCCTATACCTGCCACTTGGTTTAGCTACTCCGAGTCTCCAGGAGTTTCTCTGAATTTCCTAGTCTTTTGCTGATGGATGCAGCTACATTCTCATTCTGGCTGCATTGCTTTTGACAGCAGTGTTAATTGTGTACCTGCGTGACTGATCTTGTTTAAAATAAAATTTAAAAATACAGAAACGATGACTGGCTTGTACATGAGTCGATAAATAATACCTATAGTAGCAAAGTGGAAAGAAATCTGCCAAAAATAATTCCAAGGTAATACCATTTAAATTTTTAGCTTAGCATGAGTGGGAGACTGCACTTTAGCTTACTCACTGCCTAAACTGATGAGTTATGAATATTAATAGCGAATAAACAAAATGGATCTGACTATTAGTCCTGAACACTATTAATACTGGCAGCTGCAAGGGTTCGTTGCGTTTGTATAAGGGTTCGCTGCGTTTGTATAAGGTGCAACTGGGTTAAAAATGATTAAATATAAACTAGGCGTCAAGTAATAATTTAAAATTGAAGCGAGCAAGTTTCCGACTGCTTGTGGTGCTAAAATAGTTCAAACTTGCAAGAATGTGTTGCTTCACAATATAAATTTAGATGAAGAGGTCTTTGGCTGTGAAAATGATAGCTGATTCCCTATGGAAATTTGGACATGTCAGTAGCCTGCTACTTGTTTGTAAATACAGAACTGGAGATTCACTGAGACTAATCGTAATTTTCAGTAGTGCACAGAAGTTTCGAATGCATTTCTATTGCAATAAACTATTTTAGATAATACAATTATTTTAGAGATAGATATACGTAGACATATGCTTATTATGGGCTGTCGGGTGGCACGTTATGACATGAAATCCTGACCATGCCACATGATGCCAGCGTTAACTCTGTCCACACAGGGTGGTCCAGGATTGGCTGTCTGGTTGGGAAGAAGGGTATCAGCTGACAGGAGTTTTACCCTGTGACATCAGAAATGTGATTTGGGAATTCCAAATTGGATGACAAAAGAAAACGGGCTAAAAATGTCCGTTTTCGTTGCCAATCCCTGAACCTATTCTCTATCCTTGTCATACTAAATGTGAAATTCCTAAAATACAACTAATATTGACACCAATCACTTTATGTTCTGTACCATTAAATTACCAGAGCGAAGTGTGTGCCCTAACGGAAGCAGCTGCACGTGAATGTCCTCTAACACAATGACTGCTCGGCTGCAGAATGAAAGAGGGCCTAAAGGGACATTACAGTGATGGGACAGGACTTTGGATGCAACTGTGCATCTTATATGGCTTATGGGTTATAAAGAGCATTTGCCTCTATTTTCCCCATTGTTTTTTTGCTCGTTTTATTTTGTTGGGGGGGGGGGGGGTGATGGGGGGGTTGGCTACACCTTCAATCCTTGATCCGCGTCACTTCCTCCAAAATTCCACTTCTACAACATTTCAATTACAAATACAGGCTGACATTAGTTCCACGTTAAACAGTCGCGTCCGGTTGACAATACACCACTTACCAAGCCAATAACTTTGAGCGTGGCGCAATCGATAGGCTGTGCATGTGGGTGGGAATCGACCAACGCATAAGCAATTGTTATCATTATGGCTAAGGTAGGTTACCACCCTTATCTATTCCACTTGAAATTGATTTGTATTCTGATTTATCACAATACCGTGCATAGGCTACGCAATCCACAGACAGCTAAGAGAGAAAGAGGAAATATTCTAATGGAGTTCGTTTTTCTGGTTGTTTCTTGAGCTTTTAATTCAACAACTACTTCTAGGATGCAGTTTTCCATCCAAACAACTGGCGCGAGAGTTTCATTTAGTTGTATAGAAAGATAAACGTGTAACCTAAAGTTCCGTATAACTCTGGTATCCTCCGAGGATACGAATGTATATCTCAATTTCCTCTTTCTCATTATTTCTTTATTCTTATTCCCACACAGAATTCTACTCCAAAAAGGACAGGAGTGGTTGTTCCCACCGAGCGGTTTCGCATTAAGAACACAACGACAGCATTGCCGGTTCTATTGTATGGATGGATAAGCGAGGCGGGGGTGCTGGAAATCTGATTCTTCTAAATAGGAAGAGGATTCTTGGCACATCCGAACAACTGAAGCGTGAAATAAATTTCATCTTACGAGTGTGGCCGCGTTTAAGGGACAAAAGCAAGCATATAGCAAAGCAGTCAACGATAATATTGGCAACCCACTCAACGATAAAAAGAAAATAGCATGTAGCCTACAAAACAATAACGAAATGGTCAAAAAGCAAACTGTTTACTTCCACTTGCGTCATTGTAATTCGGAGACACATGGCGCTTGCAAGACTGATAAAACATTAACCGTGAACCAAATGAGACAACAACGCCACGAATCGTAAACAAGGGACCTCGCTGTAAAATATGATGCCATAATCCCCTTGCCCGTAACGGTGTCACTCAAGGATTAGAGTGGTCCGAAAACGACAACGACAGCTGAGAACTATGGAGAGCTAAATTAAAGGTCCAAAGCCTTGGGTACGTTCTGAAAACTCCACCACAACGATGAAACGAGTGTTCGTTATACATACTATTTTGCGATGTTCTTTTATGTTCATCAAGAACAAAACTTGATATAACACAACCTGCCACGGCTGCAAACTTTAATGTTTTATTTTCTTCCTGGTAAACGCTAACGCTTAAGCACAACGTTTGCAATTGCTCGTGTATAAAAGGAGAAAAATGCGCTGTTTTTTTGTTTTTTTTTAAAGATTCACCATAGGCCTGTACAAATGGGGACACAACAAAATAAAAACTAGCATTTGGTCTTGAATCAAAATGAATCAATGGTGCACAGGGTGTCAATTGAACTGTTTATGACGACGTCACGTTTATATCGACTCCACTTCGAACAGCATATTCATTACATGCACCCCCCCCCCCCCCCCCCCCCCCCCAAAAAAAAAAAACACACACACACACACACACACACACACACACACACACACAAATAAGTAAATAAATGATACTTAAAGGTTTTAACATTACCTGTAATTCCAGTCACACCTATTCCAATAAAATGTTACTCAAAGCAAGATCGTACAAAAGGACAGTTTCAAATCAGCGGTATCCCCACAAGTAATCCACAAATTCAAATCCACATTTTTGTGACAGTCTTTCGGGGTAAAAGTCCTCAAGAGAAGTTGGAGTCGACGTGGGGGGGAAAATCGCAATGGTGAATATAAGCCTTATTTTGAGACGGAATTCTGATTTCAGCACCAGTAGTTAAATGGACAGCTCTGCCTGAGACGAGTCTCACCTCTCTTGGGTCTCCGCCGCCACTGGAGTTACAATCTGCCAGCGTCAACCTCACCAACTGGCCGAGTCCCGAGTGGATTTGCATGCAATCACAGTATCAACCAATCAACGGCTTCGCAGCAAGTAACAGAGTCGTAAGAGTCGGTCTGTGTGTCGTATTTCGAACGCTTTGCTAGTTTCTCCAGGACTCATTTAATTTGAACGGCGAAACGGTTTCGTGAAGTTCTGTGTATTACAGTTCATTTTGGTTTTTCACAATGCCAATTATGATATTCACTGTGAAGTTGGAGTTTGTAAAAAAAAACAAAAAAAACATACACGACACTACACTACAGCATGCGCGCACACACACACGTATACAAATTGGTATTGCAACTACAGCTTTTATATATTAGGTATACAATATTGCACATGCACTGGCAGCTAACAAGTTGATCTTCTTAATTAAGCATGCTATTTTCAGGGCTGCCATATCTCCGCTCATTAACTCTCTCATTAATGTGGATTTGACACCGAAAAAAAATGTATTCATTGAATTTGTTCTGAAAGCTTAGATATTTTGTGGAAAACAGCGCCCCCTAGAAGAACATTACTACATAATGTGCTTCACAGCTAAACTATTCTTTTTTTTTTCTTTTTTTTTCAAAATAGAATAAATTCTAACAAATTGTGCGTTCATCGTTTTATGTTTAATTAAATGCCTAATTGTTAATCAAAAGGCAAAAACAAAAACCATTTCCTTATAACTGGTGAGGAAATAAGAAACAATATCATACACTGATGATGTCTTATCCATGAACACAATCCTGTAGACTGGACAACCTATTTCCTATAAATCAATTTAATGCAAAATATGATACGAATGACAAGAAATAGAGAAATATGCCATGCATTATGCATTAGAAGATATAAATGTAAATGACAGACATCCAGAAAGATTTGTACAGATTGCACATGTACCTTATTTTTGCTACTTGCAAGCAGAGAGGTTGAATTGTAAGGTTTGTATTTGACTCACGATTTTAAGCACAGACCGCAAGTGATTTGTGATGTGAGGGGAAACTTACGGATCATGGCATGAGTGCAAGTCATTACTGGTACCTGATGTTCAGAGTGAGCTCTAGAGCTCGTCTTCCTGGTTCTCCCAGCGGCGGTCTGGCGGTGCGATACTGTCACCTCGGGGGTGAGGTTACATCGTGATAGCACAGGAGAAGAGAGACTTTTCAGCAGAGGCCTCTGACAGTGAGGCTTAAAAAAAATTTTTTTTTTAAATCACTCCAAAATCACTGCCTTATTTTCTTTAGTTTGAGAGGGCGGGCGCCTTCTGTCAGACACGCGCTTGAAATGCTTTGAGCCGTTAGTTTTCTGGTGAAATTTGAAAATAATTTTGCAGATCGGTGAGAAGTTTCAGCGGAACATATTGCCATATATAGACCCTACAGTACAGGGGGTCTATATCCTAAGACTTGTACATGTACTTTAATAACTACTTGCATAGAATGAGATCAACATGCTTTAGAGTAACAAAGCCAAGCACCATTATTTGACACTGATTGTAAATGCTGACGTATGACTGTAACAAGCAGCGCTAGTTCTGATGAATGAATTCAACATTGCAGCATGTATAATTCCTGTATGTGCAGAAATCTTTCATCCTTTAGCAGCTCAACATTGAAGACTGAACATGAAAACTGGAATAACTATTTGACAATGTACAGTATGCTTGTGAATCATCTATGCCCATTCATTCATTCATTCATTCATTCATTCATTCATTCATGTCTTTCTTTAATACGGACAATTGCATTTGAATAAAATTCAGTTCAGCCCAAGATCAGCTAGCATGATCTAATCAAATTTGTCCAATTTTCCCTCAAAAAGGGAAATTTTTTTCCTTCCATTTCCTCTAAACATTCTACATGTAATAAAAATAAAGCGCCCCCCCCCCCCCCATAGACTGTTCCTCACCCCCCACTGTAGACAGTCCCCCCCATGTAGACTGTTCCTACCCCCCCCTGTAGACAGTCCGCCCATGTAGACTGTTCCTACTGCCACTGTAGACAGTCCGCCCATGTAGACTGTTCCTACTGCCACTGTAGACAGTCCGCCAATGTAGACTGTTCCTACCCCCACTGTAGACAGTCCCTACCCACACTGTAAACAGTCCGCCAATGTAGAATGCCCCCCCCCCCCCGCCAAACCTCATGTAGACTGTTCCTCCCCAGTTCCCTCACACACAGCTTTGATTCCAGTGTACCTTTTATAATTCCCCCATATACAGTACAATCTCTTCATCTAAAATGAATCATTTCTGAATTGTGTTTTCTCTACACGCCTCTTCCTCCTGCTCACACACTTTATTGGATTCCCACATAATCTCTCCTTCCCTCTATCTCTCCTTCCCACATAATCTCTCTTTCCCTCTATCTCTCCTTCCCTCTATCCTTCCCACATAATCTCTCCTTCCCTCTATATCTCCTTCCCACATAATCTCTCTTTCCCACATAATCTAATTTTCCCTCTATCTCTCCTTCCCTCTATCTCTCCTTCCCTCATAATCTCTCTTTCCCTCTATCTCTCCTTCCCACATAATCTCATTTTCCCTCTATCTCTCCTTCCCCTCTATCTCTCCTTCCCTCATAATCTCATCTTCCCTCTATCTCTCCTTCCCTCTATCTCTCCTTCCCTCATAATCTCATCTTCCCTCTATCTCTCCTTCCCACAAAATCTCCTTCTTAGTCTCTCTCCATCTCATGCTTTCCCTTTCTGTCACACACACACACACACGCTGCTCGCACACACACACACACACACACACGCGCGCGCACGCACACACGCTCCTCGCTCGCCCTCGCTCGCCTCGCACACACACACACACACACACACACACAGGCACACACGCTCGCACACACACACACACACACACACACACACACACAGGCACGTACACACACGCTTGCGCACGCGCACACACACTCACACTGCAAGTAAGGAACTGCTTATTGTTCTCAATTAAGTTAGCAGAACATCCAAAAGTACATTTTTCAGGGGAAACTATAGTTGGATAGATTGTCATGTTGTTTTTTCTTGCACAAATTGCAACGCCAAAAAAAAAAAAAAACGTGTAAAACACAGAAGAAGAAATAAGGAGAATGAGGGCACACATCCACAGCAGCATGTGTGTGGGGACAACTGTTCTGTTGCATTTAGGTATTTTGTACATTGCGTTCCCAGCCTAGGTATTCTGCACAAGCTGAAAGAAGAGCTATAAGAGTATCGGAGGGAAACGATTCGGAGGAACAGCGGGCCGTAATTGCGGAGATGGGCCTTACCGTAGCAAACAATGCTCACTTAATAGAATAGGTTTTATTTTCCCATTTGGGAACTTCAGTTGTAGCCGCAACAACAAAAAAGACAGACAGTGGGGCAGACCCACAACACACAAACAAACATCAAATAAAGACATTCGATAGAATCATTGCATTAATCAAACTAAGTGAATTAAGGTGGAATACAGCCATGATTAAAAATAGCCCCCGCTGTCCCGAGATGTCCAGTGTCATCAAGCAGTCCAACACACAAACTCCGCCTCCACGACTTTCCTCCATAGGCTACACGCAGGGTCGCGGTCTCTGTCCACTGTCGAAACGGAGCCCAGCCTTCCCAGTCGGCGCCTCACTCCTCCCCCGCATTATCTTCTCCTTCCCCTTCCCTGGTGGCCTTTTGAAGACTGCCCGCAGTCCTCGATCAGTCCCGACATCTTCAACTCCGGATGCAGCGTCTCCATGGTGACGACCACAAACAAAATTATCCCGACTGGACAATTCGTCAATATTATCAAAACGAGCAGCATGAGTTATCAGCTGGACCTTGCTTTTGAATGGCTGAGTGGTTCCAATGGTTTGAACGGTTCTCATGGCAACAATTGTCCATGTCCCGAGGAAGACGGGGCGCGGAGGGGTTACAGTGAATTGCCATGAGAGCGGGGTGCATTGGTGCAGAACTGTGATTGGCCTGAGAAGCGACAAGATTTAACAGAAAGATAAACCGTCCCTCGTACCGCCAGCCAGGGTCTATTACATTATTTCCACCACATCACACGGCCGACACCGACAGGTTACCAGCTTACCTGCCCCAAGAGGACTGAATGCTGTGCAGCTTAAAGGGGGGGGGGGGGGGGGGGGGCGGGGGCAAAAAAGGTTTAATCAACAACTTTTTACATTACAATTTGGCAGAGAGCGGTAACAGGGCATTAGTACATATACAAACCTGTACGTTCTTGGCTTGGTATTTTCTGTGGTTATAGTGTGCACCGTTTCCTCCGAAGAGACTACGAGAGCTTTATGTGAGTGTAACCCCCCCCCAACCCCCCCATCCCCCCTATCCCCCCTCTCCCCTATAATTATATATATTTTTTGCAGATGAGGCTGGTTTGAAGTTGGGTAAAATAATAAGGACACTGTGTGGAATATGAGAGGGTAAAGCTGTATGCTGCGTAGGTAAGAAATGGGGAGGGGGGGGGGGGGGCAAGGTGTTGTGCTTTTCACTGAAACCAGGACGCGGCTCTTATGAGACATCTGGCCACTTTAACGCAGAATGCCAGCTGCTGCGTTTTTTTATAGGCCGCATGAAACTCTTATTCCTCTCACAGGGAAGAGGCTGGAAGGATATGAGATCACACAGGCTCTGCCTAGGATGCCAGCTTCCACCACTCAATTGTGATGTCACAATTCCATCACAAAATTGCGATTGGATAGATGCTTCCTTTTGGCACTGGAAAGGTTCATGACTACAATTCTCATGAGCACGAAAGCATTTCTCCTGGCCATGAGCAGTGAGCATGAAGGCTTCACTGGGTGCCTGTAAAGGCACTGGTCACTGTGGGACACATGAAAATGTTAGGACAAATTAAAATTTACTTTCTTTGCTAACTTTTCTATGTAAATGTTTCATAAACATATTTTATATTTTCAAGGAACTCAATAAAGCATTTAAAATAGGGAAAAAAAGGATGTTGACTACAATATTTGTATGTTTTTTTTTTTGTCATTTATATATCCCTGTAGTAACTTTGTGAAATTGTTTAAAAGGCTCAAATGTACAATTGACACTACATTTTAATGGGACATTGCAGCCTGTGTAATCACTTTGAGAACAAAGAATATTTCAGTATTTCGTTGAAAAATTCAGAGAGGAAAAATGGGAAACTCATCTGTCGGTGAAACTACTGAGGACCTACAGTGACCTCTGCTGGTCTTTTGAAGAATAACAGTAACATTGGGATACGACTTTGACCAGCCTTAGATCTTGCTCATCTGTCAGTATCCCCTTGAAATATTGTTTAATAAGTCATATTGGTAAATTTTTACAAGTATTATCATGTTCTCACAAGAAAATAGTGGAACCCATTCATAATCATCTCATTATTTTTATGGATTGATATTTATCTAACATATTTAGCATATTTATTTGGCTTTTTTATTTAAAAATTAAAAAAAACAGGAAAGTGTTGCACACAATACTACTTAGTGCCTATCTAGTATGTGTAAAAAACATACACCAGATCAATTATATTAGAGAGACTCCTGGCCAATTGCATACCTCTGCCAGCAAATGTCAGATAATATACTGTATACAATGTCCATTGTCCAGTAATTATACGTGCAGATCTGCCCTTTAATTTCTCAGTTATCATTTTGTGGACATAATTCCCACTACTTTGAAGAACGGAATTTAGAATATCAAGAGTTCATACAGGCCACTCCTGCAGCATTTAGTATTAAATTATTTCATCTCATTAAATAATGAGCAGATTTTTGATGTTATAAACAGCTACAGCACAACAGATGATCAGCCAAAATAATACAAGTGAAAACCCAGCATGTGATCTGAAAATCTACCAGCAGATGTCACTATAGTATTGACTCTGTGTAAAGTAGTTTTATTGGTCTACACTCAGTTGTACCTTAACATGGTCAGGTCATCTGCAGGTTTCCCTGCTCACCTTACAACATGACAACTGACCAGGTGTTATACTACGAACCAGGATTAGTGAGTTAGCTGGATGACTGCACTGAGTAAAACCCGGAACCCTCCCAAATCTGGAATATAAAGCACTGAAGTAAAAATAGCTGTTCCGGGTTTTAGTCAGTGCAGTTATCCGGCTAACTAAAGTTGAGTGTTTGTGTTCAAAAGCAGCATTTCTTCTCATTCAAGAGTTTTAGTTTCCTGAATGACATTCCCCCAACAACACCAACAATAGCCACAGCAACAACACCAACAACAGCCACAGCAGCAACAGCAACACCAACAACAGCCACAGCAGCAACAGCAAAAGAAGCAATAGCAGCAACAGCAACAGAAGCAACAGCAACAACAACAGCAACAGCATTAAATTAAATGTAATTGATTGCATTTATATAGTGGTCATCTTATCACCTCAGAGCTTTCCAGCAAAGAGAGGAAACTTGGCTCCACCTCCAAGACTAGACAGTGCACATCACTCCATAATTGCCTGTATTTGCAGAAGTGCATTGACGTATTTGCAGAAGTGATGTGCTTTTACAGCGTCTGGGGGTGGAGAAGCAGCGCCTTTAGGCACCGTGCGGGGGATCGCGATGCTTCTCCAGCAGTCTGGGAAAAAAACAACATTTATTAAAGTATTGAAGTGACTCTAATTGCTGATTTTCTCAAAGGAGCCATTTTACACGCATTGCAAACAAACAAATTTTTTGTCAAAGCGCGCGCAAACGCTAATTATGCGCGATTCAATCATTCACCGCAAATTAATGATTTCCAAGCCAGAATCAAGTGAGCCAGCGGTAATCAATGAAGACAAAACAGCGGCCATTTTGCGGAATTCTTTAAAGTCCCCATCAGTCTCCCCATTTTGTTAGCGTGATGATTTCAGCTGTGGATAGCGTGAAGGTCAATAAAAACAATAAATCACTCAAAGCAGTATTCTGCGGTCTGTTAATCAGCTGGTATATGGTGGCAGCCTGGGGAGCAGTTGTGTTTCTAATACTGTTGGAATACATAAGGGGTCCACATAACTGCTGGTGATTTAGCAAAAATCGGCATCAGCTTGCAGTCTTCATACACCTGAATGACCCTGAGCCATCAACTTATAGTCCATCTAAACCTGAAAGACCTCGAGCCAACAGCCTACAGTCTTCATGCACCTGAATGACCTTGAAACATCACCTTATAGTCCATCTAAACCTGAATGACCTTGAGCCAACAGCCTACAGTCTTCATGCACCTGAATGACTTCAAGCCAACAGTTTAGTAGAGTCTTCATACACCTGAATGACTTCAAGCCAACAGTTTAGTAGAGTCTTCATACACCTGAATGACTTCAAGACAACAGTGCGACCCTGAGTGACGGCCAAATCCTCACACACGTTCAATAATGACTTTAAGCAGCGTCGTACAGTCTCCTCTACACCCTATCCTAATACGTCACAGAAATGGGCCGCTGTTTGCTACCGTTAGCATGTCTGCTAGCGTTTTCTTTGAGTCCCGGTGGACCACTAACCCTTAAATGATTTACACATGAGCAGAGGGACACCTCACCCCCTAGGGAAGCATCATAAGATTATCAGGTGATGGGACAGCATGACATTGGCTCACAGGGAAGGGCAATGTGAATTTAAAATGTAAGTATGTGAGTATTACTGTTTGCCTAACTCATAAGCCAGTGGGGTATTCCACAATGCTGGATAACTGCGCTGAGTAAAACCCGGAGCAGCTCTTTTTACTTCAGTCCATGTTCCAGATTTGGGAGGGTTCTGGGTTTTACTCAGTGTAGTTATCCAGCTAAATCAGTAATCCTGCTTTGTGGAATACCCCACTGGTCACATATCATCACACCTAGCCTGAAATATTTTTTTTCTCAGGCTTATAATTCTGTATTTGAAGCAATTTTTCATAATCGTTCAGCTAAAATGCTACGGGATTAGCTCTTTAAAATATTTTGACGCAACACAAACCCTTGGGGACCAGATGTTTCCAAGGGTCAATGGATGTTTTTTTTTTACTCACTGGGTGTATATAAATAGAATTCTGGCAAGATAACCCATTTATTTATACCCAACCTAATTTATACAGATTGTAGAGCGTGTAACTGCTTGAGAGTTGGGAATCTGGCCTTAGGGGACGAGGAACCAATTGCATACACACATTCATATACTGCATTTCATTGTTAAAACTGGGTATTCACGTGCCATTGTTAGCCAATCACAGCAGAGCGCCACTCACAATATCTGTGATATCTATGCAAAATAAAACCGCTGATTTACATTATTGCATCGCATGGAAACTGAAGCTGTGCTTTCCCCAGCACAGGTTTCTTATCAGTCCCCAACAAGTAGAGGTGCATTTAAATACAAAAGCAATTTAAAAAATAAATCAATCTATGCCAAGCAGGCAATCCTTCATATAACTGTGCCCAGATCAAACAGATTTCTATTATATTACCGACTATATTAATTTTATGTGTTTGTTTAGCAGACACCCTCATCCAAGGTGACAAAGTTAATTATTATTATTATTATTTATCCAGTCTGCTGGTTACTTACTGAGGGCATTACAGTTGAGTACCTTTCCAAGGTGCACTGGAACATGGTTACATCCTGGTCCCGATGACCTGCACCACACTGCCTTACGCTGTCTGTCTGCACAGTGGCCTGATCCAGGTAAGATGATCACAGTGTCTGCTTGCTAAAATTGGCTCTAATGTAGCATTCACAATACCTTCATAAGCACTCCATAATGCATCACAACAGTATCATAAGCATACATGAACATTAAAAGCAGTTTAGACATGCTTAGACAGGTTTTCAAGTGATAGGACATATATCATGTCATTAGTGTTGCTATGGCTGTCGCTATGCACTTCATAACCTTATGTCAGTTATAATTAGGTCATAATTTTCTGTGGGTTTTGAAATATCTCCCCCCATTCTCACATAATGACAGGTAGCGCAAGGTCCAACTTATGCATTATTTATCCTTAGCAGATCTTTGAAATTAATAATTCCTATTAATTTTCAATGATAAATACATACTGTAATTAGAACAGGGTATGCTGAACAGAGAAAGCCTAATACAACAATCCTCTCTTTGGACATAATTCTCAGGGCTTGCCGTGCAGATACACTTCTCTCAAACAGGAAAAATATCACAAAATATTCATTAGAAAACGATCGCAGAAGGGTAAGACTGAATGAAAAGTACTAACTAACATCAAAGGCTGCTGGGAGTCTCCTCAGCGTTAATCCAAAATAAGTGTGGTACACCGTCCAACCGGAGAGAAATAACATTGTGTTACTGGCAGGAAAGATGAAGATCGTGCACCTGGGTCTCCATTATCATCATCAGTGTTGACAGCCTCTTAGCACCATTCACAAACTGACCAAGCGGTGTGTGCACTTTAGCGCCTAGCAGGCCAAAGCCTGGTATCTGGGTATCGTGCCAAGGATGGTGTTTCCTGCCGGCCGGGGGATGCGTCACGGGGACTCTCCTCGTGTGCCAATGTGTGTTTAAAGGGCCAAGGGCCACACAATTATTCATGTATTTACTTAATTCGATTTGGCAACCTCTAAAAAGTTAATTAGTACACAGCAGGATGAGTGAGAGCATATTTTAAAAAACACTGTAAAATGTTCAGTGTTAAAACGGCTCCGATAGACCACCATCTCAGGCCCAACCAGACTCTGTTAAGAGTTCAATTAATACTTTTAATGTGAATAAAGACACAACTTTCATATGCTTCAAGATTTATAGTCATGCGTATACATATTTTTAGGTATACATATAGCAGAGCTTAATTATAATAATCAGGGTGGCTGTAATCTGTAATAAGAGGGACTGTCCATATGGCCTGGATTCAATCTTTGTATTGCAATGAAAATTCAAGTTATTTTTTCACAAACACCATTTGATAATTTTAGTGTTAATGGAACTTGCCAAACTGTTTGTAGGCTATATGGGGAAAACACTGGCACTTATCTGTAAGTCTAAGTGGTAGTCAGGGCGGCACTTAGGTTAAGAAACTGACCTTGTAACCGAAAGGTTGCAGGTTCAATTCCCAGGTAGGACACTGCCGTTGTACCCTTGAGCAAGGTACCTAACCTGAATCGCTTCAGTATATATCCAGCTGTATAAATGGATAATATGTTAAAAAAATAAAATAAAAGAAAGATAATATGTAAATAAAGAGCGTCTGCTAAATGCCTGTAATGTAGCACAAACGTTGATCAAACATAGACCTGACGTTGATCAAACATAGACCTGACGTTGATCAAACATAGACCTGACGTTGATCAAACATAGACTTGACGTTGATCAAACATAGACTTGACGTTGATCAAACATAGACCTGACGTTGATCAAACATAGACCTGTATGAAAGAAATGGCAAAGACAGCATCTGTGGCTAAACAAGCTTAAGCAACTGGAAGGCATAAAACCATAACGATTAGAACCGGAAGCTGAGCCAGTTTCCTCATATGCTTTGCCAATAAGCCATGTGTGAACTATCATCAATCTACTGGCCACCATTCGGGCTCGAAAAGAAAAATAAATGAATACAAAATAAAACAAAAACCCATTAAGGCTGACGTCTCATTGCATGAAAGTAAAAGACTGATACATCCTGGTGAGAGCCACAGTGCAAAAGGTACCTAATATAAACCACGGGAATAACGGGAATACCGGGAATAACGGGAATAACGGGAACAACGGGAATAACGGGAATAGTGAAAGCCAAAGCGTGTAATCAGACAATGTCAGGTCTCAGGTGTTTCTCTTGCATCCCAAAGGTGGCGCTCTCCAGGTGGTCGCACCTGTTGGTCCTTTCCAGGTTCATAGAACGTTCAAACAACGTTCCTACCGCGTTGGATGCGGTAGGCGTATTCGTTCAACGGCACAGCCAATGGGAGCGGCACAGGTTTTGAGCCGTCTCAACTTATTAGTGGAGCGCTGAAGGCGCCATTTTAGCGCGCTCGCCTCTGGTCTACTGAACTAAGAGGGAGTTACAGCAGTGGGCACGAGCAAGGTGGATTTAGAAATGAAAGGTTACGACATATCCGGGTCTTCATGAAGATCTGAGCCGGAACTTTTTAGTAATCTGTTGTCTCTGCATTTGGTTTTAATTTAACTACATAAATGCAAAGGGCGGTACATCTAATGGTGTATATAAATATACATTTTGTAACAGGTTCCTTGTTAATGTTGAATTAGCCCTTACATTGCACTTTTCTTCTTCAGTTCCAGTTAATTTAATGGTCTCTCTATGGACCTATTGCAGGGTACCACACCAACACTAATTGGTACCACTGATACAGAATTTACATAATAAGTTGGTTTTCTCCAATTTCTTTAGTTCCTGACAAAGGCCCTGCTGAAACATGTTGAAGATTTTAGCCCTTTGAAGGGCAGGTTTTTCAGAATGTTTTTTCTTTCTTCAGAATTCTAAGTCAGTGTTCTAGAACTCATTGCTTTCAGTTACCAGTAGTGATTGTTACATCAGCATTAGAATGTTCAGATAAGAGCATTCTAATCACATATTTGTGATCTCACACCAGGTTAAGTTTCTCACTGGAACTTGGCATAGATGAAAAGGAATTTCATTGTGTATTTTCCATAGAGCAGTGTTTTGGTTTTCGTTATTCCAGGACAGGTCACATGAACCGGGGATTCCAAATCGGGGGAATTTTCATTCATTCATTCATTATTTTTTTCATGCTTTCGCACTGAACAGAGATCAGAGCTTCCTTTGACAATGTCAGCTTTTAACTTCAAGAAAACTTAACTTGTTGCTCAAAATGGATATTCTTTCTGTCAGTGATACTCCTACTGAGGAAAGTCCAGGTCTCTGAAGGAGCAGATCTGACGTGCTGTCAGAGCAATAGGCTAGCTTTCTGCTGCAGCTAGCAGTTTCACAAACCGCCCTAAACCAAATGACCCGTTCAGCATTCCCCCCCCCACACACACTGTTCCTCGGGCAGAATAGAATATTTCTGGTTCAGTTCTTTCAAGTGTTTGTAATCGCATCTGTACTAGAGCCAAGTTACAGACGGTTAACAGGAAAGGCAGCTGCAGTGTGTCCACAAGATATTGCAAGATATGACAGATATTGGTTTTTCCAAGAAAATATCACATTTTCTAACAGATGTTCCATTTCTTAGAGAGCAATTTAAGTTTGTTTTCATTTAAACATGGTCTGTGCCATCTCCAGCTACTGCTGAACTTGGAACATCTTTCACACCTGTGTTACCTTCACCAACTGTGAATGTGTTCACAGGATACGGGTATTGTTTTTTGTTAGGAAATGCAACAATTTTCATGTTCACTACCATTTGCATTTATCTTGGAGTATATTATGGATATTATGAAGGAGTTGTGTTTTTCAAAGACTGGAGAGTGAAAAATCTTTGACGTCATCATCTACTGCTGGGCTACCATCTTTCATCATTTTTGTATTATTTTACATTTTCACATTACAGGGGGGGTCTAGTTTACCTTCCTTTAGGCAACAACAATAGCAACTAAACGCCATAGTACACGCTGGCATCAAACGCGGATTTTGCTTTGAGTCGTGTACAGCCACACGTGTGTGAACTCCATATGGCAGCGTTCTCAGCTTCTGCCGCTTACCCACGATGCACTGCGGTTCTTTTCTGTAATGGACTCCCGGGGAGAGCTCGGCACTGTCAGGGATTTCCGATTAATAAAACTTAACGATCTTAAAGCGTGGCTTGATCTTTCACAACCCCCCACAACCAATCATTTATTCACATGGCTATATCCAGTCAGCGAACTCGCTCGCGTTACGGATTGATTTCACTCGCCGCCTCCCTCCTAGGAAATTATCCGGCTTTTTGTTTTATCGGGGAAACCGCAGATGGCATTTCCTGTGTGAAGAGGAAGAGCGGGCCTGTTTATCATTGCCGCCCACAGTCAAATCACCGTTCCTTAAATCTAAACGCTGTATACTGAACCAGTGACAATTCTGTCAATAACCGTCAGCAGAATGAATGAGTCGTTTTGGTGGATATTTGTGTAGAAAGCAAAAGCGCCGCATTAATTTCCTCTCAAATGAGATGGTAAGTTTTGGAGGGAAATGGAAAAGCCGGCCGGCTAAAACATAAAGAGTAAAGTAAATGGCAGACAAAATAAATACCTTTGAGCTACGCTGTCACTTTCCCGTCTAAATATTTAATACAGACTGGGTGGAATGTGGAGGGTTATGAATTGGTTATTGAAGGATTCTGTTTAGAGTGCTATTTTGTTCAAACCAATTATTTTGTGCAGAGTCTTTGCAACCAACTCTGGGGGTCAACCCAAACTGTGTTAGTTTCCACACACAATTCATCATAACCGTAACCATTAGGCAAAACCAGGCTTAAGATCATAAAACGACACCACACAAAGACCTTAAACAATCGATCACTTACCAAGAAAACACTGAGGAAGCTACACACAGGCTTAATGTATAGTCACTGTATAGGCTAGCTACATCCAGGTCTGATATACAGTATAGTCACAGTGCAGGCTTGTCCAGGCCCATCCAGGCTCGTTCCAAATTTTATGACCCCACGTACTGGATGGCGCCCATCAGACAGGACAACAGCATTCCACCCGACCTCTCACAGTCAGAACGCAAACCCTGGCGAAGAGAACTATCCCCAAGGGCCTCGACACAGCCCAGCTGGGTCAGTCAACAAATGGCTACGTGAGGTTCGTCTGCAGCGCGACGTTAGCGTCCACATACAGTGTCTGCTAGCTGCCCACTAGCCCCCCGCCATCAGCACGGCTATTGAGGCAGCAGCGTTTCGCTAATCGGCCCAATGGCGGATTGCTAGAGAGACAGTGCAGTCAAGATGACTGTTATAAGAATGCAATATACAGTCCTGCCACTAGTGGTTACGCAGAACGCAATTTACCAATCAAAGCGATTGATTACACAATTAAATCACTTCTTCTGGTCTCTCTTTTGTCTGAATTGGTTGGTTTTTAAGGTGAAAACAAAAACCAGCAGTGACTCTTTACAGTTTCTTTAGGACCAAGGTTGCAAACCACTGATGTATAGCGACAGAAAAAGAGGAGGGAGGAGGGAAGGTGGTGGGCTAACCCAAAAAAAAAAAAAAAACTTTCTGTGAGTTTGTCCAAGAGTGCTGAATGAATTTACACCCTGGGAGGAATGGGAAATGTGCACAGCAGGGACTGAATTGCCTGGGAACAGCAGGGAGCAGTGTGAAAAGAGCCACTGATTACAAAGCAATGAGACTTTATTTGTGTTCAAGCGAAGAAATTAACCCTTGGTTTAGAAGACATGTAACCACAAAACTACCCGTTCACCCCTAGATACTGAGCTGGCTTGCAAACACAAGATTTGCATTCAGTTTGCTGTGGTCTTATTCAGAGGTATAAAATCCAGGGGTCAGAAAGTAAAAATCCTGCCATATGTTTCTTCCACCCATTAACTGATTCCACCAATTAGTTCCACCTCCTGGCTGAATTGTGCTAATTAGCAAATCCAGCTGTTTGGGACAAAATACTGGAGAGGACTTTTCACTTTTTGAACCTGGGGTCCCAATAGTCGAAAAATGCCACCTTTCCTCCTCCACTACCACTCCTCTACTTCGTGCCCCGGAAACGGATCTTTGTGTTTTAATCTAATGTCGCTGATTAGATTTTAATTACGTATTAATGGTTACATATTAATTAATTTTTTACTCTTTGACCCTTAGATCAGTGTTCTAGAACTCCAGTGCTGTCAATTACCAGTAGTGGAGGTTACCTAGTGGAGTCTTGTGGAGACGCTCTCATAATGACAATAACCACTATGGTCACCTCACGCCTGGACTACTGCAACTCCCTGCTCGCAAGCCTACCGGCCTGCGCCATTCTGCCTCTTCAACTCATCCAGAATGCAGCTGCCCGGCTTGTGTTCAACCTCCCGAAATTTTCCCACGTAACCCCCCTGCTGAGGTCTCTCCACTGGCTGCCAGTTGCAGCCAGGATCAGGTTCAAAGTTCTGACCCTGGCCTACACTGCAGCAAATAGGACAGGCCCCGCCTACCTGCAGGACTTAATCCAGAACTATGTTCCTGCTCGACCACTTCGCTCTTCTACAGCAGGGCGACTGGCACTTCCCCCCCCTCCGTGTCAAAGGCTCTCGCTTGTCCCGACTGCGGAGTTTTTCCACATTAACACCTCAGTGGTGGAATGAACTTCCCATTCCCCTACGTTCTACTCCAACCCTGCCTGCATTCCGTCGAGGCCTGAAGACACACCTCTTCAGACTCCACCTTGACTGATATCCTCACCTAGGAATATCAGTTCCCTGTTCCCTGTGTTTTCCTGTCTGTTTATTATAGTTTATAATAGTATTTGGAATGGTTTATAATAGCATAGTTTATAATGGTATTTGGAATGATTTATAATAGTATAGTTTATAATAGTATTTGGAATGGTTTATAATAGCATAGTTTATAATAGTATTTGGAATGGTTTATAATAGTATAGTTTATAATAGTATTTGGAATGAAAGTGTGGTGTTGCTGATTTGCCCACAGCTTACTGTGAACTACAGTCAACGTTCATTGCTAGGGATAGCTGCTACATTATGCAAAGGATGCGCTTTGCCTTGTCTGTTCTGTAATGATGATGATGTCTCTGTACGCACTTACTGTACGTCGCTTTGGATAAAAGCGTCTGCTAAATAAATGTAATGTAATGTAGTGATTGTTACATCAGCGTTAGAATGTTCAGTTTAAGAACATTCTAATCACATATTTGTGATCTTACACCTCAATGCATTGATATTAAAGTCTGGACCTTGAATCCACATCCACCCCTGGTTTTCTTTCTCCCAGGTAATGAACTGAACAATTAGTGCTACTGATTGGCCAGACTGTCTTCACACCTGACTCCTAGGTAAAGGGAGGATGGAAAACCAGCAGTTCTCGGCCCTCAAGGACCGTGATTTAAAAAAACCGGGCCTTAAAGCGTTATAAGGAGACTGCTTAGCCCAGGGGTCCTCAACCTTATCCAGAAAGGGCCGGTGTTGATTCAGGCGATTATTATTCCACCCAAGCAGATACACAGCTGATTCTACTAATCAACCACCATAGTCTTTGCTCTGGACCTCGATTAGTATACTATTATACGTTATATATTATATATTAGTATAGAATCAGGGGTGTTAATGCTTGGGTGGAATAAAAGCCTGAATCAACACCGGCCCTTTCTGGATAAAATTGAGGACCCCTGGCTTAGGATATCGCTCGCTCAGTAATCAGTAATCAGTAATCAGTAATCAGTAATCAGTAGGGACATTTTGCTCCCTTATTTTCCTGCCTTAGAGCCATTCTTGTGTCCTTTTGTCTTTGCCTTTTATTTATTGTGTACTGTCATTTTAAAGCCGTCCCCAACACCTTGTGCATCTGCTGAAGACTACTCCCATGAATTATAACAGCAGGGACACACTGGCCCTTCCAGAACACATATATTTCCTGAGCCTTTGGGTGCTCCAGACACGCTTCGATGCAAACACATTCTCTATTGACAGAACAAGGTTTGGTTTTGAGGAATGTGCAGGACCGTGCGTTTGAACAGGAATATAAATATAATTACGCAGGGCCCGGCTCCTGTAAGATTGTTTGAGAAAGCCGGAGAGCCTTACTTTTATCTAAAGGATGCGCCAATGCAGGTGACAGCCCGGGAACATCAATAAATCAGTGAAATCCCCACTCCCGTGAGGGAAACCAACCCGCGACGCACTGAGACAGACGTCCTCTATTTGAAAGCAATCGTGACCCTCTGCGAAGGACCAAAAACACAGCCATATTTCAAAAAGATCTAGGCAAAACAGAAGTGCGACGGTTACACAATAACATCGGTAGAACAAAACTGCCGCTCGACTGGAAAATGGCAAATGGATCATACGGTTTAAATATTTCATTGGACTCAGAAAGGGGGGGGGGTTGTAAGTGTTATGAATGACTCATGCTCTGCTAATGGAACGCGCCGTTGGTGTCTGCCGTTGGTGTCCGCGTTGGACGGTTTCTGGAGCTGTGTCTGTCTGTGTGGGTGCGTAGCGGTGCTGTTCGGCGTTTGTTAAAATTCCTGGAACTTTATGTGAAACGGTAGCGAGTTCATAAAATGTGACTCATGCTCGGTAGGCTACGTTCTCTCCCCACCTGGAATGAAAACATTATATTTTCAATATTGCAAAAGTGAATCTTGTCATTCATAACTGAACTACCAATACATCACATAAAGCAGTAAAATTTTGCTTTTTATTTCACTTCTGGCATATCATATACGTTTTGCTTGTCAGAGCATCACAGTGTAAATGGTAACTTACTGGGAAAGGGATTTTAACAGTATTTCAAGCCACGCAAATTCCAAGAATAAGAATAAGAAAGTAAGGTTTAAAGTGTGAAGAATATAAGAGAAAATGGCCAACAATGGGCTCAGTGCTGCAGCGGTCTGGATTAGTGTATCCTTGTAGGAAAACTCTTGGTCAGGGTGAAATACTGTTGAATGTATTTTTACAGTAAAGCAAACCCTAAATGTTAGTTAGATATACACTAAGGGCCTGCTTCACTAAGACCTTTAGTGTGTGCAAAACCTTTTAGCACACGCAGAACCAATAATAACATGACCAATGACTGGTCCTGGGATTTGTTTTGCGCCAATCATTGGTTGTGTTATTAGTTTTGCGTGTGCTAAAATGTTTTGCACACGCTAAAGGTCTTAGTAAACCAGGCCCTAAGTGTAAAGTGATTTTATTCCGAGGGAGAGCTCGCACTCAGCATGTCAGCATTGGCACGAATCCTAAAATATTTATTTGTTCTCATAGATTTTTGGACATTGTACATCTAATATAGACAGACCAAAAAATGCACTTGAAAATACATCTTTAAAATGGTGAAAAAAAGCCTTGCCTGAAATCGCGCCTCATTCATCTGTATATATAAACCTGGGTCCTCTGCCCATGACTGTGACTGTGACTTATAGGGTATATTTAGCCGTGTGACAGAGAAAGGGGGGGCTTCGCTCTCACATTTGGTTGTTTGTACGTTTACTCAGTCGTGTTCTACACCGTAAAATGAATTACGGGGCAGTGGCTTGGAGAGTAGCCCTGTCAAAACCAGCCATATCAAAATGATTTATGGGACAATACCGAAGCGCAAGGGGCTCAATGGGGGAAGGTCTCACACCACCGTGCTAACAGCCTACCAGGGTTCAACACACCATCGTGCTAACAGCCTACCAGGGTTCAACACACCACCATGCTAACAGCCTACCAGGGTTCAACACACCACCGTGCTAACAGCCTACCAGGGTTCAACACACCATCGTGCTAACAGCCTACCAGGGTTCAACACACCACCATGCTAACAGCCTACCAGGGTTCAACACACCACCGTGCTAACAGCCTACCAGGGTTCAACACACCATCGTGCTAACAGCCTACCAGGGTTCAACACACCACCGTGCTAACAGCTTACCAGGGTTCAACACACCACATCAGTACAACCAACCAACTGATGTTCTGCAGCAAGGAGACGCGTTTGGCAGAAGGCACAGTCAAACCAGGGTCAAATAGACACAGAAATATTGAAAAACTTGTAATTGAAAATGCAATTTTAACACATTTCACGCATTTACTTTAAATGCACTTGCCCAATCAAACGCTTTGTATTTGAAGTATTCAAAATACTTTCTTGAGAACATGAATGTTTATTTCAAGCATTTTTCAAATTCTTCCATAGAACGCTGCTGGTATTTTAAAAATACTTTGAAAAATACAATTTCAAATGCATTTCAAATACCTTGATCAAATACTATGCCCAACTGAGTTTTAATAGCCTGAAAGAGGGTGAGGCAGCCATATTGGCTCTGCAGTGGCTCTACAAACTGTACATTTGTCTCCAGTTTCATAGCAACGTCTTTCAGGCGTCAAGCGCCCTGCTGAAAAGTCCAATAATACCTCACCTCCCCCTCCAGCCCGATCCAGTCCTGAGTCATGACATCATGACATCCGGCACCTTCCGCGCTGCCTGGGCATGCTTCAGTGTCATCAGGCCACACATCCTACAAGCCTAGCCTGCGGGGGAAACGGTAGCGTCATTAGCATGTGCGCCTTTATTTAGCACAGAAACAATCTCAGCTCTCGTTCCCCCTCCCTGTAGCCATCGCGTGCGGCATCGGAGAGATGGGAGGCTTCGGGTATCGATTCCACTTGTGCCTCCGTTTAAATTCAGGTCACACATCGCGTTCTACGACCGGCCGCAATTTCACTTGTTTTAAGCTCATATTTGATGTTTCTTGAGGCCTTTTTAAATGGATATTCCAAAATCATAAAAAATACCCCGCACGCACGCACGCACGCACGCACGCACGCACGCGCGCACACACACACACACACACACACAATGAGCATTTCTTTGACACGCATAGCTGAAATATTAATAACAACCAACAAACAGTTATTTTCCCCAATACTTGCATTTGTAATGTCCTTAACGGAACATTCTAATGCTGATGTAATCCAAGGCAATGGAATTCTGGAACAGCGACTTGTTTTGGAAAAAACATTTCAAAAAGCCTACTCTTCAAAGGGTTAAACGAATGTGTGTCTGTAGCAACACCACGGCAGGTCATTGTTTTGTCAGAATCCTGTTGCTAAGCCAATGTTCTCATGAGCGAGCACGTGCAGTTCCTCTTCAGGGGCGTGTGTTTGCGTCCATGGAAATGGAACAAAGTGAAGATCTACTTAAGTACAATATGTTGCCTAGATACCACAATACCACAACGTATGGGCAGCTATAGAAATGATTTCCAACACCAAACCACCACAAACTCCACTGTGGATTCAGGAGACACACAAGCACGCACTCTCCTCCGAGGAAGAGGGAGGTGTCAGCCGTCACTTCCTGTCACGCCGTAGCTTGACATGAGCCGGAGGAAGACGCCTCGCGCAGCTCAACAGGCGGATATGCAGGTACCCGATTGACTGCTGGGGGGTTGCTGGTGGTGCCCGTTGAAACTCCTTTCCCTGGGCTGATGTTACAGTCAACATGGGGCTGCTGACCACAGGCCATGCAGGATAACCGAGTTAGCTGGATAACTGCAATGAGTAAAACCAGGCTCTTTTTTACTTCAGTCCATGTTCCAGATTTGGGAGGGTTCTGGGGTTTACTCAGAGCACTTATCCAGCTAACTACACAATCCTGCTTCTTGATTCAGGCCCCCGGTTTGATACCAGACCTCGGGGCCCATCCCCGCATTAGAACAGTGCCGTAACAGGATGAGCTCTCCAGTAGGCCCTTATATTCAAAGCCATTAAATCCTTGGCCTCCACCCATTTAGATGGACAGTCTCTGTAGGGCTATAGGGAGGGGGGCCAGGATGAGACGATGTGTTCTGCACAGCTTAACAGCGATCGATCTGGAATCTCTTAAAGCCTCGTCTTAATGGTATTTTTGAGTGCCGTTGCGCTGGTGTGCATTCACCTGCATGGCGACACAATCAATGCCAGCTGGAGAGCTCCTCTCCGCCCGCGCGTTTCTGCTTGGCGGAGACGCCAGATGAAAATCTAAATTGCGCAGGACGGGTTGCCAGATTTGCAATTAAACTGCCGCAGGATCCCCCCCCTTTCCGCCGCAGAACAGCTTGCTCCCGCACCTCCACTCGTCTTAAAGGGATAGTTTGGAATTTTGGACATAACGTCTCAATTACGACTTACCCATGATATAGCTGATTGATGGAAACCATTTTCAGCCAATTCCACGCTGTCCCTTCTTTTGGACATACACACGTTGCTAATGCTAGCGCAACTCTAAGGTAACCGGTAGCATCCACTACCAAACGCACTTAAACACTCCACAGTGCACCCAAAGCAAATAAAATATGAGGACAGTCTATCGGGGTTATTTAATTTAGTTCCAGTCAGAATCGATCATGGCGGCAGTGTAGCGTAACGACTAGGGAAGTGGGCTTGTAACTGAAAGGTTGCAGGTTTGATTACCGGTTGGGGCACTGGTTTTATCCCCCGGGGCGAGGTACTTAACCTGAATTAGCCCAGTTCAGTAAAACATCCAGCCCTGTAAACAGTTTGTGTCTAAAAGACAACGTACCGGTGTCAGCCTCTCTCACATCAGCTAAATGCTGAGGCATAATGTAGTATTTCAGAGCACTTTAAAAACAGCAAAGGGTCTTTAGAGTAAACCTGTCACTGTACGGCATATCGCACGGATCTCCAAACCCAACCCCCTGGGGAGCCACAAAGTCTGGTAGTTTTCAGCGTGTTTTTTCAGCAGCTAAGCACTTGCTTTAAGCCATTGATTGGGTAAAGAGTGCACGCAGTCTGCTTCCAAGGCCTAAATTGCCTGCTGATTGAAGGTAAATTGCAAACACCTCGAGTCCCAGCGGCCTGGAGATTGGACATCGAGATCCCTGGCGTAGAGCCGATCAGGGACAGATATGACAATTTGCGAGGCGACACCGAGGCAACCGATTGCCTGATATCTGAGGGGAGGGCGAACAGAATCGCTAATGACACAGGCGTTTGATTATTAATCTTTTTAATTCTTTTGCGTGCTCTGTGTGAAATATGATGTTTACCCATGCACTTTTTACATGGTTTCAAGCTGAACAATAGGCTAAAATCACATAGGTCGCTGAAAGCTTTTAGGCCGATTTCCCTATAACCACATAAAAGTAGCAGTGTTAGTACATTAGTGTCTTTGTGGGTCCCTCTCCCATATATTCAGTGTAATTGTTGCCGGTGCTACTGATTCACAATATAAATGTGATGTATGCACCCTTTACTTATGATTTTCTTTTGGCTAGCTGCCATACCTTTCCATTATTTGTTGAATATTTTTGCGACCTCTCCACGTACCTCCCTCTCTGTCCCATAAACACCCACACAGTTTACAATATATGAATTTAGCAGATGCTTTTAGCCAAAGCAACTTCCAAAAAGTGCATTTAACATGGTAAGAAATATGGAAGACAACGGAAAACTACAATTAAATAATTTAAAAAAACATTGAGGCTGGTTTTCAGACTCTGTCTCAAATGGCTTTGTTAGCATGAATATAAATAATCTCTCTCTCTCTCACACATACACACACACACACACACACACGCCTCCTACTTTCCTCCTCCCTAACAAGTTTGTCATTTCTCACATCCATATTGTTTCTTAAACATTACATTCCCAGTGGAACCTTACAAGAGGCCTTTCATATTTCCATGTAGCAAAACCCATTTCCAATATAAAAATATGTGGCGTGAAGGATATATATCTTTTTGTACCACAGAGCATAATGGATTTAGTTTGACCTGATTTTCATATTTCCGTCATGTGAAACATTTCAAAAGAGATTAAAGGCATGGTTTTTAATACTATTTTTTAATATTCATTATCCATGTATATGCACAAGCCAACCTCCCAGTGAGACATCGCTAGTTATGTCATGCAGCCAATAATCTGAAAAAGATGTGATGCGCATTAAAATTGCACAAGCTGTTTTCATGCAATTTCAAGTAAAACTAAAAAGGGATACATGTGACTGTAACAAGACACACAGCATTTATTTTTCATGCGCATTTCAGTTTAATTGTTTCTTTTTAAATATGAATGTATAAGGTTAATCGTGGGGCACGTCTTTGTGTGCACCATCCGTGTTACTGCTGTGGATGAGCTCACGCCCACGGCGGCTACGATAATCAGACATTCCAAATTAGGGTAATGCATTTAAAAAAAAAGAAATACGATAATAGAAAACTAACTAACTTAGTTTTCAACATATACGTCAGGATTTCTTCCTAGGGTGAAAAAAAAACAGGGTTAGCAGGACAAACTGTAACTTATCCAAGAATGGCTGCCAAACTGGAGGTGACGTTGCAGTTTAAATAAACGGAGTTGCTTTGTTTTCAGCTGGGAGCCGCGTTCCACAGGCCGTCCTAACGGTGTTTTATTAACCCTGTTGCTCCTCATTCCCCGGGGGAGAGAAAAAAGACAGAAAAACGAGTGGCGTCTGAATGCAGGAATCCTCAGTAGTGCTAATGAGCAACAGAGAAACCAATGCAGAGTGACATCACGCCTCATATGAAGACATCAAGCATGCTGATTGGCTCCCTGGAGGCTGATGGTATCTTTTGATGTGCCATTCAAAGATCACAGTTCAAAAGTAATCAGTATGAAATTTATATTCTTGTTGGATTCTGTATGTGATATTGCTTTTTTGGCACCACATCTGCACTAGAGAACTTTTAGAGGACAATTTCCTCGACTGATGGAATGGTGGTAACACCACAGTCCTCAGGAAGATTAGAGAGCAATGCCATAGTTTCCATGTCAACTCGGCAATTCCACAAATTCTTTCTGACGTTTCCACGAAGCAGGAAGTGACATAAAGTGCCAGTTTACAGCGGATTATCTTCCATCCCTGGTTCAGAAAATCGATGCGTGAGATGTAGGCCTGTGACCTTCAAGACCAGCCACTGGGGGGGGGGGGGGGGGGGTGCTCCGCGTGTCCAAGAACCTATTTTGCCCCCAAGTGCCCGATGTGCAACTTTGAATTGATAAATTAATAGTTGTATTATTGTTGGTATGATTAATACCCATGCATTCATTATAAAAATATAAAACTATATTCTGTACAATAACTGGGTGTCTAGGTTGGTGTCCTTTTATTGGTTTGAGCACCGCCACTCAAAAGTTCATTGCATGGCCCTGTTCAGGACGGAAAAGATGCATTTGCATTAGCAAAATAAAACACACAGAGATACAGGTAAAAAAAAAATACTAAATATACAACTATTTTATAACTCGCATCAGGACTAAACTTACAATTGGATCTGCGGGAAATGACTTTATGTGGAATCTGAATGACTATGACGTGAAGGTACCGTGTGGCTCAAGCTACTATATCTCACAGTAAACAGGAAAGAGCATCGTTTGTATGAAGCGCTGGGGCTTCCACGAAGATGACACGCGTCAGGACTAATCGGCCTCTGAATTTCATTCACTCCTGCACGCAATCGACAGCCATTCACATCCATAGTCTGTGAGCCTTATATGGAGCCCTGACAACAACCTGTTTATTATCTCTGTGGTAAAATTTCCTTACTTTCACAGTTTTTCAGTTGCCATGTTTCACACCGTATACGCTCTCAACACAGCAGCGTGCACATTCAATACAACCCCCGGCAAAAATTATGGAATCACCACACTTAGAGGACGTTCACCCAGGTTTTTTTTTTACTTCGTAGCAAATAAACAAATCACAGATATGACACAAAACAATTTTTGTTTAATAGCTGAACATTCTGGCTTCGTGAAACATACCTCAAATTAAATTAAATTATTTTAATTAATGGCATTTCACAGCGTGACTCGAGATCATTCAAAGCAATTCTGAGCAATCCTCTGGTTACCCCCCAAAGCATTAGTTCCTCCTAAGTTAAATCCTAGAAGGTCGATGTGTACGCTGGGTCTTGTTCCAATTAAATTTAAAACAGCTACAGGATACACAGCAGAGCTGTATTCGCCTTTATATAGTAGATCTGCAATTTCTGTCCCTCGCTGCAGAATCAGTTTCGTTGCACGTCAGAATGTCGGTCTACCATAACATGAGCTTGCAAAGAGTAAGGTGTGTGTTTGTTACCCCATGGGCTCGGAATTAATGAATGGCCTGAGAGGAGACAAAACCTTGCTTTTGCTCCTCAGGTAACAGGAGACCTATTCTTTGATACACCGTCACTGCCCAGCCCTGATTAAATATAATGCGGTCCAAATAAACAGCCGTATAAGGGCGCATTCTGAATACAATTAGGGTAATTTAGATATAATCATTTCATATCAGGTCACGGTCATGTCGGCTCGATTATCAACATAACTGCCTTCTGGCAAACTGAATTAAATTCATTATCCGTAGCATCACAGTACCGCTTGACAGCGAGGCTAATGTGCCAGTCACAAGAGAATAGTCGGCTATTAGCGGACTTGCCGTTACCCAGCTACAGCTTGCAAGCTTTTCAGTCGATTGGCTTTTCGTGAACAGACTATGAGATGAAGGCCGGGGGCTTTCCAACTCACCTCTGACGCTGTAAACTATACTCTTTCACAAAAGTGTGATGCTACAATGCTACCAGGAAGAAGAAAAAAAACTGACTGAACTGAGGTGGGAAAGCTATAGTAAATGACATTGCCATTGACCAATGAATGACGGCCGTTTCACCGATCGAACAGATCCATCGTAAGGTGCGTAGGTACCTATTGTAATTGCTAGTTCCCCCTAATCCAGGTGATTGGAACAAAATACTGGGGGGAGGGGCTTTTACTTTCGTTACCTGGATTTTCCACATCTGATGGCAGCCCATAGAACTTCTTGGTGGATTTTTGTGAAATTTGGCACATTGATAGAGTACAGTCCAATGTATCGAGACACCAAATTTGGGGTTAGTCCCATCTACCCCTCTAGCGCCACCAACAGTCCAAGTTTTTCTGTAACCTTGGAGCCATTTGGCACGGAGTTGTGAGTTTTCAACTATCTTGGAAAATCCATTTAGACATCTCCTAGAGATATTGCTCAATACAGCTGCAATTTGGTTATTATGTCTTTTGACCATTGTCTTTAAGAGTTGTTAAAAGATAGTTCCTCGGTCAAACAACATGGCTGCAATATACCAAAGAATTTGGCGGCAAAGGCGCCATTAAAAAAAGGGGCAACATAGTATCTGCAACCCTCTCACCTTAGGCATTAATCTTGGTACACATGCTTACGATGATGTCTGGGGGGCACACTCTAAGTTTTTCACGAAATTTGGCCACTTGAGGGGCGCTATACCAAAAAACAGGTTGAAGCACCAATTAATCCGAAACAAAAGCAGATTTTCAACCAAATCTTTGGGGGAACAGTAATGGGTCCAAATTGGCAACCAACAGAATTCGTCGCATGGAGGCACTGCAGTGCTTGGCCGCTTCATCGCTGCTTGCAGCTATATTTAAAGGTTGTTTTTGAAAACACATTGTGAATGAAAGGCAGGCACTCGTTCAGCGAGATCTCAAGATGGAAAACGTTTCTCAATGAGGGAGGCGTGACCAGTCATGGCCTATTCATTACTCGAGGGGACAAATAAACGTGCAAGCTGAATACCAAGCTGAATGCAAAACCTGTCCCATTCCACCAAAATAGCCTATTCCCACCGGACTGCAGCACATTGCTCGTTAGGCCCACTGGACTCGTCTAACCTTGTCATTCATAATAAATCGAGAATTATTCCTTCAATGCATCTCTCGACTTAAAACTAGGACCCTTCTCCAGGGAAACCAATAATATCCCGCATATTTAGTAGATGCGCCCCGGGGTGGAAATGACTCAGCTGGCCACTGCGGTTGAAACAAGACGGCGCCGATAACGTTCGTTTCCACGACAGCGTCCTGGGCCCGCGAGCTAGAAAACGCCGGCGACTGTTTTGGAAGTGTTCGTAACCCGCACGCGGCGGGTGCTTTTCTTCACCTGAGCTTGTGCGCGGCGCGGCTGTGCGCGACAGAGCGAGGGGGGCGTGCGTTTAAACCTAGAACATTCCTCTTCTTGAATAATTCCGATGTTCCCTGTGCAACCGAGCAGGCTAGTTCCCCTACGTTATGGCAGTTATTTTCTTGTTGTTTCCTTTCTTCTGTTTGTCAGGGAGAAATGGGTACAAGGACACCATCATGTGCAATAAAGAGAGACAAAGCACCGTACGGCACGGAGCTGAACGAACAGCCCATCAGCCGTTTCAGGGAAAAATAAAAGGAAAGGAGAAGATAGGCTATAGAATGTCCTCCCCCCCTCCCCCAACCCCCCACCCCCACATCAGTCACCACAGAATAGACGCCACAATAAAGGCGAAGAACGATTTACTCCGTAACGCAAAACATCCTGGTGCCTGGGAAGACGTGTCATTGTAAATGCACCCGTTTCTCATGGCGGTGCTCGGACGTCCGTGGTCCGTGTAGAGACACCTACGGTTCACTTTAGGGCACGGGCGCGGTCTGGAAAGCACTACAAATACATTGAATTCCCAGAGTTACAGACATTAATTATGTCCACAGTGTGTAGGCCTACAATGTGACACAGCCTACAGCGTCTCATACGTAGGGGGGGGGGGCTTTGAAATGCAGAATCTCTGTCGCATGTTAATTGAATTGTTTTTTTTCTTTTTTTCTTTTTACAAAAACAGCTTTGTGTCAGGAAACAGATAAGGTCTCGGGGCCATTTTACTGTGTGTGTGTCACCCTTATCCCACAGATAATCTGTCACCCGTGATACAAACAGCTGTGATTTTTCACGAGATTCCGGTTTCTCGCTCTTTTATTCATGGAATGAATGAAGAATGCAGCGCAAGATAACACATTTTAAACAGATTTTGTGTAGGGGGGGGGGGGTAGGACTACCCCAGACCAGGAGGGCGTTGTGAGATACTTAGCGTTCTTACGTTTACCCACTTGTTCCGGTACATTTAACCCATTGAAGAGAAGGAATGTGGAATGTTTTCAAAATTCTAAGTCAGTGTTCTAGAACTCCATGGTCAATGTTACATCAGCATCAGAATGCTCAGTCATGAACACATCTAATCACATATTTGCGATCTTGCACCGTGAAGGGTTAAAGAGATCTCCCGCTGTATCCTCTCGCATCTGTCCGCAGGACTAATGTGTTTTTATCAGATTAAATAACACGCAAAGGGCAGTGTTTCAGTCTGGCTTCACTAACGTTGTGATATTGCAGCGTCAATAGCCTAGAACACTCTTGTCCCTTTCTGCCATCTCTCTCAACAACAACAACGGAGGAGGAGGAAAAGAGAGAGATCTCTCTCAACAACAACAACGGAGGAGGAGGAAAAGAGAGAGATGATGTGAATATACACGTCTCGCATTCAGCGGGGGTCGCGTTGACTGTTGCTTAGCGCACTAGGAATGCTCCTGGACCTCGCTGGGTGATCACGTGTGTCCTGTCAGCGTCAGAAACCGTAAAAAAGGCACAAAACTAACTCAAACGCAACACATCCTCCTGTGTTACTTGCAACAGAAACACAAATGAGTTGATGCATGACTAGCTGCCATGTGCATGCTCTAGTGAACTGAAATATCTTAGCACCTGAAGGAAAGGATGCAATGTGTAACTGGTTTATCAACACTGGTCACAGTCTGTGACTCTGTGGAAGGCTACAAATGACCCATTATCTTGCATTTTTTTTAACAGACTGGCAGATGAATACCAGATGGTCATACACACACCAAGATGGTTATATATGATCCTCTCCAAGCCTCATAAATTCCTGCCAGGACCAACACTTGCCATTATTAGAGTTACATCACAGTGCGTTTAGTCAATACGTATAACACAGCAGGAGCCAGCCTTTGTGAACGCGAACCGTCCTGCTTTAGACAACCTGATGATGTTTTCAACAGCTGATTTACGGCCTTGCCAAAATGTGTCTGTCTATCTACTGTCAACGAATGAAGAGAGCCAGGATCTAGCCGTCAAAAATTATATTAGTTTTTAGTCTATTTTGGCTTTTATTCTTTAATCATGCTTTAATTGATTTAATTAATGGAATCCTTTCATTTATGACCCCCCCCCCCTTTATGCTATATTCCATTATATCGGGCAACAATGTATTGGTTGATTAATTGATTAATATAGAAAATACGGTTCCAGTTATAATGCATATTCAAGCGAAAAGAACAGCGATATGCGTATTTCTGTGTTTTCTGAACACTTCTGTGCTCCCTTGTGCAATCCAAAATAGCGATACGACTGTCCACTATGGTGGGGCTTTCATTCAAATTGTGAGGAGACCAGGGGGAGATGGACTGGCAGCGGGAGGGTTGTTTTCTGGGTTAAGGTAAAGCAATCACACAGAAGCAGTCCGCAGAAGGCAGCTTTGCTAAACGGGTCTGACAGGCGGCGCATTGCACCCCCCCCCCCCCCCTCCCCCAGGCAACGCAGGGAGTGACAAAACACACGGTTGGCGCCATTAGCGGTAATACGCTGAGTGGCGGTGTAGCGCAGTCACTGCGTCGGCTAGGGAACCGGGCGCGTAATTCTGAGGTTGCAGGTTCACCTCCCTGGTGGGGAGCCTGTTGTTGCTGTGCCCTTGAGGGAGGCACTTACGTACAACCTGACTCGCTTCAGTACATATCCAGCTCCTATAAACGCATTGAACGTAAAACGAATGGACGCTATTAGAGCTGCTCAGGATAAGAGCATCTGCTAAATACCTCAACAAAAAAAACAAAAAAAAGAACAAGTTTTTCTAACATACGAAACGACGCACAGGTTTGACAGCAAATGTCAAATGTGCAACGGTCTATATTTATGAACAACTCTACTACATGACTTGGCAAGCTATTCCACACATTGACAACTCTCTGTGTGAAAAATGCTTTGCGATATTCAGGAAGAAGCCCATTTCTTCCCTCGCACACCCCAGCTGAAACGGGCATGACTTTGTACGTAAAGAGGGATCAGAATGTTTCCATTCATACTGTATATTGTGCATATTCCTTTATTTTGTTTATTCCTTTATCCATATTTCCCATAAACGAGAAGGGAAGCAAAGAGGTGCATTCACATCATATTTCAGTCTTACTAGCAAAACAATATGCAGAGAAATGAGTCATTTGAATAATGTTGTTCAAACGCAGTGTTTTTGATGTAAGCTATTTATCCTGTTGATTACCTGACACCCAAACGAGCTGATTTAAAACAACCTCAAGCTAAATTATTTTGGAAACTACACAAAATCACATTGTGTGATTGCTGCTGGCTATATTTCATTTGCAACAGCAGAAACAATTAATTACTTTTTAAAAATGCATAATGGCAGTCATCTGTATTGCTTGCCAAACAATGCTAGTTAGTGCCAAGAATGAGTGTGAGTGTGTGTGCGGCATACAAAACATGTTCAACATATTATGATCACTGGCATTTAGTACTGTAATATGTGGCATTAATAATAATAATAGTTTTTCTGTATACACCTTTGGCTGTAGCTCTTAGACAAGCTGAAATAAAAATTCACTTTTTCATAAATTAAATTCTAGATAACCACACAAACAGGCCTGAAAGTATATATACCAAAAGAATATTACAATAAAATTGTAATACTTGTGTATTTTAAGTCGAGGTTTTTCCCCCTTCATTTCCTGGAAAACTACTTCACTTTTAAATTTGTGTCATCACAAATTCCAGTGGGCGTGCATCAAAATTGGAACTAATAATGTCAATCAAATATGTCTGTTTCCCTCCAAACAATGTACTTTTACACTGAGGCACGAATTCTTAGTGTTCGCATTTGATGTCAATCAAATTGACTCCATCCTTCAAAAATCCCCGTCAAAAGATTTGTTTTGCTCGCGTATAGGTCATATAGCGGAAGCTAGTGCTACTCTAACTTCCGTTTCATGGTGACTTTAACTGGAAATGTAACAAGCAATCAAATGTAAAGAAAGTATAATCCTACAGTACATTGACTGGATTTACTGTTACTGATAGCCAACAAAAAATTGAAGTATTTAGATCCATGTTAATTTAAAATAATTTATCATTCCAATTCATACATTGTGTGCATTTACCCCAAATTCGGTTTTGCAGTGTAAAACTAAATGAATATAAAAATAACAAAAAATAGCAGCAGACCTGCATTACAGCAGGCAAGACAGTATGTATGGCACACACCATAAACACCCATTACATTACATTACATTATAGTCATTTGGCAGACGCTCTTATCCAGAGTGACTTACATAGTGCATTTTCAAACTAGGAACAAGTGCGTTAAAACAACCCTAAAAGGTACAAATTCACCCCCCCCCCCCTCGTCCAATGAAAACCACGCTGGAGGTTTAAGTGACAGTACTCATGCGGTAATATCGATTGGCACACACTCACACACTCACACACTCACACACTCACACACTCACACACTCACACACTCACACACTCACACACTCACACACTCACACACTCACACAGTGATGTTACTGGACATTCTCACCTATGGTTCCATTTTGGGCAGCTGGCCGTTGTTTGCACAGTACGGTTTCCTGAAGGACTGCTAAAAGCAGCTGTCAATGTTAGGTTCGATACACACATACACACAAGTCATGCACACACCGACACACACACACACACACACACACACACAGACACACCCACTCAGACAATATCACAATATACACAATGGGGAAAAAACTGAAATATCACCATTTTAAACCAATCCCATCCCCCCGACCCACGAAAAAAAAAAAAATGATGTAAAAGGAGAAAGTCACCTGTTAAATAGTTTTGCACACCCCTATAATACACTGATGGCACTAAGACTCATGATTCATTTCTTACACATTCATATGTTAGAAGGGTAATCCCAAACGCGCTACAGGCCGGCTATATAAAAGAACAATTCTAGTGACCTTTCCGTCATCCACGTTCGGGCAAGGAATTCAAAATAGGCACCTTTATTGATTGCAGCACCACCCATGTAATATACATGTTGAAATGTATATGCTCCTAAATTTACATCGGGCAGACTGAGAGCCCTGAAACTTTCTGAACATAAGACTGCGATCCGCTCCAAGAATATGGACTATGTGATTGCGCGACACTACGCTGAAGCCAATCATGGTTCTGTCTCTTCCCTAAAATTTTGGGGTATTGAGAGTCACTTTGTCACCCAGAGGCGGAGATATTAAGAAATTGCTCCGCAGAGAGGCGTACTGGATACATACTTAATAGTGTGGAACCCAATGGGTTAAATGAGTCTCTGAATCTTTCATTTTTTGTAATTTGTGTATATTTGAGTTACATTATATATTGTTTATGCCATGCCCATAACAGGCTATTATTTATTTTAATTATCTGATATGTGTTGGTCTTCTCTCTACCCTGTTAAAGAATATTACATTTTGTATGTGGAATCAATGTTAAGATCTATTAGTCCCACACATGCGCACCCTACAATGTGTAATTGATGGGAGGGTATTTATACACGTGGCCTGTATTTCCTTTTCCTTTCCGTAGAAACGTCAGTCCTATAAAGGCATTTTTGCTGTGAGCTTGGTGAGCTCCAGCCCTCATTTGGGGTTAGTCCTGGCGAAGTGGTCCTGGTAAGGACTATTCTTTCACAGGAAAGGCATCTTTACAAGTTTACAGCAAACATACACAGGGAATTTTACTATAGTGTAAAAGCCTTCTTTACTTGGGGGGGGGGGGGGGGGGGGGGGGTGGCAGTATGCAAATTTACAATCACAAACTAAAGGCTTGCAATTCAGTTAAGTGCAAAATGCATAAACTGTACTATGAAGTCAGTCATTTTGGGGTTAAAGGCAGTTGCCAGTTTTTGGAAGATCATTTTTGTCTCATTTGTAATTTCGTAATACATTGCCCTACCTTGACACATCTCATGTTTGCTCATCAAAAAGAACAGGGGAAAGAGGGAAAAGAGAACACTCGTTTATGTGGTTTCCTTTCGGCCGCCAATAAGGTGTGTGGACACTGCCTAGCCAATCAATGACTTAAATCAATCACTTAGGTGCCGAATCACGGTAGAAAGCAACAGACAGCTCAGCCCAGGACTGGCTCTTGAGATGCCCGCCACAGACACAGTATTTGACTTGGCCGTCCTGCCGGTGAATCAATTGAACACTGAATAAAAATTCATTAATCAGCTTTTGAAAAAATATGGAAAAACTAAGAATGCAGGAAACATTCAGGAAGTCCTATAGATAAATGTACTGAAATATCAAAAAGGCCGTGTGTACACGCCGCATACATAAAGAAATCCACCTTCGTTAATTAAATTAAACTAGGACATCTGAAGGCCTAATTGTGTTCTGCGTTTCAGAAACTGCACACGGCTATTCACATCTTAAGAAAAAGTGCTCCAATGTTGGTCGAGAGATTGCAGTACCATGACAACATCAGAGACAAGGCAGAGTTATGGGTAGTGGCAACATCTACAGAGTGATATTACAGCTTTCCATAGAGAACAGATTAATGAATTAGGAAACTTTAGTATATCGGATAGGCATATGAAATCCACAAGTAGTCGAATGATATATGTATGACTGTGTACATAAGGGCTGACAAGGCCGCACGCACGCACACACGCACGCAAGCCCTATTTTTTCAATAGCAGTGCGTGGGTGCAGTCGACGTGAGCAGCTTGTGACAGTAAAACGCTTGCCTGCTTCTTCTGCTTGGCCTACTTTGAAATGCTCACACGCACATTTTGAAAGCTCTGGCGTTAAATTCCTCCCAGGTATAACCAACTCATTAATGCTCTAGAAACTGGTCTATTCTTTAATTTATTTTTTTATTCCTCCACATAGGGTACAAATTCCCACTCCCATTTGAACAAAATTAATTAAAAAAAATAATAAAAAATAAATAAAAATAAACCTAAAAGATGGTCAATAACCTTCACTGGTTTGTTAAACTGATGAAATCAGCCTGTGCCCCTCTTTGCTTTCCCAAGTCTAGATTGGCAACCTGTTTTGCCAACCTAGACTTCGAAAGTATTGGTCATGTTTCCTCATCCGAGAGCAGACCTGGTTCATTCATAAGTTCATGTGTGAACTTATTGGTCAGGCTTCGAATTAAAACCATAGAGATCTCCATTTCCATCAATGAAACACTGCAGTGAATTGTGGGAAAGGCGCACCCATGTACACCCATCAACACACACATGTACACACACTACCATACGCACCAATTTGAATATGAACCAGTTAACTCGCTTATGTCAGAAGGCGATGCATTTTTGAAGAGCATCAGAGACACACTTCAAATTGTAAGCACATACTGCAAGTGGAGCAATTTCATTTTCATATAAAGAATTTATCAAGGATTGTCATCGTCATACCCTGGCAAAGGCTTTAAATATTTAGGCACACAGTGATACTCATTCATACAAATGCATGTTTAAATGCATACCCGTGCATCCTTAATAGATCTTACTCATAAAAATAAATAATAAAAATAAACACTAGAGGAGTTACAGTATAGAAACACAGCTAACCTCCACTAACTGAAGCACAAGGGGTGCATTGAGAATGACTCCATATGGAACGCTATCACCAGTGTCATGGGAAAGGATTACACACTCACTTAAAACAAATAAATGCATGTTTAAACTCCTGCTAGCATGGCCTTAATATACCTTTAGTGGTCATCAAAAAAAATAAACTGAAAAAGGTCAAATGACCAGCTCATCATTTTTTTATTTGAAAATACATTTCTTGTACATTCTGGATGTTATGTCAGGATTATGGGAAACATCATGGCAAAATCATATTGAAATGTTTTTTTTTTTAAAAGAAAAGAAAAAAAAAAGATCTTGTTGGATTTGGTACAGCATCGACTTAACTTAATTTAGCTTCTCATTCTGACAACGGCTCGCTAAGTTACTGCAATGGACAGGAGAGTTCAAAAGGGGGGGGTGCGGGACTCCCAGCGTGCAACACTTCCATCTGATGCAAACATGAGGTCATGTGGAAAGGACAGATAGATTCAACATTTCCCTCCCCCCCGCCACCAAGGAAGACACACCAAATAACTTACTGACTAATTCAAGAAAAACCGTAAGAGCTGCGTACCGCGACTATAGGGCCATAAAAATGACACGTTATTAGGTAAGCATTAACTAACTACACCGACAGGCCTGAAGTTAAGTTGGTGTGTTAAAGCAGCCCAGGAAACACACAGAGTATGCCGGTTTATGTTCCCAGAACATCCCACCATAACTGCAACCGCTGCATTACAGCTACCCGCATTGTAGCGAGCCACATAATTAGCGAGCCGCATTATTAGCGAGCCGCATTGTAGTGAGATGAAAAGCGTGCATAATTATACACTTTTAATGGATACCGTCTTAAGGCCACATTATATCAGAGATGGGCACATATGTAATGGAGAATAAATGGTGCATATTCACACCTCACAACCTTTAATTCAGTCTGATCAAATAACGCTTTCATTCTCTGCAATGTGCTAAATGGCTAAAAGTCCTTTTGAAAGAGGTCACATTTTTAATTGACTAAATTATAGACTAACGAGTGATTTTAGAGGGATCCTAACTGCTGAACGCGTAGACCGCTGGCCAACGACACAAAACCTTTTCTTGAAAATGAAGTAGAGTTAAAAAAAACACAAAGCAAACGGCAAGGAGTTAAACCTGCCATTGCGTAAAAAAAAAAAAAATAATAATAATAATATATTTTAGAAGAACTGTTTTTTCCACCTACAAACTTAACTGAAAAAGAGATGGCAATAAGTAAAGGATTGTACATAAACCTGCCAGCACAGTGGATCCCCAGGACAGAGTTTGAGTTGATTTGATCCCATCTACTGTATTAAAATAATATTTTATGCCCTTCAGTGCGCTGGATCTATGAAAGTACCACTTTTTAATCTTTTGTTCCAGAAAAACACAATGTATTTGGATTAGAAACAAAAAAAGAAAACTTTGGCAAACCCAATAGGGTTATTTCCAAGTTATTCTTCTGAAGAAATACCAAATCAAATAAATGAGAAATTAAGTCACAAGGTCCCTTCAGAGAAATTAAAAACAAAACAATTCCACTATATGTTCATATATCTTCTTGCGAAATGAAGTGGTAATGGACTAAAGGAAAAGAGACAAACCAACACGCCATCTCTCCCACAAGCTACAAAATAAAAAAATAAAAGGTAAACTGTTGCTAAGAAACTGTGTGAAGGCGATTCCTATTTATGGAGCATGAGAGTCTAGAATTCCGGATGTGGGACTCACACAAGGCGACAGCCCCTGTGGAGAACAACCGCGAATCAAACCACTTCAGTGAAAAGGACATATTATACTCACTGAGGAGAACAGACGCTGGCGTGATCCAGTCCTAATCAGGTCCTATTCAAACCGAACACTTATTTTACATCGGCAAACACAAGTGAAAACAGCGAGTGGTTTCCTCCGAGCGAGTTGACTTTCGGCGAAGCACAGAGACGCTCGGTCCGTACACATCGCCTCCTACTGAGCCGCAGGATGAGTAGAGCAGTCGGTTATAAACGAAACGTGGAGCAACTTGCCAAAACAAAAACTCAAGAAATGTAAAAACATACAGGTGTTAACGCCTAAAGAAGAAAAACCTAAAACGATACGACGAAAGGATTAGCTTTAGCTACTGCATTTACGCGATCAATTCTAGTACAAAAATAAAGCATTTGTTAATCTAAGACAGTGGATGGAGTCTTTTTCCATGTGTCACTCCAGTCTGTGGGAGAACAGTACGGCAAACGGCCAGTGTACACGCCCATCTAAAACTGAGAGGGAAACTGTGATTGGCTGGGAGGAGGTGGGGGGGGTGGGGGCGGAGGCGGAAGGTGCTGGTAGGGGATGCCGTGCAGGTGGGGCGGCGGTCCCATTCCCTGATTGGTCCACGCCATGTTCATGGGCGGGGGAAATGGGGGGAAGTAGGCCAGCGTGTTGGGGTGCCCGTAAGGTGGTGGGTAGGGGCACTGTAGCATCATGTGTCCGGGGGGGGTACCGGGGGTGGCGGCGGCGGCGGCATCATCATCATCATCGGGCTCTCGTGGGGGTGGAGCTGGGCGTGGGCGTGTCTGTTTGGGAACCCGCCCTCTGACTGCAGGTTGTAGCCCCGCCCCTGTCGCCCACGGCCTGCTTGTCGAGGCTGAGGCGGGGTCTGTCTGTACTGGTTAGACTTCCCCACATTGTTATCTGTGGAGGGGAAAGAAAGAAGAGACAGAAAGACAGGTTTACCAAGTAACATACATACGGCACAGACGCACACACGTACATACGCTGATAACACACCCTCGTATCATAAAATGATCTACGAGGGCTAGCGCTAACTAGTCAAGCTGGTTATGTAGTCTTCAGTAAACAATAGAAAAGGATTTATCATTGTAAGCAAAACACTGCAAGGTGTCAAAGAGCACCAGGATTCTTTTTCCCCCCCCTCCCATTTTAACGACCCAAACTGCAGGAGTTCCGTGTTCCATTTCCCTGTGACCTTTGACCCGCCACAGTTAATCCTCCGTCTGTTTGTGAGCTGTGATTCAGCCCGAGCGGGGACAGGAATGCGCCCTGGCACAGCCGACATTTCCTCAGCGCTGTGGCCGAATCCGCCGTCAGGCAGGGCTTCACCTTGTATGTACTTGCTCCGCCCAGACGTGCGAATCTTTTCAAAATGACAGCGAAGGGAGAGAGACGGCTGCGGTACCAGCACTAATGGGCGGCGAGGTCGTGAACAAAAAGATGTGGAGGTTTAAAAAAACCAAAAAAACAAAAACAAATGAGGTTTGTGAGAGCTATGTTCCTCTTTTTTTTTTTTTTTTCTTTTTTTTTTTTTAGATCTGAGGAAAGAGTGGGGGGGTGGGGTGGATTAGGGGCAGTTGTAGATGAGGGTGGGGGTATGAGGGTAGACTAGGGGGCAGTTGCAGGAGAGCACAGAGTGGTAACAGAACGAGGATGACACATGCTCGCTCGCTCGCTCGCACAGAGCGGTCACAGGAGGACGCTCGCTCGCACAGAGCGGTCACAGGAGGACGACGCCCGCACAGAGCGGTCACAGGAGGACGCTCGCTCGCACAGAGCGGTCACAGGACGACGCTCGCTCGCACAGAGCGGTCACAGGAGGACGCTCACTCGCTCTCACAGAATGGTCACAGGAGGACGATGCTCGCTCTCACAGAGCGGTCACAGGACGACGCTCGCTCTCACAGAGCGGTCACAGGAGGACGCTCGCTCGCACAGAGCGGTCACAGGAGGACGACGCCCGCTCTCACAAAGCGGTCACAGGAGGACGATGCTCGCTCTCACAGAGCGGTCACAGGAGGACGACGCTCGCTCTCACAGAGTGGTCACAGAAGGACGATGGCTAAAAATCCCCGAACCACAGCCATGTGCTTAAAACGGGCTTTACACGAAAAAGCCAAAATAGAAAGTCCACTGGCAAGAGTATTTCACACAGTATCTTCATCTGTAGAACAGCGATAAAGAATCTACAGTACAAAGAATCTGTGTTTTATTTCCATGTGCATGAGCCCTGTAGCCTTCAGTACTGCACTTAACCTGGCTCATTATGTAAAACACCCAGGTGTGTAGATCACACACAAACACACACACCCACAATGTTAGGTCACTTGGAATTGCCTATAGGGCTGTACAGAGCAAGCAGAGGTCTAAAATCCAGGTTCAGAAAGTAAACGTCCTCCCCAGTATTTTGTTCCAATCACCTGGATTTGCTAATTGGCACAGTTATTCAGCCAAGAGGTAGAACTAATTAGTGAAATCAGCTGGCTGCAGTTCATGGGAGGAAGAAATACATGGCAAGACTTTTACTTTCTGACCCATGGATTTTCCACCTCAGGAATTCATCACTTACATGCAATTTTAAATAGTGACGGCCACATTTTTCCAACATTAATGTTCGACATTTTACAGAATAATTTAGATTAAATTAAATTTAAAAAAAACCTGCAGCAAGATATCATTAAGCAAAGTCCTGCCAACAGTTCATGAGAGAAATGTCACTTGATAGACAAAATGTGTTAACTGCCAAAATGTATTAAAATACAACGGCTTGTGAAATCCATTATTGGTTTTCAGAAGCGCATAAATGGGCGGAGCTACCACAAACTCTCCAAGACTCACTGGGCTTGAACCAATCAAGTTGTGGTTTAGCTCAATCAAGCTCAGGCAAGTCAATGACTGACACCCCACTGTAGCTCCACCCCATTGTGGGGTTTTTGAAACCCAAGGCTCCCATCTCTAGGGCCAACATTAAAATCACATCAAAAAATTTAATTCAACCACTTGAGACTTTTTGGCTTAAGACCCAGGGAACATGTCTGCAGAGAAGATGGCTTGGGCTGGTGGACAGGTGGAGGTTAGAAAGTTCTGTGGCCTTACCGGTCTCGTTCTGGTCCGTCTTCTGGGACTTCCTCTGCTGGTTCTGCTTCTTACGTGTCTGTTTGGCCTGCTTCTCCTTCTCATCGTCACTGAAGTCCAAAGCCTGAAAAATAATAATAATAATAATCAATTTAAATTCCTGGCGGGGGAAACTACATGCACTACCTCAACTGACCAGAGGAGGCGCTAGCCGCAGCCCCAAAGAACAATTACAGGCTCTTAATTTCGGCGGTCAGTTCTTCAGAAATTTACCTGGTTCGTTTTTTTTGGCTTGACTTGGCTCTGCCTCTAATGAGAGAAGCCGTTTGTGTGATTTGTGGTTAAACATGGCTAATGCTACACTAATGCCGTTTCCCTGCATACTAATGCAGCTCTGGCCAGCATCTTTCTCCTCATAATGCAAGCTGCGATTTGGCTTCAACCCATCCGTCTTCAAACACACTTAGACTGATGTGTGAATATAAAAGGTGGAATTTATTTTGGCGGCTGTACATTTGGTCTCCGGGGGTCATGTATACGTAATGGTTGAGAGATCGATTTTAACCCAGACGTGCATGACACAATTGACCAAATGTTTATATATAGCTACACGTGTTTGTTTTATATATAAACATATATACAACTACCCACACAGACACCTACCCACAACCCAACACAATGCACGCATATGAACACACGTACAATACCGTCTGCTGCCGAGTACCCTTAAAAAAAACACCTTAAAAATTGTTTCATAACTCTTTCAATGTTCCTAAAGGTCCACCCAAACTCCATTTCCCAAACTCCCATTACTGAACATCTCCCAAACTCCATTTCCCAGAAGCCAAGGGCGACCGTGTGGGAAGAATCATTTTCATTATTCTAACAAACATCACTGCAATCACCAACCTCCCCGTACAGCTATACATCAATACACTCTTTAAATCATTCAGTTTACTTAATTACTTACTAAATTATTTAGAGATAAGTGGAGCAATTAAAAGCACATAAAAATGAAGGCAATGTCAGGTATCTGGCAAGGCACTGTTCCTGTGTGTGGATGGGCCCCATGGTCTGGTATCTGTTAAGGCACTGTTCCTGTGTGTGGATGGGGCCCATGGTCTGGTATCTGTTAAGGCTCTGTTCCTGTGTGTGGATGGGCCCCATGGTCTGGTATCTGTTAAGGCTCTGTTCCAGTGTGTGGATGGGCCCCATGGCCTGGTATCTGTTAAGGCTCTGTTCCAGTGTGTGGATGGGGCCCATGGTCTGGTATCTGTTAAGGCCCTGTTCCAGTGTGTGGATGGGGCCCATGGTCTGGTATCTGTTAAGGCAATGTTCCAGTGTGTGGATGGGTCCCATGGTCTGGTATCTGTTAAGGCTCTGTTCCTGTGTGTGGATGGGGCCCATGGTCTGGTATCTGTTAAGGCTCTGTTCCAGTGTGTGGATGGGCCCCATGGCCTGGTATCTGTTAAGGCTCTGTTCCAGTGTGTGGATGGGCCCCATGGCCTGGTATCTGTTAAGGCCCTGTTCCAGTGTGTGGATGGGGCCCATGGTCTGGTATCTGTTAAGGCAATGTTCCAGTGTGTGGATGGGTCCCATGGTCTGGTATCTGTTAAGGCTCTGTTCCTGTGTGTGGATGGGGCCCATGGTCTGGTATCTGTTAAGGCTCTGTTCCAGTGTGTGGATGGGCCCCATGGTCTGGTATCTGTTAAGGCTCTGTTCCTGTGTGTGGATGGGCCCCATGGTCTGGTATCTGTTAAGGCTCTGTTCCAGTGTGTGGATGGGCCCCACAGTCTGGTATCTGTTAAGGCTCTGTTCCTGTGTGTGGATGGGCCCTACAGTCTGGTATCTGTTAAGGCTCTGTTCCAGTGTGTGGATGGGCCCCATGGTCTGGTATCTGTTAAGGCTCTGTTCCAGTGTGTGGATGGGCCCCACGGTCTGATATCTGGTATCTACTCTCACTCTCTCTCTCACTCTCACTCTCACTCTCACTCTCACTCTCACTCTCACTCTCACTCTCACTCTCACTCTCACTCTCACTCTCACACTCACACTCACACTCACTCTCACTCTCACTCTCACACTCACTCTCACTCTCACTCTCACTCTCACTCTCACTCTCACTCTCACTCTCACTCTCACACTCACACTCACACTCACACTCACACTCACACTCACACACACACACACACACAAACACACACACACACACACACACACCTCAGGTGGAGGCTCCTGGTCGTTCTTCCATGATGCGTCCGACCCCTTGTTTCTAGGGAGAGAAAATAAAAAACAGCATAAGTGAATGAAAATGGTGTATCTTCCAACATTAACGTAACAAAGACCATAATTACTTGACGTCACAGCAGCAATGTGTCCGATAATTAAGAGTGAATCATTATGCTCAGCTACTTGCTTTCTCTGCATACAGCATTGAAATGATCTGACATGCAGCAACTCATGAAAACCATGAGGTCCAGGTCAAGTCATTAGCATGAGAAAAGTATTACACCATTAATATGACAGATGGCACTTGAATAAACTATAAATGATTTGCGTAGTCCAATCACGCGGAACCCATGGAGACGACGAACGCTTACAGTCCATCTCCCTCAAACCCCAGCCTGGGAAGTCACACATCACAACACGCTTTCAGAACGAGGCAAACAAATCTCGCACGCACGCGACATGTCAATATCCACTCGTACTTTTTGCCTTTGACAACATTAGTCATGCCCGTGCATGACATATCCAAAGCTTTGAATCTAAAAGCAGCAGTCATTTGACATGGATACAAGTGCGACATACGAAAATGAATCATTTACAATATCACTAAAACGTTGCGCACCAGCACAAGAATCTCTTCACGATGTATAATGTGCATTATGCATTATTGTGTCTCTTCATGTTGAAATGTAGATACATGATGTGCAGCCCGGTGCTCTGTAGGCTCATGGAGTAGGGAAGAGAAGGACGGCTATAATCTCATTCCGTGACGCCGGCATGTGTACGGCACGTGCCAGTGAACAGGTAGGCCTAATTGCATTCCCCGGGCTAGTAAGCCGTCAGATGAAAGTACTGACTGACTGTTTCCCGAGGGAGACGCTGAATTCTCTCTCTTTTCCGCGCAGGAGAGAGGGGAGAGGGGAACCGCGAGACGTGAAATGCAGCCTAGGCCGGACGCGAGACCTCGGATTGGCAGTAAGCGGAGCGGTGGGTTACCGGCACTTCGGTCCTCTCGCTGAAATGCACTTTCGGCAGGGAGAGGATTCCGTTAAAGTCGCCGCGCTTTACCCCTTTGGGCTTTGGGCGTGAAAGCGTTCCTCGTTCCTCGTTCCTCGTTCCTCGTTCCTCGTTCCTCGTGCGACTGGAGCCCGTTCGGAATAACGACGACATCGCACTCGCTCACTCGAGACCAATCCGCGGCGCGCATTCCACGTTCCGCGCACGTCCGTTTTATGTATAATTCAACGGCGCGCGTATTATTAATAAACAAAACGCTCCAGCTGCGTCTGGTGTTTGAACGTTGTGGATACGCTTTGTTCCTGGTCTACAGGGTCAAAAGCCTGGGGTTAGAAAAGTGACACCTTTCAAAACTCTTCAGAAATCCGCCGTTTGATTTGGAGGCTTGTAGGCGGGAATAAACAGCGCCGCGACGCACCTCTACGACCTCGCGGAGACGCGGAAACTAAATGCTTCAGAGTAAAAAAACGGAGCCATTCACTTCTCCAACGCATTAGCGGGAGAGCGAGACCGCATGGTACCGCCAGAACATAGCGCATGCTAATACTAGTAATCCCTAGCTATCGTCGTCTGCAATAATTAAAGTCAACTAAACGTGGTTGAAAGGCACTAGCCCTCCGAGGTGATCAGAGTGGAGATTAAGGCCAGAGATTAAGGTCATCAATTTCCCCCCCGCCATTGTATATTACATATGCTTTTACTTACTCTTAAATTAAATGATTTACGATGTTTTGAAAGGTATTGTGCGCCTTTGCATTTGCTATAAGTTTGGGCTACAGCCATTAAGTAAGTAAGTAAGTAAGTAAGTAAGTAAGTAAGTAAGTAAGTAAGTAAGTAAGTAAGTAAGTAAGTAAGTAAGTAAGTAAGTAAGTAAGTAAGTAAGTAAGTAAGTAAGTAAGTAAGTAAGTAAGTAAGTAAGTAAGTAAGTAAGTAAGTAAGTAAGTAAGTAAGTAAGTAAGTAAGTAAGTAAGTAAGTAAGTAAGTAAGTAAGTAAAGTAAGTAAACTCGCCATGGGCCACACGGATCCTTCAGAGTGCTGCTGATGCCATCTTGCATCCCATTCAACACAAATTCATTTAAGATTTCGCTGGTCCATACGTTTTATACGTGGTGAGAAATTTACGGTCACCGGAGTCTCGAGGAAACGGCCACTACCATTTTGACGTTAACGAGGCGAGCAAAAAAAACGTCAAATCGAGAACACCAGAGCGAACATGCTCCCGACCGGCGTTCCATTTGACATTCCAAAGCTGCAACACGTTTTCCGCAACGGCGGAGAGGAGGAGCCCAGAAGCGATCGGCGACCAGCGGAATCAGGAACGGCGTTTGTACGCTGCCAGCTCATGCAGGCGGATAAAAACATTTGCCTGGCTTTATCACGCAAATCTCTCCCTGCTCACACACACACACACTTTTGTTTAGAAGCTCAGCAGATGGCCTTCAGTTTTGCGGCTCATGTAGGATTAGTTATTTAATGCACACCCGTTAATGCCTTAAAGTCTGGTCAACATCACCGAGGCCAAACACGTAACAAAAGGCCCCATTATACTCCTCCCAGACATTCACCCCCAACAAATCAGACACATTCTGTTGTGAACTTTGTGCCAAGTCTTTGAGCAAGCATCTACATTTTGAGACAAAAGTCCTGTCCTTGCAGCCACTCACTGTTATGCAGGGAAAACATTTTAGCACTCGTTAGCAATCCACTGGCAAAATAGTTTTTTTTAGATTAAACGGGGCGGAAATCAGTTTGCATCGACTCATGACATCGATTAATTAAAAACTAGATTAATTAAAAACTATGCGTCGCTAGCTACTGTGTCATGTCGTTTTAATGTTTGTTTTAATTGTAGGTTACATGTAATTGTAATTGTGTTTGTTGCGGTGGCTAACCAAGTTTCTCCTGTCTGGGATTAATAAAATCAATCAAGCAATCAACCATCCTACCTTGACAAACTCTGACACTGTCAGTGTGTTGATTTCTCAGAAAGACCACTTGCTGAATGTACTCACCGCTTCAGTTCTGAGGTGAATACGTAATCAGTGAAGTCCTTCACCGACGGAGCGAAGTACATGGTCTCCTGTAGTTTGAGGTCTTTGTTGACGATGTGCGCTGGGGAGTTAAACCTCAGAACGTAGTACGGGTGGAAGACTGGCCCAAAGACCTCAAAAACCTGAGGGGTTACAAATTACGTTTCATGTGTTAAGCCTTCTTTTTTACATTTGTGGTTTAGATTACTTACACGGCATACTTAGCAACAAAATGAAACGGACAAGGTTTCTCTCGGAGCGAGCGAGTATTCAGGAGATTGCGTCCACTCCCGTCCCACAGCGCTTTCAAGAGCGGTCCACAGGGCGCGAAGGCATAAATTCAGGAAGGTCACATTATTGCAAAGGGGCTTCAATTCATGTCCAACGTTTTCCCCAAGAGAACGTGCATTTGCATTTTGGATGGGGTGAACGCTGAGCCAATCTCACATCAAACACAAACAGGTCAAGAATGAATAAGAGGTAGACCTTAGAACATAAAAAAATTTGAGCTACCTTTCCGACAGCTCGTCTCTCCTTGTTAAATATGACACTGTCGTCCTTCAGGGGTGGGGTGTCCTTGAGTGATTCAATTATAACTGTGACGGAAAGAAAGAAAAAAATAACTACATCATCCGCTTCAGTCTGAAACTAAAGAGGAAAGCGAGGTCAACAAGGGCTTCCTATACCGCCGGGTCGAGAGGCCCCCTCCTTTCATTTTCCAACAACAAGCCTTTATTATTTAAGAAAATCAGACAGGTTCAGACCAGACAGGTGTCAAACAAAGCTATCACTGAATAGGGGAGTCTGAACACTGTGTTTAATGTTTAGTGTTTGTTCCTCGGTGCGCTGAATTCAGTAGTACATAAGTGCAAGTGATGTTTCACACGTTGATGGCCATCGAGTCTGACATTACATTAGGCGCCAGTAAATTAACTGCACTGGAAGCGCAGTGGGTGGATTCGTCATTCTCCTTTTTCAATGTTTCTCTGTGTAAATGACCTTGGATACAAAACGCTTCCATTACAACACATTACATTACAATCACTCAGGTGCTCTTATCCAGACCTCAAAGCACGGTTTTACTTAAGGAAAAAAACATTGTCCCTTCTGTTAGACGGGCAGGCTGTTGGTCAGGACCTAGCAGAATGTGTGTATACCGCATGCTCACTGTACATATTATCCAAACATACAGCATGAACCAAGGCTATAGCTAACCCCCCCCCCCCCCCCCCCCCCAAGGGGCACAATGGCACATTTGCTCCTAATCTGAAAAATCTAGGGCCACACTAATGCATCCCAATTAGTGGATGTGCTCCTAAATTATTTTTCCAGTTAGCACACATGAATATTCAGGAGCAAATGGCTTTCCTAGTCCAATAGAAGACAATGGGACAGGGGGCAGAAAATGAGTGCTTTTACACAGGGCAGTGTACAGATTATATCATATCTATTATATAAACCGCATTATGTCGTATTCATAAATAAATCATCTGAGATCAGTAAGGGATGCCGTCGCTCTGAAACAGAGGAAGACTCACGAAATGCCCAACGGCCCCAGAGTATTTCCCTGCAGTCTAATACTTATAGTTCCTTTGGTCTTCACTGACAAATATAATGCACTCTATAACAGACTACGTATAGCAGACAACAGATGAACTACATATGTATGATGTCATCAGGTAAAGGAAAAGTGGCCGTTTATTGAAAATAAGATGATAATATTAATATTTTCCATGAAGACAACAGGAACCAATGTAAACCTGTGCTGGGAAATGATAGCAATGACTATATTACTCTCAAGATGATTTGTGTTTGAAGACATACACCCACACAAACCTGTCAAAACAAACAAATCAGCAATGGCTCCTCGGTTCTGTTTGCACAAGACCAGTATCACTGGAGGAAGTCACTAATCTAATTAACCATCAAAGCATATTTTTCTTTTTGGTGTACAGTTCACACAGGATTGTGGTTTCCCAGGGATCTCTGCTCTTCAGTGCCAGGGGAGATCCACAATTTCAGAGACAATCTGGCTATTCGGGTCATACTCTGAGTTCATGGGTCATAACGTGTCAACGTTTTATCAATGCCAAACGGGAGATGACTGATTGTTAACGGTAGAAGTCGCTAGGATAGCGGCTTCGTTGTGTCACCTCGGCGACGGCCTGCAGTTCAAAAATATCAGCACTTCCTCAAAAGAAAATGTTCCCTTGTTAAAATCCTTTAATTGATCCTTTTTATGTTTAGCACACTTGGGGTGAACATTCTGCACTTACATAGGTTATCACCGTTGTGACTGATATGTGTTCTGAAATCTTAAACGGTAAACAGATTCATTTTACAGGTTATTTATCGTCAGTGGTTGAGAAGAGCATTTTCCCTCATTACTTAGGCTGGCAATTTGCCAATTTTTAAAATAATAACTAATATTTTCCATACATAACTTACATAAGCCTGTCTGTGTTTGAACACTGCCTATGGCCACTTATGTGTTTTCCACGCTAATGCATTTTACATGTCTGTGCACTTGGATATTTCCATCTCTGAGTTGCAAGGCTGATATCTCACACTTGCTCCAGGTGTGGCTATTCACACAGGGTTTGTGTTATCAGACCAAGCTGCCGTGGCTCATTCACACGGGACTAAAATTAGTTGCTGAAAAAGATTACATGCTTCAAAAAAACATTAACTAAAAAAAAAAGTGTTTTTTTAATGTCCTCCAGTGATAAATAAAATACCTTTTATTTTTACTTGTTTTGTCCATATGGCAGATAAGTTCATTAGTTTTCCCTTCACTTTAAAAAAATTTAAGAACAATTATTTTCCTACTTGGAATACATCACTTTTAGTGTTGAGCATTACATCAAATACTTTTTGTTTTTACTTGTCCATCTGGCAGATACACATTATTATTATTAGATTTTATTGTACGGGTTATATAAAATTATGTATTCTGTCATATTCAACATTGCTTGTCATCTTCCTATCCGATAAGGACTGGCAGAGTAATCGTGTGTCAGGTGGCACTATCACAGGCCGGAATCTTCCTAAAGGCCTTGAACCAAAAGTAAAAAAAGGGACTACGCAGCTGGACGGTGGGAAACTAAGTTTTGCTTTTCTACCTAATGAGGTGGTCGTCCTTGGTACACACGCACACGCACACGCACACGCACACGCACACGCACACGCACACGCACACGCACACGCACACGCACACGCACACACACACACACACACACACACACACACACACACACACACACACAGTCTCTCTGGAAGGGTAGAAAGCATCGCTGTAAATGTTTTATTTTTTATTGTAGTGCGTTGACTATCTCACAGCAGGTGGGCACTTTCTGCAGAAATAAAGACTCTTATAACTGAAACAGGTGTGAAGTGTTTTCCTGACTGGATTGCCTCTTTATTACCAGACAAGGGTGGAACCAAACATACCCAATTGCTCAATTATGCTGGAGATGACTCCGATTGGCTGGATCTCAGCATTCTCGGGGAGACTGATGGCCACCTCATTTTCAGCAGGCAACTCCTGTAGGGAGAGAGGGAGAGAGAGAGACGTCAATCTTGTCAGTTAAAGTCATGCGCCCCACAGCGTCTCCCCAGGTGTCACCACCTGCCACTTCATTGGTGTTTACTGGTCCAATAGGAAAGAATTAATTACACAGCATTAAAATTAAGAAGTGACCAAAAGGATATACGCACAGAAAACATGCCTGGGGCCCGTTTGTCTAGAAATATTACCCTCCTTATTGCAGATCTGCATACGTTTGAAGCTACGCATTCATTTTCTCTGGAGAGCGATACTTTACGTTACCTACGAATGTAGTGCCGGCACTGGTCGACTACAACAACAAAGAAGAGCAACAAGTTGCAATGGCCACGTTCGCTCCGCCGCCGTACTTCCACAGAGAATATAGGCCAGCACTTCAAAAATGATGGTATAAACACTCAAAATAACCCAGATAGACTGTCGTCGTATTTTATTTGCTTTGGGTGGACTGTGAAGTGTTTAAGTGCGTTTGGTAGTGGATGCTACCGGTTACCATAGAGTTGCGCTAGCATTAGCAACGTGTGTACGTCCAAAAGAAGGACAGCATGGAATTAGCTGAAAATGCTTTCCATCAATCAACCACATCATGGGTAAGTCGTAATTGAGACATTATGTACAAAAATGACAAACTATCCCTTTAATTTTCTCTGGAAATGAAAGCCGGGGAAACGTTTCCAGTGGACGACACCGTGCTGGTGGCTGGTGGATTTTTAATGTGTGGCATTTTGAGCATCACTTTCCCTGGAATGAACCTTCCTCCGATGGAGCCTTTTTCTGCGCCGTTATGAGACGCGCGATTCTGACGTCATCGCCCAAACTGGGGACTACTTTGCACTCATAAACAAAATGAGTTCACCTTAAAGTAAGGGTTACAATCAGGCTTCGCATCGCCTGCGCAGGCAAAAAACATAAGCACTATTATAACCTAGGCAACAATACAGGAAGTACACTCACTCTCACAGACGCATACAAAGACACACCATGTGGTGTTCAAAATGGTTTGTTTATGCATGGGGGGGGGGGGGGGGTGGGCAGTAGAACCCTCAAATACAGTACATGCCTGCCAATTTTCTGAGTTCTTCCGTTATAGCGGAAACACTAAAATGGCCAGGGCAAAAAGAACCCCACTTAAAAACCTTCCGTCCTCCTTATTTGTAGACTTCAAAACAGCAATTTTTAAAAGGTTTAAATGACACATAAAAGCACAGCGTGCAGGATAAAACTAAGTTAACACATTCTCAAGCGCCACCTTTTTTAACACAAGCCCAAAAATAAAATGGTTACTGTTCCTGAACCCCTTTGACTACAGACACAATTCTGGTCCGTACTGTAAGGTAACCCTGAGGAGTTTGTTTTCCAAGAGTCACAATTACTCAGAAGTATTACTGTCTGAAACAAAGTAACAGAAGCTCAAACACAGTGGAAGTAAAAAGAAATTTCTCACCTAAATTTTTTTTTTCCCCATCATCATGTTACAAAATAATAGCAGTAAAATAGTTTATAGAAACAGAATCGTGAGTTTGAACACTTTCAAACAGCATATTGAGTTACCAGATTATGATGAAATAAAATCTTCAATCAAAGAAACGCAATGAATGCAAACTAAAGCACTTCCAGCACAGGCCAGTGCTAGATAAGGGGTTAAAGGCGGAACACAATGACTCCAAACCAGCGCTGTCATCCATCAAATAATAATACAGCAATAATTCTACAGGATAATTAATCAACCCAACGCCTTCTAACAATTAAAATGCTAATGCCACCCTCTTTCAACAGATAAATGTGTTTGCAGGCCAAACAATATGCACAGGTCTAATTATGTTTGATGAATAATTCACACGCGCTATAAAGCCCTTTCAAACAAACCCGTTGGTGAGCAGTACCGGTCAAAGCTTAGACACATTTGCACAAACGAGCTGATGTAGAAGAAAGGGTCTACAGTCCATTTCTCTGGATCAACAGTCATCTCTTCATGTGTATTTTAATGCTTTTAAGGGTTCTCATCATGCGGATGCTTTATTAATAATATTTCATAACTACCATACCAGCTAGAGTGTTTCATGGATATACTCAAGGCCTTTATTCTTCCAGGCCTCGGTTTCACATGTAATTGCTGGTTTGTTGTTTTTGTCAGCGGACCTGCACTTAAATGGTGTCCTTTTTCAAAATTATGCCACCCATTCCGCAAATTCATTCTTCAACACTTCCGTGGTGTCATGGATATGAACGTTCCTATTCTTTTTTTAATGATTTACTGCGGAAGATTTCTGAGGTAAACACTCAATTATCTTCATGATTAAAAAAAAGAAAGCTCCACCCACACATGCGAAAAATGACACAGCTGAAACCTGGACGCACTTTTGAAATATATAGAATATATTGTTACAAAAAAAATAAATACAATGACTGCATATTCCCATGCTGAATTTTGGGTTCTGGGAGAATATTTCAACAATTGTAATACAGATCAAGTTACACTCACTCAGACAAAAGAAATTATGCATTAATACACACTAATATACTCACAACCTTTTGCTACAAGCACTTGTTATGGAGACAAAGCATATTTACATCTCATTGCGTTTTACTGGATAGTCGCTTCAAGCTAATTATGTTGAAGGATCATTTAATTCCCTTCCAGATGACACGTGTACAATACCCCACAATGCACCACTGTGCTTTCTAGCCACACCTATTAAACTCTGCTGCATAAACCGCATTTTTACAGTTGAGACTGGAGTCAACCCATTTTAAAGCCTTGTACAGTATAGTGTACATGAAACATAACGCATTTATGTAACGCACATTGTGGGTCTGGGTCAGAAGAGGCTTGCTGCCGGCTGGTATTCCCCGCTGAAGAGATCTATCTTGGGATGACAAGGCAAAACAGGTGGAACCAGGTCTTCAAAGGGGGAAGAAGGAATAAAGCTCTCTTCAAGAGCTCTTGAATTGATTATATCCTCCTAATACTCTGGCAATTCTTTTTCTGTCCCCTGTAGGGGATACGAGTCTCTGGTCTGAATTGCAAGAACCATATATTTTATGATGCTGAAACCTACACTACAAGGGGGATTCAATAAAAAAAACTAGTAATATTTAAAAAAATATTTTCACTGCAACATGTTTTTGTCATCCAAAGACAAAATTCATTATGTCAAAAAAAATGCAAATATTATTTTCTTTCTGCCTGGACTATGTAGGATATGCAGCTTCATGCTCTCTCGTTTTGATCCGATATTCACACTGCTGACATCAAAGGGTTTTGGAGCAAAATGTCAGAAGGCATTGCACAGTTCTCCATCTTAGAGGACCGAGGACGTGATCAAAGGTCTAAAAAGGACGGACTCTCGCAGGCTGCAACATCGTCAAGAGGTTAGCGGCGTTAGCCACGTAGCACGTTTCGCAAGTCACTACAACAAGCCCGTTCTATCACGCGTCTCCTTAGCGTAGCACTTAGCACATCATCCAAAGCAGGAAAAAAAGAAAGGAAACGTGCGAAAGGCTTCACGCTTCTTTCTGTAGAATTATACTTTCGTTTGTTTATCACAAAAGTATCATGAGAGAAGTTAGCGGGGCGAGTGCTGATCTTGACTCTCGATTTTAATGAAACAAAACCACAGACATCACAACTAACATCACTCAACGGTGTAAGCTACACTTACAATGTAGCCCACGCGACCAAACAATGGAAACCCGATAGCAGTTTAGCGCATTTTGCTAGCCATTTAAGCAGCCTCATTTAGTCACTAAGCTACATTAAATGCATCAACAGGCTTGTGCACTGTGCTCTGTAAATCTTTAAATAAAGATAAGTGGGCTTGTAACCTTTAGGGCTGCAGGTGCGATTCCCAGGTAGGACACTGCTGCTGTGCCCTTGAGCAAGGTACTTCAGTATATATCCAGCTGTATAAATGGACAGTTTGTAAAAATTATGTACTGTGTAAGTCACTCTGGATAAGAGTGTCCGCTAAAGGCTTCTAATGTACATGTAATTTAACCACATGGAAAGGAAGATCTTTTAAAAGGAATACATTGGTATAATGGTATATGGACCTTCACAATCAATACTTCTCAATGTTGCCAATAACAGGACGGGGATGGAAAGATTTACCTTAATATCACATTTAAATTAACAGAACTATACAAATCTAAATAACCGGAATAAATACAATAGCATGTACAATGGGGGGGGGGGGAAAAAAGCTCCTTAAAAAATATATATATATATTTCATGGAAAATTTCTAATGAGACCCATAATGCAATTACTACATTACAGTTACTATAGAGTGGAAATTAAGACAATATGCAATCTGGGTGTCTGTGCTACATACGGGGGGGGCGGGGGGGCTTTGTTAATTTCAGTCATTTACTCCATAGTTACATTTCAGTTAGACAATGTATAATCCAATTTAGTTATAATTAGAGATTTGCATTCATAATGCAATTTGTAGGAAGATCAAGACAGCACATGAAAAAAATAAAAAATAAAAAATTAAATATTAAATTGAATTGCATAGGCTTTTGAAAAGACTGCTTTATTACCAGAAAAAGTACATCGCACAACATTAGCATCCCCCAAATTATAGCCTAAATTTCTAGTAGCTAGGAGGTCACTCGCTGCCATTGCAAAAACATGCAGGCCAATACTGGCAGACAACTTCGAACTAAGACAATAAAACCATCAAGCCCTGAAGACAGGACAGAAACACGGTTGCACCGTTTCCCCGACAGCATTTCCAACATCACCTCATACTCTCTCGCCTCCTCCCTGCCCCGCTCTGACAATCCCATGATCCTCTAGGCTACCCATCTTCATACGTTCCTCCTACCCCTCCCAAGCTTAGGCAGCAAGCACGGTTCTCTCTCCGCACATCAAGATCTTCTTATCCCGGCTTTCTAATTTACTTCGGAGGGAAAACTCAAAGATTAGTACTTTACTACTGTGTATCTGGGGCCTTTGTTGCGCAATGCGTGCGAGGGGGGAGGGGCTTCCTGGTTTCTCTTTCCAGCGCACTTGAAACCATGATTGAGTTTTGCATAAGCCAGTCAAAAGGCTCTCAAGGATTAAATGTGGGAATGCCAGCAGTGGGGTCAGGTGGTAATGTTGGTGCTCTCGGTCTCACACACTACAGATCTGTGACTGTTGGCATGGGAGTCAGAACATCTATGGCTGTATGTCAAGCAATGGATATATAAAATACAGGTGAATTACACATTAATTAGGCCTGGCAGGTACGGCCAAAATATCGTATCATATATGATATTTTTTCGTATTATTGACGGTATTGGGTGTTGCAATACAAATGACATGAGAAGCAAACAGAAATGGATTGCAACTACGTTGTTTGCAACGTCGCATCACGTTTCTTTAAGGAAATGGAGCGATCGCAAATTCTTTATCATACAGTTGCAATGTGCAATTCAATTAATTGTTTGAATTCATACAGAGAAACCTTTTTTTTTTAAATTTAAAATAACTTTTTAAAAAGTATAACGCCCAGCCCCAACATAAAATGAATAAAACAATCCATCAAGCAAAACTTCTCAAACCTTTCCAGAATTTCCATGATGACACACAATGACACATGTCCCCTCTACAGCCTAGCCTGCCCTTTCACTTTAAGGCAACTTCAGTGAAAAGTAACAAACACAACCACATTATAAGCAAGATGACACATACGTATGGTTAATGTGACTATTTTGGTCCTGAAATACATAAAATATGCATTCTGTAGGAATTGGCAATTATCACACGCTACTACATCATCTCATACGTGGAGGCGGGTTTAGGTTTGAGGTGGTGGTGAGTGGGTGGTGAGTGTGTGTGTATATGTGCGAACGTACGTGTGTGTGTATGTGCGTGCGTACGTGTGTGTGTATACATTACAGGTATTTAGCAGACGCTCTTATCCAGAGTGACAAACACAACTTTTTAGCATGTTTCATTTATTTATTCATTTTTATTTTTTATTACATATCATCTATTTATAGAGCTGGATATATACTGACACATTACAGGTTAAAGTACCTTGCTCAAGGGTACAACGGCAGTGTCTTACCTGGGAATCGAACCTGCAACCTTTCGGTTACAAGGCCAGTTCCTTAACCATTATACTACACTGCCGCCCTGTGTGTGCGTGTGCGTGCGTCCGTGCGTGTGTGTGTGCGCGGCCTCGAATGCCAGGTATGGAAGCACATGTCTCTATGTGACGTTTCAAGGCTTGTTGTCTGTTCTGCCCTCAGACTGAGTCATTGCAGATAAGCCCAACCCACTTTACTACACGTCTGCCATTCAGAACCATAGCGAAAGGGGGGGGGGGGGGGGGGTCAAAAACAGCCTTTCTGCTTAACGTCTATCTCAATGCTCTGGCCTCACCTCAATGAGAACTTCATCATGCGTCTTCAGTGGAGGTGGCTTCCTCCCACTGCCGAAGGCTCCCAAGTCTTCTTCATCGTCATCCTCACCGAGAACAGCGACCAGGGGTGCGGAAGAGGACGAGGACGACGACGATGAGGAAGACGAGTCTGAATCACTGTAGAGAAAAGTACGTCCCAATCAGAAAAGTTGCAAAAGCCTTTCTTCTTTAAGCAGAAGTAGAATTTTTGATTACCGGCAGGGTTAAAATGTAAGGCAAGTGATCCAAAATATAACCACAGCAGGCCGAGGCAATTAGAGTGATAACCGGGCCCCATCTGTGTCGAAAGGGCCCGCATTTAGAACAAACGAGCATTCAAACCCGACATGCGAGAGCTGAAATTGAGGGCAACCAAGGCTTAATTTAAAGCTTTACTTTCAAATTATACTGATTTAGACACAACCCGTAATTTGCAACAGAACTGATGGCGCTATTCTCCAGTAGAGCGTCAGAAACAGGTACTATAACATTATATAACGGATCATAAAACAAACCACTTCAATAACTGATTAATCTGTACAGAGGAAAATAACCAACAGCATATTCACCGAGAATATATTATAGTGTAAAGAAACAGTATTCCAAGCCATAGCTCCATGCTACTGATGTCATACCCTCTGTAGTGGTGGGATTGCGGTGAGTCCGGGGGTGGATCTTGACCGTTGACCGTTTATTTGGATTTATCATGTCTTAATCGTTAACGGAAAGCGGTTTTGTACAAACAGGATGTTGAGTACTTTATTTACAGAACCGTACCAAAAAAAAAAGTTCAATTTCGGTGCCTAAATTAGCGTGATTTCTCACGCTAGATCACATTATATTTCTACAAAATAACGTTACATGAATGCTTACGCTTCTAAGAGATTTCCTTGGATAGGTTCTCTTATAAGAGTGAGTGGGTTGGGATACGCAACACACCACTAAAGGCTGCTACAAATAGCTTTTGCATAGAAATACATAGCTCAAGATAATACCTTTGAACATACACGACACCTTTGGCCACACGTCATCTAAGAAACTCCCCACGTCATTTTCAAGGCCACACACAAGCTGGTGAATATAGTTGCATAGAGTACATATGAATTTTGATTCAGGTTATGCCACTCCCCTCCCAAGCACTTCATGGACAATAGAGTTCGGGAAGCGCTTGGGTTGTTTCTATGGCAACCGCACTGGTCGCCATGTATGGGAGTATGATATAACGTTAGGTACAGTCAAGCCGGAAAGTCTGCACACCCCTTTCACCTTCTCCACGTTTTATTACGTTACAGACTTATACTACAATAGATTGAGTTCATTTTTTGCCTCAAACATCTACACACAATAGCCAATAATGACGAAGTGAAAACAGATTTTTAGAAAATATGCAATTTTATTTTACTGACAAAAATAGGTTATTTAGGGGTTACATATCTGTACACACCCTTAGCCTAATACTTGTTTGTTGCACCTTTGGCAGCGATTACAGCTTCAAGGCGTCTTGGGAAAGAAGCTACGAGCTTGGCACACTTATTTCTGGACATTTTTGCCCATTCCTCTTGGCATATCCTTGCAAGCTCCGTCAGGTTAGATGGGGAGCGTCGGTACACAGCCATTTTCAGCTCTTTCCACAGATGTTCAATTGGATTCAGGTCTGGGCTCTGGCTGGGCCACTCAAGGACATGCACAGACTTTCTCCGAAGCCACTCCTTTGTTCTCTTGGCTGTGTGCTTCGGGTCGTTGTCATGTTGGAAGGTAAACCTTCGCCCCAGTCTGAGGTCCAGAGCGCTCTGGAGCAGGTTTTCTTCAAGGATCTCGGTGTACTTAGCTGCATTCATCTTTCCCTCTATCAGGACTAGTCGCCCCATTCCCACTGCTGAAAAACATCCCCACATCATGATGCTGCCACCGCCATGCTTCACTGTAGGGATGGTATTAGCCAGGTGATGAGCGGTGCCTGGTTTCCTCCAGACGTGACGCTTGGTATTCAGGCCAAAAAGTTCAATTTTGGTTTCATCAGACCAGAGAATCTTGATTCTCATGGTTTGAGAGTCCTCTAGGTGCCTTTTGGCAAACTCCAAGCGGGCTGTGATGTGCCTTTTACTAAGGAGGGGCTTCCGTCTGGCCACTCTACCATAAAGGCCTGATTGGCGGAGTGCTGCCTGGATGGTTGATCTTCTGAAAGATTCTCCCATCTCCACAAGGATACACTGGAGCTCTGTCAGAGTGACCCACGGGTTCCTGCTCACCTCCCTGGCCAAGGCCCGTCTTCCCCGATTGCTCAGTTTGGCCGGGCGGCCAGGTCTAGGAAGATTCTTGGTGGTTCCGAACTTCTTCCATTTACGAATGATGGTGGCCACTGTGCTCTTTGTCCAATCAATTGAATTTATCACAGGTGGACTCCAATTAAGTTGTAGAAACATCTCAAGCAGCATCAGTGGAAACAAAATGCACCTCAGCTCACTTTTGGGTGTCATATCAATGTACATATGATATTTTACATTTTGATTTTTAATAAATTAGCACAAATGTCTAAAAACCTGTTTTCACTTTGTCATTATGGGCTATTTTGTGTAGAATTTTGAGACAAAAAATTAACTCAATCTATTGTAGAATATGTCTGTAACGTAATAAAACGTGGAGAAGGTGAAAGGGGTGTGCAAACTTTCCGGCTTGACTAAGTATCGCCTATAGGCTATAACGTAGGCTATTAGAAAAGAAAGTGTAATGTTAGCAATGCTGTCTGGCAGTATGTCTGTCTGTCTGTCCACATCAAGGCGCACAGCAACAATACTACTAGAGCAGTGTTTTTTTTTTTTTTTTTTTTTTTTTTAAAACCCAGGGAGCCCCCACGCAGGCTCATCCAGGTAGTAGGTGTAAGAAGTGGACTGATAATGTATGGCTTTACGTAGCAAATTAGTTTCACGGTAGTGTAAGATGTTGCATATGTAAAGCTAGTAAGCCTGTGCTAATGCTCACAGCCAGGTCAGCATTAGTTTTGTCACCAGTGTAAACAGGTGTTTTTCTGTCTGGGGTTGAAGACTGTAGTGGGCATACGTTTTGCAAAAAAACACTACCATGAGAAATACGCTTCTGAAAGTCACATTGGCTACCTGTCACATGACTAGATATCTCACCATCGGAGCGATAAGGGTTCGAGACTTACCTGTCCGAGGAGTCTTCAGATGAGTCGTCTTCTGCGGCATACGTCTCACAAACACCACTCCTCAGCGTCACTTGTATTTGAGGAAGGGTCAAGCTTACAGGGCCTTGAATCGATTCTGCTGCCGCAGAGGTGATTTCAAAAGTGAGCGTTTCCATTTTTGCAGACACCGTTACCTCCATGTCTTCAACTTGCCCGTTCAGGTGTGCGGTGACATCGCTCTCGCCATTCTCCGCATCGGGCTTTGTGCTTGGACCAGCGGTGCATTCAGTGTCATTGTCAACTGCCAACTGGTCATCTGACCGGCCAGGGTTTATACTCTCGGTACCAATCTTTGATTCATTGGTATTCGTGCATGCCGTGGGCCTGCTTGGCTCAAGTACATTGTCTGATACAAAATGAACATCTACGTGAGTAGGTTCAGTTGACTGCGAATACAATGTGCTGGGATCTTTCGAAACAACGTGTTCTGCTGCCAATGTGCTCTCCTGCTCCGTACTCGGCTGTTGTTCTTCCATATTTTAAGTGTTCGTTTGTGCAACAGAACTGGTACTAACACCTAATGAAGAAGAACAATATAGCTAAGTATCACACTATAAAGTAACTTTGTACGAGCAAATGGTGCAGTGGAAGCTACCTAGCGTTAGCAAGCGAAAACATTAGCATTTCACAAGCCTAACTCACTTAGCCTACCATGCTAACTTGTAAACCCATTCATTCAGTAATGTGCTGTTTACTTTTCAATCGAACAAAACTAGACAGCTTGCTAGTTATCTGGAACTGATTATACAGACGAACAGCAACATTTCACAGAATGAATGTTGCCCATTTCCAGATGAGGATAATTTAGCTGATTCCAGATAAAACACAAACGTTAACTGAAATAAACTAGCAAACAATTACGTAGTACGTAGTTTTCAAACACGGGTCTTGTGTAATTATTACAGCAATGTGATTAAAATGAGCATGTTGAAGGTAAAAAAATTAAAAATCAGAGAGCTTCCACGTTCTTACCAGATCCTCAGACGCACGTTGTTTTCAATTCTCACTTCCGGCTGCTGCTTTGTACGCATGTGCGAAAGGTTATTCTGATTACGTCATCAGCGGACCTCATGGACCTGTGGGGCTATCCCAGAGGTAGCCGAATTTTATAAGACTGTTTCTGGTTCCGCGCAGAACCACAGATTCATCTATTCAAGCATCGGCGTATGAGATACTAAAGTGATTAGAATGAGCCTTCATAATTAATTAAATATGAAAGACCTCTGCACATTTTTAAAAAGCACGACGCCTTAAATACATCCTCTTTAACTCTGTGACTTAAAGCACAAGTGAACTTTGGTAGAACTTTGGGTTGTGTAGTTACCTGGCCATTATATGAGTCCAAATGGTGGCGAAATATGTTCGTTAGTTTCTCTGTCCTCCCCTGGGGTGATAATCCAGAATAGGGTATTTGTCGCCCTATGACACTTCTAGCCCGTATACGAACGTGAACGAAGTGGATTCTGTCCATACAAACACTAACCAGACTCATATGATGGCCAGGTAACTACACAACCCAAAGTTCAGTTGTGCTTTAAGTATTTTCAGCCCACATAAAATGGATCATTAGGCTACCCCTCGTTTTAAGGTTGGGTCAGATCAGCCTTTAATATTAATCTATAGAAATGTTCATTTTGAGTTTGCACGCTGATAAAATATACATCTTATGGAAACAGTGCAGTTTAAATGCAATGGCGTTATTTTTTACTTTTAGGAAAATGCATGTGTTTCCCAAGAGCTATGTAGCAGTTTGACATGTTGGTGTTGAAAGTAATGTATTATTACGTTTAGCTAGTATGGTTTGGGTTGATTATAAACATTCATAGACAACATCATATTTTTCCTGTTTGTTTGTTTTGTCGTTATCACACCCTGTATGTGTGTTTTATGGCTTTGTGAAACATAAACTGTTTAATTTGCAGATCTGTTGATCACCACCGCCCTTAAGCAGAGCTATTGACTTGCTCAACTTGCACCTCTGAATAGGAATATTAGGAATAGCTCAGGTGAAGGTTTATTTGGCATATGTTTAAAACACAGGTGTTTAAACCAACAAATTGTTTTCTCACAAGCATCCTTCTCTCTGAAAACAAAAACAACAACAAACACAGTACAATAATATATACAGTTGAAGTCGAAAGTTTACATCCACCTTAGCCAAATCCATTTAAACTCAGTTTTTCACAATTCCTGACATTTAATCCTAGTAAACATTCCCTGTTTTAGGTCAGTTAGGATCACAACTTTATTTTAAGAATGTGAAATGTCAGAATAATAGTAGAGAGAATAATTTATTTCAGCTTGTATTTCTTTCATCACATTCCCAGTGGGTCAGAAGTTTACATACACTCTTAGTATTTGGTAGCATTGTCTTTAAATTGTTTAACTTGGGTCAAACGTTTTGGGTAGCCTTCCACAAGCTTCTCACAATAAGTTGCTGGAATTTTGGCCCATTCCTCCTGATAGAACTGCTGTAACTGAGTCAGGTTCGTAGGCCTCCTTGCTCGCACACTCTTTTTCAGTTCTGCCCACAGATTTTCGATTGGATTGAGGTCAGGACTTGTGATGGCCACTCCAATACCTTGACTTTGTTGTCCTTAAGCCATTTTGCCACAACTTTGGAAGTATGCTTTGGGTCATTGTCCATTTGGACGAGCCATTTGCGACCAAGCTTTAACTTCCTGGCTGATGTCTTGAGATGTTGCAATATATTCACATAATTTTCCTTCCTCATGATGCCATCTATTTTATGAAGTGCACCAGTCCCTCCTGCAGCAAAGCACCCCCACAACATGATGCTGCCACCCCCATGCTTCACGGTTGGGATGGTGTTCTTTGGCTTGCAAGCCTCACCCTTTTTCCTCCAAACATAACAATGGTAATTATGACTAAACAGTTACATTTTTGTTTCATCTGACCAGAGGACATTTCTCCAAAAAGATCTTTGTCCCCATGTGCAGTTGCAAACTGTAGTCTGGCTTTTTTATGGCGGTTTTGGAGTAGTGGCTTCTACTTTGCTGAGCAGCCTTTCAGGTTATGTCAATACAGGACTCGTTTTACTGTGGATATAGATACTTTTGTACCTGTTCCCTCCAGCATCTTCACAAGGTCCTTTACTGTTGTTCTGGGATTGATTTGCACTTTTCACACCAAAGCATGTTCATCTCTAGGAGACAGAACGCGTCTCCTTCCTGAGTGGTATAATGGCTGCGTGGTCCCATGGTGTTTATACTTGCGTACTATTGTTTGTACAGACAAACTTGGTACCTTCAGGTGTTTGGAAATTGCTCCCAAGGATGAACCAGATTTGTGGAGGTCCACAATTTTCTTTCTGAGGTCTTGGCTGATTTCTTTTGATTCTCCCATGATGTCAAGCAAAGAGGCACTGAGTTTGAAGGTAGGCCTTAAAATACATCCAGCCTATCAGAAGTTTCTAAAGTCATGACATCATTTTCTGGAATTTTCCAAGCTGTTTAAAGGCACAGTCAACTTAGTGTATGTAAACTTCTGACCCACTGGAATTGTGATATGGCGAATTAAAAGTGAAATAATCTGTCTGTAAACAATTGTTGGAAAAATTACTTGTGTCATGCACAAATAAATGTCCTAACTGACTTGCCAACACTATATTTTGCAAACATGAAATCTGTGGAGTGGTTAAAAATGAGTTTTAATGACTTCAACCTAAGTGTATGTCAACCTCTGACTTCAACTGTAAAAGGCAAAACAGGAATACTACAAAATAAATAAAGTGCATATAAAAGATATATAGACATATAGAAGTTCATAAAAAAGGTTTATTAAAAAATGAAAATAATAGTGCAGGCAGCCCTAGGCTGCATTCAGAATGACTCCCTATATGCCTTTTTATAGTGCACTATTTAGGGTGTCAGAATTCTCAGTTTTCTCAATTGAGAATTGTGCAACCATCAAAATGGCCAATCCCCTAAATAGTGCTCTATTAAGTGTATAGGGGGCCATTCCGAATGCAGCCCTAGTCTATTTCGCATTTAGCATCCAGACATGCAGAATAAAAACTGTCCTTAAAATGTGTGGTTATGGACCGGTTGCTACGGTAACTTCTTCCTGAGGGCAGGCGTATGAGAAACCAGTGTGCTGGGAGAGAGCCCTCACTCATAATGTGTTGTGCTCTGTTAAGACAGCAACTGGACCACAAATTACTGTTTATAAACTGACGTTTTGTCAGGCAGCTAACCATGTCAGAGGCTTCAGTTAAGAAGGTATAAAGAAAATCACTTCAGGGTTTACGAGACACGCTCTATTGGAGCTCTTCGGAAATGCTCGACTTTCAGGCTTCCCAACCCTGATCCCAAGGCCACACCAGATACGATAGTTTTTGTTATAGCTGAGCTCTCAATTGATTAGGTTATAATAGCTCTACAGTTTAGAGTGGTAGTTCACTGGAATGCTGACCAGAATTCGGCCTCACTTTACAAATACCTGCTTTAGTGTTATTCATGCGGGTCACAGGAAGTGTGTCTCTCCTAACAGGAGTAACATGATTGTGTAGGCTATTTATATCCCCCTGAGCACTTTAAATGAATAACACAGTCAGATATTCAACTAGAAATGTTTAGCTCAGTCTGGCCCAGATACATAAATTAAACAATGTATCAGAAATATCGGCTACTTAATAAGCAACCATATTTTTACTAACTCAAACACACTTCATAAACACGGCACATTTTGTCACAAAGGATTAATAGCATATTAAATGTTGAGGGTCAGATAAAGATTAACGGCTCAATCTGATTTAATGAGTTGACGGCTCATTGGAAGTGAAACCAATGGGCATGCCATGACCTTGACAAAGGTTGGGAAATATCAGAAAACATGCTCCAATTACTGCATTTTGAAAATTGTGCGCAGCAAAAATGCCGGTGTAAATCGAACACTGCAGGTGTACATTTAACACCCCGAGGTGTTAAATGTACACCACCCTTTTTGCTGTGTATGTATGTCTGTGAAGGGGGACAGAGCTAGAGAATGCTATCTGCAACGGCATCAGGGAAATCTCAAGGTGAAATATTAAAGCGGGCATGCATAGATCCATAAAGGGCACGATGGCTTTAAAATAAGTCATCTTTAATGTTAGCTACAGAAGCATAACACTGGGATGGTTTATGAGGGTAATGGGTAGTGTTTAATTATGCAGATATTATGGAATGAAGGCAAGAGTTAGTGAGCGGAAAGGACAGTGTGGTCAGTTCTTAACCTTCCAGACAGAAACAGACACTGGATACGACTGTTTTCCTATGTAATTACTTTAGCATGCTTTCTGGTTTGATCTGGATGTTACCCACGTGTACCTGTATATGATTTGTATTCTGGCTATAGGTTGGCACAAGTCAACTTACATTTAACACTTTATGGTTGTTGCACTTACACTCTGTGGTGTGGATGTTGTTAGTCAGGCCTGACGCTGTCGCTCACGTAACACACACCGGCTCTTATGTTCTCTGTCATGTGAATGCAAAGTAATGTAGCGAGACTACGCCACAGAGTGGGAGACCTACCTTACGCACGATCAAACCCAAGCTACAAAGAGACTGTGGATGGGCCAGAGGAGAAATGGTTTGGCAAATTACAAGACGGATGGGGATGGGTTGGTGGGGTCATAGTGGGCAGACAGATAAAAAGAGAGAACATTAAAACCGCGACAGGATATATAGTAGGCCCACAGCTCAAACAGCCAGACGGCGTGAGGCACATTAAGCAGGTCTTAAGATTCCAAGAAGGCGGGACGTAATGGCGCCAGTAAAAAGACAGACAGGAAACAGGCTGAGGGCAGTGAGAGTGTTTTTAAGAGAGGAGATGAATGTAGCAATGAGGCAATAAGACAGCTCATGTTGCGAAGGCCTGTTTGAGGCATTTGAAAAAGAGAAGAAACAAGAGGAGGAGCCATTAGAGAGCGGGAAAATGGTGCAATGGGGACACATGAAGAGAGAAAAGCGATCCGCTCCTCGATGCCCATACCGGCAAGTAATCAACAATCGCAATCATTCAGTGGCTATGACTTGCACTTGGGGCAAACATAAATTGAGGTTGCGTTCTGATTGCTTTTCGATTGCATTTTATTGCGCTGTTTTCCATTCTGAAAGAAGAGCATGCTCGCTGAAGGCACATTTTAATATAAATTCTAATCGTGTGGAACTTAGGAGGCAGAAAACTAATTTGATCTCACTTTTAAGGCAATAAAACAGTTGGGTCATTTGGCGGCAAACACAAAGCCCTTGGTCTCATACATTAGACCAAGAAAATGGTTTAAAAGGTTGTTTTGTAAATCATAAAAATACGGACAGTAATTTTTATACCAAATATGATCTGGCATTATGAAATTAAAATTTGGGTTATTATGTCCTCTATTTGTCATGAAAGTTTAACATCAGAAAGTTGGGCTAAATCCTGGGATTTTGTCTAGAAATATTTCTAGTGTGGAAATTTGTTTTCAGCATCAAATATCCATAATATTAATAACAATGGACTTAAGAGCTAACCTGTGTTGACTATTGTTGTTATGTTGAACTTGACTTGGCCAGTTGTTTATCACCAGTCTGCTTATATGAACACGATAGCTTACATAAAGGTAGTTAATGAACTAAAATGGGCAATAGTCACTGAACTATTTGCACTGTTCAGAACTAACATGTATATGATTTCATGGACATAGAATGGTCTTGCATAAACATAGATGTCGCTATAATATTTGTAAACCTCATATAAATGTTTGATTTGGCCAAGGTCTACAGGGCACAAGCTGTGGAACAGGCGGTTTTTCAGCCTTTGCATGGTGCAGTTACTGAGTTCTGCCAGGGCTAATGAATTGTTCAAGCGTATTAATATTTCCAACGTTAAAAGATGTCAGTAAGATGCATGTCAGCTACTGAGAACAGGCCTCTGTGTGTTGTTTGAACCGAGAAACTGCTGTACAATAGCACCTCAAGAGAGCTTTTTAATACAAAAGTCATATGTCATGTCCCTACAACAGAAAGCGGCAATATATGCTACCAAACCATTTTAAAGAAATATAACTTGTTTATTTAATTCCTTTAATTCCTACAAGGCCATGCATTTATATGTGAATGTTCCAGAGTGCTGGATGAGTTCTTGTGGCATTATTATCCCCTAAAGCTTAGGAGCAGTGTATAACTCCTTCTCCATTAGCCATTATCTTACTCAATTTGCGCACAAAATAGCTGCCTCTACTTATTTTTTCCCATGACAATGACCATTATGTATTTATTGTACTAATTGACTACACACTTGGCACATGTCACTATTTATAATGGTATAAAAAGCATATTTTCCAGCTAATGTATGTGTATATATTTGTGAGTGGATGTGTGTGTGTGTGTGTGTGTGTTTAACCTGCCCCCAAAGAAAATGGCACATTAAGGACAATTAATTAATGAATAATGAATAATATCCGGTTCAGTACAATTCATGCACATACTGTAGATGGAAACTCAAAAGTATGTAACAAAAAAAACTGTAATAAGACTGTTATGTTACAAGGACATACCCACCGTTCCCCCGGTGTTTGGTGTGCTATTTTGTTGTCGTTGTGGGTATAATTTCCGCTAATGAGTCTGAATTATCCATAGATGAGATGGGCTTTGGCCCCTGACAGTAGATTATTTATTTAGTTATTTGTTCATTTATTTTAAAGTTCAGTTGTTTTAACTTTTGTGTTTTTAGTTGCTTCAGCAGTGGCAGTGGTTTTAGCCTGGAGATTAGTAACTTTGTAGAGACAGGTCTCTGGCTGTTGCCTGAGGGCACTGTTCATAATTGCACACTTAATTTTTTAATGCAGTCCAAAAAGCCTGTGTCATCAAACTGCCTTCCACAATACTATAAATAAGTATTTTAGATTGCCTTAAGAAGTGGATTCGCTAGAAAGGATTTGGTTCAGATTTTGTACAGGGATGTGTGTTGCTTGCATGGTATTTTTTTCTATGGGTGCTGATCAGATTAATTGCCTACATTCATTTTCCTGTTGTTTATGTGTATCTGAAACGTGTAGATATGTGTTTTACGTTCTCGACTGGGACACGAAAATAATTAATTATTAAAGCAACGCAGCTCAGATCATGTGAACAACAAGGCACAATGTGTAAAACTGAGAATAACCAAGGATCCAATAATAGATTAGATAATAAATAAAGATGATTGACATCCTCACATCAAAGCTTCCGCAGGTTTTTACAGCCAGAGGTCGCAACGACATAATCATGCTCCCTACTTCCTGACGTGAGAGCAGTTTTATTACATTAACAGTTTACCAGAAGAAGGCAATAAAAGTCTTGTTTGGAATATAAAAAGATATGACCCTTATCTTTCAAACCGGAATTAATTCCTGACATAGATTTGCAGAAATTAACTTCATGGAATATCTGCCCGTCTTTCTCTGGAAAGAGTATCTCTCTAAACATTAAATTCAATTCAATTTTATTTGTATAGCGCTTTTTACAGAGAACTGTCACAAAGATGCTGCACAGGGAAACAGAAGGAAAACTGAGCAAAAAAACAGGCCTTAGCCCCCAACCAGCTCCCCCGGTAGGGGAGAAAAAAACACTGAACAGTGGCGAGAAAAAACTCCCCAGTGGGAAGAAATCAATTCCCCCCCCCCCCGACATCCTTAACTATAGGATTGACTAAAGAGGTACGTTTTTAGCCTACATTTAAAGACAGAAAGTGTGTCTGAAGCCCGTACATACATGGGAAGCAGAAAGGAGAGAAAACTCTACCACCCATTGTAATTCTAGATTTTAGATATAATAGGAATTTTAAAATAGCCATGTTGCTAAACATGTGTAATTCTCAATGTTATACAACGAGGCAAGCTGGGAAAGCTCCCGGTTTTCTTCCAAGAACCATAAAACTTTGCAGCATATGAGTTGCTTAACATATTAGCCAGTCGATTTATTCATACAGCTTGGGGCCGCATTAACAATATCATCTCATGAAGCACTCATGAACAGCAGTCCAGTGCTTGACTATAATACATTCACATATTACAAAACAGAATACTGCTTGGACAATGCAAACATTGGACTAATTCATTGGACTAAGGTTTATGATTTAAGCTGACGAAACAAGTCTTTTTCTGGCGAGACAGGCCTCTAACTTGCTAAGCACAGTGACAGTACATCCCCTGCATGCATGGTGCATCTGACAATGCGATGGATAGCCGGATCTTCCATTCAACACTATCCGTTTCAGCGTAAACTAGCTGTGCTTGGTTCTACAAATGGAGTTCCTGTGGTGGTTCCTGGAACCTGTTCCAGAAAGCAGGATTACTGAGTTAGCTGGATAACTGCACAAACTAAAAGCCGTCACAGCTCTTTTTACTTCAGTCCATGTCGCAGATTTGTGAGGGCTCCGGGTTTTACTCAGTGCAGTTATCCAGCTAACTCTGGCTTTTTGGAACAGGTGCTGACGATGTTCAATATGGAACTTTGATGGCTGATTTTTGTTTTGTGTTTTTTGGAACTGACTCAAGCTTCCCGGCACAATTCAGTGAGCTGTTGCTGTGTAAGGAATTATAGGTAATATGTTACAAAAGACAGGAGCACCCATTTTCATTTTCTCCCTACAGATATATTGGAATAAACCTTCACAGTGTCTTTTGGTAAACAGAAATGCATTTATTATACGGTAAACAGATCAATATGAGTATAATAAATCCAGATTCCAAAAACATCAGTAATACAACATTAACAGCACATATGTATGTACAATGAATCATAGAAAATAATTTTGTATGAAAATGGCAAAAAAAACTACATTAATAGAATTGGACAATTATTTTTATTATTTTAATTTTACAATTGCATCACTTGTGCTTAATGTGTGTGGCATCAGTAAAGAATCTATGTACAAATTAATTAGTTATAAATAAAAATTATTTTGCTGAAATGTGTTCTTTGATTCACCAAATTTGCTAGCAAAAATGTACTTCAATTTTATCCATGTACAAATTAATTAATTATAGATAAAAATTATTTTGCTGAAACGTGTTCTCTGATTCACCAAATTTGCTAGCAAAGATGTACTTCAATTTAATATTTATTAAAATAGTTGTAGGTTTTCAATGTTATGATTCAATTTTCAGTAACATAACAAATCATATTCTAACAATCATAGGTAATGATAATACATATTACATTGTCAGTTGTGAGTATAGTAGAATACGCATTTATGTACAAGGTTACCTGTTATTTTTTCAACTGTATAAAGCTATTAATTTACATTACATTTAGGCATTTAGCAGAAGCTCTTATCCATAAGTGCAGACATGCAGGTTAAGGTGTTGAGCCTTCTTTTGTCTGTCAACATATTCACTGTGAAATATGAAGTATAGAATGTTCATATATTCTTTTTAGAGAAAATTCCTATCCCATACCTTTTGCGCCAACTGTGTTCAAATTAATATTCATAAATTATTCAGTTATTATTCAGTGTCAGGGGCGTTGTTCGGACCGCCTTCTCCCTTCTAAACAAATCAATAAGCCTCGATGAAACTGCCAGAAGGAATGGATCATATGAACAAGTTGCAAATTGCAAACTGTGGAACTGCACTCAAATGAATTGATTCTAATCTGACAGCCCCTAATAAAAATGAAAGTCAGGCATCATAATAAGGCAGGAGTTCATATTACAATATGGCCTCTGAGACCAACGATATGATTACTGCATTCTGCTACTGCTCAATAAAACAGCAACTTTCAGCCCTGTTTTTATTTTTATAATAAGTCTTTGCTTAATTGAGTTGGTTAAAGTAAAATGATTTGAAACTCTCCTTAAAGAGAGTAAAGGCAGATGAAGTTCTCTAACCGAACGGAACTTGGGGAGAAAGACTGTGCGAGAGGATCTACAACAAATCGGCAATAATGTGCCTTTGCCCGTATATTGTAAAATGTTGCAATAGCTTGATATTTTATTTCAATACATTGCCACGTGTTCCATTTCTAGAGACAGGGATGTCTCTATGGATTGGCCAGGTGGAAAGATGGCCGGCAATTATAACCAGAAAGCGCTACAATACGAGCACACCTCATATTGCACTGATCTAAAATGCTGGCATGTTGACAGTAAGACTTCAAAACTTGGCAGCTACCTAGGGTTGCCAACCGTCCCTTGAAATAAGGGACGATCCCTTATCAGTTCAATAAGCCTTATTGAACTGATAAGGGATCGTCCCTTATTTCAAGGGACGGTTGGCAACCCTACAGCTACCAAAAATACAGAAATATATAAGTATGAAAATTAGCGTCACCTGACAACAAGGAATGAATAAACTTAAGAATCTCCATGTAAATGTAGCCTACCACAGTCTTTTTACACAGTCATGCTGGTGGTAAATGCAGCGACACAGAGAAAACAGCAAGTTGTCATAGTTTTCTCCTGCACTGCATGCTGGGAAATACACCCTTTTTATATTCATGTGAGGGTCCTAAAGGAGCCAATGAAATCCATCCCCAAACTTCTAGTGTCCAACACCTGTTGCTATGTTTTCCCACCTTGCCTATATGTTTCCAGAACACTGAAGTAAGAGGGTAGAACCATTTCTTTCAACAGTGTTATTTTACCAATTTTACACAACTAACATATCCTGCAGTATGAGTATCAAAATCATTTCACATTTCGTTACAAATTTGGGGAAGGAGTAAACGCAGTAAACATAATACTGAACTGTATAGAGGTATTCTATATTGTAGGCCATGTCTTGAGTCATACCTAAATGGTTAGCCTATAGAATTTAATCGAACACGTAAATATTAACCGATACTGATGTTTCAATATTGTAATGTAGCTGTCGTTTCACCTTGAAACAATCTATGCAATATACAATACCATACATATATTATGTATTTTCTAATATACTTAGTTCAATAAAGCATATTCATAAGGGTTTGGTATCAGTCCCTGGTGGTCTAGTGGTTAGGATTCGGCGCTCTCACCGCCGCGGCCCGGGTTCGATTCCCGGTCAGGGAATGGAAGCATTTTAGGCAGTTGACGCTCAGAGCCGCGGCCGCTAAATGCTCGTAAGGGCCGAAACATACCTCACGCAAATACGCGAACGTGGACGCTTCGAGCTAGCCTACGCGACCAGTTTTTCTTTGACATTCCATGACATTTGTGAAAGACAAACCAGAGGAAAGCACAGATTGAACAAGAAAGTTGTGTACTGTTGTTGCCTGCTATAGCGTCCCTCGCTGCAACGCTCTGGCTTGTCTTTCACAAATGTCATGACAAAAGAAAAACTGTTCGCGTACCTCGAAGCGTCCACGTTCGCGTATTTGCGTGAGGTATGGTTTGGCCCTAACGTAGTGTAACATGAGTCTCTCGTCGTAATCTCAAAAAACGGTATACTATGCTGAAACGGACACTACAAGGGGGCAATCAATATAAATTGATTGAACGTTCCACAGGTAAACAGATGATGCTATCATGACTGGGTATAAAAGGATATCAAAAGACTCTTGATATTTTATTTTCAGCGATACTATAACCTCTCTGCATTTGAATGGATCTCTATGGGAATTGGGGGTTGGGACTAGATTAAGCTGTAAATTACACTGGAATAGTATGGAGTACATGGTTGGCTGAGTGGCTGTAAGTAATCAAGGGTCTGAGGTATCAAACAAGCCTCAAACCATCACTCTGTTGCCAGATATGCAGTAGATATGGATGGATCACTTGGAGGGTTGTTTCTCCTGCCTTATTTCACCATAGAGTTCAATAGGAAAATGAGTCAGGAGAAACATCCCTTAAAGTGAGTACCTTCGAAGAGTACCTGAAAATAAAATATCAAGAGTCTTTTGATATCCTTTTAAACCCAGTCATGATAGCATCACCTGTTTACCTGTGGAATGGCAAACAGGTGTTTTTTTTGAGCTTCCCAGTCTTTTTTTGCCCCTGTCCAAACTTTTTTGGAACATGTTGCAGGCATCATTAGCATATATTTACAAAAATCAATAATGTTGATAAGGTAAAACATTAAATATATTTTCTTTGTACTGTTTTCAGTTAAATATATGTAAAAGAGAATTTACAAATCACTGCTTTCTGCTTTTATGTGCATTTTACATTCTGTCACAACTTTTTTGGAATTGGGGTTGTATATGGTTAGCAATAATGTAGGCTATATGTAGCCTACATAAAACTCAGCATATTTCTGCACAGGAAATATTTTACAATATATCTATATACATATAGCTTACTTTTACTTTATTCATTGGCAAACAGTCTATAAACATGATTTCACACAAAAAAAATAAACAATATGGACCAATACAGAAACATTTCAAGTAATTCAAAACTGAGCTTCACAGTCCACACAATCAATAGAGAATAAGAGCTTTTGGTGTTGTTTCACTGTTCAGCAGACTTCATAAACATATTAATTATCCAACAGTAGCCTCTCTCAGAGATTTTTTCCTTTAATCAGGTAATCTTACATTCAGTATGGATCCACATTTGTGCCGTGTACATTGTTGAAGTAGGTTTTAATAACATGTCCATTTAATGCATTCGGATGTGGTGTTGTGTACTGAAGTACTGAAGTCCATGATGATGTCACACTGATAACTGGTAACTGGGTCAATATGAGCAATTGAATTGCCCTGTTCTTGACTCCCTGTGTCAGTTTGAGTGTACAACGCTTCTACATACGTATAGTATATGTAGAACAACAGCATGCAATACACGAAGAATTATGATATATATGACAACATGCCAGCTGTAGAAGACGAAAGGCATACGTGCTCATCTGAAGAGAAGTACAGGTGCATTAATACAACGCTTCCAATGCGATAAGGCCTTGTGTTCAAAGAGTCTGCCAAGATCACTGCTATTATTAACCTTTAGCAACACATTCAGTACACACATCAACGGCAGTAAAACAGATTAATAAAAAAAACTTCTTACTTATTAACTTCTTACTTATCACTTTTTGAACCACTCTTATTTACAACATTGACACCTAATCATGTGGTTTTCACATGTATTTTATTTAAGTAGAATGCAAAGAAAGAACATAATGTCCCCTTTTACAATAATGACCTGAGAAAATGGGAATGACAGGGAATGCAAGGTATTTCACTGCTGATGATGTGTGCAGGCCATTAGGTGGCAAGACAAACCTAATGCAAACCTAAGGCAAACCTAATTCAGAACGTGGCCTAAAACCCCTACACTTGAGTGGAGTACCATGAGATCTTTAACCCTTGTGTGGTGTTTGTGTTTTTGTTACTCACCCAGTGTTCGCGGGTTAGTAAACATTGAATACGGGTCCCACAGACCCGAACACCACACAAGGGTGAATGACCACATGGAGGCAGGACCTTGGTTTAACATCTCATTCAGCAGACAGCACCTCCTATTGCACAGTATCCTGATCCCTGTACTGACATCAGTTTTACTTGTAATTGGTCTAGAGCAGGGGTCTGTAACCCTGACCATTGAGAGGTACAGGGTCTGCTGGTTTCCACGGTAACTCAGCGCTTAATTGATCTACTTAGGCAGTCCGTTACACAGGTGACTCACTACACCTGGTTTCTTGGGTCTGAATTGTCTGTTGATTTTAAGGTGAAAATATAAAGAAGTGGAGCCTGCAGACCCCTGGTAGAAATGTAAGAGTGCCCCCCACCCCCCTATCTGCCCCCACATCTCCATCCCTCCAGCACCCTCCCACTGGTCCATTACCATTCCATGGAGGTCTCCCATGAAGCGCTAACCAGGTCTGGTCACGTTAGTTTCAGCACTTCCGCACCAGAAAGTGCAAAGCAATGGATTCTGGGTAATACGTGTGAGCATTGAGTAACACTGACTAAAACCAGCTGCGAAACACCGACAGTGAAACACAACCGCCAAAACCACACAGTGAACCTTTTGCTCAACGCGCACATAGTGTCTAACGAGCCTTGCAGACGCACAAACGTTTTCACCCTATTCACACCAATCAATTAAGAGCTTGCATTAAAAAAAAAACCCACGTGGTGCCTCAGATTTAAAAAAAAATAGGACATTCAAAAGTCAGACAGGTCAAAGGTCAGCGGTCCTCGCGCAAGCCTCTCTTCACATGTCCGGGCTGCCGGGCTTCAGGGACGTCTTGGACACGTCGGTCTGCATGGTTGACATGGCGATGGTGTCGTACTCCTCCTGCCTCCGGGAGCTCGGCTTGCACATGCGGAAGACCACGTGCAGGTCCCGCTGGAAGTTGCGGTTGAGGAAACCGTAGAAGACCGGGTTGACGCAGACGGACGCCATGGCGGTGAGGTGGCAGAGGGAGAAGACGGGGTTGTGGTTGCAGTTCATCACCGCCTCGTGGTTCCAGTCGATGACGGCGTTGAAGATGTTGAGGGGCAGCCAGCAGATGGCGAACGCCACCACGATGGAGAAGAGCATGACGTTGATCCTCTTGGTCTCGCTCGATCTGTATTTGCTCTCCCGCATTTTGTCCATCATGTTGCTCCTCTGTTTAAGTCGAGTGTAGATCTGAACACAAATAAATACAGTAATAATATTATTATTATTATACACTATATTTACATGCGCCTTTCAACAAACTCAAGGACACTTACAATGGTGAGGGGGGAAACTCGCCTCAACCCCCACCAATGTGTAGCACCCACCTGGGTGATGCAACGGCAGCCATTTTGCACCAGAACACTCACCACACATCAGTTGAATTACAATATTACAAGATTGCACACAGGCAGCCGTTCCCTTACAAAAATGGAATTTACTAGCAATATGTTCAAATAAAATAGGTCGTTAAAAAAAATATCGCAACTTATTTTTGCCTTTTTGGGATACTGCAATATTTTTTTTTTTAAATACACTGTTGTGGAATATGTTTGTCATTATATATTTACAAGGAATCCACATAGATACAATATATTGCTGTATATTCTATTCCAATTTGAGCTGAGATAGTTACAAGAGCAGACATTCCCTTACAGCAATGCAATATACTGCCAATATATTAAAATAAAGCACATATGACTACATAATGATCAGAACAGGCCATTCAGTCCATCTAACCTCACCACTTACCTACAAACTAGAGAGTATCTGCCCCTGCATTACACCTGGACGTGCATTACGCCTGGACGTGCATTACGCCTGGACGTGCATTACGCCTGGACGTGCATTACGCCTGGACGTGCATGCCACAAGAACCCCTGGCTTCAGTACATGACCAGGTAAGCCAGTATCCGTGTAAAGAAATGCTTCCTGATATCCATGCACAATTTACCCTTGGCTAATTTCCACAATCTTTCTAAATATATTTCTGGAATGGTAATCGGGCCTTTGTAGAATGTTGCAGTTGTATTCTTCTATTAATTAGCTGCAGAAAATGCACAACCTGCAGGAACAATATGTGACATAGCTGCCCTGGATAAGAAAATCTTCTAAGGCATAAATTACACGAGTAAACATAAATTAATTTGACTTTGATGTTGGATTCTAAATGTAGCAGGTGCTATTGTTAATCTCTCATGTGCAAACAGCCGCACGTGAATCCATTCCTTAAATAATACAGAGATTAAATGATTTAGTAAATGTAAGTGCAGTAATTAATATGCCCATGCTTGGGCGACATAAAATAATGTACACATAAAATAATGACGAAAATCGCAGAGAGCCTCTTTTAATGTCATTTCTAGTTAATGGGTTCAGTTCCAGTTAAGAAACAGCTTCAATAAGGACTTTAGAATAAACGAGGATGAATCCATATAACTCAAGGCAAGCCTCGAGAAACACCCATTAAATGAATGCATAAAACAAACACGTTTTGACATTTGCAAAATTGCTTCCTCGATTTTCTCTTGTCATTAGTGGGTGTATATAGTTGCGCTTAATTAAATGAAGGATGTTGCTCTTTTCGCGAAAGTGCACGCTGAAAAGGTTAGCCTTCGTTCTGGCGAGATTCTGCGCAGTTATTATTGGAGACGCACTCAACGCCCTCGATAATTAGAAAGTCACTTATGAATGATCAATGTGCTCCTGCATGCATGTCTTCTATCTGAACGACAGCTCGGTTTCTGCAACCAACACTCAACGCTCTGCTAGATTAATTAATTCAGCATCTTGAGATTAATAACCATAAAAGGACAAACATCATTCCAGGCATCAGCATCTTCTGTCCAAGATTCTTCTGTGTGTCACTCACTTTTAAAGAATATGTTCTGATACATCAGTCACAATATGTTGAAACCCCAATACCGGAATCCAGATGGATTCACAAATATTCATTAGTTATAATATATTTTGCCATATATACTGCTTTGTCAGGACAACAAGATTTAATTGATATTTTAATACTCCTGAGTGGTTTGTTGTCAGTGCTCTTGAAAAGCAGCGTTTCACAATGAAAAATCTTTCTTTCAACAGCACACTGTGACATCTGGACCAGCCTACAGTACAATGGCCTGGTAAAGGTCCACAGCTAAGCACGACCCAAGAGAATCACTCACAGCTCATTTATCATTTCTGGAGTATCTGCTTTTTATATGATTTATTTGTTTTTCATCTCCAAAATAAACAAAAAATCATGTTTTCCTTCATTGTTTACTTGCGACTCATGCCTTTTTTTTAATTAACTATTCAAATATTCTGTTTGGCAGCTTTATTGTTTTTTTTTTCATACATAACATACTTTCACAATTTTAAATAAATTATTGATATTTGCAAATTGGTCCCTCTCATTAACTGCATTAGCTCCTGTTAGCTATAGATCTCTGCCACGCAGATAAGCAGTATGGTACTTATTTTAAACCAGGGGCTTTAAAAAGCATTCAGGGGTCCCGCCATCATAAGTTAAAAAGGCTTGTATTTTTAAAAAAAGGTTTTATATTTTTAAATATTTCCCCAAATCTATATATAGTCATTGCATATCATGTTTGGCCAGGGACCCCCCTACAGTACCTTCAAAAACCCCAGGGGTCCACAGACACCCCCTGTTGAAAACCCAGGTTTTAAACGGTTCAAGTCTGAAATGGTGCGATTTCTTTCTGACACGGAGGAAACATACTATCTTCAGTAATACAGCGATAACAGTACTCATAATAACCTTTCTAATAACTCAGAATCCATTATGATATGCATTGCGGTCTGGAAGTATTGGGACAGAGACACAATCTTTGCTGTTTTGGCTCTGTATTCCAGCACATTGGATTTGAAGTGAAACAATGATTATGATAATAACATGCAGACCGTCAGCTTTAATTTGTGGGTATTTTCCTCCATATCGGGAGAATGATGTTGGGAATTGCAGCCCTTTGTATACCATATACAATTGGCTGCTCAGCTGTTTCTTGGACAGCTGTGTTTCGTTACATTACTAGTTCATGCAGAAAGAAGCTAGCAAGAGTTGGTCTAGAGTTAATTCTTGGTGCGGAATTTGCATTTGTTGCCATTGTCTCTCCACGAGAGGACCAAATAAGTGTCAACGTCAGTAAAGCAGGCCATCGCGGGGTGGAAAAATTTGAACAAATCGATCATAGCCAAAGCATTTTGTGTGTCAAAATCAACTGTTTCGTACATTGTTAAGAAGTAAAAATGCACTGGTGAACCGAGCAATAGCAAACAACCTGGTAGACCACTGTAGTGGAAGACCGAAGAATACATTCATTTATGAAGAAGAACCTGTTTTCAATTGTCAAACAGAACAAGAGCACTCTCTAGGACAGGGGTGTCAAGATCCGGTCCTGGAGGGCCGCAGTGTCTGCTGGTTTTTGGTGCGTTTAAGCACAAGTGATTAATTTAAGTCACTAATTGGCTAAGAAGTCCACACACCTTGTTCTCAATGCTTTAACTGGGTGCTGATTGAAAGGAAACCACAAATACCTGTGACACTGCGGCCCTCCAGGACTGGAGTTTGACACCCCTGCTCTAGGATGTAGGCATAGATCTGTGTCAAAGACTACCATAAGGACAAGACTACACCAGCATAACCTCAGAGGGTTCACCGCAAGATGCAAACCTCACTAACAAAACAGCCAGGCTAGAATTAGTTAAACCCCCTGCCATGGAATGGGTGCAAACGCCCAAGATCTTAAGCGTTGACTGTGTGACGATAGTGTTACATCCCTACGCTGCCTCGAGTGTGGCCCTTTAAATCTTTTGTGTGCTAACGAATTTCCTTCGGCTCACCTGAGTCTCGATTAAAAATGGCAGACACCTGTTGTCCATTTGCAGAGAGCATAAGTATTTTCAGCGTTCTCCAGCACCAGTTTGGTTAATTTTTCCCCTTTGTTGGTTCGGGTTCCATTTGGTTTAAGATTTTTTTTAACCCGTATTGTGGCACTAATTTCAAGTTGTAGCATATGCAGCGCTTAATATATTTTGTAGTTTGTCGTGGTTGCTGTGCTGTAGGAGTGCACATTTTGCCGGCTGTATTTCTGTGTGATTCCTTGTTTTAAAGGCCGGTTTTAACTTTGCTTTGTGTGAATATATTCACGGTTTGTGTTTGAAATAGTTCGTGTTGCGGACCCTTCGAGCCGTGGCCGTAACAATAGCCTGAAGTACATCTTCTCCATACAGATTCTGATGAATGGGTCACTGTTAATGCAGACTTAAAGTCGATTAAATCGGAAAATAATTTATCAAAATGATAAAACGCCATTAAGTAACGGAGCCCCCCCTGCCCGATCGGAATCAGTCATGTGAAGCAATGCCTTTAAAGGCCGACCCAGACGGCACGTTAATTTCCAGCATATTTGGTTGTCATGGTTACATAAGATCTTTCTTGATGAACAAATATCCCGGACTAAAAAAATGCAGAGAAGGTTCCGGAGTGGCGCAACACAATGAGGGAGACGCGGTTTAGCAACAGAAAGAAACTGGCCTGATTGACTCCGTCCCCGATATAGCACACCAGAGCCCGAGGATCTACCACAGACGGCGTGTTTACCCGGGAAATCTCTTCCTTTTTTTTTTTTTACTCCTTTTCCCTTTTTCTTCCTACTTACAATGCCTGTTTACCAGCTGCGCTCCTGGCTGCCAGCTCCGCTATCAGCAGAGAGGCACACGCTCCTCTTCCAAATACATGACGTTAAGCTGGTGCTTCTTTCTATGCACATAGAATTCCACATTAGACTGTGGGGCCTGTTCACACACTGGAACAGAGCCTTAACAGATACCAGACACAGACTGCATAAAAATATGGACAAAGCCACTGTGACGCCACCCTTTGCCTTTCCACTGCCTCGTAAAAACGGAATTGAAGCTCAGATGTCTTTTTCGCCGCCCGTTTGTACAAATTGCGCCTGCTTCGTGGAGCCGAAGAGGACTCAACCTGTCCCTCTGATTGGTCTAGAACAAATGTTAATACCCTGTCCAAACGGCACAATATTTTAAAAATCAGCAAATGCAGAGGCATGAGATGAAGGAAAGGCATCTATTGAAATTACATTTTTTCGTGGGAAAAATTTATTGACTGAGTATTTTAACCACATTGCTGCCATTGACTTATATGGTGAAAGACCTATACTGGAGCCAATCGCAGTGGCGCTAGTGAGCAACGGCTCCCAGCCCAACCAGGAAGTGAGCTTCAGAACGAAAGCCCAGTCTTGGCCCCTTGATACCAGACCATGGGGCCTGTTCACACACTGGAACGAGCCTTAACAGATACCAAACCATGGGGCCTGTTCACACACTGGAACAGAGCCTTAACAGATACCAGACCATGGGGCCCATCCGCACACTGGAACAGTGCCTTAGCAGATACCAGACCATGGGGCCTGTTCACACACAGGAACAGTGCCTTAACAGATACCAGACCATGGGGCCTGTTCACACACAGGAAACAGTGCCTTAACAGATACCAGACCATGGGGCCCATCCGCACACTGGAACAGTGCCTTAGCAGATACCAGACCATGGGGCCCATCCACACACTGGAACAGAGCCTTAACAGATACCAGACCATGGGGCCCATCCGCAGACTGGAACAGTGCCTTAACAGATACCAGACCATGGGGCCCATCCGCACACTGGAACAGTGCCTTAGCAGATACCAGACCATGGGGCCTGTTCACACACTGGAACAGTGCCTTAACAGATACCAGACCATGGGGCCTGTTCACACACTGGAACAGTGCCTTAACAGATACCAGACCATGGGGCCCATCCGCACACTGGAACAGTGCCTTAGCAGATACCAGACCATGGGGCCTGTTCACACACTGGAACAGTGCCTTAACAGATACCAGACCATGGGGCCTGTTCACACACTGGAACAGTGCCTTAACAGATACCAAACCATGGGGCCTGTTCACACACTGGAACAGAGCCTTAACAGATACCAAACCATGGGGCCTGTTCACACACTGGAACAGTGCCTTAACAGATACCAGACCATGGGGCCCATCCGCACACTGGAACAGTGCCTTAGCAGATACCAGACCATGGGGCCTGTTCACACACTGGAACAGTGCCTTAACAGATACCAGACCATGGGGCCTGTTCACACACTGGAACAGTGCCTTAACAGATACCAGACCATGGGGCCCATCCGCACACTGGAACAGTGCCTTAGCAGATACCAGACCATGGGGCCCATCCACACACTGGAACAGTGCCTTAACAGATACCAGATCGCGGGGCCCATCCACACACTGGAACAGTGCCTTAGCAGATACCAGACCATCTTTTTCGCCGCCCGTTTGTACAAATTGCGCCTGCTTCGTGGAGCCGAAGAGGACTCAACCTGTCCCTCTGATTGGTCTAGAACAAATGTTAATACCCTGTCCAAACGGCACAATATTTTTAAAAATCAGCAAATGCAGAGGCATGAGATGAAGGAAAGGCATCTATTGAAATTACATTTTTTTGTGGGAAAAATTTATTGACTGAGTATTTTAACCACATTGCTGCCATTGACTTATATGGTGAAAGACCTATACTGGAGCCAATCGCAGTGGCGCTAGTGAGCAACGGCTCCCAGCCCAACCAGGAAGTGAGCTTCAGAACGAAAGCCCAGTCTTGGCCCCTTGATACCAGACCATGGGGCCTGTTCACACACTGGAACAGAGCCTTAACAGATACCAAACCATGGGGCCTGTTCACACACTGGAACAGAGCCTTAACAGATACCAGACCATGGGGCCCATCCGCACACTGGAACAGTGCCTTAGCAGATACCAGACCATGGGGCCTGTTCACACACAGGAACAGTGCCTTAACAGATACCAGACCATGGGGCCTGTTTCACACACAGGAACAGTGCCTTAACAGATACCAGACCATGGGGCCCATCCGCACACTGGAACAGTGCCTTAGCAGATACCAGACCATGGGGCCCATCCACACACTGGAACAGAGCCTTAACAGATACCAGACCATGGGGCCCATCCGCAGACTGGAACAGTGCCTTAACAGATACCAGACCATGGGGCCCATCCGCACACTGGAACAGTGCCTTAGCAGATACCAGACCATGGGGCCTGTTCACACACTGGAACAGTGCCTTAACAGATACCAGACCATGGGGCCTGTTCACACACTGGAACAGTGCCTTAACAGATACCAGACCATGGGGCCCATCCGCACACTGGAACAGTGCCTTAGCAGATACCAGACCATGGGGCCTGTTCACACACTGGAACAGTGCCTTAACAGATACCAGACCATGGGGCCTGTTCACACACTGGAACAGTGCCTTAACAGATACCAAACCATGGGGCCTGTTCACACACTGGAACAGAGCCTTAACAGATACCAGACCATGGGGCCTGTTCACACACTGGAACAGTGCCTTAACAGATACCAGACCATGGGGCCCATCCGCACACTGGAACAGTGCCTTAGCAGATACCAGACCATGGGGCCTGTTCACACACTGGAACAGTGCCTTAACAGATACCAGACCATGGGGCCTGTTCACACACTGAACAGTGCCTTAACAGATACCAGACCATGGGGCCCATCCGCACACTGGAACAGTGCCTTAGCAGATACCAGACCATGGGGCCCATCCACACACTGGAACAGTGCCTTAACAGATACCAGATCGCGGGGCCCATCCAACACACTGGAACAGTGCCTTAGCAGATACCAGACCATGGGGCCCATCCACACACTGGAACAGAGCCTTAACAGATACCAGACCATGGGGCCTGTTCACACACTGGAACAGTGCCTTAGCAGATACCAGACCGTGGGGCCCATCCACACACTGGAACAGAGCCTTAACAGATACCAGATCGTGGGGCCCATCCACACACTGGAACAGTGCCTTAACAGATACCAGATCGTGGGGGCCCATCCGCACACTGGAACAGTGCCTTAACAGATACCAGATTGTGGGGCCTGTTCACACACTGGAACATTGCCTGAAAACGATGAGCCATCCAGTGCCCTTATCCAGCAATCAGAGCCGCAGCGACAAATTCTCTGGCCCGGGACAAAATATATTGCATAATAATCAAATAGTTACACCCCTGTAGCCTGCCAGGACTGTATCCCTGTTGACCCCACCCCGCCCATTCAACCCAAGCTCAAAACAATCCTGCCCTTTACTTACAATATAAAAACACAAATGAGTGTTATATTTCTGTAACACACTGCACGACACACTTCTCTCCATAAACCTGATCTGAAAAATGGTGTTTGCATTGTTCTGTAATTAAAAAAAGTGAATTCTGCTCTAAACCACACACATTAAGGCTGAAATGCTCTGTGCTTTGATGGAAATGTCCCCCTTTGTCACATTAAGGCTGAAATGCTCTGTGCTTTGATGGAAATGTCCCCTTTGTCACATTAAGGATGAAATGCTCTGCACTTTTATGGAAATGTCCCCTTTGTCACATTAGGGCTGAAATGCTCTGTGCTTTGATGGAAATGTCCCCTTTGTCACATTAAATCTGTACTTCAGTGTGCACAGGCTGCTTGTTAAAAACAAACATTCATCCTTCAGCACTGCGAGGACAGTTTCCTTGGTTTTATGACAGAAATCCGCACTATTGCTCCCTCTATACACCTGAAGCTATTCGGTAGACATCTAATTCTAAATTCATATGCCAAGGGATACATGCCTCTGGGGAATTTCTAGCGAAGATAAAATCAGATTATGAAATTTCCAGCAGATCTGAGCATCTACAACAGAAAAAAACAACAATGACTGCACCCAATACATTCACCATTTAATATAAATTGGACTGCCGTATACAGCTTTGTGAACCGGTTTCGACCAGTTTCCAGATATACTCCTCTGGGTTTATTAAAAAAGCACCAACGAATGCGATGGCGTTTGGCTGCAATTGCCATACGTTTGTAAGGCCGCATTAAGAAGGCCACTGGCTTGACTTTACTGGCTAAAGAACGTTTTTTGCCTTGAGAATTTATCAGCTGTAAAAAGAGTAAAACTGTGCAGACAACCATTAATAAAACTGGGGGGGGGGGGGGGGGGGGTTGATTTATTGGGTTTATTGGGTTTATTGTTGCTGAATTACATTTTATTGAACGTGTACGAAACAAAGCTTAATCACTGCTGACCTCCTGATACCATTATGTTGTGCCACAAAATAAATAATTGATTGATTATCAAAATTAAAATTATATTGATGTTGAGTCACACATACACAGTATATTAAACTGAATAAAAACTCAAGTAGCTAATTTACTAAATGGACCCCAGAATAATCCACAGAGATAAAAGTGAAAGAGAGATCATTAAATTAACATGAATAACTTTATTCTTTTTGGTGCTGGTAAGAGAGAGGAAGTTTTGTTGCTTGTTTTTTTTTTTTAAATTTGTGAACTCAATAAATGACAATCTGCCCCGCGATTGACTGGTGACCTGTCCATGGTGTATTCCTCCCGCCCCTCACCCAATGCATGCTGGGATAGGATCCAGCCTCCCCTGCAACCCTGACCAGGAGCGGGTTAGATAATGGATGGATGGATAAGTGACAATAACACAATGAGGTGAGACTACGTTAACGCCGTCCGTTCCCTTACCTTTAAGTAGCATATGAAGATGAAGCACAGCGGCCCTACGTACTGGATGAGCAGCATGCAGGTGGTGTAGGTGAGCTTGAACGTTCGGGAGGGCCAGTTCTCCATGCACACCACTTTCCCGCTGTACTGCTCGTGGAAGTGCGGCAGGAGCTTCAGGGGGTCGTCGGTCACCAGGGAGAAGAAGAGGAACGGGAGCGACGTGCAGCCCGCCAGCACCCAGATGACGCCGATGCTGACGTAGGCGTGGAGGTTGCTCGGCCTCCAGCCGCGCGGGTTGACGATGAGCTGGTGCCGCTCCACGGCGATGAGCACCAGCGAGAAGATGGAGACGGAGACGGAGAAGCACTGCACCATGCTGTTGAGCTTGCACATGGCCTCGCCGAAGATCCAGTGGTCCATGAAGGTGTAGACGAGGGTGAACGGCAGGGCACACCACGGACACCAGCAGGTCGGACACGGAGAGGTTGGCGATCAGGATGTTGGTGACGTTGTGCATCTCCTTCTGCCGGGCGATGATGAGGACGAGGGCGAGGTTTCCGAACACGCCGAGGAGGGCGACGACGCTGTACGCGATGGCCATCACCAAGAACATGGGCAGGTGACTTTGGCACTCTTCCCCGAAGTTAGGCAACGACAGGTTCCTGCGCGAGCAGTTGGCGGACGGCGAGCAATTCAAAGGAGCAAGGGGCAGGATGTCGCCCATTGTGGAAAAAATCCAGTCCTTTTTTTAAAAAAAAATTGTCTTCACAGGATGTGATGTCACGTCATCACCAGTGACTCTGTGATACTTTTTGTGGCCATTTTGTTTTGATTTTCTTGTGCAAACTATCCACTGTACTCTGAAATCAATCAAAAACATCACGGGTTAGAGATATTCATTTGTAGAAGGCTGTTACAGTTGACCACAAGTAATAAATCCAAAATTCACCACGGCTATATTTTTAAAACAGCGACTGAAGTTGCCACGAGTTTCCTTGTCTCTAAATGATCGTCTGATGCCACATTCCAGGGTCATTGAAAAGGGCTCTTAAATTCAGACTCCAGCAGCTGCCGTTCAAGCAAACTGTTCCCATGATGGGACATGATGCTGAAAATGTCCTTCACAAGCGGATTTCTAGCGCCTCCTTGGGACAATAAAGTCACATTTCAGGCCAGACGGCCACACGCTAAGCTCCAGTAGTTATCAGGTTTTCAGCTATATTTCTTAGCACTTCTGAACACACATCTTCCCTGGTTGGGTGCATCCTCTCTCTGGCTTTGCACTAAGATGGAAACAGTTTGTTTTCCCATTACAAAACACAGGCCGCTCAATTTTTCTAAAACAATTAATTTACTCATGATTAATGAATTTTAACTCAACCCAAACCACCTGTGTGTATCTGTGTGTCTCTGTGTGTCTGTGTGTGTGTGTGTGTGTGTGTGTGTGTGTGTGTGTGTGTGTGTGTGTGTGTGTGTGTGTGTGTGTGTGTGTGTGTGTGTGTGTGTGTGTGTTCATACAGAATACAGCATATGCAGCATTGGTTCAATGATACGTGTTTAAAAACAAAAAAAACACTAAACCTGGCCAAATGATAGCAGCAAAAAGCAAGGCATGAATTCACTCTCGCCTTATGGAAATGAAATACCCTGCAATGCAATGCGTATATTGCACAAATGTTGCCACGGCAGTGTCTTTTAAAAAGAAGATATTGCAAATATCCGAGCAATGCAATATTCTGTATATTTGCGCTTATATTGCAAAGATCTTCAAGCTCTACGTTCTATTTCAGTATCTTCCATTTCCATGAGAGCTACATGAATTTACCAAAACATAGTTAATGATTTATTATATCATTAATTCACGTCACTTCAAACATTTGCAGATGTGGAAATCCAGGGGACAGAAAGTAAAAGTCCTACCATGTGTTTCTTCCACCCATAGACTCTGCCAGCTGATTTCACTAATTAGTTCTACCTCCTGGCTGAAGAATTATGCTAATTCGCAAATCCTGGTGATTGGAGAAAAAATCCTGAGGAGGACTTTTTACTTTATGTCCCCTGGATTTCCACCTCTGAACATTTGATCATATTTGCCTGGTTTTTGTCAGGCAGACTCGAAAACTCTGATATCCAGGCTACAGCCAGGGCCCCTTATACTACAGCATGTTAAAACAACACAACATCTCAGTGTTAAATCTACTCTAATAGTTTATAGAGTAAATCCAGCAGGGACTACATAAATAGCATTACAGTGGAAAATTACTCTGTCAGAATTGATTTTACACTTAACATCTTGCCGTGCGCTGGCTGACCAAAGCAGTGCTCTTTCAAGAGAGCCCTGAGTACATTGAAGCTTGCCGTAAATACATTTGCATTTATGAACTTTTTAAATAAGTAACAAGTGTCTCATGAGGTCACTGAAATGAATTAAACTTTCATAGAAACAGCTGCAGGGAACTGAGCAGATCTAGAGTCTTGAGGCCCTCAAAGGACCTGGTTCAATAAAACAATATTCAAGCCAGATTATTAATACCTGCTCTCTTATTAATTCTGTATACACACAGCCGCTTGCACTATCCCAGGGGCCTGGAGATAAGAGTGTTTTATTAGTAATATTGGAAAAACAACAGCAGTTTTATTGCAGTTTCTGATTTATGCCTCTGTCCACTGAACACCGACCGGCTGTTCAGTTACTGCGTCATCACTCGCATAATCTCGGTTGTTTAAGTCTTGAATGCAGACGCCTTTTTGGGACGTGAAAATACACCAGCTTCAAGGAGTGTCGTAAGGGTGGTTATCGCTTGTAAAAACAACACTACATTATGCCTGCGCGCTGTTACGAACCTTCTACAAGAATGCGATTTACCACTTTTAGGCGTCTTGACTCCTTAGACGGAAAGTATCTCACTCCATGTGCTGCGGTTCAATGCCAATTTGATCAATCAGTCCCACAATCAGTCCCCGTTTCTTACCAGAAACATTGCCGTAGGTTAGGGGTGAATTTGGCACAGCAAAAATGCTGGTGTAAATCTAACACTGTTGGTGTACATTTAACACCCTATGGTGTTTATATGAGACCACGGACACATATAAACACCCTAGGGTGTTAAATGTACACCATCATTTTTGCAGTGGCAGTACAGCTGCCTTGACAGAAGTATTATTATTATTATTACTATTATTGACATTTTATTTGTATTGCTTACTTTTTTACGTTTACTTTCATATGTTTCTTTTAACATATTAGATTCTCACGTGAGATTTTAAACCTGAAATCAGATGAATACTCGCCTAGACCCCTAATCTCTGTGGCACACCGTAGCTGTAGTGCAGAAATATTCTGATCTGCTGTACTGAAAGCCTTTCATTTGCTCTGGATTATCAAATGGAGCTTTTTGATATTGCCTGCTAATGGCGTAAAATTAATGTATCTGCATGAGCCTGATGCTAAGATTATGGCTGATATGATGGGCCAACATGATGACGCAACACGCATGTGGGGGGGGGGGTTGCACAGTTCAGGCGCCACTGGCAATTGCCCTGCTCAAGAAGACTGATCATAATCATTTTATCCTCTTTTGTCCGTTATTTATTTTTAATTGATCATTTTCACCAGCGAAACATTATACATAGTCATATCTAGATCTCTACGCTTAATAGTAAAGCAAAGAAGTTTAAATATTTTGCTATAAAAATACAATAAAAATACAATTTGTCTATTTTGTCTCCATAAGTTGACATCTTTGCTGATCTACTTCTTGCGTGAATGTGGATACGTGGTGGCAGTTTGCATTTGCACTATAATGTGAAACAAGGCAGTATTGGCATTGGCCAATATGCCCAGCAAAAATGCCGGTGTAAATCTAATACTGCTGGTGTGCATTTATCACCAATAGGATGTTTATATGAGACTACGATCATACTGCTGACCACGGTCTCATATAAACACCTTAGGGTGTTAAATGTACACCACCATTTTTGCTGTGTCATAGCCTCAGATGTTCCATACTGGTGGTCATTCCTATATATGTACACACGGGCCTGCAAGCTGTTCTTCTATCTACAGTGCAAATCTGTGATTGTCCATTTAAGCCTTAATAGAATCGTATAATGTGGCATTGCCTGTTGGGTATTTGAGTCATTAGTGAAGCACATATTCCGACCACTTCTCATAGTTTCCTCCTGCATGGTCATTCTGCACAGGAAAGCCCTGTTGTGTGATAGCTATAGCCTACATAATTGCAATTTACACCCTTCCTGCGAAAATGGTGTACTACCTTATTTGTAAGCCATAAAAGTGTTGTTCCACATTTTTTTTTAAATGTAATTGGGTCACTAAATAAAGCAAGTGTGATTATCGGAAGGCAGTAAGTCTTTATAGCACCTTTACAGTAACCTTGAATGTGGGTCAGGTGGAAGAACTCATAATTATATATTGCTGCATAATATTTCCTTCAGCGATTGCCCGGGTAACCCAGGTTCTTCCAGAGAACACACACGGGATATTCCTGCCAAACCATAACGACTGGCATGGAAACCAGTGCCTTTAGCGCGTACAGGAAATTCACAATAAATGATCAGATAACAAGACCAGACTGCAGCACAGACGTTTTATTGTATGAATGTATTTGGCCTACTGTAAAAATATAATTCAATTAAGAATTTCAGGGGAAACTAAACAATGCTTTACCGGCCAGATTCTTTCTGCACATCGAAACTCTGTAGAAAAGAATCAGCGGGATGTTTGATACTGCTGGATCTCGAGCTGGAAAGTTAATTTTAAGGAGCCTCTCGTTAAACGAGAATGTTATTCTAGGCCTCACTGTCTCACTTCATCCGGGAACTA
>CM056391.1:2858851-2968851 GCA_029718625.1 Synaphobranchus kaupii
ATTCTAATCGATTGTTTTCCGTATAGTTTGTGTGGATCGTGTTTCTTTTAAATAGTAATCTATTGCCGCTAATGCACTATCAATGAACCGCAGAGAGATCCGGGGAAAACAATGTAGCCTAATCGAAACAAGAACAATGATCGTGTATTCAGTACGGCCAGATTTCTCAACAACAGGTCGAAGTTGTATGCTCAGGGGCCATGTTCCTCGAACGTCCTTCGCGAAATTGATGTAGGCTACGGCAGGCAACATGAACAAATGCTACGCTTTGTGTGCAGCCGGGTTAGCGGACGAATGGTTATTACAGGTTGAGAAATTGTGGCGCATCGTTCTCTGTACACTCACTGTAACCTAAAGTGACACAGGCAATTTTTTCAAACAGCGAGTGGCTGTCACGTTATCATTACGGTAGATTTAAGACATCTGTGATGTGATTTAAAAAAACGGTAATATGAAGTGGAATTACAATATATCTGACAGTGTAATCTGTCATAGGTATGGGAATTGAATGTAATCCACGTGAATTTAACATATAATATACCCTTCAAATCCAACACTTACACCTAGAGATAACAGTGCTTTTATGACCCAATCTCCCAACTGGATATAATGTCAAGGATTATGAGAAGAATCCAGACCCTATTAATACAGTTGTCATGGTTGACACTGTGACACGATATTCACCATACTTACAAGCATAGCAGAACAGTTTATTAGCCTTTATCAGTTAGTCGACCAGGGAGGCATTTATGTGGTCAGGAAAATAAAGGTAAAAAGTTACGGGGGGGGGGGGGGGGGGGGGGTGAAAAAAAACAGGAATGAAAGATCAAATAATATTACATTACACAGTGTAAAAGCTATTCTACAGTCTTTATGCATTCTCATCCGTTTGTTTTATATGTCGTTTTGTGTATTTATTGTGACAGAAATTCCTTCAGAGTTTGCAGATGGATTGGACATATATTAACGCTACTGAAAAGCCCACTGACAATGCCTCCATTTTGCTGTACAACTCGTACATGCCATTATGGGAAGACTTCAACAGCAGCGTGAATGACGTACGTTACTTCGTGATTGGACTATACACAACCGTGAGCGTCCTGGGTCTGTTGGGAAACATTCTCATACTGACCGCGCTGGCCAGGAAGTGGAGAGAAAAGAGCGTTATAAACTTCCTGGTGGGTAACCTGGCCTTCTCCGATATTTTGGTGGTCTTGTTCTGTTCCCCGTTCACCCTCACCTGCGTGCTGCTGGACCACTGGATATTCGGGGAGGCCATGTGTCACATCGTCCCGTTCCTCAGTGCGTCTCCGTGGTGGTCTCTACGCTGGTGCTTATGTCCATTGCCATGGTGCGCTACCACATGATCAGCCGACCCCTGTCCGCGCATATGTCGGTGAGCTCGGGGTACCGCCTCCTGGTGGCGATATGGACGCTCGGCCTCTCCGTCTGCTCCCCGCTGCCCATTTTCCACAGCATGGTGGACCTGAGCGAGGTCTCACGTCTGGAGTCGCTGAAAAACAAGTGGCTGTGTGTGGAGTCTTGGCCCTCCGACGGCTATAGGATCGCCTTCACCATCGGCCTGCTACTGGTGCAGTACATCCTACCCGTGTTGTGCCTGACCGTGAGCCACGCTACCGTCTGCCGCAGAGTGCGGACGGGGGCGCTGGCCCAGCCCCCGGGGCAGGCCGAGGAGAACGAGGCCATCCGGCTCACTCTCCAGCCGGCCACGGAGCGTGGCTTCCTCCCGCGACGTTCTTCTCCGCCCACGAGGGGTGGAGCCTGGGCCGAGCGGGAAACAGAGGCGGCGGTACAGCCGGAAGGGGTGCGCGGTGGGACCAGCCGGCTGTCCCGTCCAGGGGTCCCGGGACTCCGGCGGCGGGGGGGGCGGCGCCAGAAGGCGACCGACACCCCCCAGGTCCCTCGCGTCTACTCCTACCCAACGTCCCCGTCTGCTTCGAGCTGAAAGAGGAGGGGCAGAGGGCCGCGCTCGTCGCGCGCCACCGTCGGTCTCGCGCACCGAGGAGGAGGTCCAGGAGCGTGTACGTCAAGCTGACCGCCGTGGTGTTGGCTTTTCGCCATCAGCTGGATGCCGCTTCACGTCTTCCACCTGTTGGCGGATTTCGGCACCGACCTCATCTCCAGCCGCCACTTCAAGCTGGTCTACTGCATCTGCCACCTCCTGGGGATGCTGTCCTGCTGCCTGAACCCCGTCCTGTACGGATTCTTAAACAACGGGATTAAATCAGACCTGCTCTCCCTCATCCGCTGTTTTTAACCCATTAATCTGTACGATCACAAATAGCCTACTGTATGTGATGAGAATGTTATTAACTGAAACATTGTAATGCTGATGTAACAATCACAACTGGAAAGCAATGGAGTTCTAGAACACAGACTTAGAATTTAAAAAAACATTCCAAAAAAAAAACGTACTCAATGAGAATGTGTTTTATACTGTGGCTAAAGGCAAGTTGGGTTGTTCTCTGAAAAAGCAGGGGATGTGTCACAGGGGATGTGTCAGGGATGTGTCACCTGATAAATAACAGTTTCTGTATGAGGTCACTGCGGGGATATTAACGCAAAAGACATAGGGGCCTGTATTGAATCTACATCCTTAACTTTCACTTGCAGAAAATTGCAAGCTGTTCCACCGACTCATTTTGGCCATTGAGTTTTAATGTTCATTGATCTTACCAACCTGTGTTGGTGAATCATAATATTTGGGATGTATAATTTACCACTTACCTTAGGCGCCAATTTTTAAATATTAACCTTTTTCCAATAAACTTTAATTTATTTCCAAGCGACCGTAATTAGCATATTAACAAGAATATAATAAAAGATAATTGTAAGTTAAACTTTCAGTTAATTTTTCAGTTAACAGCTTAAGGAGCCCTCACAGCAATTTCAAAGTAATTAGAGCTGAGGAACACAAGTCTCTTCAGAAGTTCTTAAGTTTTATTGCCTTTGAAAACAATTAAACACATTTGCATTCACTCTTTGTTATTCTAACGTTCCCAATATTCAGTACAGTTCTTGTATTGTATCACAATATGGTGCATGTATTGTATATGAAAAATACGCCATTTGTAACAAGTATTCCTGCATTTATTATCCGCATGTTAAAATGTGTAAATATCACATCTGGATTTTTAAAATATACATTGTTTTATTTTATTATTAATTACCATTATTTATTTATGACCCTCATACAGGGAGACTTGCATAACAACCATGTTCACCCCACATGCATGGCAGGATATATTCTGAAGCAATTAAAAACTAAGTTTCTTGCACAAGGTTATAATAGCTGTTATACCACCTGGGAAAACAGCTGGCGGGAAACGTTGATTTGGAACGTGCCGATAAGTCGAGCCTTATGAACAGCGCTCGTTTGGAACCTGCCGATAGGTCGAGCCTTATGAACAGCGCTCGTTTGGAAGGCAAGGCCGGTGTCGACCATTAGGCGAATTAATGGCAGCGAGTGATCATCTTCATCCCGTGATAAAGCACTTCTCTCCTGCAGGGAGGGGCATCTGTCAACATGACATAGCTCCTGTTTGCCGAGCATAAGGAGCTATGCAATGCATTCTACAGCACACTGTTAAAAAAGATTTGTTGACTCAACTTGACTAAGTCAAGTCATCTTGTTGCTTTGACTGAGTTAAGTTGAGTCAACAGACTACATGTTGTATCAACTAATTTATTTAAGTGTAATAACCTTGACACTATATGTTGACTGAACTTGACTCAACTTAACTCAGTCAAAGCAACAAGATGACTCGACTTAGTCAAGTTGAGTCAACAAATCATTTTTAACAGTGTAGCTAAGCATGAGTTGACTTATTATAGAAGACTGGAGCTGTATTCCCCCTGCAGAATGTCATACGCTGGCACACAGTGTTAATTCAACTCTAACAGAGTTTATATGAGTCGAATAGCGACCGTATGTACACTGCAAGAGTTAATTTATCACTGAACATTTTACTGTGTAAGATCTCTCTACCACTGTGCACACAGGCCTTATAGGCCCTTAAAATTGGTATCGACATTTCTTTATTGTTCTTTACCTGTCATATGAATCTCTTTACACTTTGACCAAAATAATTTATGCATTTCTGAATAATTTTTACTTTAAATGTAGTATGTGTCTGTCTTGTATTTCCTTCTTGGGTGCAATCAAATTAAAGTACTCTAAAAAACAAGGGAATAAATAAATATCACTGTCGTACTCTAATTAATTGCTGAAATGCTGACATGATATGCAACAGCTTTTAAATTGGTTGTGAAATATGCTTTTAGAAAACCCGTCTCATGATGACTGAACTGCATGTTGAATAATGAATACATAATTATTATTCAATGAATTTTAAATAGCTTCTTATCCAGATTTTTCATCTCCAGTTGGGGATACCTGATTGTATTTCGTAAGCCTGCTCCACTGCCCTCTATCAAAGGGTACAGACTAGTGTTCACATACCCTGCAGCCCCCCAGATCTGTATCTCTCTGCTACAAGAAACAGACCCAGTACATCAGTGCAATATGCCAGCCGAAATCCCCCTTAGCTATTTTACAAAGACTGGTTACCTTGTCGTTCAAATTGTTTTACTCCCACGCTACCCAGAAATTATTTTATTAATCTTATATTTTACCTCTATGTACAACATTAGGGGTGTATCCCAACCCAAATACTGTTTTTCAGGAAGACACAGACAATAAAATGCCTTGCATATAGAGATTTTATTTTCCTTGTGTACTTTAGCAATGATATTCGGGAAATATTATAAAAATTAGATTAGCGGAAAAAGAGAGCGCCAAATTGGATAATTACGCAATGATAATTTGTTGCGCATGATAAAACAAGCGTCTTCAGGCATTTCTTGACACATTACACAGACAGATGCATTTATTAAATAACAGTGCAAAGATCAACAGACACCCCCCCCCCCCCCCCAAACAAATCAAAACTCAGCAGCCTACCCCCATATATATATTATATATTTGCTTTTGTAATTATGGATACAAACTGTAATTCATAAGGAGTGCTGCAGTTGCAGTTGCAACAGTGTGACAGCGGTTAGGATGGGTTTTCTGTAAACTGTTAGGAACTGTTAGGTGACATTGTGTTTGCTTATAATTTAGGGGAGAATTATAATTGAATCAAATATCAGGAGTTTTCTCTGGCATCTTCAGTTATATCATTCATGCACGACTGAATCATGGAAAACGGTCCGTTGGCTTTGATTGTACTGTAGGAATTTGAAGGCAAGGCTGAGGTCCAAACTGTACACTGCAAGCATTCATAGGCTTAAACATTCTGTGATAAGCTGCTTGGTCACAGTCAAAAATGTTTAGTGACACATTCATAGAATTCTCTTTAAATATCAAAGGACAATGTCCTGCTGAACTAGTTTTTATTGCTATGGAGATCCTCATAAATGTCTGAGATGTGGAAAAAATGTCAATTTTGGGCGTAAATAAATATCTAAGGCCTTCAGCGCTCACCTTGCTATAATACTAGCAGAGCATTCTTTTATCTTTGTCACGGATACAAAAATAATTCATTTTGACAAGCCTTCAAAGCCAATAAACAGAACCCTCGAAAACCACCGTTTGACATTCAAATGTCAAACGGAGAACTTAACATGGGTCTGTTTGAATTGTTTTACTTTTAGCCCTGTAAGGTCAAGCTGCATCACGGCATTTTATTGTAGAACAAAACATGTGTCTAAATCTACAGCAAATAATCTTTCTGCCAAAACACTAACTCAGGTACAGAGAGAGGTACGATATACACTGGAACACAGGGTATTATGTCAATCTCACAATGGATATATTTGCTGTCATGATAAGTTGTTTCCATGACATTAAATGTTGTATTTTTATTGCACACACATCCTGCATCCATATGATGCATAGAGAAAGCATAGAGAAAGCCAGTCTGCTGAAGCAAGTTCATCTGAGTATGGTTTTTTACATTACATCAGCACCATTTAGCAGACCCTCTTATCTAGAGCGACTTACACAACTTTTTCACCTTTTTAAATTTTTTTTTACATTATATCTATTTATTTAGCTGGATATATACTGAAGCAATGTAGGCTCAGTACCTTGGCTCAAGGGTATAGCAGCGGTGTACTACCTGGGACTGGAGCCTACACCTTACTCGGCCATGTCCTTACCCTTTATACTGCTATACTCATACCCCCCCACATCCCAGCACAACCCCTCAAACACAACGTTAGCCTCTTTCCTCCGAGCCAGCCGTCATTTTATAATCTGGATTTCTACCTTATATCTGCGCCGCTTGCTTTTTGATGTTTCTATTCTCAGAGCAGCGCGCTGATCGGGAACATTACGCGACTCCGCGGGAGGCCTTTGCCGCCTGTCACAGCAGCTGGCTGTCAAACGCGACTCCACGCTCGCTCGCTCGCTCGCACACAGACAGCAGACAGCCGAGTCGCCGTGCTTATTGGTCTGAAGAACGTTCCGGCAAGCCTCCTCCAGCAATCTTTCCATTGTACTGCGTGGCAGTTTCCCCATAAAATATTCATAACAATATTAAGAACAAAAGGGAAGAGAGATAAGATGTGGTTTGAGCTGTGCGCTGAAACACTTCAGCGGGTCCCATCAAGAACTCTGCCTGCATATAAAGGTCTATAAAAAGTTTTAGTTGTGACGTTGACACCACCAAGGTCAGCCTATATGCCAGAACTTTAGATCATGCAAAAGTGAATCCTGTCACAGTCTACTTTATTCTGCAGTGTGCAATTACAGTGTTCATGTTGGAAGGGTTGTCAGTGTCCGATGATGCTGTAATTATTGTACAGTGCACAGTTCAATAACCAGCAGAGGTCAATTTAATGGGGCGAACTTCCACATGATCAAGCACGCAAAAAGTTCTAGTGCTAGAATTTTAAAGTAATGTACAATAACCTACAATCACTGACAATTCCAACTAAATAAATAACCTTAGCTCTAAACATCCATACATTTTTTTTTTTTTAAAGGCTTAAAATGAATTTTCAACATGCAGCATATTTCTACATTCATAGTCTGAGTAGCACAAAGTTACAGGCTTGTGGGTGTTCTTGTGAGCAACTCGTGAGAAGGTTTTGAAACAATGCCAAAGTACGTTTGAGAAAGAGTACAAACGCATGATTTAAAATGGAACACCTTCAACACCTTTGATGCATCAAAGCAGAGCGGCGAAAATGTCAATCTTTTAGTCCTCCCACAAGGTTTTCCCTTTATGAGATATCATAGGGAATAATAAATAAGCATGAAAGACGGGTCCAGTATAAGAAGAGAGGAGAATATATCCGCCCACGTATGCATATATCCAATGCAGAAGGAACACGTTCAAATGATGTGGATTATGATGGCCCTAAAGCATTGGGGATCTGATATGTTTTGTCAGGCATGGATAATCCAAAAAGCTACACACAAGAATATATACAAGTACACTTACACAAGCTTAAAGCAATTTCCTGGATCCAGTAATGCACATTAATGAAATCATAATTTAAAACACATAATATAGTACTGTTAGAGAATTATCCCCTTATAGTAACCCAGGCAAAACAAGGCATATATCTGTATAAGAGACTTATTTCTGCAGAAAGAGTCCGCCACCTAAACACAGCAAAGTGGATAAATCTGAACTGGGGGTAGGGGCAATCCCTACTCCTTATAATCAAAAAGTACAAAATGCATGATTTATTTTTAGTAATAAAACGCATAATTCTAAATCTGATTGTTAAATGATTAATACATAAGCAAATAAACCTTCAAGAAAGTAAATTACTGGCTGTTCAACACATGAATAAGACTGAAGACTGAAAAAGCATGCCCGTAACCTTATCCAACATTCTGTAGGTGTACATAAACATGCTCTAACTACAGAACCAGCATACAGGAGTGGTTAAGCCTTTATGTAACATATGTTTTGGGGTATTTTCGGGTTTTTGGGTGTGTGGTGACAGGCACGGTTCCTCACTGATATGGTGAGGAGGTCCAAGGAGTGGCCCGGCTCATCCCTGTGGACTACTGACACACACACACACACACACACACACACACACACACACACACACACACACACAAACACACACATCCTGTCACGCAAAACAATTCCTTGAACAGTGAGACATGTTTTGTCATTTTGGTTCTGTACTCTAGCACTTTAAGTTTGAAAGGATACATTGGTGAAATGGCTGTAAGTCATCAAGTGTCTGAGGTATCAAACAAGCCTCAAACCATCACTCTGCTGCCAGATATGCAGTAGATATGGATGGATCACTTTAAGGGTTGTTTGACAAATTTTCCTATTGAACTCTATGGAAAAATAAGTCAGGAGAAGAAACCTTCAAGTCTGCACTTCAACCTCATTGTCATTGTATCCTTTCACACTCAAAGTGCAAGAGAACAGAACCAAAATAACAAAAAATGTGTCACTGTCCAATGAATTATGGTGCTCACTGTAATAATATAGTCTCTAACCTTCAATCCCTGCCTGCTTTTATTCGAGCAACAAGCCTTGAAACAGAAGTCATACGACTCGTTGTCCCGAGGGGTCAACCCACCTCTGACACCTCTGAGGCTGTCTCTTTCTTCGTCATCGTCATCATCATCTCTTTCACGGAGATCTTACCTGTCATTGGGATGAGTCACAACACACACTCAGATCACAATATCATCATCGTCATCATCGTCATCATCATCATCATCCTTGAACCCTTGTGGCACCCCCTGCCAATCTTACGTAATGTTTGTCTCCACCCAACACCGATGCTATAGCCTTTTGGGCACATTGGGTAAAAAGGTTAAAGACACAGCTTATCAGCAACAGTGTGGAAGACCAGATCAATAGGAGTCCTTGTACAACAGTATCAATGCCTCCCAGGCCATTTTTCAACCATACGAACATATCCCAAGTCCAAGACGGAGTTTGGCCCAAGCGGAAGGCCTGGGAATTTAATGCAGTAACACTAGTCATAATAAAGATATCCTCCACCCTTCTGCTCTCTATGCTCAACAGTAAGTAAGTAATGAAGAAAATTAGGTAACGATTTACATTAACTGCATCGTCATAAAGCATTTATTGTGCATTCACGAGCATTACAAAAGCGTCATATTACGATTACATAGAGAGTTATGAATGCTTTATGTGTGCAGTATTCCTAGATCTGTGAACCTCAGGTCAGATCTATCCCATGAAATGATAAGTAAAACATTGTAAAGCATTCATAATGCTCTATGTAATTGTAATGTACTGCTTTTGTAATGCTCATGAATGCATAATGAATGCTTTATGGAAGATGCAGTTAATGTGAATCTTTATCGAAAATTAATTTCCATCTGCCTTTTATTATGACCTTCACCCAACTTGACCAGAGAGGAGCCTACCTAACACATTTCTGAGATATTTCACCAGAAAAAACAAACACATCACAAAGATAATTAGCTATTTGATAGCACCGGTGTATGCATGAGCAATTACTGGATTTCACTGATTTAATTAAATGATAAGGCCCCCGGAAGGAGAATTTGATAATTGAGAGCTGCAATCATGGAGACGCCAAGACCTGGGACACCTGTACAGAGAAACATGCACGGTTGCATGCTCATGCACACACACGGCCGCGCATGCACACACACTCTGGTCACACACACACACACACACACACACACACACACACACATCTATATACGTATATATACTGTATATATATACAGACGGGTGACAAATTAAAGGAAAAACCCATATGGTGAGGGGGTAGGGTTTTTCACACACGCACACACACACACACACACACACACACACACACACCCAGATGCACACACACATCACAGCCACACAAATACACAGACACACATACACCAACTTCCATAATGGATGAAGAATGTTAATTGGTGCTGATCCATAAATTACCTTTCACATTTGGTACTGTCCTTTTACTCAGTAGAAGACTTAAAAACCAACTGTTTTCATAAAATGTCACTGCACCTTCAGTTAGTCTAAACTAAAAAAAAAAAACCTAACTTTTCATAAAATGTCACAGTGTTTCAATTAATCCAAACCGAAGTGACACTCACAGCCTATCCCTCAGGTCCAGGGCACTTTTTATAAATCAGTGTGTCTTTGGTAAAGATCATGCCATGTGTTCTCACCTTTTCAATTCTATATAATGCTCAGAAATAACTGCAGATGGCTCTAGCAGTTCCCAAACAATGCACAGCAATGACCAACATAGCCTGAAAAATAAACTATACTGAAATGAACCCTTATATTATGGTCTGGGTCAATTTGACCCGGTTCAATGTTTGATGTCTCTTAAAAACCAGTTAACGTTATTTTTTCATCTGGACACTATATTATTTTCCTAATTTTCTTGGAAATAAATAGTAAACAGACAATAAATATAATGTCATGTTTTCATATGTCCTGTACCATCTGTGTATACAAAGTTGTTGTATAGGGTAATTGTGGGGTAGCTATAAATTGTAAGAAAATATAAACCTTTTTTAGTTTTTATCTCAAATTTTTTGTGGGTAATTCTGGTGGCACTTTAAAGTTCACAAGCTTTCTCTTACCCCCAGGCTCTAAAATGAGATGTTTCATCACAGATCTTTTGTATTTAGGGAGAAAGGGCTAGTCATTTGGGAGACGCACAAAAATCTCTCTATTACATTAGTCTTTTGTCAGCTTAAACTTTTGGGGTCAATTGAGCCCAAACATAAAAGGCATCATAAAACGTCACCATAATATGGGGGTTAAAACAATATATAACTATAGTCTGCATACTGACTTGTAAAATGTGTGCATTTGAAATCAGCAAACCTATGCATATTAGAATATTAGGGCCATTATGAGGCCACAATTCGCTGAACCAGTTTTAGTGGGTTAAAAAGACCAGTGCTTCTGGGGAAAAAAAAAAAAACAGAATCAACGTGAAATGTCACACAGAGGAAAGGGATAATCTCGAGATATTTTCAAAAGGTGTATTGTAACTTCCACTAGGATAGAAAGGTCATTTCTGACTATTAGAAATTGTTGAAAAGGCGTGTGACCTTTTTAAAAAATCTGGACCTTTACATTTCACGGAATATGTATCCAGAATAAACCTGTCAACTTTCAGTTAAACAGCTATGCAAGCTCATTCCATGTCATAAATATCAACAAATAGAATAACATTGCATACATAGCCTACAAATGGTTCAAATTATTGCAGGAGCTGTTGGAAGATTCATAAGGTTCTCTAAACTCGCGTGAGCCACACCTTATCCTCTTTTTGTTAAAAAATCCCCCCCCCCCCCCCCCCCACCCCCCACAGATTTCTATATAAATGTATTTCTCATTCACGTGTCTTTTATAGGATTGTAGGCTATTAGCATATTTGTGGATATTAGCTATATGAATCTGACTACTTATGGTTCTAGGTTTGCAACAACCTGGATTGTTGCTGTAAACGATGTTATTACACCAGGGGAAATATAACGTTTCCTTTATTTGTAGCCTCTTCGGATGCCATAGCATCTGACAGCTTGTACGAAACAAAATACATGAGCTTCGGTAGAATCATTCATCTGACGTCATCTGATACATCTTATGGCGAAATAGTTCCATTTCGGGTACCGTAGCGGCCTACAATCAAGCACATTTTTCTTACATTTTTACAGCTACGATACGTACATAAACCACCTACCTATTATCGTTTTTTTTTTTTTTAAATCATCCTAACTTCCTAAAACGTTGCAAGTCCGCCTTAAAGTTTTCGACAACGTAGGCTATGCTTTCCCCGGAACTAATTATCTTTTTGTCCGCGTTCGGGGAACCTAAACAGTGTGGGGACCGCTTTCTATCAACGAGGAATTGCACGTGTTTTGTCAAACTCACTACAGCAAGCGCTATTTATAAAGACATGGTATGCACGTAACGGTCAATCTATTGGGCAGTCGGTTATTTTGATATGTTTGTTAGAGCTTAGTGTTTAAGGTATGATAGGACTGTTTAGGATTGATATTCTCGCGTTTGTCTAATGCATATCTAACGTTATTATTTACACAGCCGAAGGGCCTGAAGGGTGGTAAGGGAGCGGTAGGGAAGAAGGTGGTTCATCGAACAGTAGGAAAGCAGCGTACATTGCAAGAGTTGTGATCAAAGAAGAGAAAAAAGAAAAGTAAGTCTCCCATGTCTTTTTTGCATATCGGCATTCACTTTTCTGGGTATTTGACTTGCTAGTTACTTCACGTGAACAACTCGTTCTGAAGTCAGACGTTTGTTTACCGATACAGCTAAGTGACATCCAATGAACTATGTATAGCTAACGCTATTTGTCCAGCCAGCATAATTACGGCCAGCTTGTTATGCAGTGATCTACTTGTGATTTTTGGGGGGCTATCTGGCTCCCTGGTCATGGTCTCGTTTTGTTCCAAATATTTTGTCCAGCGCTAGCAAGCTGCTAGCAGATCAGGGCCCCGTTTCCCAGAAGCATCTAAGAGTTAAGATCATCTTAAGAGTGGTTTTGTGTTTGTGCTTTATTCATTTTATGATTAAAATGATTACAATTGACTGACATTACATAAAACAAATGATAAAAATAGAGGAAGACCGACAACAAAACAAATGATTAAAAAACAAACAAGCAATGAAAGTAATATATAAACAAAATAGCCGAAGATGATCTTTATCTAAGATCCTTTGGGAAATGGGGCCCAGATCTTTTGAATAGGTCTATTTGTTTCACTAACGTTACCTTTCTTAGCTCGTGACCTTAGTAGCAGTCTATTGCGTTTGCAATTGAAGGCTGACGTATATTTCATGTCTTGTCTGCAGGCTCAAGCATGAGAAATCCTTACGACTAAATGCAATTGGTGAGTTTATGCATAATTTGAATGTTATGAAATGACGTGTCATCTAGCTCGTTGTTTGCCATAAATCTAGTCAATAATATTTATTGTTTATTAAAACAGGGCTACGCTGTTTGCATTGTCCACTCGTGCTTTCAAATCTTGTAGCTCAAAACAAATAGTGCTCAGATGTCATTGTGAATTATGCACTTACTCTTCCAAATCGTGTAACACCTTGTTAAAAAAGTAGAGCTTCAATGGCTGTAGTTCAGACGTGTCACCAATGCCTTGAATCGGATTAAGACAGTCTGTCTTAATATTCTCCCTTCTGACTCGTTAAGATATAAAATTCTGTTAGTGGACTGTTAATCAGCCATTCTGATTAAGTCTTTTCACCTGTGTGCAGGTGAAAAACTTCTTTGGTTCCAGAGCCAACTTGATCCTGCCAAAACAGAATACACAAAGCAAGATGTTTGCGACATTATCGAACGGTAAGCATGGGCGTTATTCGACGACACACTGATGCTACATCTCTTCTCTAGTCTGTTAACGTGCGGCGTTTCAGAGGTGTTAATGTAGATACTGAATCACTTATTATCTTTCTACATATTTAAATAAATAAATGTTCACAAGCAGCACTGTACAATAGGTACGGCACAGTTCCACTCGGTAGTTGTGTAACTCGCTCGCTAAATTGAAAGGATACACTGGCTGTCAGCAATGGTGGCCTCTATCAGTCCATCCATATGCATATGTCCATTAACCCACATAGTGGCAGTCTGAACTGATGGCAGTAAATAGCGGCATAGCGATATTCCCTTTCGTGGTTGCAGATATCTGCATCGCTTTGATGCGGAGCTGGAGCAGATAGAACTGGTGAATGGAATTAAAGGAAGGCAAGGACGTCTGCACGGCTCCCGGGAGAACGTCATCAAACAGACCGTGGAACGGGAGAGGGCTCTCTATGAAGGAAATGGATTTGGTGAGTCATCCCTTCTTTCGTTCAGTCAATGCATTCTTCCATTATGTCGGGTTCTGTTGCTATTGTTGAACTGTCTGTGGAAAGAGGCATGCTGGGTACATCCAGCGATCAAGGTTTTTCGGTTTTGTTACTTAGAAAAGCTACCGAACAATCCAATAGGGCTCTGAGTAGTCCTAAAGCACCTGGTTAGGCTTTGAGAAGGCGTTGTGACATTAAATGGACTTACTCAGGGTTGGAGACCACTTATGATGTTCTTGGTGCAGTAGAATAGCAGGTAGATTTTTCTTGCTGTTCTTTGTACAAAAGCGTTTTGTGCTTGCTTGTGTTATTTCACTTAATTCAGATGATGTACACCATCTCTCCTTTTCTTTTTTAGAAATCCCAGACATTATCAATTGTAAACATCTGAAAACGTTCAGGTAAGATATTTCAACTAATATTTCTTATTTGTCTGTTCATGTAGATACCAGAACTATGGAAATGTAAAGATTTAACTTTTATTTAAAGCTGTGCAATGACATGCCTGTGTGTCGATTGCGTTCGTCTCGGCCCGTCTCTCAGTGTAAATGGATTATCCTGTCATTCCCATAAAAAATACTGCCCATTTGTACACAGCCACATGCAATATGGGAGGAAGCATTACTGTGACAAACTTCAAAAAAGGCCTTGCAGCAGAGCAAGAGCAGAACGTGCCCTGCAAACAAAAAAGTCTGCCTTAACAAGTGTTTTAGTCTTGTAATGTCTCGTTTTTTTTCACTCAAGTAGAAAATGCTAGCTTGTTTTAAGTTACTTATTGTTGACAAGTGAAATTCTTACCCCATTGGCAAATCTTGAAGTGAGTCAAAATGTCACACCTCATTCTCAATCTTTTTGTCTTATTTAGCAAAACAAAAGTAATATAAATAAGATTTTAAGTCTAAACATTAGACAAAAATACTTGTCAAGATTGTTTTTGCAGTGACAATTTTAACAGGGCCTTTCTGGTACAATACAGAGATAAGGTATCTTATACCAGAAAAGACATATTTAATCCTTAATGGTTTTCACCTTACCTGCTTTTGTGGAATTCCAGGCACCAGAAAAGTTGGCACTAATGTTAGTCTACTTAATGGTCATGTATCATAATGTAACGTTAGTTGACATGGTTCCTTACCTGGTGATTCAATTAGGCAGAGGAAGATGTAGGCTACAGGGAATCCGGGAATATCGGAGGAGCTCCACTCTGTAACCGACAGCACTCGAGTCCTGTTTGGTTTAGTTTGCCAAAACATCTTTAAGAAATAACGTAGCCTATCAATGTAATTTTCTGACATTATAATAAAATCGCAATGATAGCTAGCTTGATCTATGATGTGTGCCTACCTATTCAGAACAGTGAGATGCAGGCAGCAATTCTTCCCTCGCTGGCTCCGCCTACTTGCATATGTAAATTACACGCCCACTTGAAAACACTGTAGTCTTTCAGAGACCAGGAAGTGGTAGAGGTATACGTCATTCGTCATTTTGACGTATACCTCTAACAAATTTTCAACTTCATATTCAAATAAATTTTTTTGGCCAGCAACAAAGAGAGACTTAATTAGTTGCGCCTTGATCTGTTCAATAAGGTTAATGTTGTTTTTGGGTGGAATTACCCTTTAAGTACAATATGTAGTCAAAGTAGATTAGTTCAGCACAAATATAAGCCACATAATTGGAAGATATCTAACATATTTATTTAAAATGCTAAAGAGCTGGAGATGGATGTCATTCATTTCTCTGTTTGCCTGCCTTTAGCCTGTAAATTACATTACATTACATTACAGGCATTTAGCAGACGCTCTTATCCAGAGCGACTTACACAACTTCTTATTACATTTATCCATTTATACAGCTGGATATATACTGAAGCGATTCAGGTTAAGTACCTTGCTCAAGGGTACAACGGCAGTGTCCTACCTGGGAATCGAACCTGCAACCTTTCGGTTACAAGTCCAGTTCCTTAACCATTATACTACCCTGCCGCACACTACACTACACAGGTGCTCCATACACCTTTTTCTTGTTTTACTTTTATCAAACAGTGAGTGGAACGGCGACTTGAAGAAACTGCCCAATATAAAACTGCGCAAGGTGTCGCCCAAAGAGGCGGAAAACCCGCTGAAAGAGGCGGGAAACCCGCTGAAAGAGGCGGGAAACCCGCTGAAAGAGGCGGGAAACCCGCTGAAAGAGGCGGGGCCAGAGAGCCTTTCAGAAGAGCCGCGAGAGGACATGCTTTCCGGGGAGTCTGAGGCAGAGTCGCTCTCTGAAGATTTATAACAGAACGTCCCCCCTTCCAGCACGTTGGGCCTCATTCATCAATCACTCAGGACTTTCTTTAAAACGTCTTTACACACATTTAGGGATTAACTGATGTTTGCGTTCTGCGCTTCTGTTCCACCCAAGATAAAATCCCAAGTGAGAAAACATTGGTGAATGCCAGAATGTTCATAAAAAACATTTTAAAGAAAGTCTTAAGAACAGGTTGGTTGGTAGAATGGTTGAGGAACGAGGCCCATTGTCCCGTCATACTAGCCAGAGTGCGAATTTATCACCCTCCGCCAGCCAAATGCTGGTAACTGGTAGGATTTTTACTCTAGCAGCCACTTTGGCCGGTAACCAACCTGGTTTTAATGTTTTGTAAAAGGTAATGTGGCCGGCTTCTGTATCTCTGGGCCAGGAGAACTGCAGGGTTTGCTGGTTTCTGTTTTCGCTCGAAAATCTGCAGCCGAGTCCGACCCAGGTGACCAGACTGGGTGAGATAATCTGCTAGTTTAATTGACCAGTTAAGGGCTAAGGGTGGACACCATCGCATCACACCCTGCGGCTGTCCAGGACCAGGGTTGGGTAGGCTGCTCGGCTACGCTGTGCAGTGGGCACGAATGAAAACCGCTGCTGATCATAACCTCATTTTATGGGCCGTTATTTTTTTCATCCAGACCTGTGGAATTATTGGCCTCCCTCCACTCCAGAGATTTATGACTATAATACAACATGGTGTGTGTGTGCATTTAAGAAGGATGTGAGTTCTTCTCAGAAAATAAAATTTTCCCAGTGCCTTTGTTGAAATCTTTTCACTTGGAGCTGTTTTTATTGTGTTGAGAAAATACAATGAAAGAAGAAACCCGATTATAATCGACCGGTGAAATATCAAAGTAATTTAAAGTTTGCAGGCTGTGTGCCGTTCGAACATCCAGACTCGGTTCCCCGCAGATATTTCTTGTTGCAAGAATGGTCCGATGGGCTTTTTGGTTCCGCTGAGTTGCGCATGAATAAATCCTGTTACGTCTGCATTCAGTAACCTGCGTTCCTGTTTGCAGTCCGCTTTCGCTGTGGCTGGGAGTTCTCAGAAGCGGAACATCAACGCTAATAGCACAACCTGGAAACCGAGCGTGCAGCATTTCATCGTTCACCTGTATTAAATCTTGTATTATCTGCCATCTCCACGATTTGAAGAGGAAATATCGGAAATTAAGTATTTTTAGTTTCTGAAGAGGAGTTGAACACTCATTCAACAAACATAGCTCGCAGTCATTTTATTTTGTTTTTGATCAAACCTGATATGACACTGCATTGCATTACATTAAAGTCTGTCCAAGTTCAATAGCCGCTAACATGTCTCCGTGGATGGGAAAAATCACGCTCGTGGCTTTTACGTAGGTAGACGTTGCTGGGCCACTAAACTGCTGTGCAAGGCGGGTTTATTTTAGTGCCGCCTGTGAAGGCATTCGCCTGGTTCCCGCTGAAGGGGCTTCACTCCACTGCCTGCTTCCAGAGGGCCGTTTCATCAGCGTAGTGAAAGAGCGGGGATTGGGGCCTTGGATTTATCGCCCCTTACATGGCACCGGTTCAGGTTTATTCTTTTCATTTGTACCGGGGGGGAGCAAGGGTAGAGGCCGCGGTCTAAAAGCCGTTAAAACCGTCCGCGCCGGTGCCGTTACCGTTCCGGGGGGACGCGTAACGGAGGGAACACGAACGCATCGCTCACGGCCCTGCCCTGGAGGGGGCCGGCTCTCCGCGAGGTCGCCTGCCGCCATATTTCAGACTCGTCTGAGCGCTCTATGATTAGCTGCTGGGGGCGGCGACCTACATACCGCTCCCGGAGCTCTCATCATTCACAGGGTTCTTTCCGTTTATGGAGACAAATTCACCAACCGCTGTTTGAGCTGAGGGTCCCTGGGAAAAATTACGGCCCAGGGATGCAACGTGATTGGATGTACACAGCGTTTATAAACGGGTTTTATAATAGGCCCTTTAATGGGGCGCAGGCAAATAAACTTTCCCAGCGAGACAACGTCGCGTTGCTTACATCGTCTGAATGTCATGCTCCAATTTGTATGACAAATGGCCATTGTTAAAAAGGAAAAAATAGTTTCCCAGTTCCTGTAGCATGATGTATGTACCTTAGATCACATTTCCAAAGGTTAGGGATCGAATGCAGTAATTCCCTAGAGAGGAAAGTTATAGTCCACTCCTAAGGGAGGAAGCTGGTGCAAAAAGTGCAGACGCTTCACAACTGGTCAACTGCCCTATGAAACGAAGTTATACAAACAAGAAGAAAACTAGCCTAATGTGCATTAAACTACGCTGAAGGAACAACAGCAAAGAACCAGAGACTGTGAACACAGAAAGAGAACGTAATCGGGTGTTAGGGCTGGTAAAAGTGCGCTTGGATGGGGGGCTAGGGCGGAGCCGAGGTGCAGTCTTAAAAGTTCAGATGGAGGGCTGCTGTGGGTGTTGTTCGTCATCTTAAGTCACTGTTCCTGTGTGTGTGCGTGCGTGCGTGCGTGCGTGCGTGCAATTTGTCCCGTTAATTCACTGCTCGTGTGTGTGGACCCCACGGTATGGACTCTGGATTGAGCCATGCCTCGTCGTCACTCACCAGCCCCCCCCTGCTGGTCACGTGGGTACCTGCAGTCTGCTCTCTCAAGCTGCAGGTGAAGTGTCCTCCAGGTTACAGTGCTGTGGGAACAAGCCGCACGCGGCCTGACGTCGGGCGTATCGGAGTACAGCGCACGCTCGTCTGCGCTCTCCTGAATTAACAGCAATGAATACGATTGGACGTTTGAAAATTTGGAGGGAAAAAACAGGAAGTGCAGACAAACCCTGATGGATACATTCACAAATTTATTGCACTGCCTTTTAATATACATGTAGTATTCCACACCCACAGCTGGGTTCGCAAACATTTAACGGGTCATTGAAGAATCACATCTGCGCTCTAATTGGCATAATGTGTACCAGGAGGGTAATGTATTCCTGTCATAATTCACATTCTTCATTGACAGCTGGAAACAACCCAATTTGAATCATTAGAAAAAAGAAGTGTAAACAATTTATTCATTGTGCTGCTCTTGAAATACTGGTGGAACATTTTAAGGTGATGGCGCTGACGTCTACACTAAATGGTTGGAGATATATTTATCAGAGTCATTTGTAACAAAAGGTTATTAAAACAAATTTGAAACGTTATCTGAACCATTCTATTAATATGAGTACTTTATCAAATGTTAAAATTGAATCACCTTTTATAAGCTGCGTATATGTCTGTTGGATTTCAAATTCTGTGAATACTGTTAACATTGTATCACCTGTGCCACTTAAAATCTCTTGATACGTTAATTTTAAAAACTGGCTTACACTGTTATCAGTGCAAACTGAAACTGTATATATATATATATATATATATATACTGTATATATAAAACTAAGTTAGAAAATAAATACTTAAATTAACTCACATGTTACTCCCTAGTACCCGATACTCATTCCACAAGCTCTTTGGTGCTGGCAGCTAAGACTCACTTGTTTTGCACAATTCTCTTGTACCATGTCTAATTTCTTACTGTTTTGTGTGTGTGTGTGTGGGGGGGGGGCTTTTCTTGGAAACATTTAAAATGGGTGCCATTTGTTTCTCCTTTGGGTCACCTGAAGTGTTTTGTGTGAATAGCTGTGCACTTCAGAAAACTTAACATCTCGAGGAAACAGACAGGACATAAGCGGAGAGAGGTACAGACTGCTGGGCAGCCCGTTCAGACGGGAGCGACTTCGGGAACCACAGCGCCCCCCGTTGGCTTGTGAGAGTTTGTTTCCATTTGAGACACCGGCACTTCGACTGTGTCGTGTCTGCCGTTGGTCTGAGTGAGAAGGACGGTCTTGTCCTCCCCCTTTTTCATAGTGTCCGGGCAGTTCTGCACAAATATGATCCGGTTAAAGGCTTTGAGCCGTCGCCAGAGCTGAAAATAGACTTTGCATTGAATGTACATGAAGATCACCCCTCCCGTGAAGCCGATCGCCACGACAATGAGCTTCGTCCAGAACGGCCACTCCAGCACACCTGCAACAGACAACAGGGACGGGACTCATGAAATATGTGTGTGTTTCTGTGCTGGTGTGTGTGTTTCTGTGCTGGTGTGTGTGTGTTTCTGTGCTGGTGTGTGTGTGAGTGTTATACTTGAAGTACTTTTTTTTGGCAGGGCTCCCTAGAGAAAGGTTTTTATCTCACAGGGACTCACCTGGATACATAAAGCTGCTTAAAGAAATGCACAGACTGACAATGTTTATTCTGTGAAGGTTATATCAAATCTAATCAAGAGTGACTTATATACATGTGTACTGGTGTGTTCAGGAGCAGACTTGACACATATACAGATCCTTTCCAAAAAATTAGAATATCATGGAAAAGTTTTTTTTTCCATAATTCCATTCAAAAAGTGAAACTTTCATAGATTATAGATTCATTACACACAAAGTGAAATATTTCTAGCCTTTATTTGTTTCATTTTTCATAATTTTGGCTTACAGCTCCAGAAAACCCCCAAAACAGTATTTCAAGAAATTAGAATAGTGTGTCGAAAATCAGCATTTACTTCAGTTATTTCAGAGAATGAATGTTTTAGACTGAGTGTCACACTATCATCTAATTTACTCAAAACACCTGCAAAGTTTATCTCAGTTTGGTTCAGTATGGGGAAGACTGCAGACTTGACAATTGGCCAGAAGACCATCATTGACACCCTCCAGAAGATGGGTAAGCCACAAAAGGTCATCGCTAAGGAGGCTGGCTGTTCACAGAGTGCAGTGTCCAAGCATATCAATAGAAAGTTTAGTGGAAGGGAAAAATGTGGCAGGGGAAGGTGCACAAGCAAAAGAGATGACCGTAGGCTTCAGCGGATTGTCAAGCAAAGACGATTCCAAAATTTGGCGGAGATGCAGAGGGAGTGGACTGAGGCTGGAGTCAGTGCTTCAAAAACCACCATGTACAGACGTATCCGGGACATGGGCTACAACTGTCGGATTCCTCGAGTCAAACCACTCCACTCATTCTCTGAAATAACTGAAGTAAATGCTGATTTTCGACACACTATTCTAATTTCTTGAAATACTGTTTTGGGGGTTTTCTGGAGCTGTAAGCCAAAATTATGAAAAATGAAACAAATAAAGGCTAGAAATATTTCACTTTGTGTGTAATGAATCTATAATCTATGAAAGTTTCACTTTTTGAATGGAATTATAGAAAAAAAAAAAAACTTTTCCATGATATTCTAATTTTTTGGAAAGGATCCGTATAATATATACTCCAGACATATAATGTATACTCCAGACACGCTGTGCATGAGCAGATCACGTTTTGTATGTGTCTATTTCTATATATTATGTATTAGAGAAAAATGTGTACCAAATGTAACATTTCCCATGATGCTAAGACAAAACATAATGGTTTTCTTGTTTACAGCAAGCTTTTCACTTTGGGGTATAGGTAGGCTCATCTAAGTACCAACAGTAAGCGAGAAACACCATAAATGAAGAACGTACCGGTCTCTTTTCCTTGTTTGATCTCCTCGGCGGTTCTGTCGATTAAAACGTAGAGAGACCACACCACGCACGTGACAGCGATGATGTGGAACGTGACGGAGCAGATGATTTTCCTCCTCTCGCCCGTGGACATCTGGAGTTTCTCCCACTGCAAGGAAAGATGCAGTCCTTAACCCTTTTGAAGAGTAGGTTTTTTTTTGTAATGTTTTTTCAAAATTCCAAGTCAGTGTTCTAGAACTCCACTGCTTTCACATTACCAGTAGTGATTGTTACATCAGCATTAGAATGTTCAGCAAAGAACATTCTAGTCATGTATCTGTGACCTTACACCTTAAAGGGTTAAAGTGGTTCATCGCAGGCTTCATGGCCAGGTGTAATTTACCTGGGTGTAATATGACCATTAATATCTGTAATGTAAGCCACAGCACCGACAGTACTATTGTCTATTAGGTTGTCTATAATGATAATGATAACTATAACTATAACGATGTGAGCATCCACACTGATGAACGATAACGTTTAATAAACAGTGGCACCAAGCATTTTAACGTTATGCCCTGTAAATTCTGATGGATTTTGATTGGCTGTCAGTGTTTCTATTGTTCATCAAATCGCTCTGAAAGTGATCCCAACGATATCGTTCGTCACTGTCGTTGTTGTTGTCGTTATGGTTGTGGTGTGGACTCCGCCATCCACTTAAATTAGAACGATTATTAAAACGATATATTTATAGCTATCATTATAGCTATCGTTCTTGGTGTGGACGGGCCTTAAGACAGGGGTAGGCAACCCTAGTCCTGGAGTGCCGGTGACTTTTCTGGGGGTTTTTTCCCATATGATCTTGATCACAAGTTTGATGGATGATTAAAATCTGGGCATGAATATTGTGAATGTTGAAAAGCTGAGAGTCTCCAGCACTGCAGCGAATTCATTAAACTGAATCCAGTTATGTAGTTAAGTTTGGATGGAGCAAAAACCAGGACCGTCTCTGGCACTCCAGCACCAGGGTTTCCCTGGTGTAAGAGCTTATGTTGCAATGTCTGGTCTAAATACGTTTCCCATAATCGTTGATAATGCTGACAGCTCATGCGTTAGATTTGGTTTACATGAGTTCATTTTTTTACTTTCGAATTAATGCCCAACAGGCTACAGCAATTTATTTTCTCCACAGTCTTCAAGGATACAAGTCAGGTGTGGATTACAGACAGCTCAGGGGCGGAGTAAATCCAAAGCTGATTCTGACTGTGACCTGCAGCTTGACGTTTAATAAGAATATTAAACACATCAATGTTCATCAGTATACCTTCTAAACAATGTACTGATGTAACCCTAATGCTATCAAAATGATTTCCCAGTCCATTGGTGTTTAGACTGCATCACGACCCTAGAAATGTTATTTGTGCCTTGAAAACATGTTTAAAATACATTTATTTTTTTCAAAAGCCACAAGACCAAAAAACCACTAAACATCCTTTTTTTTTTTCTTCCCAAGTAAGAATTCACTCAGAACTTCAGTGGTAAAGTTGGAAAGAGACAGATTTATTCACATCAGCACCTATCTCTTCCCCTTTCTTGTAACACGGCTTCAGCTGTGGGGATGGAATCTGTTAGCAACAAGATAATTAATATTAATATATGTTAAATTTTTGTTTTTAAGGCAAGACAAACTGCCTTTAATTTCCACAGCAACGGCATCGTTTTGTGGACTGATCCTTATACAGTGTTTACCACAAGATGTCACTGTTGAGTCACAATATCCGCTTAAAAGTAAAACCCAGGGCCGTCCCCGAATCAGCACTTTTCCACACTATTGAGTAGCCTTGGTGAGTATCCGAATCAGCACACTTCCACACTATTGAGTAGCCTTGGTGAGTATGTGAATCAGCACTCTTCCACACTATTGAGTAGCCTTGGTGAGTAGATAGGTCGAGAAAGTCGTAGAGTACGCGGAAATTTTTCAAATTGCAGTATACTTCAAACACCCGGATGACACACTTGCTTCCGGGGTTTCGCTGAGTACATTCGGGAGCACACTTTTCAAGAAGTACACAAACATTTTGGTCACATGAATATGACGTTAAGCTTCGTTTTAAAAAAATGAGGTGCAGCTTCGCTGATGTTTTCCTTCAAATTCAACAAAAACAACACGTGACATGGCAGCGCAAGAGTGGGGCACAGGGTTGCCAGATCCTGTAAAACTTCCCAGCCAAATGGCGACTCTCAACTAGCCAAAATTATAGGCTATTTTTAACCAAAACCAACGTATTTTAAATAGAAATCATCATTTTTTTACTTTGTTAAATAAGTGCGTGCTTTGGTGCTTTGCGACTTTTAATTTATACCCGTGATTGCACTTTGAAAGTATCCCAATTTAGCTGTAAAACCACGGACATGGCAGCACTGGTGGGATGTCTTTATGACCTGCTTACGACACTTCCACAGTGCGGATGGAAAATAGTATGGCGGATATTTCTCGTGGACTGCTAAACAGTGCACATTAAACAGCACACTTCTGCCAGTGCACTGTACACAGGAGACAGGGCGCAGAAGACAGGGCTCTGATTCAGACACAGCCCAGGTTTGACCAGGGCTGTGCATTTGGTTGCCCAGGATTCTTGACCATGTATAATCATTGGAAAGACAAAAAGTATCATTCTGACCAAAATCCTTCAAATGATTTACTTTGGAAAAAAAGATTTGCGTTATTTGTCCAGGTCTCTTTGATGTCCTTAACTTCTTCATTCACAATTCACTTAATTTTTTATGAAGTCCTTTATAGTTTATTTAAATTACGTGCATTTTTCTGTCCAAGGTAGGCAGTGCAATCTCATGTAGCCCACAAACGGACCTTTCTCTCAAATTTAGTCTGAAAAGTGACACATTCTGACATACCAACACAATTATGGCAAAGCAAACACAGGGAAACTTAATGGATACTTTTGGGTTACATCCAGAGCAACAGACATTATTTTAACAAAAACATTATCTTTTAAAAAATTATTTTAAACAAACATTACCCATGCAGAAATATTTTGTAACATCGGCGGTAATGTCTTTGAGACTGGAACCACGGATTTCCATCGGAAATCAAAAAGCGTGGTCGACTGGATGGAGTATATGTTCCGAATTGGCTAAAAAGGGCCTCACAGCATGGCAACCTGACCTATGGAGCTACTGCTTCTGTTTATGTGTCAATAATAAACGAGCAGGTAATGATCTGCACATGACCTGGACATTCCGATAGGAGGACAGCTCGTATAAGCAGGGCAGTTGTGCAGGTATGGGCAGGGCTTTAACTAGGCCTGCTAGAGTAGGGTTTTAAAAAAAAAAAAATGTTTTTCCAAGATTCTAAGTCAGTGTTCTAGAACGCCACTGCTTTCAATTACCAGTAGTGATTGTTACATCAGCATTAGAATGTTCAGGAAAGAACATTCTAATCATACACATTATTTGTCGTCTTACGCCTTAAAGGGTTAAAAAAAAGAGTTCATGTTTGGGTTTAAAAAGTATCCACCTGCACAAAATTCTGTGGGCAGGGCTTTTAAGGCTGGCGATCTTTTCATAGTTTTTATTTTTAATATCTATGACATCTCTTTCTGTATCCATTGCACCTTTTTCTCCAAACACCTGTTTTAATAAATGCCCTGGTGTAAATAACCTGATATATATAATAAAGCCCAGCCTTACCCTTTTCTTTACCCGTGGAATAGGTTGTGCAGAACTTTAAAATTCAGCAGTTCTGATATTAAGGGATGAATAAACAAAGCTAACATTATTGATCTTATGTTAATGATGTCCTATGGTCAACATTAACCGAGTCACATCAGCCTTTTGTGCAGTTATATCATCCTTTCTGCACTTCTTTCCCAAACTTAGACAAACTTTAGAGCAATAGGTGGCAGCATTGTTACACTCGTCTTCTTTTGGTAATTTCTTGTCTTTTCTTTGTAAATTTTCTTAAGAAACATAGAATCTCATCCCCTGTCTGTGCAAAGGAGTCAAAGAACAAAGCACTTCTTTTTTTCTTCTACATCTCATGGACAAACATGATTGGTTATCATTTTCACCTATTGGAATCCTTCATAAAACATGTTAAATGCACATTAAGGCAAAATGCTAAAATCACAAAATACTGTATGCAGGGAGATTATAAATTATGTGGTGCCATAGAAACAAATATTGACTTGCTTAATGTCCCCTTCCCACTTACACTGAACAGCACTGAGCTTTATTAAAATAAACAGACAACTATTTACCTTTCAGATGACCTAACCTTTACAACGCTACAGTTCCCAGGTCAAAGTTTTGCTTATGGAGAGGTGGTAAACCAACAACCAACTGCTCCCCCCCTCCTTTGCTTTAAAGCACAGCTGAACTTTGGTAGAACTTTGGGTTGTGTAGTTACCTGGCCATGATATGAGTCCAAATGGTGGCAAAATATGTTCGTTAGTTGCTCTGTGCTCCCCTGGGGTGATAATCCAGAATAGGTTATTTGTCGCTGTCCATTCACTTTTATAGGGCAGCTAAAATGGTCTCAAAATGACACTTCTAGCACGTATACGAACGTGAATGAAGTGGATTCTGTCAATACAAACAATAACCAGTACTCGCACGTATTTTTATTTATTTTTATTAAATGGCCCTTTCCTGGCTTTTTCGTATTTTATTTGGAACATAGATCCGGTAGGTAATTCTTACAACAGAAACCACTCATTGGTCCAAATTTCCACGGAAGCAAGCGTTCCTGGTATATATGATGGTAAACAAACCGGCCTGCCGACATTTTGCTAGTCTTTTTTGGTAGCTTGTTAACAACATTGAAGAAAATAGTATATAATATAAATAACTTTAATTACACAGAAAAAAATACGCATAAGGACTGGTTATTGTTTGTATTGACAGAATCCGCTTCGTTCTTGTTCGTATACGTGCTAGAAGTGTCCTTTTAAGACCATTTTAGGTGCCCTATAGAAGTGAATGGACAGCGACAAATACCCTATTCTGGATTATCACCCCAGGAGAGCACAGAGCAACTAACAAACATATTCCGCCACCATTTGGACTCATATCATGGCCAGGTAACTACACAACCCAAAGTTCAGTTGTGGTTTAAGAGTAAGATAACAAACAGACAACCAACTGGTCACCATTCCTGGTTTAGGATTGAGATAGTAAACAGACAGCCAAGTACAAGGGAGTGTGGATAAACGGGCAGGAGAATAGAGGTAGTGTGGTCTAAGGGAGTGTGGATAAACGGGCAGGAGAATAGAGGTAGTGTGGTCTAAGGGAATGTGGATAAACGGGCAGGAGAATAGAGGTAGTGTGGTCTAAGGGAGTGTGGATAAACGGGCAGGAAAAGAGAGGTAGTGTGGTCTAAGGGAGTGTGGATAAACGGGCAGGAGAATAGAGGTAATGTGGTCTAAGGGAGCGTGGATAAACGGGCAGGAGAAGAGAGGTAGTGTGGTCTAAGGGAGTGTGGATAAACGGGCAGGAGAATAGAGGAAATGTGGTCTAAGGGAGCGTGGATAGACGGGCAGGAGAATAGAGGTTGTGTGGTCTAAGGGAGTGTGGATAAACGAGCAGGAGAATAGAGGAAATGTGGTCTAAGGGAGTGTGGATAAACGGGCAGGAGAATAGAGGTTGTGTGGTCTAAGGGAGTGTGGATAAACGAGCAGGAGAATAGAGGTAGTGTGGTCTAAGGGAGTGTGGATAAACGGGCAGGAGAAGAGAGGTAGTGTGGTCTAAGGAAGCGTGGATAAACGGGCAGGAGAAGAGAGGTAGTGTGGTCTAAGGGAGTGTGGATAAACGGGCAGGAGAAGAGAGGTAGTGTGGTCTAAGGGAGTGTGGATAAACGGGCAGGAGAAGAGAGGTAGTGTGGTCTAAGGGAGTGTGGATAAACGGGCAGGAGAAGAGAGGTAGTGTGGTCTAAGGGAGTGTGGATAAACGCGCGGCTACCTTGCGCAGCGGCTTCAGTTGCGTCTCCATGATGAAGTCGTACTTGCACAGCTCGCAGCAGCGAGTGTCGGAGCTCTTGATCCACTGGTGCAGGCAGCCCTGGTGCACGAAGCGCAGGCTCCCCGTGCAGCGGCAGGGAGTGATGAGGGGGCACTCTTCATCCCCCTCGCAGTGGCAGATCCTGCGGGGGACGGAAAACCACAGCGGTGAGCCCCGGGACCGTCGCTCGCTCGCTGACATCGCATCAACTCTACAGGAGGGTTTCCCCTCTCCTCATAAAGTACTCTAGAACGGGCTCGTGCCTTTTTCTCAAGATTCAAAAACTTTTATTGTCCGTTAATGCAGACTTATTGCGCGGATTTATAGCGGCAGCATCCGCCAAACTGTAAACTGCGAGGAAAAGACGTCGTGCGCACCGTTATGGAAAGTGAGTGAAAAATCCTGAGTAGAGGATTATGCAAAAATGTATTGTTTTGTTTTATTAAACGACAGATGGAGAACGTGCGAAAAGCTAAAATATTAAGGCTTCGGTCACAGGTGGACCATCGTCGGCGCATGGGCGCCATCAACAATAACGCTCTCTCCCCGCCCCCCGGCACTTTTATTCTGCCAGTTTTATCCAAGACACGCAGCTCTGCTGGACCCTTTCACATGCTGTTAGCCCGTTAGCATCCCACCCCTATAGAGCACTGCTGTCTGCCTACAACTCCATCTGAGACTATTCAATGTTAACAGACCTCTATCTACAAAATGCACAAACGCTCTTTGAAAAAGGGATCAAATGGATATTTAGAAATGTAACAATACAACACTATGAGAATGCAGTGCAGTGATAGAGAAATATGTCCTCTGTAATTTTAGAGAAGGCAGATAAAACCACAACCACCCAGTAAGCAAATCTAGGCCAGGAATGTATTTTTCTCTGTTCAACGAGCGCTGTGTTTTTCTTCCTTATTTTGGCTGTTTCAAATTTATATCTTAAGGCAACACAGCAAAAAAAAGAAAAGAAAAGCTCACTGATATTCAACTGCAATAAGAAAATAAATTATACAGCCACCGAGATCAATGGTTTAATTACATCAAAAGCTCTTCACCATATTAAATATTAGCTTGATTAAAGGATGTTTTGTGGCACAGAAACAACACAAGAAATAATATAAAGCAACACGCTGGAAACGGATTTTCCCCACTCCACAGTATCAAATAAAGACATTCTCTCATCTCAGCTGTGAAAACTGTAGCACACTGTGAGGAGGGCTGAGAGAGAGAGAGAGAGAGAGAGAGAGAGAGAGAGAGAGAGAGAGAGAGAGAGATAGAAGGGAGTAAGAGAATGGGAGGGAGGGAGAGAAGGAGAGAGAAAGAGAGGAGGTTTGAAAGAGAGAGAAGGAGAGAGATAGAGAAAGAGTGAGAGAAAGGGAGGGAGAGAGAAAGAGGGAAAGAGACTGAGAGATGGAGGGTGAGAGAGAGAGAAAGAGCGAGAGCAATAGAGAGAGAGAGCGGCCAAGTGGGAAGTGGAACCTGCCTGTTACCCAGAAGCCTTTGTGCTGTTACAGCTCTGCAGCACAAATGCAGAAATGCATTTACCAAAATGCTTAACCAGACGGGAAATGCTACCAGAAAAAAAAAAAAGAAGTGTGACACCACCCATTTAAAAGCCTCTACTTAACATATCCTCCTCATGGTTAAAGCACCGACGAGCACCTTATCTCGGCACTGTGACTTGATTGGACGTGTCAAAATCTGTCACATTAATATGCAGCCAATATTAAGTTGGCATTTATACTGACGGGCTCTTGAAAACATTTTGATGGGTGGCCTCCGTTTAGAGCACCGCGATTCGTTAATCCAACTGTCAACTACGTCTTGGATTGGCGAATTCCCTTCCAGAACATGGGCGGGTGTAACGCAGTTGTGGGGATACTTGTCTAGCAGGGGAGGCTACTTCCCTTCAGGGTGCTACAAAGCGGACTGACCTGCACACTTCTAACTCATCGTCCGAACGCTGGTGCTGTTGGCCTGCGCTGCTGTGATTGGCCGACCTCAGGGCCGGGGGGTCGGAGGGGGAGGACGGGGCGGGCGTAGCGGGCGGGGCGGATAGGGCGTCCTCCCCGGACCCACACTCCTCGTACACCCTGGCGATGCGATCCTCCTCTTGAGGGGAGGAGCTTCCGGGTTTCAGCCCACTGGTCAGAATCTCCCCCGAGCTCCCGGACCTCCCCTTCTGCGAGGAACGGGCGGGGCTCGGCTGGCGCTCTTCCTTATTGGTGGAGGGTTTCCGCCGGTTCTTTAGGCCTGAGCGGCCGGCCTCACCCTGCCCTGTGGACGGGGAGGCGAGCGTCTCCTTGTTCATTTTGGGGCCGTCGTCAGAGCCCACGGACAGTAGCTCTATGTCCTGCTCGCTCTCCCAGGCCTGCTCCCGCCCCTTACTGGAGCGGCTCCGCCTCCGGCCCCTCCTCAGCCGCTCGCGACTCCGGCTGTGCGCCTCCCGCCAGCTCTCCTCCTCGTCCGAGGAGGTGGAGGAGTCTCTGTCCCGCCGGAGGTCGCCGCGGTTCCCGGGGAGCTCCTCCGGGGGGGGTTCGGAGCCCCCGCTGTTTTCGCCGGGTCCCCGTTTTGCCGGGACGTCCCGTTTCCTCCTCTGCCTCTTTTTCACCTGCCTCTTACCCGGCTGCTGGCCCGCGGGGGACAGAACCGTGACCGGGGTGGACTCAATGAGGTCCTCCTCCACTTTGGGCAGAGGCCCGCAGGGGCTGGGCAGGGGGGGCGGAGCCACACGGAGGTGGAGGCGGAGCCAGAGAAAGCATGCAGAGATGGAGAATGAACAGATGGAGAGGTGGAGAATGGGGGGAAAAAGGAGGTGAAGTGATAGACAGACAGACATGGGGGAAGGCTCACAAGCATATGGAGGTTTAACTGGGGTTCAGACTTGGGGCTGTGCTTCTTTTAGGGGCCGTGATTTCGCTTCTTTTAGGGGCCGTGATTTCGGATCTGCTTTTGGCAGATTGCTATTTCTTTCTTCATATTTTGGAATGCCCAGTCATATTCACACACACACACACACACACACACACGCACACGCAGTCACACACACACGCAGTCACACACACACGCAGTCACACACGCGCACACACAATCACACACACACACACACACACACACACACACACACACGCACACACACACACACACACACACACACGCAGTCACACACACACGCAGTCACACACACACGCAGTCACACACGCGCACACACAATCACACACACACACACACACACACACACACACACACACGCACACACACACACACACACACACACACACACACACACACACACACACAGTCACACACACACCCCAGTCATATTGTGATCTCATAGTCATGCATCTCCACAGAGGTGTGAGCTTTCCTAAGGACCGTAAGGATGTGATCTTTTCCCAGTTAATCAGGACAGCTACTGATTTTCATACACTAAATGTCTCCTCAAGCACACACGCATGCATACATGCACACACACACACACACACACACACACACACACACACACACACACACACGCAGTCACACACACACACGCGCACACACGCGCACACACAGTCACACACACACGCACACACACACAAAATGCACCCACGTGCACACACACGCGCACTCTCTGACAGACAGCTGATAGCAAGAGAGAAGGTTCAGCGTTAAAGGCAAATAATTGTGACCTCAGAGAATTAGGATCTGAAAATGCTCCATCTCCTGATTAAGCAGGGACAGTTGCACAGCTGTGACCTGGGCTGGGGCACGACCCCGAGCCGCTGCTCGAGCGCTCAAGAGCCCATGAATTGCTGTTGTTTGAACAGCGACTGTCCACTGAGTTTGCAATGTCATCTGATGATACTGAAGCCCAATTTCACCCCAAAAGAAAAATCCAACAAAAAAAAACAACAACAACAAACCGATTTGATAAGCACTGGAATTTGATGGTATGACTGTAAGAGTAAAGTCAGAACGAATGTTAGATACAGAGGACAACGCAGAGGAGAAAGTGCAGTGCAGTATAGGGCATAAAGGTTCACGTGAATCGGATTCACTTGTCAAAAAAAAAAAAACTTGCCACCACCTACCTGCAAATGTCCTGAGAGGAGGGAGTAATTGAGGTCCGAGAAACACTGGTGTGGCCCAGTCCTGTCGTTGAACTACTCGCCTGCAACGACCAATCGTATAGCATCACTTGTTTCTTACAGAAATGCATCACTGGAGCTAATCAAGTCGATTATAAAACGGTTATGGTCGTAAACCTGGTCATGGCTCCAGCAGAAAACAGAAATGAGTGCGATAGCAGAAAGAAAGAACTAGGTGTAAGAGCAGAGAAAGTGAAACTAGATTCAGGAAGGACTTTGATGGACCGGCTGCTTGTGGCTTAACCTTTTAAATGCTGTTCTTGGGCCTGTGGCTTTGCATGGCTACCAAATGAGTCATTATTTAATATTTGTTTTATGTATGTTTCTAAACTGATATTAACCTTGTTTCTTGCATAGGGTAAGCTGATGCAGGTCTCACTTGAGAATTAGATACTTTATCTCACCGATATGGGTGTTAATAAAACAATTTTAAAAAAAGTGGTTGTCACCTTATTTTCAGGTAAATTTCTCCATGAACCCCGAAAATGAACAAAAAAAAAGGTATTAAACAATGTCCTTATTAAATACTGACTCTGCTTTTTTTTGTGGAAAACACATTGTAGCTGGACGTGGGTAGACAACCATGCAAAAAAAAGCTCTAAAGCTGAGCCCTTTGTGAATGATGTGGTATCATCGATTATGCTCCTGTTTTACGCAATAGGAGGGAAAACACATTGCCGTTACCTTGGAGATGTTGCTGGATCGACTCCCTGAACGCTTGGGCGGTTTCTCGCTCTGAGGGTACAGAAAAGACAGAGCCTCATGAGAAAATCTGCACATTCATTCCCGACAAGGAAATAAAGACATCGCAAAAAGTACAAAATACCTAAATATATACGTAAACAACACTGGTTACTGCAAACAAAATGCCTATTCTTTATTATTTTTCATAAATATAGTGAATTTAGTGTCTGGGTTTGTAAACATTTAGTCAAATGCTTATTGGTCGCACAATATAAAGCTATGCTGTTATTTATTTCATGTTCAGAGAAGTGTGGTTCTAAATAAGGAAGTGCTGTTTCGCTGGAAGCCATATGACACATACATTCTCAAGAGCAGTAATGAATACATCCCTTTATGGGAATTAACAGAAGCAAACAACAATGGAATTTCAGCCGGGAAGCAGCATTTAAAGGTGTTGAACGCGGGAAAACGAAACAGGGCGTGTTTTTTTCTCGGAACCTTACGGAGACGGGCGGAGTTGAGCGGCATGAACGCTATGCACGTTTACTGCAGTGTCAGTCTGACTACACTCAGCTGTATTCCCGGAGTATATTGTAGTTACGTGCTAGAGGTGCCAAAAGCGCTGACATTATGTTACACAACTGAATAACTTTGGATAAACTCTGATCCTATCGGCCATTCACACTCCGAGACCGTGTCCGTTATCACATTTGTGCTGGAACCGACTCTGTACTTCCAAATAAATATTCACAATATCATGCTGCGATGCTCTTGGTGAAATGCTCACACTGATAAATGCATGAATCCGTAATTATCTACGCAACCAATTAACACGAAGGGCGTGTGTTAAAGACGTGAAAGCTAACGTGCATGGAAAAAAACAAACAAATAGACCAGTCATTTGATATACACCAAAATAAAGAAAAGCTAGCCTACTCATATGTCCAGCATATTTTGCATTACACCTGTGTATTCCATAAAAATAAATATAAATATAGTTGGCATGCTGATTGGAAACTTATTTGCAATCAATTTGTCTCTACTTATGGGGCGATTAAAAAGGACATTGGTGAGATATTTCTAGAAAGTGGTTTAGAAAGCCTGAACCACGCTGATGAGTGAAAAATGACAGCCCAGGATGAGGAGTAACACTTGTGTTTTATGTTTAGATTATTGGAAAGCCATTCCAGTTAAATTACTGACATGACGAGGTTAATTAATTAATGAAGAAGTTAGAAAAAAGCTTTTCAATTCAATCCACGTGCATAACACCAACTGACGTCCGTTAGTAATGCATTCCGTGTGTGTATCCAACCAACCAGCCGTAAAATCATTACTGGCAACAACATTAGATTATCAGTCTGATCCAAAAAAGAATCTGCTGTTGTTATTTATTATATATTAAAGTTAAAGACGAATTAACACTAGTATCTATTTTCAGGCTTATATTAAGGGGTAAAACTTGTCGAAAATATTATCAGCACTTTGTAAATGTACAGTGGAATTGATATGATGTACAGAAGTGGTATATAGCATCACACAAATACAATGAAAATATCAGCTTCATTATAACAAGCTGTTGCTTTTCAAAGTACCCCATCCATGCTCTCAATGTGGTAAGAAAATTATTACACGCCTTGTGTTAGAAAATGTTACAGGAATTAAATTAAATTGGACCTGCTAATACAATTTGTGATGTTCAAAAGTAAAATTTTTAGAACAGTAACTGATGTGTACCCGTTTTAACAGACCAAGGCTTAAGGATTTTGTTCAGCATCACTGTTTCATTGTATTGTCATTTTAATGTTGTCTTGCGTGTCATTGTGTATTTGTACTGGTGTATACTGCTTTCTTGCAGGTCCCCCTTGAAAAAGAGATGACCATGACAAATAAAGGATATTATAAAATACGAAAATGTATATATTTCTGTAAAGTCAATAGGCGTACGTATGTGCAGGACCTACTCAAATAACCTATAAGTTGGTATCAAGTAAACTTGAAAAATGGCGGCCTTCTGATGAGGTGAGTTTACAAACGCTTTCTCCACGTCCAGTCCAACACTTTCTCAGGGTTTCATTCTCTCATAGGAAATACCTATAAATGTTTAAAAAAAATTTTTTTTTTTACATACTCAGTGGTATTATTTCACATGTGCAATCGTTCTTCAGTGCGGCGCTATCATTTCCGTTCATATTCGGCGTTCGCTGAAACAAGCAAAAAATGTAATGATGCATCGTTTATCTTTCCGTGCCGGTGATAGCTCTAAATAATTCAAGCCGCATTCCCATATTTAATTTTACGTATAAATCATGACTGCTCATTTATCTTTATTTAAGCGACGTACCACTTTATATTTCAATTTTTCTATCGATTCATGCAGGCAGAAATTGAGCCCGCGCGCGGATACACAACCCTACGCCCTTGTGTGAAATGATGAATAGTCATTTGTCATAACAAAGATAAGCAGATATGCTGTCCTTGATCATTGTTCATAGACAAAGTAATTCACCACACAACATTACTCTTCATGGAGTAGGCTATGTACGTGCCACTCCCGTGAAACCGCTGATGCACCCTTTGATACAACAACTAATGGAAAGTTGGAAACAATGAAATAAAGAAATCCACTTTACACAAGAGCCATGAAACAAAAGTCTTAAGACAATAAAGGAGTGGTATTGGATTGTCTCAGAATCCAATATTATGCACAAAATTGACGAAGAAAAACAATCGCTCCTCAAATGTTATATTTTGTCGTACAAACTGCGCAAATGGAGGAAGCAATGATATTTGTGAATGAAGGTTTTTATTTTACACTAGTAGACCTTCCGTTCCCTACATTCAACCAATTAAGCACTGTAACCTTTCCCCCGCATGCACGGTCTCATTCAACCGACAGTCCGACACAACTCCAGATATACATACATGCACTCCCATTCTTTATTTTAGACCACAAATAAGGGCCCCAATTGTTTTAGGACAGAGATATATTAGACCTTGTAACTACTTAATGGTAATGTCTATACACGTCATTGTAAAATTGAGTTATCATTCTGTTTACAACCCACCAAAGTTGCCTTATAACAGTGATTCAGCGATACAGCATTGAGATGTTGGTCTTGATGGCTGAAACAGAGACACACTTGCCTATAACTCTATTTTCAGACAGGCCTGCAATTTGCAATCTTTCCCATATGCATTCACCAGACTACCAAAAATAAAACTCCGTAATCTGCACTTGTAGCCTGTATGGGCGATTTTGATTGCTGAAACGTGACATTTCAAAATCCTTTAAGAAATTATTCTTCAAGATATAAATCAAATGCTCGCAAAACTACGTCCATCACACACAGACACACACAGACACACACTCACGCGTGCGCGCATACACACCCACACACATTTCCACCTGAGTGGCAGACTCATATTTTTGAACCGGACAATAATTTTAATTCCGTTTTACAGCTGAAGTGAGGACTCGCACAGTGTAATCCTGGTCGTTGTAGCAGCACAGAATGACCACATACTGTACATACGGGTCTTTACTACAGTGGATTTCAGGCGTCTCACTCTGCCAGACACTTCAAAAACAAGAGATTTTGACAAGCACTTAATTATTTAAATTGAGAAAAGTCACCAGAAAAAGATGAACCAGGTGAAAACAGGAAACAGATAACATGCACAGTGTACAGGAAATGCTCCCAAGCAGATGTAATGGCGCAATAACAGCACTATACCTGACACAGACCTTTCTTTGGGTGAGTTTACCACAGTATGCTGGTACTGTTGCTTCCATTTACCAGCCTGCTCCATAATAACCCCCCCCATGCACGGCCATCCTTTTACTGAAGAGAACCAGTTTTAACACAGAGAGAGTGTTAAAATTGGGCCTTAAAACACGACCGGTTAGGCATCACCTGTGGGTCGGGTTCCGGGTCCCCGCCTTCGACTCCCACCTGCAGTTCCTCGCCCTGTTTGGGCCTGCACCCCACACCCTCGCTGTTACAGATGAACACCATCGTCCCACAGACGGGGCAGGGCAACGCCGTCGTGTCTTTTCAGTGCGAGCGCATGCCGGACGCGTGTACGCACGGGCGGGCGGGCGGGCGGGTCGGCTCTGGGGTTCTGGCTGGAGTCTGACCGCCGGACGCGTGTACGCACGGGCGGGCGGGCGGGCGGGGTCGGCTCTGGGGTTTCTGGCTGGAGTCTGACCGCCGGACCGCTGGCACCTCAGAGCTCGTTAGAGCGGCATTCGGAGGGAGCGGGGAACCCTATACGCCGCCCCTGCATTATTGATGAGGCGGATGAAAGCCCCAACGACCTGTTGGAATCGTCCGGGGGGTTGAGGTTACCATGGCGTTTGTTTCATGTCTGTTTTCTTTAGGCCTACAGCTGAGGGGGGGGGGGTGCTCTCTAGACAAAGACGAAGAAAATTATGGGATGTTATATTTCGACTGCAACCGTCATACAACTGTCAGATGCTTCTATGTAAAAATGAAACCGATGGAAAACGTTTTTACCGAGTGTCTTTGGCGTTCCCGCACTCCGCACTGTGAGCCGGGACTAAGAGGGAATTTCCCCTGGGGTCCGGGCAGAAGCTGAAGTTCACTTTCCTGAGTAGATTGTGACATTCGCTGTAGGCGGTGTGAAGATGGCCGTTATCGTCTCTGAACATTCATCACTCGGGACAGGGCACACTGTTCGACAGGGGGTGTCAAATGCCAAAGGCCCGGTGGAAATGAACTTTAAAGGCCACGCTGGAGGTCAATCGAATTTTGTTCTTGATGCTGTTCTAAAAACACAAAGCATTGGCCAACTATGCCATAGTCCTCCCGGATATTAAAACAAATATTCCAAAAAAAAAATTTCCCTCATATGGCTGAGATGTATTCTGGGAAAAGAACACAGGAGACCACACGTTTGTCCAGACACCCCACACAAACCATACAAAAGTGCTTCTTTATTTTATCTACCATGTAATGTGTTTCTGTGTGTGTGCGTGTGTGTGTCTGCATTTGTGTGTTCGCATGTGTGTGTGTGTGTGTGTGTGTGTGTGTGTGTGTGTGTGTGTGTGTATGTGTGTGTATGTATGTGTGTGTGTGCGTGTCTGTGTGTGTGTGTGTGTGTGTGTGTGTGTGTGCGTGTGTGTGCGTGTGCGTGCGTGTGCATGTGCGTGCGTGTGCATGTGTATGTGAGACTGGACATGGAAATGAACTTTAGTGTTTATGTGCACGCCCCAGGGAAATTTTCAGCTGGACACACCAAAGACGTATTAAAAAAAAAAAGTATTAGCGGTGCAGTGGAGGCCAAACGTATGCACTCACGTCTTTTAAAAAAAATCAGAAATAAGGAAGCCTTCACACTGCAGTGCTGCTTCACAGCTCTTGTCCTGGAGAGATCATTGGAAAAGACTGAAAGCATGACTCACAGCACAACTGTTCTAATGCTCATTCATTTCAGCGCGCAAGCACAAATCCAGGGTCTAGATAAGAATGACAGACCACCCGGAGCCTTGGCAGAATTCAATTTCACTTTCATTAGCCTTTTGTTTACAACTGACGTTCTGTATTAAGTAAGCCGCGGCTCGTCGTCGTTGCTACGGCATTTGAAGAGTCTCCCTTCAACGACTTTAATGGCCAGACGAATCGACAGTAACCGCGCGCCAGATGTTTAGCAATGCAGGCATTCGTTTGTGCATTAAGCTTTCTGTCAATGTCGATACTGAACATTTCATTCCATTCCATGTTGGTTCCCCTGGCTTGGTACAAAAACAGTGTGTTTGCGTAGCCAGCCTTGGTAGTGGAGAGATGGACGGTATGCTAGTTTTCATTGTTTGTACTTAAAACTGCATTACCCATAATGACTTGTGCATATCATCATACGTGTATTTCCAGTGACCCTTCCAACTTTGTAGGAAACGGTTGCATCACAACTAAGGCCTGTCTGCACTGTGCAAACAAAAGTTAACGATGCTAGTTGGGCACTCAAGTTGGGCACTGAATACAAATAGAAAATACCTGAAATAACAGGGAAATAATTGGATATTCTGAACATTCAGGGTCAAAAAACAACTTGATATGCGCTGATTTGACCTTCTGTTTATGGTTCATCCATCCATCCATTTTCTAACTGCTTGGTCCAAGTCAGGGTCATGGTGGCAAGAGGACAAACAGAGTGGCCCAGACATCCCTTACCCCAGAAACCTCCTCCAACTCCGCCCGGGGGATTCCAAGGCGATCCCAGGCCAGCTGGGAGATATAATCCCTCCAGCGAGTCCTGGGTCTACCCCGGGGTCTCCTCCCAGCTGGACGTGCCCGGTACACCTCCATAGGGAGACGCCCAGGGGACATCCTTACCAGATGTCCGAACCACCTCAACTGACTCCTCTCAATGCGGAGGAGCAGCGACTCGACTCTAAGGACCTCCCGAATGACTGAGCCCCTCACCCTGTCCAGGAGAGTAAGCTCTGCCACCCTACGGAGATGATGGTTCATTTAACTTTTATTTAACCAGATCTCCTGAGGTTAAGAACCTCTTTTTTTGAGAGAGATGTTCAGTATATGGCTGGACAGTGGAGACATACCGTGTGTAACAGATTGGCCTTATCTGTACTACACAATAGTAACCCCCCCCCCCCCCCCCCCCATATCAGTACTACGCAGTTGAGTGGTAATGTGCAAAGGACGAATTTCACACACACTTTTCAACTCTTAAACGCAATCCGTATTCCACAGCCTGGATACGAACACTTCACGGTTCATTAATGTTGAGCATGAAATATTCCACCATCCTGTGAAAGCTTGAACTTTAAAACAGATTTGCAGTTCTGACAGCAGTCGGAGATCGAAGCCCAACGAAACAGCAGAGGAGACGCTGGATATCCAGATTTAACACGGAGGCGCTCGGCGTAGAGACACGTCGCGACTTCACACACGCGAAACATGAACATCTTTTCAACGTGAGGGAAATCCATTAACTGTCCCACATGCTTTTTCAACACGCTTCCTTATGAGTAAAATGTGGTCTACCACTCGACGGACTCCTCTTCAAAAGAGAGAGACCGTTTCCAAAGGGACATCGCTAGCCTCAGCTAACACCTGATCGCCCGTACTCTCCGTTGCCACCAGCTACATTGCGCTGAAACAACCTTCTGAATACATTGCATTAATTTAGCAGACACACTTATCCGGAGTGTTCTACAGTGTAGGAGAACATAACTACGTTCACCTGGTTAACATACTACAAGGCCAAAAGTATCTGGACACCCATTGGTCTGGGGCTGTTTTTCATGGTTCGGGCTAAGCCCCTTAGTTCCACTGAAGGCAAATCTTAAGGCTACGGCATACAATGACATTCTAGATGATTCCGTGCTTCCAACTTTGTGTCAACAGTTTGGGGCAGGCCCTTTCTTTGTTTCAGCATGAAAATGCCCCTGTGCACAAATCGAGGTCATACATAAATGGTTTGTCGGGATCGGTGTGGAAGAACTTGACTGACCTGCACAGAGCCCTGACCTCAACCCCATCGTACACCTTTGGGATCAATTGGAAAGCTGACTGTGAGCCAGGCCTAATCGCCCGTCATCAGTGCCCTAGTGAGCAATAGTGCCAGACCTGGCTGAGAATATTCCCAGATTCCCAGACCAGTCAGTACAGAGGCAGTGGTCTGGGAATGCACTACAGACTTATGAAAACCACTTCCCAAACATTAAAACATTTTAATCAATGTTTTTTTTTAACAACACAACATTAAATAATGAAGGAAAGAGCAGCATTGCAAGCTGAAAATGGTTACTTATTTAATTTGTGGCTCAAAGAATCTCAAATAATATCTATCCAGCAAGTCACATCAAATTATTACACAATTAAGAAATAATATCGTCACCGACACAAGCAACCTTGAAATAACAGTGGAAAAAACAGGAATAACAACGCTTAAAACGATTGGAAAAACTGGCCATCATGTATAGAGCTGAGTAGATTGTGACATTCGCTGTAGGCGGTGTGAAGATGGCCGTTATCGTCTCTGAACATTCATCACTTGGGACAGGGCACACTGTTCGACAGGGGGTGTCAAATGCCAAAGGCCCGGTGGAAATTAACTTTAAAGGCCACACTGGAGGTCAATCGAATTTTGTTCTTGATGCTGTTCTAATTACTGTATTTCATTGCATATCCAGGTCGTATTGCTTGGCAGGGCAACACAAAGCATTGGCCAACTATGCCATAGTCCTCCCGGATATTAAAACAAATATTCCAAAAGCAGATATATGCTGAGCCTACATACAGTATAAATGGAGATATACTTTAAACTGATCAGCACTTAATTTTGTTTTGTGCTTAAGTATATGAGCTAAACATCATCTGACACTACTGTTGCACTGAGTCACCAAAACACCACATAAGTGCATCTAAAATCAGCCTGCTGTTCTGTTCCACGTTCCTAATGAGTCCACACACTCTCTCTCTCATTCACACACACACACACACACACACACTCACAAACACACATACACACACACACACACACACACACACACACTCTCTCTCTAATGAGTGTGTGATGCTATACTCATGTCTCTCTCTCTCTCTCTCACACAAACACACACACACCACATTGCACTAGTCACCCAAAACGCTACATATGTGTAACTAAAATCAGCTGGCACTTTTGTTCCATGTGCTTAATGAGTTCCAATATTTCCCTCATATGGCTGAGATGTATTCTGGGAAAAGAACACAGGAGACCACATACGTTTGTCCAGACACCCCACACAAACCATACAAAAGTGCTTCTATATTTTATCTACCTTTTAATGTGTGTTTGTGTGTGTGTGTGCATGTGCGTGCGTGTGTGTGTGTGTATAGATCATGTATAGAGCTACACTTTCTACCTTTTCCGACTGCGATTACTCTGAGGAGTGTACTCTTTTTTGGGAGTTTGATTTATCAGCTGCAAACTGTCAGCACTACAAGCTCCACGCGTCTTTGAGTTGCTGTTCTTTCATGGCGAGTGGAAGGCTTTGGAAATTCAGCTCGCTCCCTACTCTTTATTAAAGCGATTCATTGTGTTCTAGCGAGCACACATACAGGCTAGGCAGCATATGCATATTGTACCCGGACTAGTAGCTCTCCGTTCTGTTCATTACCCAAAGGTCAATTGCAGATCACCCAAACCACTGACTATCATGTCGTGCATGAAATCCATCCATCCTGTAAACCTGGTCAGGGTCAGGGGGGGGGGGGTCGGGGGGGTCTGGAGCTTATCCCAGCAAACATTTGGTGAAAGGCAGGAATACACCCTGGACAGGTCACCAATCCATCACAGGGCCCACACACCATTCCCTCACACCATTCCCTCACACATTCATACCCCAAGAGCAACGAGGGAAATTTAGAGTCTCCAATTAGCCGAGCCTGCATGTCTTTGGACTACGGGGGGGAAACCGGAATACCTGGAGAAAACCCACGCAGACACAGGGAGAACATGCAAACTCCACACAGAAAGGCCCCTAGGCGGGATTTGAACCCACGACCTTCTCGCTGTGAATAACATAGGGTACAACTGGCCACCAAATTCAGAGAAAACGGGGAAAACAAATAAAGAAATAAAGAAATAAAAATTCTCACTCCCCCCCGGTGAGTGGGGGCACATATATGATGTCATAAGGGGATATATGTGATGTCATATCAGACCCCTGACCTAGGACATGTTCTTCTAGGTCAGGGGTCTGATAAGCCTCTTGAGACCTGGGCCGGACGTCACAGATGGATGACAACTGACCCCGGCTCTCTCTGTGTGAGACAGGAGGTCAGGTGTTAAAGTGTGATGTCAGGCATATGGATGTATGCAGTGTGTATAAGGAGGTCTACAGGCTCTTGGGATAGCATTTCTGTTTGCCTCTTCCCCTGCTAATCGGTTTGTATTAAACCCAATCATTACCTTGGCTCCAGCGTCTCTCTGTGCTTTGGAATTTCCCAGTAAACAGTAAACATGCATTCTCAATAAAACACCAATACTCCCACTCTCCAGAGAGTTGTGTATTATATGTTTTGACTAGTCTTCAAGCACTCAACGGGATTCCTCTTAAATATTATTCTGAAGTGTTTTGCAGTCTGTCAGATAGAACACTGCCATTGAAAACAGATAGTTAGATGCAGTCAACAGCTACTGTTATTATCTGCGCTTCAAATATAAAATCTGTCAATTATATTTATAAACTATGGCTACAAAACCAATACAAATATAAGACTATCATACTAGTATAATAAGAGAAACGTCACATTTTAAACACTGAATTCATGCAGGACAAAATATGCAAACACATTCTACACCTCTTGTCATCTCTCTGGAGTGTCAGACCTCTTTTTGTTCTTTCGCACTCTCTCTCTCTTTCAAGGCTTCACATCCCCCTCTCTTTCTCTCTCTCTCTGTCTCTCCCTCTGTAATCCTAGTGAATTCAGACACCTGCCTATTGAGGCCTGCTGGGTCCGTGTTGTTACTGTAATGATAGGGGGCAGACAGTCAAACACAACAGCCATTGGGAGGGGAACCTCACCTGAGTGTGATGAAGTGTAATGAAGACCGCCACCCCGGTCACCTGTAGCAGAGCAGCAGGTGAGGACGGCGGCGTGACGGTTATAATATCAGCGTGTGAATGAATGTCACAGGTCTTGAGGAGTTTGGACTTCCCACCAACTGTAAACCATCTAATAGTGCGCAGCTCTCCCACAGGCTCAGTGAATGATATGAACTTTGCCAATTACGCTTTTCCAATAAATTTCTCAGCAGGAGAAAGCTGAATTATGCAGCGGTCCCTACGCCACGACAAACAACCAGGAGCTCTGGGGCATTTGCTTTACAATTTCAAATAAAAGAGCCTTAAATGATTCCAGAGGAACGGGGTGTTATTTCCATCAGCTCCAATCATACATGGGCCTGGCAAGACACGAGCATGGACACACGTTCTGCTGGAGTTCGGCAACCCACATTTACCTCCCTTGTTTCTGGGTGGGGGGATGTCTTTCTTCTTTTTAAAATCTTTCCCTCTTTTTTTTTTCTCCAGACTTTTTCTCGCTGCCGCAAGACTCAACTATCAATTCTGAAGAGAGCAAAGGAGGAAGTGCTATCCTCCGCTGTAAGTCGAGTCATGTCAGACCGTGCTTCTTATCTCACGGCAGTTGGCGAATCGCGCTCGCACAGACGTCAGTTGGAGGATGACACCTCATGTACAGCTTAACAGGAGGAATTTCAGGGGCTCGATGGTGTGCGATGAGACCCCTGTCATCCAGTCCCTTGTCATCCATTGGGAAACGCTCCCAATCCTGGGGCGACACTTGAGCTAATTGTGTGTCAACGTGCAGGGCTGGCAGGGCATTGGCATGGTCCTGGGTCGACGCCTAACCCTCATATTACGACACCTTTCATGTTTGAACCCAACTGTTTAAACCGACAAAAAATTATTGCAATGGAAAAAATTGACACTTTGTGTCTCGCTTTCTTAATGTCTCCTAATGGACTACCCTTGAATCCCTAAATGTTAAATATCTATGATGAACTTCTCATTTTAGAGCCAGAGGTAAGTGAAGGTTTGTGAAGTTTAAAACCTGTATGGGAAAGTACCCAGAATCACCCACAAAAAAAAAAAATCAGAGATAAATTTTTTTTTTTAAAGTTGTTTTTATTATTTTCTAACAATAATATTATTTTATTATTATGTCTTATACAGCCACATAGCACATCAGAACCAAACAAAAAGCACAGAGGCAATCTCAAGAGGCCTCTGTACTGCCGCCATTTCCCCAATAACCAGTAGGTAGGTGAAACGAGAGCACATTGTGTTCCTGTACAGCCGTCACACCCCCCCGTAGGGAGTCCCGCTGAGATTTACGCGCGTGTCCCCAGACCACTGACGTTTGACAGAACAAACCGTTGGGTCGTAATTAAAAGCCGAAATCCCGTCTCAGCAGGATGCCATCGGCTAGAGGTGGTCCAAACACACTCCGGAAGCACTTAATGAGGATAAGATCAAAGGAATTTGCCAAAGGAACACAATTAAATCTATTGAATATGTATGTATTGTATATTGTCTGTTTTATCTTCATATTAAAAACAGAGTTTTATCCCTTACACTGAATTATCCCCTCTGTGAACTCAAATACAAGACAACAATAAGGATCATTACTACAGTGTGACCATTCGATTAAAAAGATACAAGAAGCCGCTTAGGGCCTGATCTAGCATGTGCATAACCTTTCAGCACACACAAAACCAACAACATGACCAATGATTGGTCATGGTGTTTGCTTTGCACCAATCATTGGTTGTGTTATTAGTTTTGCGTGTGCTAAAAGGTTTTGCACACGCTAAAGGTCTTAGTAAATTAGGACCTCATTGTATTCAGAAGGCCATCTGCATCTAAAGAATACATCTACATCTTTAGTTCGGTATAATAATATTTCTGCTACATTTTCATATCTAGATTTGCATAATAAATTGTGCATCCCTGATGGACCTATGTCACATTTAAATTTTCTTTAAAAAATATGAATTCTAGAAGTGCACAGGCTCACACCAGGCATAGTAAAATCCTTTAACTGATATGAACTATGATCTTCTTTATCATAAGTTTGCCTAAAACGGGATGTCTTACACTGCAGAACATTAGACCGAATCACCTCTCTACTGGAGTGGTTTTAAAGCATGCTGTCTGTATAGTGAACTGTACGTACAGCTTGGTAAATCACTTCCAAAGTTACCAATGATGCATCTTATTAGCAGTAAAGATGGTGTGCAACTTCATTAAGACATTCGTACGGTAAAGGTAATTAAATTCCCCTCCGGCTCTTATCAATTCTTTTGTGCTCCAGATTTGTGAGTGCATTTCAGCTGCAAGTCATTGGGTAAACAGGAATGGTCTCCCTGTGCTGCAGGATCTGTTAACAGTCGGTCTTAAGCTACCTGCAATAGAGCATTTCTTTATGGATAGTGTTTCATGTTTGTTATGGGTGCATGAAAACTTACTTGAATTTGGAAAGTAATAAAAGTTTACATTTGCAGAGCTGCTAGTAAAGAGAAAAGAAAGCTGATGCCGGCAGAATCTGCGGCTTCACCGCAAGAGAGGCCAATAAAACCAACCGCTGTTTACTCCAGTAGGGATACATGCCAATATCCTGCAACATTGCCTCGGGCTGCTTTCAAATGGCTTTCTTGCAAAATGTGTTCAAGGCACCCTTTATAAAATTTCAAATGTGAACTGCACGAGAAATACAGTTTTAATAACCGTGTAGAAATGATAACAGCAGCACAGCTCTGTGTCTGTGGGCCCCTTCACTCTTTTTTGAGTCCTGCACAACGGTATACGTGAAGAATGATATTAAACAGAAGGCGAAGCCTGAAGGTACACTGAGAATAATTTAGAACAAACACCATTTAATTTGTGATTCAATACAGTTACGATCAAACTAAACAGAGAATACCCTCAATGACCAAAGCTTTGTAGTCCCACAATGTCATTAACAAAGTATAACTGAACAACGCTGTTATCATCATAGCAATTATATGTTGTTTTAAAAAGAAGACATCAAACAAAATGTAGTAAAGTTTAGCGAACAATGAAAGGGTAAAGGAAATCAACAGAAAAGCAAGTAAATACTGCATCACAGATAAAATATTCATTTGCATATATTCAAAACAATCACAATGATTATATGATTGTATTCAGTTGTTATACCTCTCCCAAAACTCCTTAAGATTTGTAGTCCTGTGGGCTCTGGAGGTCTATACCATAGACATGATTCCATGTGTAAAATAGCTTCAGTCCTGTAGGCTATGGAGGTCTATACCATAGACATGTTTGCATTTGTATAAAAGCTGGGCTGGGTCCAAATCAAAGCCCTTCTATACTATTGAGTATGCTAATTGAGTACACTGGATGAGAAAGTTGTTAAGTAAGGTCTACCATAGCATAGCTGCTATACCTTTTCCAAAACTCCTTTCAGTCCTGTAGCCTCTGGAGGTCTACCATAGACATGTTTCCGTTTGTCCTTGAAAGCCCAGGTCACATGACCCAGATGATCAATAAGTGATTTGCAGAAGCTGCTCAGTGAAAGTGATTGAACTGAGACAGGGCTCTGATTCAGACACAATCTACTGCGTCCTGTGTACTGTATACTGGCAGATGTGTGCCGTTTAACGTGTACTGTTTAGTATGCGATGTGCAGTACAGAAAAAATATCCTCCATACTATTTTCCAACCGTACTGTAGAATATTTTCAGGCAAAGTGACGGAGCCGTTTTTATTGCGGCGAAGTTGCGTCAGGTCACGGTTGATCTGACACAGCGTGCTGTCCTCCACATCTTTTGGTGGGGGGGGGGGGGGGTGATCAGGGCCGGAGTAAGTATAGTCAGAGAGTCTCCGATTCCTGAAAACTTTCCGAGTCATTCGTTTATTCCGAGGCCTTTAACGTGCGTCGTAAATCCTCCATCTGTTCCTCTGACAAGAGACTCTCAAAGGAGACGGGTTTGTGATTTGTGGCGAGCCCTTTTTGTGTCCGTGAAATCGATGCATTATTCCTGAGCCCGCTAGCTGACAACTAACGAGAGAGAGCTGTTCCAAACACGCACTTTCTGGAATGCAGCGTCACTCGCATGTCAATCACTCCATCATTATTTCCACACTCACACAGTGTTATCTTGAAGAAGCAGAGTTTTTTTATTTTTTTAAATACACTTTTTTCCACCAAAATATGTACTGGTGCAGACAGAATAGAAATTGTGTGACAGAAGATATCGGGAGAATACAATTCAAAGACTGTGTGCTTTACTGTGCAAACATGTGAACTCAGCTGTTTTAAACAGTCTTCGGTCCTAATAAACTAATTTAGCCTACATGGCATGTAACATTATTCAACACTATTTATGGACTTCCTCCTAGCATAAGCATGCATGAACAAATAGCTATTCAGATAATGGTGGAGCAGTGCTGTCTTCAGGAATAGACAATGATATATACGTTCATTACAATAACGTGCATTATTGTAATATAAAATGTATTGTTGATAAAAAAACCTACTATACATTTTAAAATAATAATTATTAGTGACAACCATTAAAAATTCTAGATTGAGTGATTATTAATCTTTTAGAGGAACGAATTTAAAAAGAGTTGCAATTGCACATTGCGCTATGCTTCAGTGACATGGTTCAATAACGGCAAAATACATTAGAACTTAAAAACCACATTCAGTATGCTTTATAAGCTTACTTATTAAAGATTATTATCCCTAAATTTATCCTTAAATTGTCAAGAGAAAAATGAAGCAGAGCTCAATGAACATGGAGAAGAAGAGATTAATCTAATTAAATGAGAAAGCAGTGAAAGTATGCGGGCGAGGTGAGGGTGGGTGAGTAGCTTTTAACACAGGCCTCGTCTGAATGAAGCTCTGTATATAAACTTCTTTTCATATCTACTGCATATCTGGCAGCAGAGTGATGGTTTGAGGCGTGTTTGATACCTCAGACCCTAGAAGACTTATAGCCATTTAGGCAACCACGTGTTCCATACTGTTCCAGTGTAATTTACAGCTAAATCTTACGTGGTGATGTAGGTCAGATCCGACAGGCCCAGGGCCAGCAGAAGAAAGAGCCATCAGAAAGGACAATCTTTTTCTACCCAAAACAGACCAAAGATACTTGGAAGACATGAAATCAGATTAGCAGAGAATGTGTGTTAAACGTGAAATGCCACAACAGTAATTTGTTTGTGTTAAAGACGTGTTTCAGTGCATTTTGCAGTTGACACTCCATGTTCATAAGAGAACAATCTATGTTTATACATGCATGTATGCACAGAGACACACACTTTCATGCACGTACAGACACACACTTCTCACACAGCCCTTTTCACATCATTTTTGATTTGATGAAATTCAGATCAGCATTTAATTAGAGAGAGAGAGCATAATATATAGTAATATTATAGGCCGGCACCATCGCCACCAGCTTAATCCCCTGTTTCACTCTGCAGCCTGCAGTCGCACTTTGGTACTGTATACCCAGAATGCACTGCTTTCACATCACCCCAGCCTGAATCACATCTCCGGCTAAAGCCGAGCGGGCGAGATTGACTTTAATAAAGGATCTCCTCCTTGGACATGTGTTCATATCTTTCTAAAGCTTTGAAAAAGTCCACCTCCGTCAAAAGCCCACCCACCCCCCACCCCCCACCCCTCCCAGCCGATTATTCTTTCTTCCATCACCTGAACCTTGGAAACCAACCACAGAGAATCAGGCGGGAATTCACAACGCCGGCGTACCAAATGTCCTCCTTTTCCTGGCCTGTGTAAAGCCTGCTAACCCTGGGGCGCTAAAACACATTTTGGTGCAAGGCAGTCGGGCCAACGGTGGTCCAGTGGCTAAGGCCAGTGCTTCCAAAGGTTTGAATGTGATCGACTGCCCTTTGACACATCCTGTCCCCATCTTCTCAGTACAGTCTGTACGCCTCAGGCTCCTGTACAGCAGGCAAAACAAAAAAAACCTCACGCTAATAAAAAAGCGTTTCCTCCTCGGGAGGGAAAAACAGCGGCTTTTCTGCGCTTCCGAGGATCAGTTTTAACAGCTGGGACACGCGGGGAGGCTGTCAGCCAGCCGGGCCCCTCGCTCGTCAGAGGAGGGGGCGAGCAGCCATGTGACCGTGGTCCAGGGAGGATTGGGGGGAGGCGAGCTCTAATTGAGCGCAACCTGTGCCTGCCCATGCAAGGTGCCCAATTACGGCGGGTCCGTTTGAACAAACGTCTTTTTTACTCTCTCTCTCTTTCTCTCTCTTTCCCTCCTCTCTCCCCCCCACCCCTTCAAGTGCTTTGGAAAGGATCCTTGCCAGACTAATGATATGACAGCGAAATGAATAAGAAAGGGGAATACAGCACCCCGGCCTCCACTCCAAGGCTTAAATGAGAGGGTCACAACAGCTGCCTAAGTTTCTGCCTTTCCTGAAGAAGAAGAAGAAAAAAAAACGATGCGCGGAACAGCTCCGTGGACGAAGCTACGCGCCGCTCGCTGGGCCTAAATGATTTATGAAAAGACTCGGCTGGGTATCGATCCCAGGATGGCTCCGCGAGCCCGCGGTCCGCTGCTCCGGGTTTTCCCCTCTGGCTCGAGACGCATCCCGAACCGGACGGCGCGCGTTCGGCACGTTGTTTACAGAGGACTACCTAGCGCGTGCCGTTAAACAGCCAGTCTGCTTCGCTTCACCGCAAGCGGCTTAACCTGACGGGGGCTCAGATTTATGCCCTGGGATTTGTGGATTTCATAATCTGTTGTAATAATAAGACCTCTAAGTGCAGCAGCTCTTCAGCGAAAGAGGCCGAATGTAATATTCATATCATACGAATAAAAATGATTGACGCGCAACCTACCTGAACATTACCGCTTCGCGTGTCGGGCCCTAAGCACAGTGCTCATTCTTCATTTAGTACAATAACACAGCACACGCAATACACAGGCGTGGGAGGAGAGACCCTATAGACACTTGTTTCAAACCAAATGTAATGTTTTACTAAGGATAACAACATCACCTAGCATTGACACTCTTGATGGTTCACAGTGACGGGGCAGCACATGGCATCTCCATCTATTCTGGCATTCGCCTCATTCTCCCTCTCTCCAAATATTATGCCTCACACCATTCACTCATTTGAGATGAGCTGCTAGCTAATTGGACCATTTTAACAGCATCTTTTTCCTCCCACCACACCGGGGTGCGTCCGCCAGAGCAGACAAGCGTTGGCCGTCCCAGAGAATTGCTTTGTGTTTTAGCCTGCAATGCTCCGGGGATGTGCTAGTGCTACACTGCTTTAACACGCCAGCGCTGAGTTGCGCACGGACGGATTAAGGCATGTGGGCGCTAGCTAGCTAGCTAATCAGCTGTATTTATAGCTGGAGGTACGCCCTTGGGTAAAGGGACTGGATTAAATCAAACATGTTTGCGGTGAAGCACTGGGAACGCGGTGCTAAGGAAGGCGGGTACTTTCACTGCACTGAGAGTAGCCACACGGTCAAAAACAGTGCGCCCACGTGGACAGGTAAAGGTATACGGCAGAATCGTCCGCGGATACCAAATATATGAATAAATAAAATGGGGCTCGCACGGTGGCGCAGGGGATAGCACTGTTGCCTCACAGCAAGAAGGTCCTTGGTTTGAATCCACGCCAGGGGCCTTTCTGTGTGGAGTTTGCATGTTCGCCCTGTGTCTGCGTGGGTTTCCTCCGAGTACTCCCACAGTCCAAAGACATGCAGGTTAGGCTAATTGGAGGCCCATAGGTATGGTGTGTGTGCCCTGCGATGGATTGGCGACCTGTCCTGGGGGATATTCCTGCCTTGCCCAATGCATGCTGGGATAGGCTCCAGCCCCCCTGTGATCCTGACCTGTAATAAGCGGGTTAGATAATGGACGGATGGATAAATAAAATGCTTTGGCGTGTTCTATCTAAACACCTACGAGCTATCAAAACCGCATTAGTGTTTCGTTATAATTCCGCTGCAGATGAGACGCCGTTCCCATTCCTCTCTCAGACGCGCGCGTGAGTCTCGCCCTTGCTGGGCGTTATTTCTGTTCACAGCCAGAGGTTGCGTGTGATCAGACTGCGAGCTAGATTAGGGCTCCCTTCAAACTCGCTGGCGCAGTTGGCGGATGCTTTTGAAACACTTGACACTGCATGAAAATCTGAATTAAATAAGTAAATGCTGACAAAGGAAGGCAGCTGTGATACATCTGCGATGTTGTTTCATTTTTAAAAAGTGCCTATGGTAAAATAGCCTAGCAAACATTTATAAAATATTTATAACATGGCTGTTTATGTTTATATGTTGCATAAAAACCAAGCAATGGGCGTGGAATTGGTGCACGTGTGGCATAGCCAATTAAACACTTTTCTTGGGGTTCATTTTTATAAAGTCTGGAAAATTAGTACTTTGAAAATTATACCTGGCCAAAGTTTGACGGCATGCCGTGCTTACTCCAAAAAAACATGCTTCTCAGATTTTTGAAAGCTGGGTGCGTCCAACACTTTATTTGGTTTTAATTTGTTCAGGGAATATGTCCACATACATGACTTGACACATGATTTTACTGGCTAATAACCTCCAGTAATGTCAATATCAATTTAAAATAAATCAAAGCTTTTATTCATTGGAAGAGTTACCTACATTACTGTCGCTTTATATTTTAAATAAGTGGCTCTCATACCGCTATAAATCTTAGGTGAAATTCAAAAGCGATCTAGACGGCGGTAATGGGCATCTCGTTAGAACATTCATTATCTTTTTTGTGCACCAGCGTTCCGAACAGTACATGGCCTTCCCAGTGCACTGCTATCTTTAGCCTCTTCTGCAAACTGATTGGTTTTGCTCTGGCCTGCTTTTAGTCTTGCTGACTTTCCCAAATTTCTACTTTTTAGGAACAGTGATAAAAGTTAAGACATGTTTTCTGTTTAATACCCGCCTTTTTTAAAATCAGTGATAATAAGGAGCCCAATATGGCATACCTGCATTATGCTGCTTCTGGTTTCATAACTTTGGGTGGCAGGGCAGTACAAAACTGTTTGCATCTCTGAGCATCTACTGCATGCCTTTGCTGTGTGTTCACCATTAAAATAGTCACTGTGTTTTCCAGTTCTGACAACGTTACATTTTTGCATCAAAGCATGAAGCAAACCAAAATAAAATGGTACGTAGGTGTCTGGATGTCTCTGACAAAAAAATAAATAAATAAAACAAGGGTGAAAGAGATGAAAACTGCTATTGGAGGAAAAATCTAAACATAATAATAATAATAATAATAATAATAATAAGTTTATAGCTAGCTTTGTTTATAGGTAGCTTTCTGCCTGTCCACTGCATCTCCAAGCAAATGAACATGTATCATTAATTTAACAGTCTCTACCCCCCTCTACTCTTGTTCCATTAGCTGAAGCCAGCACAGCTAGAGAACAAGGCACAAGGGAGCATTAGACCTAAAGAGCCATTGTAGAATTACTGTACATGGTATTAGCCATGCCAGATAAGTTCACTCACCTTTTCCTTAATGCTTTTTCCTCTCTTTAACCCCCCAGCATTGAATACCCGGTCATGGCCATGCTATAACGATCATCACAACCTCCATTGTGGATTCAGGTGAGTGTAGGGAAGCATTGTGCTCTCCTCCTTTCTGATGACAATTCATTTCCTGAATTCACTGAATTGAAATGGAATTGATCCCAACCCTGCCTTAGAATTATCTTTTTTATTTTTTATTATCCATCCATCCATTAACTAACCCGCTTATTCCTGGTCAGGGTAAGGGGTGGGGGGTGGACCATATCCCAGAAAGCATTGGGTGAGAGGCAGATATACATACATCCTGGACAGGTCGCCAATATCCATCGCAGGGCCCACACACCATGAACTCATGCACCCATGCACTCATTCCTACTTGGCAATTCAGAGTCTCCAGTTACCCAAACCTGCATGTCTTTGGACTGTGGGAGGAAACCGGAGTACCCGGAGGAAACCCACACGGACACAGGGAGAACATGCAAACTCCACACAGAAAGGCCCTCGTGTGGGATTCAAACTCGATACCTTCTTGCTGTGAGGCGACAGTGCTGTCCGCCCTATGCTTCTATTGTTACAATTATTATTAGAATAATTATTTATTTCAAAATTTTTTGTTTAACTTGTAAAAACAGTTGAGTGCTGCCATTTGAATGCTGTTGTCCAGAGAAACATCAGATTGAATATCGCAAATCCTTATAAACTTATTATATTCCAACTAGTGAAAAGTAAAGATTTTGATACTAAGGCTGGGATTCAATCAACATTTGTTGTGAACTTTGACTACCAATTAAAAGCAAGCATTTTTTCTTCACAGCAATCACTAAAACTGACTTGCTGAACTGAAATTGAATACAGGCCTCAGACTCCTGGGCAATCCAAGCATACACCAAGTCAGTGATTATACTGCAACACATCTATAAACACTTTAAAAAAAGTACAAAAATTGTATAAATACAGCCAACAAAACTCTCCCTGGGTTTTTATCACCCTTTGAAATCACACAGAGAATTTTAAAACAAAAATGTTCCATAGTATTTATCTATGAAAGCACCAAGGCTTTCACATGTTTAACTGAAACACAAATCCACACAGAGCTGCATTCACTATCAATCTGCCACACATGGCTGGACCTCATGTTCATAATCCTAAATGCTCCTGTGAATTTACACTCTACTGCACAAGTAATATAAATGATGAATGGGCCTGGCATTGTCACCGTTTTCTGCATTAGTACATGTGCAATTTAAGAAGTTAACATGCAAAGGGCATTTGCTCTGCGGTAATTAACCATTAATTCATATATCAGATATTAGCATTTAAACTGAGGATCCAGTGTTCATTTATATTATTCATGAACTATAATGCACATTCCTTTTATAGTCTTCCTTACAAGGCCAACAAACACAAACTGAATAACCTAAAGAATTGTTATTCAGCAGAATTGAGTATCATAAGTTATCATAAGGTGGTCTTCCCGGGTGGAAAAGGTGTTAAAAGCGCTGTATGTTTTCATTTACAAAGCTGTACTTGGACCATCACATCTTTGTACATGGAATCCTTTCCACCGTAATTCTTATAATCTCTGCTCTCAATTCTTGATTATATTCCAGATACCAAGAATTCCTCGCACCTTGTTCCTGGAACAACCTCCAGAAAATATTTAAATATTTTTATTTTGTATCTGTTATTGTATATTTTTTATTCATACTGAGCACTTGCCCAAGTCTCCCCTATAAGAGATTATATTTAAATGGGATTTTCTAGTTAAATACAAGTTAAATAAAGGTTCATCCAACCAAATTTACCAAAAGGATGCAAATCAGTCACTGCAAAAGTAATGTCCACGCCTGGTTTCCACTTATTAAAAATGACTTTTATAAAGCTAAGAAAAGCATAAAACGCAAAGGATTTCGTTCCTGCGCGTTTACGTTCATTTTTCAGTCAGTTATCTTTCAATAACACACTGGCTGTTTCTTTTTCTTCGGTTATAGAGTTTGGAAGGCAACCAGCTCAAAGGGTGCGTTTAAATGAGTGTTGTAGGAATTCTCTGGCTGAAGGTCATCTCCTTATGTGTGATGGAAAGCGCTGTCTCTCCTCCCAGGGCCTGACACACTACTACACGGAAGAGAGAGCTGTCCAACCGAGTTAAGGGCTTTTTACACGGGACAGACGCCTGGTCTTCATTCATTTTCAATGAGAGGGGAGTGGGGAAGCAGGGCGGGGCGGGGCGGGCGGGGCGGGGCGGGGCGGGGCGGGCGGGGCGGGCGGGCGTACTGGCAGAGAGCGACGGGAGCACGTTCTCGGAAAAAAAAAAAGTTGCCTTTGTGCCAGTATTGTGCACACGCCCCCCCACCCACCTACCGAGGAAGATTGCCCAACAAATGCCTTCCCCCTTAAGTATGTGTACTAAAACATGTAGGCCTACATATATCACTCAAGTGTACTTTTTCTCATCAACTTGTAGCTTTGAAACCACCTGATGGATCGTTGTTGAACTTGAAGAGAACATTATTGACGGAGAACATTTAGGCAGGATATGTGGATTTTCAGCCCACCTGATCAACCCATGGATGAGAAAACAAAATTGTTTCTGACACAGAAATGACCTGCTACCCTTACTGTAAGGGTGCTACCATGCACATATAATGCAGAAAATCTGAGCGAATGGGCCTATTTTTAGTTAAGTTCTGTAACCTGATGTTTTTCCCCGAAATTCCTGCGAAAACACTGACACCGTGAACTCCATTATCCAGCAAAAACATAAACAGGCTACTTCACTCTTGCATTTCCACAGGCCAACAAAAGCATTTTCATGGAAAAGTGATCCTATCTACTGCAGATTTTTAATGCATTGAACACTACAATGTAAAATAATTATGGCTCGAGTGAGAAACAGTGACATTTATAGGCCGAGATAAACCTTCTGTACATACATTTAATTTAACATAGCATTCACATTTTAAATGTGGTAAGATTCAATTGAGTGTAAGAATACTTCAATTATATTCAATAATTGAAGTATTCAATTTATATATTTATATCCTTAAATTTTGTAAGTTGATTTATTCCACAAACAAATAAAAAATGGGGAAAGTTCTGGATTCACTTGGAGTAAACATGGCACCCCAACACAAATCTGGCTTTAATTTTCAATTACTTTTTTCCCCCCAGATAGGCACCAAGAGACCACGACACTGATGGATTAAATATGGAAGATATTCAAGGGTAAGTCCAAGTGCATTCTGGGTAGTGTGTGTGTGTGTGTGTGTGTGTGTGGGGGGGGGGGGGGCAGTCGTAAGTGGTACATGAACAGGCTGAACATATGTCAGTACTGCCATAAAGCCAATGGGATTACATCAACCAAGCAACCCGCTAGTTGGACTACAATAAATGCAATTCACAGCAGTGATTTTCAAAAAGATATAAGTACATTTTGCCATATATTGTTGCAATATCTTGGGAATATATTTTATTTCAATATATCTATATGTTCCAGTTGTGCAAGCGATACATTTTTGTGCACAGTGCATGTCAGTGTACTGTCAGCTCTGAACAGAAGCCACCGGTGAAATGTGCAGTGAAGTAGGTTCAGTCACAGTTTTATTATAAAACCGCAGCCAAGGTCTTACCCAATGTTCCGAGCTCTGTAATTTGCAGATGGAGAGCGCTCAAAAAGGTGAAAATTGATGAACTGATACAGGCAACCGCTTCGTCATGGCAAATCAGCCGTGACTAGCGTGATACTGCTTGGGTAACCCCTGACCTGAAATTTAACGCGGTGTTCAGCCTGTTTCACAGTTAAACAGAGAGAGAGAGAAGCTGGTGGTGAGCCCAGCCCCAACTGAATCTGGACTACCAGGTGTGCGGACAGGTGTGCGGACAGGTGTGCGGACAGGTGTGCGGACAGGTGTGCGGACAGGTGTGAGTGCAGGTGTGTGGGAGATAAAACCATAAAGAGCACAGCTGAGCCGAGGTAAGGTGCACAGAGTGATCGGTCGTGACAGCGCCAATGTAGGCCAACACGGGGGAGTTCAGACACGAGGTCACGGAAACCATCCATGTGAATTTGCATTCAAAAAACGACAGGTCCTAATACACAGCCCAGATGCACAGGCCAGTAAACACCTGACGAGCAATCGCCAGGTTATGAACAATGTTGTGATGGATAAATATACCTTAACACACACCCCCCTTCACACTTGAGAAAAATACCGGTTTTCAGAGAATTCCCACGTGTACTGTAATCTTCCACTATATTGCATAAGGACAGAACTTAGAGCTAAATGCATGTTGCTACATCATCAGCATAATAAATACAACATACACCAGTTGAATCGTTATTCCACAAGAGGAAATATTTTCAAGAATCATAACAATTCAAACTTCAACATTTCAGCACAATGCCCCGCTGTTACTTTCAGATAATTCATTAGCATCACTAAAACATAAACTCACCATCTGTCATATTTTACTACAGTAACTCACCAAAAGTAGTTTTGCAATGTAAATTAATTATAATATAATAACAATAAAATAATATACTATAAAATAGTAATAGTACTACTATAAAATATTTAAAAAGACAACATAAGCACCGGTTAGATTCACATCCTTCCTAAAAAAATTATATTCTGTTTATGAAGAACTAGAGAAGAAATTGTAGTAAAATGTGAAAAAGAGGCCTGGGTGATTGTGTTTGAAATGATAAGCACGTCTGCAGAAAGCGCACAGCCCTGAGAGCGATCTGAAAACCACTGAAGGGTCCCTCACCTCCCCATCCTTGCTCTTCTCTTTATTTCTGCTGGAGCTCCTCCCATTGCTGGCCGTCTCTCTGGCCGGCACCACGGAGATCTGATGGACAGGCATAGTACAAGAAACGGAACTTTCCGGAATTTCTTATTTTTTGACACCGTCTCCAGCTCCTCACTTCATTGTTTTCACCACGATGTCCACTTCCGTTCTATCAATGAAATGGGGAAGAAAAACAGGTAAAAAGTCAACTCAGCTCAACCGTAGACTTTGAAGAAAGAAAGCACCGTTGTCATTTCTTACAACAACAACAACAAAAAAAGATCATAAAAAAGTATAGTAGGGTCAGAAAACGTTATTCCTGTGACATGGCGGGTTTACCGCCGCTCTTAATGTGACTGAACCCTGCAGCCAGAGTTCCCACACCCCTCCCCCGCCCCCGCCCTTCCTCCGGCAACCTGCGACTACCCAGCGCCTAATAACTGTCATGGTAACCGCGGACCTCGCATTAGCCCGCCGTGCTACGCGTGCCCGTATTAGACGCCGGTGCTCTGGCCCGCTGTGGTGTGCTCACATGGCGCGTACACAGGAGGCTTGAGGGGCTTACTTTAAAACCCAAATCCCATCACATCCTTCTTGGGGAAGGCCGACAGGACGTTGGTGTAGCTCATGTACGCCTAATCTGATTAGCCGAGAGTCACTCCTAAACCTCTGCCAGGAAGTCCCGCCCCCGCCCCCCGCCCCCCACCCCCACCCCCACAGACAACAGGGGAAGAGATGGATTATGACCAGCCGGCGTGGTTCTGGCCCGACCAATCAGCACCTCACACTGATGAATAAATTAAAATATTTAGGCCTAGATTTAGACATGCCGGTGACACTAATCTTGAAGAGTCAGAGGTTTATACGGTATAAAAAAACATCTCTGGGGCTGTTTGTATTGTACAGATGACTCACTCAGAGATGACTGTCACCTGTCAATCACTCACTCCGAACTGACAAACGATGCCTGGCGGTTTACTATGTATCTGTGTATTATTATTTCTGCGATACAGTCCCCTCATGCACCAACAAGTTAAGCTTTACCAGAGCAAAATTCTCAGAATTAATCCACTCTTAAAAGGAACACTGCGGTGTACATACAATGTTACATCACAGAGGTAGCTATGGGTTACGCAGCCACGGGTGACACATTCGTTTGCCTAATTTTCTTCCCGGTTATGTGTCACTGAGAGGATTACTACAGAAGTACGTGTGACCACAATGTGACCTTTTCAAAGGAAGCTGACCATTCGCCAGCCGTTCTGGGAAAAAAAACTATTTCACAACACGGCGTCATGCAGCACATTGGAACGTATCAGAACTAACCCGATCGCAACTGCAACTGCAACTGCACGCAACGGAGGCACACTGAAAAAAAAAGTGTCTTAACAAGCGTTTTAGTCTCGTAATGAGACTTAAAAGATTTTTTTTTTTCTCTCAAGCCAAAAATATATTCTTGTTTAAAGTTGTTATTTTCTTGACAAGTGAAATTTTCTTACCCCATTGGCAAATCTTGAAATGAGTCAAACTGTCTCACATCAATGCCAATATGTTTGTCTTATTTAGCAAAAAGGTAACAGAAATAAGATTTTAAGTCTAAATATAATACTACAATACTTGACATTGTCTTATTTTTTGGTTTTTGCATGGCGCTGGCATGTAGCTGTGAATAGGACACCTGACAGAGCAACGCTGACATGTTGCTGACAGCCGTTGGTGACATCGCCCCCCCCCCACCAACCTGAGCCCCCTCCTGTATGACAGACTCTGCGAAAACCCCTTCCATTTCACTACAACATGGATACTCAAATCCGGCCCTGGGTTTCCTTGCTCCCAGGTAATTAACTGAACAATTAGTGCGACTGATTGGCCAGACTGTCTCCACACCTGACTCCCAGGTAAAGGGAGGGTGGGAGACCAGCAGTTTTCAGCCCTCGAAGACCGTGATTTGAGTAACAGGCCACTATAATCAACAAATGGCTCCTAATTCAGGCACTTCTCCATGTTGCCATCGTATCGTGGACATTTCTTAAGGAGGCTGAAAAAAAAGCCCATAAACTTTAAAGGGATAGTTCGGAATTTTGGACATAATGTCGCAATTACGACTTACCCATGATGTAGTTGATTGATGGAAACCATTTTCAGCTAATTCCATGCTGTCCCTTCTTTTGGACATACACACGTTGCTAATGCTAGCGCAACTCTATGGCAACCGGTAGCATCCACTACCAAACGCACTTAAACACTCCACAGTGCACCCAAAGCAAATAAAATATGACGTAAGTCGTAATTGAGACATTATGTCCAAAATTCCGAACTATCCCTTTAAGTTTCCCAAAGGCAGAGCTGATGCAGTGTGGGGAATCCATGTTCTCACGCGATTTTCAGTGAGTACCCTCAGCTTTGTGTGAAAATCTGGGTGGGAACTGATTTCCTTTTGATTTTTACAAAAACATAAATAGAGAAAGCTTTATTAGTGAAGTGGTTTGTTCCACAATCCTGATTAATTCATAAAAGCTGTGAACAAAGCTGAGGGGCTGAAGACACTGTGTGAAAACTGTCTTTAATTACACCATGACACTCGTCCCAAGTACACATCCGACACCCTGCTGAGCACAGCTCAATTCAATCTCTCTCTCTCTCTGTCTCTCTGTCTCTCTGTCTCTCTGTCTCTCTGTGTCTCTCTGTCTCTCTGTCTCTCTGTCTCTCTGTCTCTCTGTCTCTCTGTCTCTGTGTCTCTCTCTCTCTCTCTCTCTCTCTCTCGGTACACTTGGAGGTGAAACGACAGGTCCATGCAGGACCCGCGGACGTCAGCATACGTTTTTTGGCGACTATGAATTGGCCTTAACGCTTCATGCATAGCTTCTGCAGGCAGGCTGCGGGCATCTCGCTGACCTGATGGGGGCGCTACTGTGCGATGAGACACTGACGTTTCCGCCAACTGAAATCCCTCCGATCCCCGGGAAATGCCACGCCTATTTATGCACCAGCCTGGCACAGGGGCATTTAATTATGCACTGGCACTGTCTGGATTTTAAACCCAGAACATGGTGCCCATCCACACACTGGAACAGAGTCTTAACAGATACCAGACCGTGGGGTCCATCCACACGCTGGAACAGAGCCTTAACAGATACCAGACCGTGGGGTCCATCCACACACTGGAACAGAGCCTTAACAGATACCAGAACATGGGGCCCATCCACACACTGGAACAGAGCCTTAACAGATACCAGACCATGGGGCCCATCCACACACTGGAACAGAGCCTTAACAGATACCAGACCATGGGGCCCATCCACACACTGGAACAGAGCCTTAACAGATACTAGAACGTGGGGCTCATCCACACACTTAAATCAGTTTTCAATAGAGTGCATCTGCACTGCATTACCACGGCAACACTGTGGCTACATCATCACACTCCACACGCTACAGGAACCCAGAGAATTACAGGGTTCTATCTGTCATTTCTACAGTTCTGAGATATTGAGCTTTAAAGTTCTTGTCATTTAATTGGTTTTTATCACTTAGAACTTCCTAAACACTGGAATTACACCCAGATGTTATTAAAGGTTTTTACATTTTTAACGCCACACACACGTAAAGAATGATAAGTACAGTATTTATTTGTATACATTTTATATTTGTTTCAGATTTTTCCGTTTGGTAGCTAATTGTACCCCGACTTCTTCAAGGCTTGGCTCCTCATGCCCCCGAACCGCCCAACCGTGATTCCAGCACTACTCAGGGGCCTCTATTTGCGCAACGATTCTGCCCGCCGAGTCCCGCCCACCGCGGGAGCGGCCGCCCAATTTGCCACGCCTTCAAGTCGCCGGCCACACTCGGATCCGGCAGGACCCAGCCGCGAACCCTGGCCCTCGGTGTGCAACTGCATTGACTCAAAGGCCGATGCTTTTTAAAAAAATTTTCTTCTTTTATTAAATTTTTTTCTTTCTTTCTTTTTCTTTTCTTTTTTTCTTTTCTTTTAGCATGCTAATGCTTTTACTGCTGTGCCACCATGGCGCTATACAACTCATTTTTGAGAAAAATGTCACTTAGACCCCTGTAATTCTCATGTCACGCACTACAGTCACTGCGCCTCCATTCACAGGCAGGGTGACTGAAATAGGTGGGCATGTAGAAAAGGTAAATTTGCATTACGCTGCATTCATTTAGCAGACGCTCTTCCCCCAGAATGACTCACAATGCCAGAGAGCCTACATGCATGCACACCTGATTTATATCAGCAACACCGGCTAACAACATCCCCGAGGCCAGCTAGCGTAAGCGTAGCATCAGTAAAGCGCTAATGCAAGCTAACCGAGCCCACCCAGAATCTAAATGTGAATCTTTAAATCTAACGGTACGAGCGGCGGGGGGCGGCAGGAGATAGCGGGTGAAATACGCCCGCGCCCTGGAAGCCTCTCTACCCTGCGGCTACGCGGGAGAGAGGACTCTGCGACACACACCAGGGCTCGCCTCGTCTCATTACAAAAACATCAGACACCGGCCTAACGGGGGGGCAATGGCCGTCTGCCTGTCGATCCCCCACCCCCCCCCCCCCTTACCCCGCATGCAAATATGCAGGATCATTTCTAAAAATATATTTTCATTGCTGGCTGTGCAGTGGTACATGATTAAACATCTGCGTAAGATAAAAACGTATACAGAGAGGGAGGGCAAAGATGTAGCCAATGTACTCTGTTAGCATGGCAGGCAGCTTGCAGCATATAGAGCATTGATATGTAAGTGCAGTCCAGGGATAGCCACAATTCTCAAATTCTCCATTGCTAGTATGGGTATTTATTGTAGAAATTTAGGCTGACAGCAGTATTCAACACCTGTATACAACATTGCCTGGACCAGTAACTTCCAGATAAAAGTTAGTTTCCCTACATCTGCACCACACTTCAGCCCAGTAGCCAGAACAGTTAAACAAAATTTAAAGAGGAAGTTCATTTTAAGTAATATTTTAATACCCCCATGTAGATTCAAAAGACATTGAAAAACACATTGTCATTTTTAGGGTGCCTAAACTACAAAGATTACGGTAATTAATGCTTGCGCATATTAAGGTTCCGTTTCTCATGCTGTTAAATTCCGTCTCATTTTCGTTTCAACCAATAGAAAAGTGAGGAAGACTGCCACGCCGAAGACTTGTAGATGCGCTTAGTAAAGTAAGTGCAGGTGGTTGGAGCTGGTGCTAGATACTAAAGAGCGAAAATAATGCTGTGTTCATACTGCACACTGCTATACGGACACATATACAGTAACACCATATACAGTAAATACACATTGTAGGCAGGTTAGTATACGCCTTGGTGTCATACAGATGCTTCTGGACCCGTTTTGTTCCCATCCTCCAGATTTATCAACAGACCAAACTGAGTAACATGAACAGTACAGAATCTCTCTTTCACTCCTTTTTCCACAGTGTAATCTCTCCGGCTACGGCTTTCATTTGTTTATTTTCCCTAAAAAGTCAAGAGTGTTTATTTATCTTAACCTGTCTGTAGCCCACACTGGGTGTGAACACAACTCGTGTGACTTGCTGCGAAATAAGAAAATCATTTAGTCGATAGTTCCTTTCCATCCCTCCTCTGAAGATGAAGGCTACACTTACAAACTAATTTATGTCTTTGTGATAAATCTGCAGACAGTCCAACCGAGAGGGTCCTAAAAAAAATAGTGATTGATGGTGACATTATGGCTCAACGTTCATAATGCATCAAGTGACAGCCAATGTCAATAGACAAGACTCGCTGTTCCCATCCATAGCGGATAGTGCACAAGAATATTTAAGTTTACTGTAGAACAGCATCTTACAATGGATCTTACAATTTATACTACCATAGAAACCAATAATGTATGAAGTAATCATTGATTAATATCATTCTATTAAATTAACTAATAACCTTTTTTTTTTTTCAAACAACAGCAACATAGAATTCAAAGATACAGTTTTCAAAGATATAGCTTCACATCACTCATACAATGGAAATACAGCAACACCAGGGCAGCTGTACGTTCGCTGGATCCTCTTGTTTACCAGACAGAGAAAACATAACGTCATTTTCAGAAATACTTTCTGGTTCCTGCTCTTTAACTGCTATGCTGCATATTAACAGGCAGAAGTCACTCCTTAGCCAAGCACATTACTGGCAACAGTGGATATAAGCACTTATTTCACATAAAATACTACAGTATTAATATATTGTATCAATAAACCATGAACAAAATTCCATTTTTGATTTCTTATTTGAGACTATGTGTGGAGCATTGCAACGAGGCAAGTTTCCAGTGTGATTGTGTCTCCAATCTCTCGATCAATAACACTTGACAGCTGTAAAAATACGATAGTGGAGCCAGCCTCCGTTGAAGCCTGTGTATGACTCCAGAGTATTGTGCAACACGTGCGGTTTTTTCAGCCCAAACGTAATTAAGAGTGCGAATCCCAAGGACTTTTGGGATTACAAATCCTAAACTATTTTCTGTTGCCTGGTGACTGGAGATAGAATTAACACTACATATATATATATATATATATTTTTTTTTTTTTCAGCAGAATATGCTTCTTGAGGGAACTCATTTTTATGGTTGAGAAACTCCTCACTTCATGTCAAAAAATGGGTATATTAAAAAGCAGGTAGATTTTTTTTATTTATTATGAGAATAGGAATTCTCTCCAAAAATACTTGGCAGGTATGCGGTCTTCATTGATATAACCAGTTACTTTAGATGTTGGTTTCTACACTTGGAAACTGCTGACTGACATGCACATATCATACAACAAAACCGCCTACATGTGGTACAATTAACCAATCCAAATGCAATTCCTCCACCCTTACAAGAATTATATGAACAAATATAGAAATTTTAAATGCCCTGCTGTGAAACATATTTATCATTACTATTATGGAAAATGCATATATTTTCAATATATTTCAGTAAATACAATTTCTGTAAGATCAGAATGACTAAGTCACACAGGCATAGGGCATCCAGTACAATACACAGACCCGACACAAATTAAATTCCATTCAAATTAAATAATCAATACTCTACTTCTAAAACCGTGAGCTTTTCTTTTGATTTTTATCTATGTTGAATTTTCTCTTAGTTCCACAGCACTTAAAATGTGCTGTAGGGTAGCCCTGCAGCCATATACATTTTCAGTTGACAATCAGTTGGGGTATAGCGGTTAGTGAACTGGGCATGTAACTCTGGTGTTATGGGTACAATGTCCCATGTGGGATGCCGTAGTACCCTTGAGGAATGTACTTCAGCTGAACTCCTTCAGTGATTACCCAGATAGTGTATATGGACTGTATGCAAAACAACGTAATCTGTGTAACTCACTCTGTATAAGAGCGTCTGCTCAAGGCCTAAAATTAAAATCATTTCATTGCTCTAAACCACGGGTGTACAATCTTACCCGAAAAGGGCCGATGTGGGTTCAGGTTTTTTGCTTTAGCCCAGCACTAAGACACCTGATTCTACTTATTAATGTCTTGACTGAAGACTGTAATTAATTAATTCCTTGAATCAGGTGTCGTAGCGCTGGGCTGGAACAAAAAACCCACATCAGCCCTTTTTGGATAAGATAGAATGATTTCCTTTCCCAAGCCCACCTGCTTTTACGCTCCCAGTGCTTCTCCACTGTGGGCGGGCCTCTCCAAAGCCCGTTCCAAAGACATGAAAAACCATCCAAACAACCCTACTGCGGCGTTATCGGCATTCTCGTAACTCCTCTGCAGTCTTTGGAGCAGAGAGGGAAAGCCGCCACAGTTAAAGGAAGATCGAAAAACGACTTATGGATCCCACAAGCCACCGAGATAACCTCCTGACCTCTGTGTCCCAATATAGCCATAGAGAGGGGAATAACAGCACAACAGAATTTGTGTCAGCTTTAAACTCATGCAAATATATTTAAAAAGTACTTTTAGTCAATTGTACACGGTATTTAATTCCAATAATAATCTCAGAATGCCCTAAATTTTGTCGCAGACCGCTTCATTTCATAGTTGCAGTTATCTTACCTCCTGGCGTACCTGTTCCATTTTATAAAAGCGTCACAATGTGATGTGAAAGGGCACAAATGAAGCCAGACCCCTGAAGGCTCCAAAGCGTTCGGGGAGTTAGCTGAAGACAGGGATATTTTAGAAATATTTTGGGGAAGAAAAATCAAAAGCGCCTGGCAACACTGCTGGCTTTCCATCTCCTCTTCATCAAGGCCAGTCATCTTTTTTCTTTATTTTCCTTCAAGTTAATTTCTTTCACTGTGATGACACAGCATTTATAATACTTATATATATATATATATATATTTTTTTTTTATAATTGCCTTCGATGTACTCTCTTCTGTGTTGGCTCCAAGCTTCGTGCTTTCAGGTCAGATCGGTTCATTTCTAGATTTGATTAATAAGCTGACATTTGTGTTTCCCTGCGCTGGAAAATCTCACTCAGAGGTTTTCTCATTAGCCCCGTAGTGCCATTCTCTGTCACGGTAAACACCATTCACCTCGCCCAGGGAGCTCTAGAACCCCTCAGCTTCAATATAGGCATTGCTTTATTTATTTTTTATTTTTTATAAACAGGTTTACATCAAAATTGGCACCATAAAGGCAACCCACCAGTAGAAGTACCTGCTTCATACATAGCCCCCTCCCAAAATATAAACAAATAATATTAATCAGAATAAAAATAATAATATTAGTAAACAGCATGCCAAATAGAATAAAAAAATAAAATAAAATATAATAAATAAATAAATAATTGTATACAATCACAATAGATAAATTAATACAAATGAAACAAGTTCTGCAGTATATTCAGTCATCTAGTCCACAGTACTATAAGGTGATAACACAGGCATTTTAACATGAGTACATTTCACAAAGGCCTAGGTAAAGCTCTCTTCCATTTTGCTGGGTACTAAGTCTGACCCTTCTGGAGAGTTTACCTAAGTTCTGATGGTAGGTAATCTAAGACAGGTTCCCAAATCTTAAGAAAGAAACTTTCATTATCTTTAAGCAAACAACTTATTCTTTCATGAGGCAGGACATTGAAAATCTCCCTGTACCAGATTGTTACGTTTCGAGGCTTGTCCTTAATCCAGTTTAACAGTTTACATTTACGAGCAAGGAGAAGTAATCTGTCCAGCAGTTTGTATTGTATGTGAGGTAGTGCAGCTTCCTTAGAGGGTAAGCCTAGGATAAATAGACCAGGATCTTTCCTTATGGTGGTCTTAAAGATACCACTGAGCTCCTGAGCAATGTGGCTCCAGTATCTACTAATTAATCTACACTCCCAGAAAAAGTGAAAACGAGTCCCAAGGTCTGTTTTACACTTATTGCAAATGGGAGATATAAGAGGCGATATTCTCTGTGAATATTGATGGGACCCATGCGAAGCGATATATGCATTGCTTAAGCTGAGTGGTTCAAAATCAGTCAGAGACATGGACACATGCATGTGGGTAAGTGCACCTGACGTGGCACTCACTGCAGCATGGACACATGCATGTGGGTAAGTGCACCTGACGTGGCACTCACTGCAGCATGGACACATGCATGTGGGTAAGTGCACCTGACGTGGCACTCACTGCAACAGTAGCTCTCCAACGCACCCACAGGAGAGACCCAATACAATATTTGAAAATGTATTTTTTTTTTAAAACAAGGGGGCACGCATGCACAATACTGTGACATATGTACACCTTGCTTTCTCCCTGCACCGTTTTCTGCTTCGGCCTCTTGTTGTGCCCGTTAGAAAGCATAACAATAACTCTATTGTGGTACTCTATAACAATAAGCCTATTTTATTTTTATTTTTATGAAGAAATTTGGGAAGCTAGCAGCAGACTTCTCCAACATCTGCAGACACAAAAGATTGTGGGTCACTACCACACCTGCTGAGCTCAGTCACCATATATAACTCGTAGGGAATGTTTCTGAGTTACACAAAGGCAGTCTGTGACTGTAGGGGCTAGAACAGGTACAGGACTTCTGTTTTAGCAAGGACAAGGGCAGGCTGAGACACAGTAAAGTCCACATGTACAGTTTTCACAATGAACACATTTGAAATCAATAATTAAGACAAAAATGTTCATGCACGCTAATCAGTTATTGCCATCAGCTACATGTGCAAAAAAAAGTGTACTTGCATTTATGAGGTTGCAGGTTTGATTCCTGGGTGGGGCATTGCTATGGCACCCTGAATTGTTTCAGTGAATACCCAACTGGAATTGTAGGTAAAAAAATTAACAAAAGTAGCCTATGTAAGTCTGGACTCAATGTCTATATGTGCAATACAATCTGGATTTAAATCAACTTCTGTCTTTTAACTCGAAATTACATACAAGCAGTTTCATCTCAACCAACAGTTTGGCGCATTCAGAAATGTCCAACATTTAACTAGTCAAACCGTCTTTGTAAAGGAAACAAACCAATACATTTTAAGTCAATGTTACGGCAAAATGAGATTGAATCCAAGCCTAAGAGAATTGTGCTTTATTTCCCGCTCTTCTTGTGGTAGCTGCTACAGCCTGTCATATTTCTGATTGCACTGTACCAGCTGGGATGAATCCCATTCTCTGTGAAGCCTAGAGAGAAACAAAGTAACAATTCCTTGTAGAGCAGAGTAGAACCACCAACATTGATTTTGCAGGGGGAAAAAACGAATCGTATCCACTCGACTACCAAGGCAAGAAACACATTTTCACAACCAGGCAGTTCTCCAAACAAACTGCTATTCCAAATATCTCAGCACCACGTGGGTGTGGTTCAGTGTTCATGGTTTGCATTTTCTTTTCTGTGCTGCCATGGACATGAAATTTAGGTCGATATCTTTCACTGCAGAAGAAGGACAGTCAGTAGAAATCTACTACATAAAAACTAACCGTGCTTCCTGTCTGATGATGACTGGTACCAGACCAGCAACTTTATTGTTCAATGTTGGTCCCATTGAAACCCATTCAAAACTGTCATTTTTGCCTGAAATCTCGGCAGGCACAATGACTGGGTTTGCTTAATGCCTCCTGCCTAGAGTCCGAATGTAGTTATCCAACCAAACATTATGTTTAAACCAATTATTTATGGAACCTATGTTAACTGGGTAATGGAAATGTGCACTGCCAGTTCATTTTCTTAACCTGTACGGTGCCCAAACAATCAAAAACACATTTTTTAAATGAGCAATTCCTTGTTTGGGTAGCCTATGCATCATGTATGCCAACATGCAAATGAAAATACAATGATTTAACATGACTTTTTCTGCAATGTCTTAGTACAAGGCTGCCATAATGCAAATGAAAATTGGTAAATTGTATTTCATTCTTATGATGGCGACTGCTGTGCCAATATTCAAACTGAAATGCTTTATTCAGTTATACAATGTTTTCTATTTAGTTTCGCATGACTATGCGGCCAAAAGTGAAAATGAAATGCTATTTGGATTAGTGTTTTCATTTCCTCTGCTGGTGCCACTCAAAAATGTCACCGAAAACACAGTGTTACTCGCCATGGTAACGTCACTTGCTGCATCAATAGTGAAATGACACGCCACATGACTTTTTGTGGTTATGAATGTTAAAGTATCGCTTATGAAGGCACTATGTACTGCCTGTGAATGTGTTCCAAAGCTCTTATAAAGGACTGGTCATAAAAATTCTTTTAAAAAAAAGATGGCCCACAACTGAAAAAGTGTTTGAATCTACTCCAAACCTGCCCGCTCTGTTAACTTTGTAACTTTAGGTGAGATATACAATCATCAGTTTGTGTGTCTGCGTCAGCAGATATTATCCAGCATCCTGGTCCCAGGCCAGCACTGATGCCCATTCTTTAAAAAAAGAAAGAGATAAGCTTTAATGGATTATGGTGGGTTTTATCTTAGGGGACCGTGAGGCCAATTCCCCTTAATGTCAGCTTTTACCTTTTCAAATGACAGTCAAGACAAAAGTGCGGAGAGTTATCTCATTAAATTCCCCTTTTATAGAGTTGCAACGAGTCGACGGGCTTTGATTTTCACGGCGGCGGCGGTGGAGACAAGCGCGGCTTTTCCACGTGCGACTCCCCTGAAACGTGACCTCGTTTGCCCCCCCCCCCGGGAACGGTGCACCGCGGTTCCGCCCGCGCAGAGCCGCGGCCACGCCCGCACCCACTCAGAACCGCGCACGTTAAACGGGAAGATGAAAGACGCCGTTTGATATGCAGAGTAGCCATGCGGATTGGGGGACCCCCCCCCCCCCCACCCCCAGTCAAGGCGGAACAATGACAAAACACTCACCCCCACAGGGGGGTGCTGTCTTTTCTCCAAGTAGCTTTTCTTTTCTTGAGAAAATGTTTTTTTTGGGGCAACATTTTAAAAAAAACAAAAAAAACAATTGTTCTCCAAACATGAACAGCGTTTAAATTCACAAGCTCTAAACACAAAGATACAAGAAGTAAATACCAGAGCCAAACATAAATAAATAAGGAATGGAACCCCATGGAACCCCGGGATGGTAAAATAAGAGCAATAAACAATCATTTGAAATGTTTGGAGGAGGTAAAAAAAAAAAGGACTTTTAAAGGATTTTTATTTGTGAAAGCGGTTGAAAAATGGCTTCCTCGGTGAAGTAACCTCCTACATCCCGTAACCTCCTATATCCCGAGGCCTCCTATATCCCGTGACCTCCTATATCCCGTAACCTCCTATATCCCGAGGCACAGCAGAGTCTTGGGAACGCATATTTATAAAAGCCGCGGCCCCCAGCGTTTCCTACTCCTGCCATCTGTTTTCTACATGCGCCCCGTCTTCACAGTCTGGCAAGCAGCACTTATTGAGTACTGCTGCTGAACACTTTCAGAGCAGGCAGTGGAGAAAGACATTTAACACTTTATATACAGAGAGACTTATATAAACACACACACAAATGTCTCGGCAACAAAGAGCTGGTGCAAATATATTATGGATACAACTGACAGTAGCCCATAATACATAGCTTACGTAGACGCAGTAAACCTACAGCAGCAAGCTAAGTTCCATAGTTGGTGCAAGAGGAAGACTGAGGATGTAGTACTTCAAGCAGCAAATGGGTTTGATGATCATATAGTTTTCATAGGTGGGGCTAGCCATGAAAAACAGTGCAGAATTAGGTGAGCCGAGGTATATTACATTACAGGCATTTAGCAGACGCTCTTATCCAGAGCGACTTACGCAACTTTAGATTTTTGTTTTTAATCCATTTATACAGCTGGATATTTACTCAAGCAATTCAGGTTAAGTACCTTGGCTCAAGGGTACAACGGCAGTGTCCTAGTCAGGACTCAAACCTGCGACCTTTCGGTTACAAGTCCACATTGTACTACACTGCCGCCGATCCCATTTAAACAGACGTGGCACAGCCATGTACGAATCTCTCCATTCTGTACAGTGAGCCCAGCTCCATCTGTAATCCTCTCTCAGATTCTGTACTATACTGGTTCGGCAACTGGGCTTGTAACTGTGAGGCCATAGGTTCGATTCCCAGCTGGGCGGCTGCCACTGTGCCCTTGTGCAAGGTGCTTAACCTGAGCCGTTTCAGTACACAGTACACAGTACAGCCAGCTGTATAAATGGACTGTATGCAAAAATTTAATCTACAGTATGTAAATCGCTCTGGATAAACGCATCTGCAAATTGTGATGCATGCTTTTAGTCTGTGGTGTAGGATGTGGTATGACTCACATACATACAAAATACAGCAACTATACAATTAAACAATGAACAAAATCTAGTATAGGGCTTTGGTTCATCAAGGTCATATACCCACCTATAGGCACGACTGAACAAAGATGTACAGCGACGTGAACGGAAGAACGTCTCATCTCGGCACAAAATAATTGTTTCATAACGAGACGATGATTAGCACGAGGCTAAACGTATAACGACGTAAGCAGGTCATGTCAGAACCCTCGCCACAGACTTTTTTTTCCCCAACACGGCTTGACACGTTTATCTTTATTTAAAAGTCACAAGACGTTCATTTTTCTTTTCAAAGTTATTGGGGAAAAAAACTGTCACAGTTTACGTACCTCTCGTCAAAGTGTTCAGAAACACAGGGCACATGTGAATAAGTACTATTTCCTTCTTTCTTTCCGCACCTATATTCTTACCAGGGCTATGGTCAGACCTACCCTTGGGATTCTGCTCCATTACTCATAGTGTAAAGGTCTCAGGACAAAGTCTGATAAACAATTTATGACTTCCATTCACCGCAAACATCCAGCGAAAAGGAAAAAGAAATCTCTCCCAGGAAGGAGAGAATAGAAGCTGTAGTCTCCTCCTTAAAGAGACGTCTTAATACAACACGGAAAAAACAACACTGACAACAACAACAACAAAAAAAACCTTCCAACCTCTGCCAAGGGGCTGTTTTTTATGCTGGACAAACCATGCAATATTTCCGCTTACCACACTATTCCCTCCATAAAGTGCACACGGTATCATTTTTCTTTGTCAAAAGAGGCCGGCAAGATGAATAGATCCAGTCTGAACAGTGGAGCGCGAGCAGCCGAGGTAGGCAAACTAGCATCTCTGTGAATGTGACCTTTTGACCTAATCTCTGGAGAAAAGCCAGGAAAAAGGCCTCCCTATATGAAAAATAATGATCATCATGATGCCATATGATGAATTAAACATGGGGAAAGAATCAGATGAATAAACATTCCTTTTTTTAAAAATGTAGTTGGGTTTAGTTATGGGTTCGTGTTATGAACATGAAAAATCGTTTTTATCTGTCTGTTTATATTTGTGTACGATGCCTTAGAGTGAAGGTGTTTCAGAAAGAGGCGGTTATAAGAAATGTATTGTTTTCTAAGCCAGCAGGAATACAAATACCCAAATCTCCAAACTGGGTGTTCTATGAGAGCAGCAGGGAGTGCATCTTGAGTTTGATTAATCTGCAGGTAAAGGGTTCGAGACAGGTAAAGAGCCCTAGACAGAGAAGTCCCACGCATGTCTCCCCGTGACCACTTTGTTTTTCCTCAATGGTGTGATTTTCATTATGAAAAGATTGCAGATACATGGGCGGTGCGCGCACACGCACGCACATGCAGACACACACACACACACACACACACAGATGCAAGCGCACACACACAGATGCAAGTGCACACACACACACACACACACACACACACACACAAACACACAGACAAGCACGCACGCACGCAAGCACACACACACACATACACACACACACAGGGGAGGTGGATTCATGAAAAGTCGATACATTTTCAAAAATGTAAAAAAAAAAAAAAATGCAATAAACTGTTTTGTTCCTTTTTTATTTTTTTTACAGCGTAGTGAACACTCAGAAACAAATAGCAAGAGAGGTCCAGTAATCCTACTTTACACCAAGAGTGCAAATACAAACATACCGTTAGTATACTGCACTCTGCTGCACTATCAGACACTTAGCCATATTGCCAAACTTGATTATGAATAAACATAAAGAGTTAAGCGGGGGAGTTTAAACGAGGGCACCTTTAATAACAGGTGGTACTCGCTGACTGAAGAGGGCACTTAGGCTGGGGAAAAAAGCTTCATATTGTCTTCTTTTATTGTTCGTACTTTTAAGTATGTATAAAAATTCAGCTGGTGTTCACTTGTACTGCACTATATCAGTGTGCCTTCTGCTACTTTGTGACATGTCTTCAAACCCTCCCTGCAAGTGCTGAATCTTAAAACCATGTTAGGGCCATTCATGTATTCAGAAATAGGTAATGTTCACTTGCATGCGCCACAAGAAATGTATCTACTGAAATCTACATAGAATTTAATAGAACAAAAATCAGATTTACTATTTTTATATTTTAATCACACAGTGCAGAAGATTGGTCTCTTTTGACAGAAAATATGCAGACATATCGCTGACATTTTGAAATGCCATTCTGTCAAGATCCTCTGGAGGTAAGACATCTATTAATGGATACGCCTTGGTAATACCTTTTCAGCAGTTAATATTTGCTTTTGAAATACTCTGAGTCCTTGTATAAAGTCATGATCACTCTTTACATGGTGCAATACATGAAGGATTTGGTTATTGAGGCATTTGTAACATTAGGGTAGTTGAGTAAAACCACAGCACAATGTGTAACAGGTGTGTCCAGGTAAACTAACTGGGCCAGAGCTCAGATTTTTAGAGCGAGTTCCCATCAAATGACCCCAGCCTAAATCTGAGGGTTTGACCCCAACCTAACTCCAAGGGTTTGCTAAGCAAAATAAGAAAACTAAAACTTGCATCAGAATAACAATAAGAAAATTCTATTTAGAGTTGCGTTTCTGTAAATATATGGTGTCTTTGCTCAACAGTGACCCCCTCTGGTCAGTCGGGGACCCACAGTCTGCCTGCACAAGCGGCACACGACATGACCTCCTCCAGCCCGAATGTTCATTTTAACGAATGGAATTCCGAGCGTAAAGGAACCAATGGCAGCCATCGCATGTCTAGGAGGAGCGGACGTGCTCGGCTACGACCTCCCCCAAACTCACGTGTGACAGAGTTCATAGGCCAAAGGGAAGCCGAAGTCCAACACCCACGCATTGCGGATCACCTAAAAGCACAAATGCAGCTAGCCAGGCACAGCTGTAGTCGGATTAGTGTTGCCTCCCCCCGTGAGACAGTAGCACCTTCCGTGGAGTAGTGCGATCCCATCCTCTGCTATGCACTTTTTCTCCCATCTGACTGCCCGACTCTCTAAGAAAGAGAACAGCGGGAATGAGCACACATTGGGCATTTCAGACAGAGGAGCGTAGCGTACAGCTAACCCGCTGCTCCACAGCTCGAGCCGAGAGGAGCCGTACGCGTCTCCGGCGGGCCTCCCAATGGGGAGCGGGAGGGGGCTCTCCGGGGGGCCCACTCGGCTCGCTCTGTCAGCCGCGGCCCCGCCCTAACGCGGCAGGGGCCCCCAGGTACCGGCGCGTCCGCGCCGGAGAGCTGTCACCGGAACGTCAGCCCAAAACCACGGGGGAAGCGGGGGTGACCGCCTCGCGTGCTGACAGACATGTCCCTGGGGTCCCCTGGAGTACTGGGGAGGTTTACAAATCAATCAGACATCCCTGTGTGTGTGTGTTCTCTGTCCCTACACTGAGAGAACTCAATCTATGCAGTTCCTTTGCGGTTTCCTTTCCAACGGCAGCCTAGTTAGGCCCCGGAAACAAAGGTGTGTGGACCCTTTAGCCACTCAGTGATATACATTAGCCAGTTAAGTGCGTAAACACTGGCCACAAGAAACTCACTGGGGGGGGGGGGGGGGGGGGGAGGGAGAGGGAGAGGGAGAGAGAGAGAGAGAGAGAGACCAAGTAGAACCTGCCTGATTTTTAGAGAGTGAATTAAAATATGCACCAAGCTGTTAGTATCCTAGGGAGTTCAAAACAAAACACTTCTGCACCCAAAATCAAGCAGGGATTTTTTTTCTACATAGAATAATATGAATCCATTGGCAACTGTGCGAATCAACCCCAAACAACTCCTGATGTTGGTTTTCTGAAAGAAGGTAACGTTGAAAAATGTGGGGTTAACTGGTCCTTTGGCAGACTTTGTGAGGCCTACTAGAGGCAGTCTTGTTGAAGGGGGAAGAGGCATGGGTTGAGATATAAAGTGACGGTTTTTCTGTGGTCACCATTAACTGCTACATGAGTAGGTGATACCTCTGCCCTGCAGACTCCCCCAAAAAGCTGTTACAACCTATTACAATCACAAGCGTTTTATATGCAAATTAATACGTTTATTTATTTATTTTATTTCACTTTGAATTTTAAGTTGACCAAGGGCCATCCGTATCCATGGGTCCAGTCCATCAAAAGCTGCAGGGAGCGAGCTTAAAGGTTGTATCAGCGATTTTGGGTCGAAACATAAATGATCACATTCATCTGATTTTTCCTCACGATCCGCTAGCTGCCCGCCCCATAAGCAGGCCGTCAAAAAAGCGCGTCTCTGTAGGCAGCCTATGCTCCGAGATCGTACACAAAAACAAATGGTACTACCAACCACTCAAAACCAAAATAAACAGTATTCCAACCAATCACCGACAAGGGGTGGGTGATACTAATACGCTAATACTCTTATCTCGCTGAAATCTTGACGGATTTACAAACGGTTTGGTTTCTTACAAACGTTATTAACGTGGTTATAATTCTGGATGCTTGAACACTATTTTTTAAAATATAACATAATTGGCTCTGAGCTGGAGCTGGCTCTGTTTGTTTGGGATTTCGCTTCAGAAGTGACGTCACCCAAAATCGCTGATACAACCTTTAGCACAGCTGCTCTGCGTTGCGAGATCCAGCCAGCACATGTGCCTGTGTGCCTGTTTATTGCTCATTGCCTGATTGGCAGTTTAGAACCTGGAATTATAAATCGGAGGTTGCATGTTTGATTCCGGGTGGGGCACTGCTGTTGGGCCATTGGGCAAGGTCGAGAGGCTTATAACCTGAGTTGCTCCAGTAAAAATAGAGTGTCTGCCCAGTTGTAGTCTCACTTGGGTTGCTCCACACCATAAGAGTAGCGTGCTAGCGATGGCTTCAGTGGACACCACGGTGTGTGGAGTTGCTGCGGGTCTGCAGCCAAACTGAGGGATCTTGTGTGAATATGCTAACGTGCTAACGTGCTAACTTTTCAATTCTGATACATGGGGTGTTGGAGGTGTTGATGATTGTCTGGTTGGTTTTGTAAAGCGAGAATTCCATTTTATTATATCTCATTCCAATATGGTAAAAAATCCTGACATTTTAGTGCAATTGTTCTGTTCTATAGTCTACCCGGAAGAGTTCTCAGATTGGGTCCAGTCTTTTAGTGGCTGTAATTGTATGGATGGGGGGAAAAAGCTTGTCAGATTTCAATCAGCATGTTAGAACATTTCACATATAATTTAAAGACTATATCCTCTTAAAACCCAGCACAAAGATTGATTTTTTTTTTAAACAACACAAGTGTCTTGGATGACAAAAACAAGTTGCAGATATTTTCAAAAATATTATTTATTTTATTGTTTTTTTTAAATTTATTGTTTATTGTTTCAGCATAGTAGAATGCATGGTTCTTGAGACTCATATCCCCTACAGGGGGGGAATTAATTGCTGGGCCTTTGGAGGTTATGATGGTTGTAATCATATGGAAATCACCACTTGAAAAAAAAAAACTACAACCATGTAGGTTCATAGGTTGCAGAATTTCTAAATAACCGAAGCTATTGGTAACCATTTTTGAAAACAAGGAGGTTTTAGACATAAAAATGTTTTTCCCACAGGCTTCAGGGAGTTCTGCTGATGGATACTAAGAACAGGGCTTTTTCATTTAGTCTGCAGTTAACGGAATATTGATGGTGTTAGCTCAGTTCATTTAGAAACGGACATCTAGTTTACTGTATTTATGCATTTCTCCAGGGATCCCAGTAAATCATTTTAATGTGTTTTTCTCATTCCTGATTCCGTTTAAGTTTATTTAAAAATGTAAAGTTCCTTTGACTCATTCAATGCACCGCATATTTGTTTAGTTTTTTTTTTTAGATCTTAAACTTACTTACTTTCAATTCAGTTGACTAATGTTTGTATAGGAAAGTTGTTTTTTTATTCTTTTTTTAAAATTCCAAACCCTTATAGAATTGAAATAATGACAATATATTGAAATAAAATATACAATCAGGATATTGGCAACACTTCACAATATATGGGAAATTAGACAAATTATTGCCATTTTCAGATTTTGCAATGCAGTTTCTTCACTACCGTGAAAGAATACTTTCAGAAATACCTTCAGAAATTTCCAATATATTGCAGCATATTTAATTTCTGTAGAGTTATTTCCAAATGTCTTTTTTTGTTACATGAATGTTCTTTGTAAAACAGTTTGGATTTCATGGTTGGAGATATTTCACCCATCATTACATTTGAGAAGGATTTTTCTTTTTTTACCCTGAGATATGCAGTTAATTGACAGTCTTAGACAAAGCAGGTGTTTAAATGTCATTCTGTAGCAAGTGGCACAGTATTACTGGATATACTGTGAAAAGTTTTGATATGATATTATTTGATTCAGCATGTCATGTTCCAAAACTTCCCACTCTTCATTCTGTTAATTCAGAAACAACTGATGTAGATGCAACGAACAACGTCTTCAAAAATACCAAAGCTGTTCCGCTTCTTTAGCGCCACAAGATCGATTCAGATGGGAATCAACCGTTACACATCAGTTTTGTTTTAACTGCTATTTGAAATATTACATCATTCCCTGTTTAGGACAACGAGAAAATAATCACAACTGGACCTTGCATTTAACACCATCAGGTGGGAGTGTACACATTATGGAGAAGGCTTAAGATTTGGGTTCAGCTCGCTGACAGAGTGTAACTCCAACAAAAAAATAAATGAATAAATAAATCAATTAAAAGGAATGTTACTGGGGTATGGAAGATTTGATAAACTGCCAATGCTATACTCTGGAGTTAGAGCTGTACCGTCTCCATGCCCGGCTGAATTATGCTCACAACTCTCCTGTAAGCCAATGGCGTGGGAGCCTGAGTGGTCATTAAACCTGTAAGCCAATGGCATGGCAGTCTGAGGGGCCCTTAAACCAGGAAGCCAATAGTGTTGCAGCCTGAGGGGCCCTTAAACCTGTAAGCCAATAGTGTTGCAGCCTGAGGGGCCCTTAAACCTATAAGCCAATAGCGTGGCAGCCTGAGGTCATATTAAACCTATAAGCCAATAGCATGGCAGCCCGAGGTCATATTAAACCTACAAGCCAATAGCGTGGCAGCCTGAGGTGCCCTTAGACCTGTAAGCCAATAGCATAGAAGTCTGAGGAGACATTAAACCTGTAAGCCAATAGCGTGGCAGTCTGAGGAGACATTAAACCTGTAAGCCAATAGCGTGGCAGTCTGAGGGGCCCTTAAACCCGCAAACCAATAGCGTCTGGATGGCGGTGCCAGCTGCATCCATCAGCGCAAAGCCCAGGCCACAGCCACGTAACGCCATAGCGGGGGCTTCAGAAAAACTTCGACTGAATGAGACACTCTCTGGGGGGCGGGGGGGGAGGGGGTCTCTCTTGCGCTTCTCTGAAAAGATATGCACCTTCTGATTTTATCCATTTTTTTTCTCGTGCCAAGTCTGCAAGTGACAAGTGGCCAATGGGGACTCTGTTTCCAGGAATAACTCCTCAAATAGGATATATCCTTCCGGTTAACATTCACTCCAAATCTGTCCAGCTTTCTTGAAAGATGAATCCCTTAAAAGTAGATAAAGGTGTCAACTGTACTATCCTTAAGAATTTTCTTATTTATCACTTTAATTTAAAAAAACAAGCGTAGGATTCCTCACAAAGGATTATACAAGCTGTTCCATCTGCCTTTTTGGAGGTAGTAACAAGTTAAATATTCCGCTCTCACTAAATAAATACAGGTAGAGAAAGGCACAGCAGGTACCCATCAACAGCTTCTAACCCTGAAGCAAAACCATGGAAACAACCACAAAATAAAAAAATCACGTTTCATTTTGCCTTATAAATGGGAATATTTTACTCCTTACTACTGGGCATCGGCTTGGCTGAGAAACAAACATTTTGTAGTAGTTGGACTGGTTCTGACAGAATTGAAAATATCAAGTTGTATTTAAAGTTCCACAGCCTCAACACAGTACACGTGCTACACGTCCTTCAGTGAAATGCCCTGTTGATCGTGAATCAGGTGAGCTAGTGTGTGGTGCTGTTAACATTAATCAATTCTCCAGTTCCAAAATGTCCTTGGCCAGGTAAAAACTGAAAGTGGAAAAGGTGACAGAACAATCATTTTTGATCTGGTTAGACCCTGGGAGAAAATTACAGCCATTTTAGCAGGCACCCTTATTCACAGCAATTCACACAGCTTTTGAATTTTTTAAAACACAGTATCCATTTATACAGGTGGATAGATGTTGAAGCAATTCAGGTTAAGCATTTTTCTCAAGGGTACAACGGCTACCTCAGAAGCTTTAGCTTACGAGCCCAATTCCCTAACCATTATACTACACTGTCGCCCAAGCGAGATGGGATGCAATGTAAGACTGGTTCGGACATCACAAAATTACCCCACATTAATTCTCATCGTACGCATAATTTTTAACAGCTGCAGAGAAAATGACAGTAAAGTGTTTCACAAATTAAAAATCATCTTAGAAATAAAAGACGTTACATAAATATACTTATTTTGAAAGAAACTGGTTGAACTGAAATATTGTTATATGTGAAGGATTATTATTTCAGGATGCACTGAAGTGTTAAATTTGAATGCATAAGTATTAAAGCCCTAAGTCCATGTGGTAACATTTACTGCAGTGAGTCTTCCTGGCTTGGTAATTACCAGCATTGCGTAGTAGAATGGCATTATTGAGCATTTTTCCAGACAAAGTTCCCCAGTTCTGATTTATCCCATAAGGGAGCATTATTGAGGATTATTGGAGCCATCAATCTTCCAGTCTTATCATAAATTTTCCATTTTATTGTAGCCTGGACTTTCACTGGGCCTGTGTGATTTTTTGGCGTGCGCCTTTTCCGCTGAAATGTGAAATTTTCAGCCCAGTTTCTGGAGACTGTCTGCATGCTTCAAGCTGGTTTTTCCTCTAGGATTCACAAGTTTTTTTTTTTTTTTTTAACCATCCAATTTCTCCTCAATGCTGACGTGCTTCCCAGTCTATGCTCCTGAGAAGAATCTTCATAATGTGAAACTGCCCCAAGTTTGACAGCTGGGGTCATGCTGACGTGGTGATGCAATAGCCATTCAAGTGTTAAATTTAACTCTGACCACATAATCTTCTGCCACATATATGACCAAACTGTATGTATGTATGTATGTATGTGTGTATATACAGTTGAAGTCGGAAGTTTACATACACTTAGGTTGAAGTCATTAAAACTCATTTTTAACCACTCCACAGATTTCATGTTTGCAAACTATAGTGTTGGCAAGTCAGTTAGGACATCTACTTTGTGCATGAGACAAGTAATTTTTCCAACAATTGTTTACAGACAGATTATTTCACTTTTAATTTACTATAATACAGTGCCTTTAAACAGCTTGGAAAATTCCAGAAAATTATGTCATGGCTTTAGAAACTTCTGATAGGCTAATTGACATTATTTGAGTCAATTGGAGGTGTACCTGTGGATGTATTTTAAGGCCTACCTTCAATCTCAGTGCCTCTGCTTGACATCATTGGAAAATCAAAAGAAATCAGCCAAGACCTCAGAAACAAAATTGTGGACCTCCACAAGTCTGGTTCATCCTTGGGAGCAATTTCCAAATGCCTGAAGGTACCAAGTTCATCTGTACAAACAATAGTACACAAGTATGAACACCATGGGACCACACAGCCGTCATACCGCTCAGGAAGGAGACACGTTCTGTCTCCTAGATATGAACATGTTTTGGTGCGAAAAGTGCAAATCAATCCCAGAACAACAACAAAGGACCTTGTGAAGATGCTGGAGGGAAAAGGTACAAAAGTATCTATATCCACAGTAAAACGAGTCCTATATCGACATAACCTGAAAGGCTGCTCAGCAAGGAAGAAGCCACTACTCCAAAACCGCCATAAAAAAGCCAGACTACAGTTTGCAACTGCACATGGGGACAAAGATCTTACTTTTTGGAGAAATGTCCTCTGGTCTGAAAAAATTGAACTGTTTGGCCATAATGACCATCGTGATGTTTGAAATGGGTGAGGCTTGCAAGCCGAAGAACATCATCCCAACCGTGAAGCACGGGGGTGGCAGCATCATGTTGTGGGGGTGCTTTGCTACAGGAGGGACTGGTGCACTTCATAAAATAGATGGCATCATGAGTAAGGAAAATTTTGTGGATATATTGAAGCAACATCTCAAGACATCAGCCAGGAAGTTAAAGCTTGGTCACAAATGGCTCTTCCAAATGGACAATGACCCAAAGCATACTTCCAAAGTTGTGGCAAAATGGCTTAAGGAAAACAAAGTCAAGGTATTGGAGTGGCCATCACAAAGTCCTGACCTCAATCCAATCGAAAATGTGTGGGCAGAACTGAAAAAGCGTGTGCGAGCAAGGAGGCCTACAAACCTGACTCAGTTACACCAGTTCTATCAGGAGGAATGGGCCAAAATTCCAGCAACTTTATTGTGAGATGCTTCTGGAAGGCTGCCCAAAACGTTTGACCCAAGTTAAACAATTTAAAGGCAATGCTACCAAATACTAACAGAGTGTATGTAAACTTCTAACTCACTGGGAATGTGATGAAAGAAATAAAGCTGAAATAAATAATTCTCTCTACTATTATTCTAACATTTCACATTATTAAAATGAAGTTGTGATCCTAACTGACCTAAGACAGGGAATGTTTACTAGGATTAAATGTCAGGAATTGTGGAAAAACTGAGTTTAAATGGATTTGGCTAAGGTGTATGTAAACTTTCGACTATAAACCACAAATCGATCATACTAAATGAAAGCCTCTCCGTGTCTGACAAAACTTGATTTGACAGATAGATTATTCCTCGCCTATCCAATTTTCTTTCAAGAGCTCCCTCAAAAAGGGTCTTATTGGTAAGAGAATGTTGCCTAATTAAATATAGCGAGCCAACTCCACTGCCTGGCTTACGTGAGCTTCTTGGTTTAAGATTGAGCTAGCGATCCATAACTCTGAGTAATGTTCAGGGTAACGATGCTCAATGAGGCTATTTTGATCAAATACGCAAGTCGTTTTATGACCTAGTCCTAGATAATGTTATATGACGTTCACGTTCGTGCACGCACAGTAGCCTAGTGTAGTGGAGGGTATACGCAGTATACCCATCTCCTTCTCAGTGGGCATAGAGTATACTCACTTCTTAATCCCTACTGGTGCACGTATCAATTAGTAGTCATCGATTTGCTAAATTACAATATACCCACTTCTCTAGAGTAGCTACACCCGCTTCTCCAGGCACTACTACACCACTGTGCGCGCACCATAATCATATCAGAAAATGTTTGTCTTAAATTTGGTAAGAAAAATCAATACCGCCGCCTCATATACGATATTGCATATTGCAGCGTCTATTAGGCTACAACTCATCAAACAAGTTAATTGAGCACACCCAACTAACCTTAATTGTCGGTAGCCTACAATCGTAGCCTATTTTCGCGCTATATCCACTGCCAGCTTAACTTGCAACGTTATTAGAGCAAATGACACACAGAGTGAGTGCAACATATTCGTTCGAATATATTACATATCGCAACAGTGTTTCCCAAGAATTGCCTGTGGTATTAGTTAAATTAAAGTTGTTGAGCGGGACTGTGGACGCTTTTCATTCAAGATCTGCTTTCATTCACGCAACTAAACATACGGATGGATAGCTCTATAACGTTAAAATGCAATGCCATGTCAAAATTAATAACGCTTTTCGTTGCTACGGTAAGGGGGTCCATAGCAACATCGGGGCTTGATAGAACAAGATATAGGCACGAAAGCGTTACTTACCATTTGGGACATTAAAGCGTGGTGCGAAGGTAAATTGCATTCCGCATGCCAAGCATCTCCGTATACGTTTGATTTATCCAACAAAAATAATCACAGCAGCTCAAAACACGCCTTTCTTCTAACTCCGCTGTAAAAGGCAGCAGCATCCTCACCGACCCCTCCGACTCCAGCAGCGTTAGACCACTGCTCAATCTGTTCCCCTCAAATGATGTCATTCAGTAGAGTTGGGCGCAAGGCAGAGATCTAAGACGGGAATAATCAATTGCAGAGGCACAATGCTGTTGAATGAATCAATGTTGCCGACGCGAAGGCAGACAGGTGGGAAAACAGACGTGAAGCAAACGTGTTCTTAGACAGTTTTTTTATTTTTATTAAAAGAGTATGCAGATATTGACACACAGAGCAAAATACTATTTTAAGCCTATTTCCTTGGATCACTGGAAATGCGATCACATTCAGGATCTAATCACTGATCGAGAAATGTTTTTTAAAAGCTGAGGTGTGAGTGTTATTTTTTTATAAGTTTGTATATGTGCCAATTTCAGTTTCGAATCCCTTAAAATACAGTTGTCGACAAACACAATAGCACAATTGTGTCATTTTCTGAGTGAAGGTATGCAGTGGTAGCCTATGCAATAGTTTGGGCATCCGTATTCAAATTGCATATTTTGTTGATTTTCAAAGTGAAAAGAAGCTAGCACAACCTCTGCAGGGAACAAACTTAAACACATTTAAGTAAATTTTAATGTACAATTACTTTTTACTTGCTGAATTTAACAGATTGAAAAAAATAGATTTATGTAAATGTGGCATGTGCAAAAGGCTGTCAGTCAGTATTTAGGAACATCTCTCTTGGCAGAAATCACAACTTCTTGTAGCCAGCTAACAGTCTTTCTATTATTGCTTTTGGAATTTTTCCCACTCTGCCTTGTATAACTCTACTAGTTCCAAAATATGACCTTGTGTCCTTGCATACACTACATGTAAATCATATATCAATAATATTCAGGTCTGGGAACTGTGAAGGCCATTCCAAAACCTTAATCACGTGTTTCTTTAAGTAAGTCATGGTTGGGGAAAAAAAAAAAAAAAAAAAAAAAAAAAGGTTGATTTTGGGGAATGTTTTAGAGAATTGTCTTTTTTGAGACCCTTTAAAAAGTACAAATGGATCAACTGGAGAGTGCCTAATATTTTGCACATGGCAAATAATAATTGTGCATTAGAATTAGCAGAAATACATCATATTTAAGTTTATAACCTGCATAAGTTGTGATAACTTCTTTTCACTTAGAGATTCAACAAAGCATGCAATTTGACCAGAGGTGCCCAAGGTTTTACATATCCCTGCACATAATAGTGAATACTGAAAGATTATGTTTAAAAGTATCTCTTACCTGACCCCATGATGATATCCATGATCCCGGGTGAGCTAGGGTCTTCAAATTAATTAACAGTCATATAAAAATTTGTTCAGCATTGGCAAAATCCTGATTATTCTGTCATGTAAATTCACTCCAAGACATGACTAAGTATGCAGTATCTTTTTTTGCCATATAATTTGTATTTAAATTATATTTTGTACTTCGTGTTCACTTTGTATTCAATATTGTATGTAAGAGGTCATTGACATTTCTATGAGGGTGTGCTATTCCTGTCCACTAGATGGCTTAGGTTCCCAGACCTATTGCATATGATCTGGTCTCGGATCCTTTGTAGTAGGCTATAGAGCAGTGCTTCCCAAGCTCTCTGAGCTCACTCTCCACTTAATGAATCAAAACATAATTGTGACCCACCCCATATTCAAATATCACATACCATATCATAAAATATAGCAACATTGCTTTTTTTTAACATTCAGGAAAACAGCTGCATGTATACGGTAAATGGAGAAGTGCATCTAACTCATGACTTAAATGAACCACTGGTGCCGAGAACACCCCGGAAACCATTCAGGAAAACAGCTGCATGTATACGGTAAATGGAGAAGTGCATCTAACTCATGACTTAAATGAACCACTGGTGCCGAGAACACCCCGGAAACCATTCAGGAAAACAGCTGCATGTATACGGTAAATGGAGAAGTGCATCTAACTCATGACTTAAATGAACCACTGGTGCCGAGAACACCCACGAAAACCAGCGGACACTGCGGCCCTCCGGGACTGGAGTTTGACACTTGTGCACTAGAGGATGAAATCCTTAAAAATTCCATCAATAAAAAAAAAAAGAAACATGAATAATTAAATAATGAAATAAATATTAATTTTTTCATTTATTCCATCATTTCATTATTTATAGAGTTATTTCATGTTTCAACATGAAATGATCGATTCATTTCATTTTTCAACATAAAATGAATAATTCATGTTGAACTCCAATCAAATGCCTTTCCCTACCCATGGCTGCCCGTGTACGCATCACCACCCTCTTGTGCGATCAAGAAAACAATGGTAAAAATGCTTTCAGTAATGAAGTCTTGTTAAATAAATGACATTTTAGGGATTTTAGGGAACTCAGGAAATGGAGGACAGACTGCCATGATCTTTGGGATTTTTTTTTGTTGCAAGCGAAACAACTTTTTGTCAGTTAATACATATCTTTCATATGCTATGCTATGCTACCGAGGGCTGTGAGCTAGAATGTCACACTTTAAGCAGCCACAATGTCACAGTGTGTCTATTGAAAGCACAAACGTTTTAAAAATAAATCAAGTGAAACTAACGTACAGTCAGTTTGACAAGTTGTAGATTTTCCTTGGGATTGCCTAGTGCAATGTTTTAAAATGAAACACCATAGATATTTAATCCTGAATTTAGCCTGGAGATCCACCACTGAAAATATAATATTTTATGGGCCTCATTTAACGCTGTGAGTTTAAACAGCTGTGAATGGCTGTTGATCTATATCAGCCATGAATTGTCATGTAATCTTAGACCCTAACCAGCTGAAATGATAAAATTATGTAGATTTTTGTAATGTCCCTAACATGACAGTATCTTAATGCATAATTATCCATCGTCATTTACATCACCGATACAGCGATACAAATGGAGAAGCCACCTGTCAATCATCCTGAGATGTGGAACACAGATATCATGATTCTGTAATTCATTCAAAAGACAATACATTTTTAAAGGGGAACATATCTACAAGATCAAATAGTACGGTATGACAGAAACATCTGATATCTGTGGTCCTCTTCTCGGGATGATTGACAGACGGGTGTCCCCATTTACATCAGTGCATCAGTTAAGTAAATGACGACCCATCATCATGCATTAGGCTGCTGTCACGTTCGGGGCATTACGGAAATCTATATAATTTTATCACTGGAGGCATTTAGGCTGGTTAGGGATTAACGGTAGGCGTCCTTCCGTCTCGAGAGACCATGGATGGGCGCTCAGTAGGCGGTCTTCTTGAGAAGCTTCTGCTGTGGCTGTGGAGTCCGATGCGGGAGTGACAGTCTCTGTTGCACTTGAAGGCTTTCCCCAGGTTTTCTTTGGGTCCTTTCCTGCAGGCTCTCTTCTCCTCCGCCAGTTCTGGTTGTTTTGCCTCTCCTCTTTCCAGGCTATGGTGCGATACCCTTTTCCATTGGTCACGATCATTTTCCATGTCTTCCCAATGGTCAGCATCCATTTTGAGTGCTTTCAGATCTTTCTTGCAGATGTCCCCTGAAATACAGATGGGGGGCGGCCTGACGCTCTCTTACCAGAAGCTGACTCTCCGTAGAGAATGTCTTTTGGGATGCGTCCATATTCCATGCGCCGTACGTGCCCGAGCCACCGGAGTCGCCGTTGTGTCAGCAGGGTGTACATGCTTGGCATCTGGGCGTGTGAGAGTACTGTGGTGTTGGGGACTCTGTCCTTCCAGGATACGCGGAGAATGCGCCTGAGACACCGCAGGCGAAAGCTGTTGAGTATCTTCTCGTGTCTGAACTACGTTGTCCAGGTTTCACTGCGGTAGAGGAGGGTGCTGATGACACAGGCTCTGTATACGGAGATTTTGGTGTGCTTTGAGAGCATGCTGTTCTCCCAGACTCGTTTGGCGAGCTGTGCCAGTGTGGAGGTAGCTTGCCCGATGTGTCCACTGACGTCATCATCCAGCAAGAGATCGTCACAGATTTTGGATCCGAGGTGTGTGAATTGGTTGACGACCTCCAGTTCGTAGTCGTTGATGGCGATGGATGGTGGATGGTGGGCTGTCAACGCCTTGTCCCATGATGGTTTGTTTTGTTTAGGCTGATTGTCAGCCCGAAGTCTGTGCAAGCCCCTGCAAAGCGGTTCCATCAGGTTTTTGAAGATGGTCTTCGGTGCAAGTTGTGATTGCTCCATCGTCGGCGAAGGCCACGTCCCTGATGATGACGTTCACGCACCTTGCCCTGAGGCGGGCGATGTTGAAGAGCCTCCCGTCAGACCTTGTGCGGGGATGGATTCCCTCGGTCGAGGACCCAAAGGCGCGCTTCAGTAGCAGCGAGAAGAAGATTCCGGAGAGCGTGGGGGCAAGGACACAGGCCTGCTTGACCCCGCTGCAGATGTTGAATGCCTCTGAGGTTGAGCCATCGAACTGCACTGTACCTCTCGTGGAATGATCTGATGATGCTGTGCATTTTAGGGCGACAACCTATTTCTGTTAGGGATTTTAAAGACCATCTCTGCTGACAAGCTCGAAAGCTTTGATAAGGTCGATGAAGGCAACATAGAGGGGTTTCCTTTGTCCCCTGCATTTCACCTGCAAATATTGACCAGCTCTGAACACACACTGTGACTCGGGGTAAACTCTGTCAGCAATCTCGTGAAGTCTGTTCAGGACGACATTTACCAGTTTACCAACAATGCTTAGAAGGGAGTTGCCTCTGTAGTTGTTACAGTCACACCTGTCCCCTTTGTTTTTATACAAGGTGACGATGTTTGCATCCCTCATGTCCTGTGGCACGGCTCCCTCCCTCCAGCACTGGCATAGCAGACTGTGCAGGGGTTTGAGCAGAGTGTTTTTGCTGCACTTGATGAGCTCTGCGGCTATTCTGCGCTGTGAAGCGGAGCTGGAGTTTCCTCTCCAGCGTGCAGGCCTGTGTACCTGCAAGTGAGGAGATGTGACGCTGTTGGCTGAGGTGGAGTCCGTACGCCAGGGCGCAAACCTGGGCAAATTTTTTTGTGTGGGGGACCTGCTGTTGCCCAGGCACTAGGATCCTCCCCCCCTCTACACTTCACAGGTAAGTATCAAAGGAAAGGCAGAAGCCAATACAGTTTGGTACCTGTGACGTCGCAGGAGTTGCCAGAAGGATGTTTAAGAGAGCATTAGATCGCCTTCGGGACTCCTTCTCCGGATTTCATGTCAGGGTTAACTCCCTTAGCCTTTTCTCTGGGGGAGTTTTGGCCGCAAAGCAGCGGAGGTTTGGAGTCAGAGTTTTCCTTCTCTTACATGGTTACTACCCAAAGCTGGGGAACCCCATCCGCCCTTTTTTTTGGAGTTGATTTGTTAGTCCCCTCCCCTGGCCTATTGTCCTCCAGGTAATGGGGGACAATAGGCCACATGAGAGCAAACAGGCTTTGGGTCGTGTACAAGCCCAATCAACTCCTGCTGCTGTGTGTTGAAAGCACTTCATACCAGCAGCGCGAGACAGTAGGGATTAACAGTATTATGCAACATGCAACCTATCTTGATTTTCTGTCTCTTTTTAACTTCTAAATCACCTACTAATTTCTGTTAATTGACCCCACCTTTGATACACTCACACGAGATCTACAACCGAGTCATATAGCTTACACCAAAACAAGAATTTTATGGACTAGATTGACTATAGACATGGGATATTAAATCCGGGGATTTTATTTTTTAAATAGTAAAAACAAAATTCAGTGTTACTTCCGTTTTTAGACGGTTTTTACATTTTGCATATTGAAAATATTTACATCCCCACGTCTGTGTGAATTAATCATGAGAAGCAAATGATCTGTGATATTGACAGCCATTATGGAAAAAGAATATACTGCAGTATATTGTAAATATATCAAAATTATCATCACAATATATTTCAAATATACTGCAGTATATTACATTTCCATAAGGGAGGTTTAATCCATCACACAATTTTATGGCGCGTGGTCTTGCAAAAATAACATATAAAGTTGTTTTCAAATTTCTCTGGAAATTGTGCGACGGCAAAACTGCAAAGCTCATCGATCCTTGTGTCAACAGCAGAGGGCAGCTGGTTTAAACAAAGACGCATATGCAAATTTTTACATCCAATTCACTGCGGAATCGCCCAGTGTCTCTGCGCCAGTGCCAAGTGAAATGCAAAACGCAAAAGAAAAGTAGCCAATGATATGACGCAGGCAACACGATACTTTCTCATTATAATTTAATACATCTTTTCTCAGCTTAGCGAGTGCTAGCATGGAACAGATGCTCAGACATGCCCACTGACTAACTCTTCAGAGGGAAAATGCGAGTTATGTAATCCTTTTGAATGGTCGATATTTGCACTGCTCACAAAGCCAGACTAGGCGTGCGTCCGTCCCCTAACCAGTGAACCATGCTCTCATCCTTTATGTTTGTTGATTAAAAAAATAACTGAACGCCATTGTTAGCTGTTTCGCTTCAATCTTATTCTAATCCCCCCCCCCCCCCAAAAAAATCCAAAAACCCTAAAAACAGGTGAAAAGCCTTCAAAGTGGCAATGCCAGCTTGGTTTGCTCACACCAATACTTCTTGGTTCCCTATTGCAACATGACCCTGTCTTTGTGTATCACAGGTTTGGTTACCTCTCAACAGAGTCACATTTCATTCACCCACTACCAGCATAGAGGTGGAGACGGTCAGCTCCATGACCTTTCTCTGAAAGGATAGTGGATTTAAGAATACACCTTTGAGCTTGCTGATAATATTGGTAAGTGGCATGGGTATTATATATTTAGTCTTTCCGCTCTGCCTTTTGTATGTTTGCAATTCAAACTGTAGAATTAGTGACGTATAAAAGGGTATAGTTATACTTTTGCTAGCCATGAACACAACTGCACGGGCAATGCCAAGTCTACAGGCTAGCATTTACTATTACTCTTAGTTCATCGATCGCAGGTGCCTTTTCACAAGTTGTTTTGTGCGGTCTGTAAGGAAACGGGTGTAATCAAATGATTTACCAGCCTTAATAGCATTATTATGGCTGGGGTACCAAAATGATACACATAGCAGAATACATCTTCCCCTTGCTGGGCCCTGCAGTGCATTTGTACAGAGACCCGCAGGGATCTATTTCGACTGAAGGACACTGTTCCCTTTCTTAGGTCAATCTATCCTCTCAGAAAAAGAAATACAAAAATGCACCTAAAAAGGTACAAGGTGATGCTTGTCACTGGGGTGGTACCCTATAGGTACAAAAATAGATCATTCAGCAATAGATCATTAATTTGTACCTTTTTTGCTTGAAACGGTACTTATTAGTACCCAAATAGAACATTATTGTACCAACAGAAAAATAGTTCAATGCACACGTGTTTCTTCGTGCAGGTTGCAGCAAGAGTACGTCCAGAAAAGAAGTGGCACGCTGAGCTTTGTCCAATAATTGATGGTTCAGTATAAACCGCACACTCAACACAGGAGCAACCTTATTATGAATATATTATTTTAATTTATCAAAATTCTACTAGAAGAGACAAGAGACACGAACAACGTGTTTCGGCAGTCCTTCTTCAGGTTCGCTCTTCTAGGTGCAAAAGCTAACAGGTGACACATATAGTCTACGCCAGATCATTATGGTATGCACATCAATTAAGCTGGCACAGGTGTTCTATTATTAGTATAATTACTGGTTGACACAAGCATCTTCTCATTATATAACTAAACAATGGAGAGCAAAACTATATGTAACCAGAATTCGCAGGTCTACATAGGGTGCGTCCCAATATTCTTCACTCCCTACCTCCCTTCCTCCACTCCCCCACTACCACTCCTCTACTACCCAGAAATATGCAAAACTGCCTGAACGTTTTGAGTACAAGTATTTGCATGTACAGTATACAATGTACCTGACATTGCAGTTTGCATTGAGACATTAATTAATATGTAACCATATGGAGTATGGCTAAAATATAAATGAAAATGATGAGCCAGTTACAGTAACGTAGTTTCACATGTAAATAGAAAATAGCACAAGAGAGACTGAAATGATGAAGGAATATAGCTCATCTTTAATATATTTGTTTCTATATAAGTTTAGATAATGATTTGGTATTATTGGCCATAAATTAAGTTGTCCTCCTATAAGATGAGGGGGGTGGAGGTGGGTTTAAAATGTGATAAAATTATCTTATCCCCTAATGTACTGATTAGCCTATACTTTAGCTTTATATGAAAGCATCTCAAATCTCGAGAAAAAAAATCGTCAAAATGTTCCTAAATTAAACATTTTATTTTAGAAAATGCCCTGTGTGAGGTTGTGTAGAAATGCAGGAAATTAGTTTTAAAAGGCTCAAATTTTTCTGGGGGAGGACCCCCAGACCTCCGGCTACTTCATCCCCCCCTTGTGCCCCACCAACATCTCTTCATGCCCCCCCATTCAAAGCAGTCTAGAACCGGCCCTGCTACTAATGTGCCATTAACTGATGTGCATACCATAATGATCTGGAGTATATGTGTTAACACCTGTTAGCTTTTGCACGTAGAAGAGCGAACCTGAAGGACTGCTGAAATGCGTTGTTCGTCTCTCTCGTTTGTTTGTGCTTCTAATTGAATTTTGATAAATTAAAATAATATATTTATAATAAGGTTGCTCCTGTGTTGAGTGTGCGGTTTACACTGAACCATCAATTATTGGACAAAGCTCAGTGTGCCACTTCTTTTTGTAGAGCATTATTGTACTTTCAGGGTACATTTGGGAAATGTGTTCTTTAAAGATGAAAAATGTACCTCCACTGTACCTTCATTTGTGAGAGTGTAGATAACATCATCCCTCTTCTGGTTATCAACCACATGGACACCAAATGTGTCAAAATATGGTTGTCATTTTGAAGCGAGTACTGCCTCAACTAATTTAATTATGTCCGGTCAGCACTATTAACAGTGGGGTAAGCTTGATTACCAAATATGCTGTAAAGAGCAAACTGTCTCCGGCTTTATTACTAACAATAAAAAGATTGAAATATAACTGAGTTAAAATGGACAGCCCAATTTCCTTCACTCCTCTCAGTTTAGTTTATGGTGTGATAAGAGTGATATGATATTAGCTCCTGGCAGTCTTAAGAATGTATTGTTTATGGTGATGAATGAATGGGTCACATGTCCTAACATAGCCCTTACATTTTTTAAATAAAAATCTTGATATATTGACTGATTGTTTTGTGGCTTTTCTGCGTCCATGTTTAACAAGAACACAGTCAAACACTAGCAGTTACCCAGCTATTCATTTGTCTTATCACAAAACTGTTTGTATTTGTCACCATTCATTGTGTTTGCGTATGACACATGGAGACCATCAAAGAGAAAAATGCCTGGTATTATTGGCTGGTATTGAGCCAATCACAGTTTTATTTTTTTAAGCAAAAAATACAGTTCATGGAACTCCAAAGTTCCTGTTACAACGATACGCTCAGGACAGGACCCATATGCAGGACTCAGAGACAGAAAACTGGTTGTACTCCACACAGGAGACGCACGATGTGCAGCGGGCAGGAGAGTCAGGAAGCGGGCAGGTAAGTCTGTGTTGCGAGTAGGAATCAGGGTTGTACTGAGCAGAGGAAGCGGGCAGGTAAGACTGTGTTGTGAGTTGGAGTCAGGGTTGTACTGACCAGAGGAAGCAGGCAGGTAAGACTGTGTTGCGAGTTGGAGTCAGGGTTGTACTGACCAGAGGAAGCGGGCAGGTGAGACTGTGTTGCGAGTTGGAGTCAGGGTTGTACTGACCAGAGGAAGCGGGCAGGTAAGACTGTGTTGCGAGTTGGAGTCAGGGTTGTACTGACCAGAGGAAGCGGGCAGGTAAGACTGTGTTGCGAGTTGGAGTCAGGGTTGTACTGACCAGAGGAAGCGGGAAAGCAGGTAGCAGGACTGGGCAGATAAACTGGACAGGTGTCAGGACGGAACTGAGATCGGGCAGGAGGGAAACCGGCTGGGCGAGCTGATAAAAAAGGATCACAGAAAGGTAAAAAACACAACAAGACAGAATCTCGCAGGGAAAAGATGGCCGGGGTTACTCTCAACACTAAATGAGAAAACGATCTGGAATGTAGGTGAGCTGGTGTGGTGGTTGGATGAGAGGGGAGAGACTGGGAGTGCGTCCCAATATTCTTCACTTCCCACCTCCCTTCCTACCACTACTCTCCTACCCGGAAATATGCAAAACTGCCTGAACAAAGTATTTGCATGTACAGTATACAATGTACCTGACATTGCGGTTTGTGTCTAGACATTAATTAATATGTAACCAGTAATACGTAATTAATCAGCGACATTAGATTAAAACACAAAGATCCATTTCCAGGGCACGGAGTAGAGGAGTTGGTAGTGGAGGAACGAAGGGTGCATTTTTCTAGTATTGGGACGCACCCTGGGACTGATCAGGGGGAGGAACCGGGAACTACCAGGGAAGCCACGCCCAGCCTGCAAACGTAAGCAACAGAAAGTAAAGACGCACAGGGTAAACATGAAAACATGACACGAACCACGAGGAACGGGAGCACAAGGAAACGTAAGGAAGGTGAACTGGAGGGAATGCCGTTATGTTACAGTTCCCCTTCAGGATATTGCAACACTGTATAGAGTAAATATTGTAATAATAACGATGCCAATTGATTGATTGTAATTAAAAATAATTATAATTATAATTAACTTTATTTATGCAGAATCTTTCATAGCTCAAATCGGCTCAATGTGCTTCACAGTAAAATTAAAAAGACAAAACATTTTTAAAATAATAATAAGGGCAAAACATCTACAAGATCAAATAGTATGGTATTAATTACAGAGAAATTATGTTCTGTGTTCTTCTCTACTCAGGATGATTGACAGATGGCCTCCCCATTTACAGAGATGGAGGCTCTGATGGTCCTATTCTCTCTTGTGGTGTTCAGCTTGTACACAGCGACCGGGATGTTTATGGAATTAGATATGAGGATCCACAGTAAGTTCACTACGGTGCTAATAATAAGAATAATAATAATAATAAAAAATAAAAAAAATCTATTAAAAGCATCACATTAAATGAAATGTGTTCAACAGGTTTTTTAAAAATGCACTGAAAACTGTTAAAATGAGAATTTTCTTTCCTTAAAGACTTTCTTCTGTTCTGTCGCATGAAATACAGCACCTAACACCTAGAGGGAAAAGATGAGCGTGAAAATTCAGCCTTGAATCTAGAAGACAATATATTTATGTACGATTGAATTGTGCGGACATGTATGTCTCGTTTTTTAGTCTGTGCTACAAAGACTGAAAAATCATTCTCTCTCTCCCTCCCACTTTTCTCTCTCCCTCTTTCTCTCAGGTAGAGAAAACAGAACTGGAAACCAAGATCAGGAACCAGTCATAGTCTGACATGCTGGATAATCCAGTCCAGACAGTAAACAGGCATAAAAGTGCTCTGTTTTATAGCTTCTGTCATATATCTGCTCCAGCTTTAGAGATGCTGGCAGCGTTCAGCCTGCCTGCTGTCTTTGGGACTTTGTGTCTGTCCATTTTACAGCTGCTACCTCTGAAGTCAAAAGGAAGACTCGTTAATTCATTATGGCCATCCTGTAAGACTCGACAACCTACAGACAAGCCCTATAGAGAGTTGATCTATTATAAAGTCCTTCTCAGAGAAGGATTGTGTTACTGTGAATCCTGTACAGAGTGGAGAGCTACCTCTTCTGTTTCTCTAGCGTAAGGGCTTTATGCGTCTGTATGTTTGTCGGCTGAAATGAGAATGTGATGCAATAAACCTGATGATCAGACCGAGAAGGTTCTTATCTGATTTTGAGATTGAAGAAGGCCATCCGTGGCCTTCCCGCTCTAAATCTCCCGTCACTGTGTGAGCAGTAGCCTGTATGTACTATAGGGCTTTCTCGTCTTCAATAAACACTTTTTTAAAGTGTATTTATCTAAGTCGGGCATTACACTCGCAGGTCACAATGGCCAACAGAGGGCGACCTACAGCTCCCCGGACCGGACACGTCAGCCACTCGCTGGCCACCTGCTAAAGTTTACTAAGCACACACCCTGCCTGAGCACGCCGTCACCGCTTGCTTTATTGATCCTTACAAACACGTAACTCCCAGTCGTATACTTTGGCACGAACCGACTTCAGGTGAAAAAAATAAAAGCAAGTGGCAAATGGAGTTATTTAAGTGTGTGAACTTCACTCCCATTATTCACCTGTAGAAATGTGCTATTAACACAACGTGCATTTGAGTATCAGTGGACTGGGAGCGAGCAGTTGACTTTCCGACTGGTTCTTACAATCGAATATAGATGAACCACTTTTTTCTGAACAGGTATGTACAGTGATTTTTTTTAAAAGCTGTATTTTTTTTTAAAGACGTTATAATGAATGGTTTGCTGCTTAGTGTTCTGTATTGGGGTTATCTGAACTATGTTATGTTGCTGTGGTTAACGAATGCATAAACAGTCACTGTTGTTCTCTGCTGGTAGCCCGATCAGTCCTGATAAGCCGTCGGAGGATAAAGAAAAAGACCCAAGGCGGATCTATAGGGACGTGAAACGGAAGGAAAGCCTTCTGGTTTGCTGCACTGAGCAATTATGAAGGGGATATACGAAAGTGTCTGGGCACTTTAAATGTGTACAAAATTGCATATGTTCATGACACAGAACATAAATAAGATAGCATAACATCAATCGGAAATCCGATACACCGTACACTTTTAATACAAACTTATATAAACTCCCGATATGTCCCAATGAACACCGCAAGTGTCGAAACCAAGAGTTAATAGCACTCTATACCAGGTATAGGCAACCCTGATCCTGGAGTGCTGGTGCGTTTCTGGTTTTTGTTCCATCTGAGCTTGATCACAAGAGTTTGATGGACCATTAAACGTCTGAGCCCGATTATTTTGAATGGTGAAATGCTGTGTGCCTCCAGCACATGGTCACCTGCATCCATTACACCTGATTTAATTAAAATGAATCCATTTATGTAGTTATACGTTTGGATGGAGCAAAAGCCAGGACTGTCTCCGGCACTCCTGGACCAGGGTTGTCTGCCGCTGCTCTGTACATACAACTGCTGTGCTTCACTACATCCTGTGAGAACTGAGATTTGGCGACAGGGCTTCTAGGCTTCACACCTGACCATCTCACTGTGGAAATTATGGGTAGCGGAGAACACCAGAGGGAAAGAAGGCGTGTCTCGGCCTAGGAGAACATCTGGAGCAGGCCTGATCTCAACAGCATTTCCAAATGAAATTCAGTTGAGTGTACTCAAAATCCTTATTGCGCTGTGACAGGCCTTAACCCAGGTAAACAACACATCCTTGTTCAGACCAGGAACACAGACATGGTTGCACCAACCTGTTTACTAAGGTGTTAGCTGTATAAAATATACAACCTTTTACTTTTTTATCTCAGATCTTTTGCGACTTGTGATTCTAGTGGCACTTTAAACTTCGCTTACCTCAGGCTCTAAATCGAGACGTTTGATCACAGATTTGTATTATTTACGGATTAAAGGGTATTTAATAGGGAGACACACAAAAGGTGACACAGAAATAAATTTTTCTAGTGCAGTAGTTTTGCCTAAACTTTCGGGGTCAATTTGACTCCAAACATAAAAGGCGTCATAAAAAGTCAAGAAAATATGAGGGTTAAGAATATGATTGCATGAGTTTTTTCCCCACAGGAAATAATTGGAAAGGCACAGAACTTCTCTACCTTTAGGGGGCGTGTCCTACTCAGTGACTCCAAAACTACTTAACCCCACATTCCTGGTGTTTATTATATGATCCAACACAGTTATACTAAATAAAATTCACTGTGAACATAAAGTAAAAAACAATTATACCCTATTGAATATTTCGTTTTATTTTCACTGGGTTTTCATGAGATAAGAGTACATACCTGTTTGCACATTAGTGGTGCTGATGATCAGTCTGGGTCGTCGCGCAGGTAAAGGTGTGCAGTCCTATAAGTACACCTTTGGTGGAGCATCAGCACAACTGTGTGACGAAGCTTTTGAGTAATCATGTACGTAAAAAGAATGTTTGACAGTCACCGTGTCAGTATTCTGCATGTAAAACAGTAATATTCACTACGAGCAAAATCCTTGTTTCTTATATACAGCATTTCAGCACAACCATTGTGCAATAGCTACAGACAGGTTCATTGTGGAATCTATATTGTATTCACAGGTAGAAAATAGAAACACATACACCTGCATATGAACATGCACAGAGACAATATTCTGGGGTTAGGGTTATGTTTCTGCATTCCATGCGTATTTAGTCTGAGCTTAATATCTGATCACGCTACAAAATGTCAGAAATATCTTTAGACCAACCAATGGCAAACCTTACTTTGTTCATGAGGCATGAATTTCACCGCTTTGCAGAGTATTTATCTGCATCAAAGTCCAGGAAGTATTTCCGTCACACTGTGACAAGGCCCAAGGTCTCAAAGAGTCTTTGTTCACGCGCTGCCAGCTCCACGCCGTCCAGTCATTTATTATCCATTTATTTCCCTTACAAGAGAGCTGCGAGAAAGCTGCTCTTCACAAGGACCCGCGGCTCAGAGCACTTTACAGCCAATCCGGGGCCCAGGGCCCTATGAGGTACCAAGGGTGGCACTGGCAGGGAATAACCCACTGGAGAAAGAAACCTCGGGCGGACCCCCCAGCTCCTGCCAAACACTCGGCACACTGATTAAAATGGTGACCAAGTATGATACCAAGTATGGTCAAAGTGACTGGCAGTACAGATCTATGGATAGATCTGGGTTAAACAGTACAGATCTATGGAGAGATCTGGGTCAAAGTTACTGGCAGTACAGATCTATGGGGAGATCTGGGTTAAACAGTACAGATCTATGGAGAGATCTGGGTTAAACAGTACAGATCTATGGAGAGATCTGGGTCAAAGTTACTGGCAGTACATATCTATGGGGAGATCTGGGTTAAACAGTACAGATCTATGGAGAGATCTGGGTTAAACAGTACAGATCTATGGAGAGATCTGGGTCAAAGTTACTGGCAGTACAGATCTATGGGGAGATCTGGGTTAAACAGTACATATCTATGGAGAGATCTGGGTTAAACAGTACAGATCTATGGAGAGATCTGGGTTAAACAGTACAGATCTATGGAGAGATCTGGGTCAAAGTTACTGGCAGTACAGATCTATGGGGAGATCTGGGTTAAACAGTACAGATCTATGGAGAGATCTGGGTTAAACAGTACAGATCTATGGAGAGATCTGGGTTAAACAGTACAGATTTATGGAGAGATCTGGGTTAAACAGTACAGATCTATGGAGAGATCTGGGTCAAAGTTACTGGCAGTACAGATCTATGGGGAGATCTGGGTTAAACAGTACAGATCTATGGAGAGATCTGGGTTAAACAGTACAGATCTATGGAGAGATCTGGGTTAAACAGTACAGATCTATGGAGAGATCTGGGTTGAAGTGACTGGCATTGCAGATCTATGTGGAGATCTGGGTTAAACAGTACAGATCTATGGAGAGATCTGGGTTGAAGTGACTGGCATTGCAGACTGTCTTTTGAGAGAGCCACGGGTGTAGACGTCAATGACAAAATGTGAGAGTCACAAATGTAAATTCATAAATAAAGTAGGCTTTTACAACTAGTCTAAAATAATAGGGCAAATAATAGGGCTTAAATGCAATTCTTTGCATCACGCTTTCACATCGATTGAAATGCTGGGCAGTCAACTTCTTGATGTTCAGATGCCTAAATGTCTTACAAGTCAACTGTAAAATAAAAATCATTCGGTATAGTGAGTCTGTTATTGTTCTTTAGAACAATTTTCCATTTTCCCTTCTGGAGAACGATCGAGAGCAGCATCATTGTAGGATTTAATGGGTCCTTTCTCAAGCACACAAAAGAGAAAGCTATGTTTTGACAACAATGGTTTCTGATATAACGCTTCCTTGAAAACAGTGGATTATTGGAGAAGGGTTGGTGGAGAGGAACAGGGACATGAGGTACTGTAGTTAGAAAGACTCTGTGTTAGGCCTTGAATATCAGCACATGCATATTATGATAGGAGCTCATTGGTATGTATTTTATACACGCTGACATTGATATTTTACCTGTGAGGTAAACGTCTTTGGAAGCAACAGCTGACATTTCCGTCATTGCTGTTGATGCGGTCCATACTGATAATATACCAGTAGTGATGTCCCTTACTACTGATATCCATCTTAAAGTAATTACCAGTATGTTCATAGCAATAACAAATCCATTATTACTGGTATATTTAATTCAGCAAGTCTAATATATCTAATGGATATATAATTTAAATATTGGTGATGTTACTAGGAAAATTAATTATGCCGCTTTTGAATTCAAATTTCAGTTGAGAAAAGTGTATTTGACACAAGTAAGAATATCACTGGAATGGGATTATGTCCCTGATATATCTCTTGTAAAAACAAGAATTGCTTTTGCCAGAGCACATTTATTGTATCTAATAGGGAATATGCTTCACATAAAACTGAATGCATTATTACTTTGCAGTATTAAATATTAAATTCATTGTGAAAGACTGCAAACCAAATGAAAATAATTTTAATACATTTCAGTCAGAAATGGATAGCAATAAAAAGAGCTAAGATGACGTCTATTGTATCGTCAGTCCTTGGGCTATATAGAGTTACAAAGTACACACCTTAGACATTGCCATTCAAAGTATTTTTAGAACAAACCTGAAAACTGTTGCAGCACAAATGGAGGAACAGGCCTGACTGCCTTTACTGGTAAGGAAATAGCTGTCGGAGACTGTGAAACACAGGCAGAACTTAAGGTAATTGTACGCGGTATCTATTCTATATTCATTTTAGAACTATTGCATGTATGTAGCTATAAAACCCTGTGTGTGTGTGTGTGTGTGTGTGTGTGTGTGTGTGTGTGTGTGTGTGTGTGTGTGTGTGTGTGTGTGTGTGTGTGTGTTTTAAATGATTTTTTTAGCCCTAAAATCACGAGCTCATTCAATGCCATGATTTGCATTCTAAAGGTGCTCATAAGAATGTTCAGTGTTAAATCAACTCCAGTAGATTAAGTTTTACATGAAGTACATCAAATATTCCGAATACAATGTACACCAGGCCGTTGTATGAAAAGACTAGTCTATCTAAACTCTGATAGAGTACTTTTGATCACTCTTGGACTCATATTATTTCTGTTGGAGGTAAATGGACACTGAAACAGTTTGCTGTGTGAGTTGAGAGAGAGAGAGAGAACATGTAAGTGAATATACTCTCACTAACTCCAAAACAACCCCTACCTTGCCACATACACACACACACACCACCTCCCCCATCTTTACACAAACACACACCTTATAGTGTGAAAGGACAGCCTCATGAAGACAAGCTAGGTTAAATGTAGTGTTTGTGAGAATAATTTAGTCCATGGCTGTGGATCAGATTTGATTCATTTGCAGTGAAGGTTTGACACACACACTTGTAAATAGCCATTTAATTTTACCCAATTTACCACCATAGCAAACCGTGAACACAGCCACCGCCATAATTCTAGAGCATTGCACATGAAAATGAAATTTGTTGCTTGTTTAGACATTCAAATGAAGGTAAATGTGACTTCCCTGCTTTGATTAAGCCTGAATGAAGGTATACTAGCTCACTGCCTGCAGGGAAGGTGCTGTAATTTCCTCTTTGATCAAATACGCCCCGTGATTCAGCTGGTACACACCCCATAGGAACTGCCTCAAAACACAAACCTGATCTTTGAAACTTATCAGGCAGATGAAAATTAGGGTCTACTAAACTACTTGTTTCATGTCTCTGACCTCAGCTGAGATATATTCCACCATGACATCCCAGATCAGTAACCTGGATCAGTACTGAAATAGCTTTTTGCTTTTTCATTAAAGGAAATTTCTATATGTATTTATTCTTTCTTGTTAGCATCAATGAAGGAGTGATAATATCTTGCTGATATTATTAATAATACGTAATACAGGTCTCAGCCTAGTGGGCCATCTCCATTGCACAGGGAAAGCTGAGAATTCCGACCGTACTTCCAAAAAAAAAAAAAGTGGGGATTCATTATTGCAATAGGACATTTTGGATATTGTCACATATATTCTGACACACACACACACACACACACACACACATTTATTTGCTGAAAGCAGAGAGATGTTCCACTTACCACCATGTGACTACCTTACTGACGTTTTTATTGTTATGAATATGTACCTGCAAATCTGTCCTGACGACAAGTTATTTTTTAATCGGAATGAGTTTGGTGGAGGGATATTTGATTTAGTGTGACCAAAATCTTTCATATTTCAGCAATGCGTTATCCTCTGCTGTATCCAGAAAACATCTAACCGTGTACGGAGATCAAAAATGTTGGCAAATTAGGCTGGTAGGAGATGGTGTTTTCTTCTGTGGGATATATTCCAAAAATAAATAAATACACATAGATGGAAAAAGCCACACAATACAGGGGATATCCTCCTTCCTGTTCTTCTCCAAATGCAGGTGTGTGTTGTTTGCGTTTGTGTTCATTTGTGTATGCATCTGTAAATGTGTATATGAGTTTGTTTTTAATTTTGTGATATTTTTCTGGGTTTGTGCATGCACATGCATGTGTGTGTGTGTGTGTGTGTGCGCCTGTGCTGGCAAGCATGCAAATGCATGTGTCAGCGCATACATGTGTTTGCATTCTACGAGGCCTCTCTCTCTTTTCATACCTGTTTATGTCCTTGCAGGTGCCATGCACTCCAGAAACCCATGCATTATGGATTTAATGTAACTTTTTCTGCACTTCATTTAATCAATGAATTCATCAGTTTGATCATTCCTTTGTGTACCCTTGTGCTGGTTGTCTGGTTTTTCTAGCGGTTATATTCATAAGTGTCTCCTTGAAAGTCCAAGGCCGAGCGGTCACGGGTCCCGCTTTATTTCGCACCGTAGGTCTGCGCGCTGGGCTCTGTTGTGCGCGCGGCCCCGCTAACGCAGTATTATTGATTTATTTAAACTTGCAAATTGAATTCTCTGGTACTTTTCACGAGGGGCCGCGGCGTTCGAGTATAACCTACTCATGCAGCGTAGAAATGCACGCCTGACTTTAACATTTTCCTTCCCTAGCGGGCTCAGTGTCATCGATAACATTGCCAGAAAAAGCCGCGTAATTCCACCTGTCAGATAAAATCCACACCGGGCAAAAATGTCACCAAGCAAAATGGAGTCGCCGGCGCCGAACGCATTTCTCATGCTGCTTATCCTCTTCCTCTCTGAACAGGACTGGAGGTCCATGGAGCTGCCGTTCACTAATTTGGAGATCGCCTTCATTTTGATTGCCTTCTTTGTGTTCTCCTTGTTCACCTTGGCTTCAGTATACAGTCAACCAAACTCAAAGAGAGAAGGTACAAAATGATTCTGCAAGAAACACGTAAATTCAAAGTAGTAACAATTCATTTCTAGCTATTGTTTATTTATTGTATTGTATTATTTATCCAGAGGTCAGAGATAAGATTTACATGATCAAGGTTATTACATTTGCAATAATGAACAACAAAAGAAAAGGCACAATGAATAGTTCTGGTGGCTCTGTAATACTGTGGGGTACATTTCCATGGCATGGTTTGAATGTACTAAGGCAAGGTCAATAGCAGGTACCGAGTCATTATCTTCACCCCATGTTAACGCGTAAATAGCCAGCTCAACCTTTTACATTATAGGCATTTAGCAGACGCTCTTATCCAGAGCGACTTACACAACTTTTTTTTATTATCATGGTATCATTGGTAGAGCACATTTTGAGTCCTGATATCTTGTTGAAAAATATGTTCCACCTGATTGAGAAATCTCTACCACGTAAACCAAATGGTAGAGATCCATCAGGTGGAGTTAAGTCCAACATATTTTTCAACAAGATATCAAGACACAAAATGTGCTCTACCAAACGGTTGAGCTGGCCATTAAAGGGTTAAAGCATTCTTTCTTGTGAGAGGGGTGTCTTTCAACATGACAGCGCCCCCTGTCTGCAGAGCAGGAGTAGTCTCCCAGCGGTTTTAGGCGCATGGCACATTATCCAAATGCCACTGCTGTCTCAGTCACCAGATATGAACCCAGTCAAGAATTTATAGCACATTCTGGAACAGCGCCTGAGACTGCGTTTTCCACTTCCAACAACTAAGCAAGAGCTGATTGACTTTCTTATGGAAGAGTGATGTCACATTGCTCCTGGAAAATTCCAGACAGCAGTAGTCTGTCTCACGGCACACACAGGCTGCACCGGCCACACACAGTGTCCTAACACCCTATAAGGATGGTGTTTCTGATTCTTTTGTTCGCGACCTGTATTTTAGCTGTGGCTAAGATGGCTATATCATATTACAATGGAGTGTCAAAAGTGTCATGAGAAAATACAGTGGTACTATATCCCCATAGTTACACTGTAGCCTTCACCGGGAGGTTTTGTGTTCTAATCTTACGCTTATTTTCTCATGTTTTGTTCTTTACAGAGGAAAGTCCACATGACGAATGCTTTAAGACGAAGAGCACGGGGAAGACGAAGCAGAAAGCCGTCCCCGGTGTTTCCGCTGTGAAAGAAGTAACGTAGGACACGCACGGAGTGCCTCAGTAATGCGGACAGTAATCAGTGTGCATCTCTTGACCTTCCCACTTTCTGTCTTTGCCAATGTTTACGGCGAGATTTTGGCTTTGATAGCCATGATTGTCAGGTGATAAACCCTCCCCACAATGCTGCCATTGCCGAAAACGAATTATGCTCAGCTCTTAAAGTGAGACTCGAGCTGGAAGGGTTTCAAACTGAACACTCCTACTGGCACATTTCCTGCTGGAAAATCTGTTGTCCCAAAACAATCTGATTTGTTTTAATACTCGGTGAGTTCCGCAGGGTAGTTAACGCGATGTTTACGATGCAGTAATTGGAGAGCGGTGCATGCATAGGTAATGAAGTTGAGATGAGATGGCGGGACTATTTCATGTTCTTGGCGATGCACTGTGGCCCAGAGCTGTCCCGGGTCTATAGTATAATTTAGAGCTGATGATTCTGATAGGCATTCTTAGGCCCCGTTCACACTACAGCTAATTACGGCTGTCGCTCCTCATTTTAGCAGTAACGAGTCCTGTTCGAAACGGGTAGCCACTACCGAAGTTGACACTTGTTCCTGTGCAAATGAACTTGGTTGTGCGAGTGTGGACGGGAACGGGAGTTGACGACTGCGCAGCGCTCCCTGACTTCCATCGAGCGTGTTAAAGGGCGATGTTGAGTAGGCTACTGTTAAAAGAAGCATTAGTTGATGTTGCTTCATTTGCTACCAGATCAGATGTGGAAACCATAGACTGTATAAAAATATGGACAAAGTCACTATGACGTCACCCATTGCCTTCCCACGGCCTCGTAAAAACCGAATTGAGTCTCGGAAGTCTTTTTCGCCGCCGGTTTGTACAAACTGCGTCTGCTCCAATATTTTTAAAAAATCAGCACAAGCAGAGGCATTAGATGAAGGAAAGGCACCTATTGCAATAACATTTTTTTGTGGGAAAAATTTATTGACTGATTATTTTGACCACATTGCTGCCATTGACTTATATGGTGAAAGACCTATACTGGAGCCAATCGCAGTGGCGCTAGTGAGCAACGGCACAATTGCCGCTCCCAGGCCAACCAGGAAGTGAACTTCAAAACGAAAGCCCAGTCTTGGGGCCCCTTGGTGGAAACACACGTCTTCTCCGGCTTCTCTCGGCAGAGATGAACAAAAACCTGAATGGCCGCGTCCATATTTGTTGACATTGCAGATCACGTTTACACCTGCGTGATAACTTAAATGCGAGATTTATTAGAAGCTATTACAAACTTACTGACAGCGTTGTAAATATAGGAGTGAGATGAGTCCTGTTACTCGTTGCTCGCATACTTGTAAGCGTTCTCAGTCTTCTAAATATGCGCGTAGTACGGACACGGAACATGAGCGACTCCAGCTAATAACTTCGGATGTCGAGCCCCAAAATGCAAATGTGAATGGGGCCTTAGTGGTGCTGGGCTTGTAGCTTCTATTGTGTTCCGGAATAACCAAAACACCGCAGCAGATACAGTCCAGATGCTCATTAAAGGCTTCAGCTGCTAACAGGTGCGTTTACCGCAAGGTGTTCCAGCTGTCTCTCGTCATCGGAGACACCATTAAAAATTTATTGAAACAAATAAATAAAAGTCTAATGTAGCAGAGTGGTAGCGTGAAAACCATTTAAAGGCCAATGCACATGGATGATAAGACAATGCTGCTATATGTCCAATGAGAAAGTGCTGCAGGGTCCAATCTATATACACATCATAAAACTGAACAACTGAAGCTACTGTGATGCGTTTTTATTAACGCAGGGGTGTTGTAGAAGACAAGACGCTGCAGGGAGAAGTGATAGGCCTACTTTTGACTGGTATATATTATTTGATGAAGATAAAGACAGCGCACCAGGAGGCCGCCTGAAAATAAACAAAAGCGTTGCTGTTCACCCTCGTGGGATCCCGGCTAAGAATAATAAACTAAAGCAACAAAGCAAAATAAAACCAACACGTGACTTTCAGGATAAACTGGTAGCTTTTCGCTTTTTATTTATTACAGCACAACTAATCTGGACCATTTTACTATTTTTTCTGGGATTGTATTGATGTTTATAGTGTTCAAATCCCAATAGTGGCATTGCTGTTGTCCCCTGCTGTGTTCCGAGATGCTGGACTCTGATTGCTTTAGTAAATATCCAGCTTCATGAATTCATAACACAAATAATAATAAGTGAAAGGTGCTCTGGTTATGGGTGTCTGTTGAAAACTGGAATGTACCAGCATACCAGACTGTGACTGAAGGAGCAGGTTTCTTATAAACCAAAGGGATTAATTAACCAACAGAGAAAAGTTTGATTAAAAACTGAATTGGCTGACAGGGCGTTGAATGGCAGGTGAATATCAGAGCCTGCTTCCCTGGCATCACACCATAGACCGTATAAAATCACACTCACACAAACCAGTTCCTCACAGAGTAATGGTGTGAAAAAAAGTATTTTTTTCTGACCACAAGAGGGAGACATTTACCATTTGTCTCCATAATTATAAAAGACCCCATGTAGAGCACGCATTCAATTATGTTCCTAATTGGGAGGAGGTTTCTAATGTTTTTGTTGTTTTTTTTTTCAATATGTTGTATATATGTGCGCTCTTGAAATGTAAAAGACAAATTTGCTTCAAAATTAATTCATATTATAATCCCTGGGATTTTCTTTCAGAGATTGTGGCAAATAAACTGTCGTTCAGAGAATGACATCATTCTTAAACCTTTATTCGGCCTAAATGTCAACACATCTGTTTCCTTCACTTTGAGTTCATTTCTTGCACAACATTCTTCTTGATTTCAGCTCCACTCCTAAACTGTATTATCTCAAAAAACAAGAGACAGAAAATGGCAGACATTTAAGTGACTGTAGTTTCAGCCTACTGTTGTCTTTACAGACCACACCTTTAACAAACTTTGGGGTTCCAGAGTAGGCCCAGCTAGCAAGCATGCAGTGGCGCACTAGCAGCTAACCGTTAGCACATCTGTTGGGCTGCTAGTATTTCGCTAATCAGCATCGCACTGGTCTGCTAACGCAGCGCTTCCCAGACTCTGTTCTGGGGGACCACTGTGTACGCTGTTTTTCACTCCAACCACAGTTGCAATCCCAGAATTTTAACAAGTTGTTATTTTTTCTTAATTAGGTGCTTTTCACATGTTCCAAATTGAGGCATAAATGGATAAACTCTTCATAAAAGGCAAGGCAATAGTGCAGCTGTGTGTAGCTGAACCAAATGTGAGGAACTGTTTATTTTATCTCCAAGACTCTACATGTAGAATATCCGTAGAAACCTTGGAAGGCTTTTTTTTTCATTTATTGAATATGACAAGTATGTTTCATTAATGCGCAACACATTGCCCTTTTTGCCAGGATGCCTATCTTATATGACACTGTATGGATGTGGGAGAAACAGAGTGCCCTGTACAAGTGGAGTGTTGAAGAGGGAAGTTCTCTCAAAATAATTAAACTGCCTGTTAAAATGAGATTTAAAACAAATGCTTCTTTTGCGTCAAGCCTGTGTTTAAGGCTGACAAGATATCAGGCCTTATTATGAACTCATTTATTTTACCTTAATTTATTTATTTTTCTCTCTCACACAAAGGTTGAGTCATAATAGAATAGAATCCCGTTTCCCTACATTCTCCCACTGAGATGGTTGCACCACATGACTGATGGTGATGGGGTGTGGCAACATGTAAAGCCTCATTAGCATATTCAGTAGGGGGGTGGAGTTATTCTTACACCCCCAACAGCTGCTGTTCCACAGTAGAACTCCATTCTGCCAGTCTGGATTACACCATTTCCCAGTTGGCTGTAACTTAATCCTCAGTAGAAGAAAACCAACTAATGCAAATTACAGCACAAAACTGGCTATGATATTGAAGAGCCAGCGCACATTTTTAGACTATATGCTGAAGGTGTAATGCCTGTTGTAGAAACGACTCAGCAAGTAGGATTTTTGTTAATTTTGGCAAATTTCTAATTATAACACATTTCCTAAGTACATTAAAATACGTAACTACTCTAATTGGATCTAATGGTACATTATTATTTTAATTCACAAAACGATTTTAGTAGAAGTATCAAGTTCTAATTACTATTTTAATTAAGTCATTAAAATTAAATCTCTTATTTTCTTTGATTCACTCTGACAATCAATAAAGGTGAGAAATTGATATATTTTATCATTGAAATATTCTTTATTTCTATCCAGATAGCCAAATACATGGACTTCATTTCAAACATGTATTAGTCACCCAAAAATTCTAAATTAATTTCAAGATGTAATCAGACGGGTGCATTAAATCATAACGTCTCCCAGCTGTGCTGCATCATCAGTTTTTGGAGTCTTAAGACATTTATCACTTTTTGCAGACTTGCACACTTTTACGCTGTTGATACAGTGTGTCCTGCTCGTAATGAATCACCATCAGAGTGGTTGTATTTTAGGATTAACACACTTTGGACAGCCTTGTGTGCGGCTGAAAACTACTCTCACAAGGAAAGCGCGCTGTTCTGTTTCTTCTCCTCGGCTGTTTGCCCCAACGTCACGGCAACCAACCACGAGTGTGTGTGTGTGTGTGTGTGTGTGTGTGTGTTGGGGGGCAGGGCTGGAGAGATGCAGAGATGAGATTAAGAGTGTAGGGACTGTTAGCTGAGCGCCTCAGAAATTTCCCCCAATTGTCCTGTCTGAGGCCCCACCACCCATAAGTCCTTGTTGGCTAATGAGAGATTAAGGGCCACGCGGAGCCCCCCCCTGCGCTGGCTTCTGTTGTCCAGGGAGAAGAGGGGGACTGGACAATACCGGGGAGAGGACAATAAAGGACCCAAACAGGGTCAGTGATACTGACAACACCCCACCGCCCCGCTTCACAGCGGCCCAAAACACACAAAGGCCACGGGACACCGCCATTTCACACACACACTCCTCAAATACGTGCATGTACCTTTTTACAATATACATATTACATACATGTTATGTTATGTGGGTTGTTCACTGCTTTTTTTTGCGTGTGGTTTTATACTTCTGTGCCACCTGCAGTATCTGGTCTCTTTGCAGCCACTGTCCAAAGCTTTCAGGTAGAACCTTAGTTTTTCCTTTTCCAACTCACTTCACCATATGTTTACCCAGCATATCCTCATCAAATATCAGGATGGCAGATAAGCACTCCAGCCAAATTGTAGGCTAAAGTTTGAAAGGCTCTATTCTGTTCCATTGGTAAAGAGTAGGTGCAGCATGTGTAAGCTAATAAAAATAAACTGACGCTGTCAGGAAGACTTATCAGTTACTCCAGGTAAACGATAAAGTAGCCCTATGAAGAAATATCTGTGACAAGTTGCCCACAGAATTGCCAAGGTGTTGACAAATATATGGCAGGGTCCTGTAGAAGACTCAATTTCTACAGAAAAAGTGCCAATTAGAGGGCATATGTCAACGGTATACCCTGTTTACTGAAAGCAAGGGGTTCTGTTTCTTTACAGTGGTGACGGCCGTTGGGAATGCCATGCATTTAAAAAAGATTGCCCCTGCGTTTCCACGTTATTTATAGTTATAGTTTAGATCTGCTTTACAGGCAGAGAGAGTTCTTTGGGTCTCCAGTATGTGAGACTCCCTCACCTTTAGCCTCATAAGCTAATTGGTGGCTGTGTTTAACATATACGTATAGCAGAGCTCACAGACGTGGGTTAGCACATCCACCAGCCCTGGTTGGGGACCTTCTGTTACAGCCATGCTACTCCAAGTAGGTAGCTGTACTAGCATAAGCGCACAAACTCCGAAAAGGTATTGGTGTAAAGCGGATATTTACACCAATAACCCAATGATAACCGTGATAACCACATGGCAGATCAAATTTGACCCACAGGTCTTCATCAGAACCACATGGAGAAATGGAGCCTTTGAGTTTCCATTTTTTTAGTTCCTGCTCCGACGCATTAAGCCTTTAATTGCTTCGTCATCTGGGGATGTTCAGCTGTGGCCGAGACTTAGAGTCTTAGGCCACAGAGTTCTGGAACCATCAAACCCCAAGATTCTTAGGTGGTTTAATTAAACCCTGGTAACTCGGTGAACCTCAACATGGTTCCAGCAGGTCTCACATTGAGGCTTTAACATTATCAGGACTTTTCAAGCATCTGAATAATACTTTTTTCTTTCTCCTCCAAAGAGCTTGGCTCCACTTGGCCCCCGAACCGCCTGTTTGAATAGCCCTGTTCTACAGCGAGTGTTAATAAGCATAAAAACACCTGGAGCCACGGTACAGCCAAACTGCATAAATGTGATGAGGAACGAAGCCATTGCACGTCCTTCTCATTCTATTTGATAGCACTGAATACCGAGGGCTGGTTAACAAGAGCTCTTTGTGCCCAAACAAACACGTTCCCTGGGTTTCTACTTTGTGA
>CM056391.1:2973851-3213851 GCA_029718625.1 Synaphobranchus kaupii
ACCATGAACAGTGCATGACCATTAGAAAAATAAAATGACCATTAAAACTGCCCATCATCGTCAACCTGGCAAAGAATCCCCCCCCCCCCCCCCTCCCACACACACACCATGTTGCGCAGAACCCTGGTATGTCATTAATTAAAATATTGTAAGCAAATTCAATCTTTAGTCATGAGACAGACAGATAGAGAGAGAGAGAGAGAGGGGGGAGAGGGGGGGGGGGGGGGATGAGAGCGACAGAGGAAAAGAGATCCTGACTTTTCAATTGCACAGACCAAAAAAACAAGACATACTTGTCCACAGTCTGACCCAGCCGCACGGAGCGAGAGAGAGAGGGAGGGAGGGAGAGCGAGAGACAGAGAGGGAGAGAGAGAGAGGGAGGGAGGGAGGGAGAGAGAGAGAGGGAGGGAGGGAGGGAGAGCGAGAGACAGAGAGGGAGAAAGAGAGGGAGAGAGGGAGAGCGAGAGACAGAGAGGGAGAGGGAGAAAGAGAGAGGGAGAGCGAGAGACAGAGGGAGAAAGAGAGGGAGAGAGGGAGAGCGAGAGACAGAGAGGGAGAGAGAGAGGGAGAGAGGGAGAGAGAGAGAGGGAGGGAGGGAGAGCGAGAGACAGAGAGGGAGAGAGAGAGGGAGAGAGGGAGAGAGAGAGAGGGAGGGAGGGAGAGCGAGAGACAGAGAGGGAGATCGGGAGAGGGAGGGAGGGAGAGCGAGAGACAGAGAGGGAGAAAGAGAGAGGGAGAGAGGGAGAGCGAGAGACAGAGAGGGAGAGAGGGAGAGAGAGAGAGGGAGGGAGGGAGAGCGAGAGACAGAGAGGGAGAGAGGGAGAGACAGAGAGGGAGAGAGGGAGATAGGGAGAGGGAGAGAGGGAGATTCTGGTCTGGATGAGTGTACACCACACCTCTCTGCACACACACATAAAAGCACACCTCCATCAGGGCTAACTGCTTACCTGCACTACACACATTAAAGACATTAATGACTTATGCAAGGGGCTTAAACCCAATTAGCCCCTCGGACCCGCCCAGCAGCCACGAATGCCCGCTCATTAAAAGCTGACGGCATGCTTTGTTATGAAAAGCACAGAGGACTTCTGAACCCAAACCCGAATAATCACCACCCAGCCAAAAAACGGCTCAAAGTAGCACCTGAAAGAGCGGTGTTTAGAGTCCTGAAACAGGACTGGAGTGAACGGGTGTGGACATAAGCAAATACAATGTGTTTTAATCCCATCAGAAACCATCCTGCTACAATAAAATATAAATTGATCCAATTTACCCATATGCTTATCAAACTGTTCAGTCCATGGCAATACATTTTGTGGTTGATAATATATATTTTTAAACACTGTTGTGATCATATTCTGGGTTGAGGTCTATTAAACTTTAATGCAGTCAGTTCAGGACATTAATTGAATTTACATTCATTAATTGGAAAAAATTGATAGAACACCACAGGAATTTTTGTTCAATTCATGAGTTGAATTTCAGTGATTTTCCTTTACTGGCTCAATTGCAATGGAATTCCCTTAGGTATATGTAATATACTGCTGTATATTTTAAATATATTGCGACGATAATTTTGACATATTTACAATATACTGCAGTATATTCTTTTTACATAAGGGTTGAACCCAGCCTTGGTCCTTTTCCACCGGATTGTACAAAGTTTGACTGACGGCTGGGAGTTAGCTTCCTGGGTGGAAGTACTGAGAGACATATAAACTCTCTCCACAGCAAACACATTACGCTGGCTGGCACAATCTTATCACTGGACATGGGAGATAGCACTTTCTTATCTCACACTACAACAATTCCCCGGGAATTAAAACAAGACAAGTCTTTGTCTCAAGGCCACCAAACAAACAGACCTATCACACAATGCACTTGAGAGCAACACTATTTATTTTACTTTGAACCTTTCTGAAAATACAGCGCGGAATGAAGGATTAGATTTGCGACGTGTTGCCCGCTGTTGACAGTCACTCACGACCCTTCCCGGTCAATTCCTGCATTTTGATAGCTGCCATATCTTCTGTGAGCTCAGCTTTCCCTCAGACAGAATTAGTTGCCCTTTGCTTGTACAAGTGACAGTGTGAAACTGCTCTGGGTCAAAGCGTGTGTGTGTGTGTGTGTGCGCTCGTGTGATGTTTGATGGGCACGTGTGCATGTACATGTGTGCGCATGTGTTTGTTTGTGTATGCATGTACGTGTGGGTGTGTGACGCGTAATGCACAAGTGTGTCAGCATGCGTGCGCGTGTGTGCGAGTGTGTGCGTTTGAGAGTCCGAGAGAGAAGGATACGGGTTTAAGCAGGGCTTGAGGTGGCTCTCTCAATAAGAACTCAGTACAGTTACTGTTGCATGGATATGAAAGTGACAATCAAAGCTGCACATTTTACTTAAGCACCTTCCTAGGCTTCCAATAAAGCTCCGTGACCCTCACATTATGTTCCGGGTCAATCTGACCCGATTCAGTGTTTGACGCCTCTTAGAAACCAGTTAACCTTATTTTTTTCATCATGACACTATATTCCTAATTTGTTGGAATGAAATAGTATACATACAATAAACATGAAGCTATGTTTTCACAGGTTCTGTACAAAGCTGTTGTGTGGAGTCATTTGTGGGGTAGCAGTATAAAAATATACAACCTTTTTCATTTTTTTTATATTTTATTTTTTGTGGGCGATTCTGGTGGCACTTTCCCAAGCAGGTTTTAAAGTTAAACTTTCAATGACCTCAGGCACTAAAAAGAAATATGTCAACACAGATTTTTAATATTCAGGGATAAAAGGCTAGTCAATTGGGAGACACACAAAAGGTGACACAGATAGTGTCAAAATTTTCTATTACAATAGTTTTGTGTCAGTTTAAACTTTTGAGGTCAACTTGACCTCAAACATAAAAGACGTCATGTCAACATGATTTAAGGGTTAAACTAGAGCAGTCATTTGGGATCTTCTTTCTCCTAACAAATATAGTGACTGACCACCACACACACAGAGTTGCACATGGAATTCAACACTCAAATTTAAGGACAGTTAAGCTTTGCATTGCATTTAGTCTGAATGTGGTCCTAACTGTCCAAAGCTCTGTCCTGTGACTACATGCAGAATGTTACCTGTGATAATGCTCAGGATTATGATTATGACAGGAAAAAGGAAAATGCCTTGTGTACCTTTGACATCTCATCCCTGATATTCTACCACTGGCACCATGATCCCGGGAGCAGATATTTCCCAAAGAGGCAATCTGGCCCCAAATCCTATAATGACCACGAAATGTGCCTGTTTGCCCATCGTATATGTATTAATGAACCATGAAGCAGCTCTGTTGGGCATTTGCTTTTTTATTTGCCAGATGGACTAATCTAATCCAAATCAGACATGAGAATATTACCCTCCTGCCTAACAGTTAATCTAGGCTAATTTGTGCAACAAATAACACATCAGCCAACAACTTGAAGCCTTTCACATGTAGGCATCGGTGTTTACCCAGAAACTGGATGTACAGAGTTTAAAGTGCCCTGACGTACAGTACACAGCCGTTTGCATTGGAATTCCAGGTCTGACATACAGTACACAGCCGTTTGCATTGGAATTCCAGGTCTGACATACAGTACACAGCCGTTTGCATTGGAATTCCAGGTCTGACATACAGTACACAGCCGTTTGCATTGGAATTCCAGGTTTGACATACAGTACACAGCCATTTGCGGTGGAATTCCAGCTGCTTGGTTGTTTTCCGAGGGGGAATTTGCATGTTTTTAATTACCATTTTTTCCCTCCATCTGGGCAGTATATCCACAGGGATGCACTTTATGAAGCGTGCAGGCCCTGTCCCACCCTCGAGAGTTTCATTTCTCTAACACACAGATTTTATTTTTTTGGTAAAGCATTAATGCCGAAAGAGACATAACATTACATAAACAAAATAAACATGACAGTTAAAAACGGTAAAAAAAGGGGATCCCCCTCTCTCCCGGGTCATCCCACCTCGGGTCCTCCCTGCGACCCCACCCGTTGCTGTGTGTAGAGCTCCTCTTGAGTCCATGAGACCATTAGAACTTGCCGTACTTATCTAACACATAGATTAGTACGGCCAGTTTAATTTGCTTAGACCTCCCCTCACCCCCACACATTCAGGGTGAGAGAGAGAGAGAGTGTGAGAAATGGTGAGAGAAACTGACTTTTTATTCTCCTTTACTACGGATCAACAATGCCCACACTAATCCAACTGCGCATACAGACAGACATAGAGCCAACGAGAGAGGGAGAAAGAGAGGGAGAGAGCAGATGAGAGAAAGAGTAATAAAAAGAAAGATGTAGGCCTATCTTCCTTCCTGCTAGTGCCCTACAGGAGGAGAACATCTGCTATAGAGCAAGTTAAATATGCACCAGTGACACCTGATTATCTTACTGCCTAACTGCCATTTATTGACCCTCTGACTTCACAATCGCTATCTGCAGTGACAATTTCACCGTTTTGCTGTGCCATTCAATAAGATAACTATCACCTTTACACAGACTGGAATGCTGCTTGTTTGAAATATGCATTTGTGAAACATTGTACAATTGTGCACGTTCTATTTTGCAGTGTCTACATTATAAACGCTTTGTCTAGCTTCAGTATTTTAATGTTTAAATGGCTAAATTGTAATGCAGGGATTATTTGACCCTGTGGGTTAATCCTTGTAATGACATACTGTATAATCCCAAATGAAAATAAACACTAGGCAACACACTAAGCCACAGAGTTAACTTTCAATGGGAGACTTCGCTGATACCGTATATCTCGCTCGCCCCGGATGTAAATGATCCAAAAGTGTTGTTTCGCTTTTTTAACATGGTGATCATTTTGGAATGGAAACACATTGAGAAATCAGAACTAGCTCCATCTTACTGTTCAGGCATTGTAATGATGTTTTCCCTCTATTTGTTGAGAGTGCAAACATAGTCCTAAAAAGAATAAAAGTCAAAATAATAGATTTGCCTGAGCATTACGGCTCAGCCTTTCACATAAAGAACACCAGTCCTTTAGTTGCCGGCCCAGTTGCCATGGGGACCAGGTAGAAACGAATAACAATGGCCGACCATTAGCATAATCAATTTGAAAAAGAAAAGAATATGTTCAACAATGCATGTAAAATAAGGCAAGAGCAAAGCACCTGAATTAGGAATGCAATGCAGGCGGGCAAAGCAGAGCTGAGATACGTGCAGAGAACTGCATCATCTTTAGAACCAAAAAAGCAAAAACAAAACAAAAAAACCACGAAGAACTAGGAGTCTAAACTAAAGACCTAACTTAAGATGTGAAGCTCCTTTTGAATAGGGGCAGGGTTGAGGGTAATGTCTGGTCACAGAAGGGGGGGTGGCGGGGGGGGGGTGACATTTTTGCAAACATCATAAATAACCTCTTCAAGGGTGTTCATGCACAGGGCAAGACACAAAAAAAAAACTACAATCTGGCCTGGGCTCCCTTTGTGTCCTAGCCCGTGTTAGCACATGGTCGTTTGAGGGAAGAGCAAGGGGGGGGGAAAAAGCGAGGTCACTCAGCGATTTCTCTCCTTAACCCTCTCAACATTAGCTCCATGCTGTGTGCTAATCCTAATTGACTTTTAAAAGGTCAGACATTTCATCTTAATGCGCCCAATTCATCACTCCCAGACCAGGAGGTGCTGGGAGTCTGGAGGTGAAAGGAGGCGGCAGATCTCCTGCGACGTGCCGCACCGTGTCAGCCACCGGAGGAGCTGAGAAAGCGGGCCAGGGTGTGAAATTAACACCCGCCACCAGCCAAAATGCTGCCAAAATTTTCATTGTGGCTGGAAAGATTTTCGACTCTAGCAGCCACTTTGGCAGGTAACCAACCAGGTTGTGTTATATTGTAAAAAGTAATGTGGCTGGTAAAATGTTGCAAGTGGTTGGTGATTTTTAGAATCCACAAGCCACTCTGGCCAGTGGGTGAAAAAGTTAATTTCATACCCTGTACGGGTCACACGGCGTATCCCTGCATTGCTGAGCACAAGGCATTCCGGAATTTTCCGGGGACACAGTCCATCCATGCTGTTAAATATTGCAGTTTTTAATGACACCGTCTTGTGAAAAAACTGCCATTGGGCTGTTGTCTGAGACTGTTCACCTTTTTTTATTAACATGAACATCGATATCGATATTATAATCGATGTTATTATTTTATTTTATTTTTTTAGATTACAAAGCCCATGGAAACCCATTGGTTCTGGTGTCTCCTAACACACACACCAAGTCCGGACCCGAAAATCTAAGCAGAACCTTTTCATGGGGTTTAAACCTCCTATTGCCAAGCAAAGTCTCTTTTAAAGGTTTTTTTTAGAGGTTTATAGTTTAGAGTTTTTTTAGCATTGTTACTAAAACTGTTCCTAACTCTTTGTCACTTGTCATCTTTCTATCAGTCTGTTATATCGCTGAAAAACGGCCTGTCACGTTCTCTCTCAGCTGTGAGGGATCGAGGCACAGGTCACGCGTGCAGCCTTAGAACAGGGTGTAATTTAAAGTTCAATCCGCCAGACAAAGGACAGGTTTTTTCAGCACATGCAGGTTAAGGACTTGGACAAAAGGGGGGACATCTCATCATTGGTAATAAGGCCACAATGTGCCCAAAACAAATTCGGCTGCAGCCTTGAGGCCATTAGCAAGACTGAGTGTCGCGAATGCAACCGGCTAACAAATTAGCGCTGAGGAATATTTTGGGACAAACGCGCATTAGTTCTATGCAGCCGCCTCTTAAGTCGCTCGTCAGGGTCCCACAATGGGAAAGCCCAGAGCTGCCCCCCCCCCCCCCCCCCCACGGTTTCGGGGTGTACAGGATCCAGATGCACCAGGACACAGGGGGACCCCACACCCAGGGGCTTCAGTGTGCCAGGAGAGCGCCCAGCGGAGCACAATAGCATCTCATTAAGCTAAACTGCCTCACCAATGGCCGACACTTTGCAGCCAGTTTACCTCCCATTCAGGGAGCTTGTGGTCAGGGTCTGCTGCTGTGGGGGGGGGGGTTAAATTAGGTATGCACAAAACAAAGTGGGCTAGGGGGTAGGGGGGGGGGCAAGGGGAGGAGGGGGGTTGGGGCTTCCTGTTGGTTGTATTGGCTTATACATGTGGGGTCAATATGTGCAATGCAAAGTTTCACATTTGTAAATAGGGGGTGTAGGGGGGGGCGTGGTTACCTCCTGCCCCCCCCCCCCTCTCTGTTTTACATACCCCTCCCTCTCCTTTTCTCTCCCTCCCTCTCTCCGGCAGTATAAAAAAGAGAGAGGGACTGACAGCTGCTTTATTGTCACAGAGGTCTTCTCACTCATCCACGGAAAGGGACAATTGGTGTCGACATGGTGAAATTCTTCTAAGTGCTTTTAAAAAAAAACAAAAAAAGTTTGGTCTTTGAGGGGGGAGAATAGAAAAAGAAAAGAGAGAAAGAAAGAAAAAAGAGGAGGGTGTTATAGTCCGTGGAGTTGAAACTCACAAGAAGAGAAAAAAACCCACTACCCACTGGCCTAACAACCTTTAGTGCTAATTTGGCCTGATGTGATCATTAACTCTGGAACAGGGAAGCTGTGTGTTTGTGTGACCGCGCTTTAAACAGGACCAGTGAGTTTGCGTGACCGTGCTCTAAACAGGACCAGTGCGTTTGCGTGACCGTGCTCTAAACAGGACCGGCGCGTTTTTGGGAGCGCGCTCAGAACAGGACCAGCTCTGAACTACGCCAGTGAGCTGGAAAAAACTCGGAGGGGACTTCTCTGCCTCTTCTGTCCGTAATCCATCCGGACCCGAGCCCAGGCTGCACGCCTACACTCCACACACCAAAATGAGGCTACAGAACCTGCTCTTCGTGCTCCTGCTCATCTTCCTCTGCCTGCTTGTGGTCACGGCGCACAGGCCAGGTATGTAAACCATCTGCCATCCCATGCATTCAGTCTCACGAATAACGGGGTTTACAAATGCCTCTTATTTACGGGGAGCAGGTTTACTAATTCTGTGAAAGTAAGCACCGGCATGAGGTCAACTCCGAGAAAATATATTTTGTAAATTGTATGCCATCAATACATTTGTGCTGTTTGTCACAATGTGATTCTAACAGAGAACCTCACAAACAGTATTACAAGTAGTTATTATTGAATTTATTAGTCATTGCACTACTCAAAGTTTGATTATTTGTGTGTGTGTGTGTGTGTGTGTGTGTGTGTAATTTTTTCTGACATTTCCATAGCATTGTTAAGTTTATAAAGTTGGATTTAAGATTACTCATAGAGCATGTTCTGTATTTTTACTGTTTTTTTATTTTTTTATTTCTCAAAAACTTTAAAAAAAAAGGTTAACAGAGGCAGAATATGTGCAACATTTTGAAGAATAATACAGGAGAAAAAAAAAATTTAAAACAGCATAAACATTCAGCATGGCTCACAGCCTCAAAGGAATTCCGAAATCAGAATTCCACCCCAAATTCAAATGTTTACCTCAAGCGTATTTACGTTTTTGCGAAGGGAACGTGCCTGTTTAGTTTCAAAGCTCTCCCGCCCGTCTGAATGAGGAATAGCGTGGATTTATTTTTATTCGTGCTGACGTTTCAAACACATTTCCTGCTGGCTTGATTTCTTGGCCTGATCTGTGAGGTTACGGGTCAGCTGACTAGAACACTGCCTGGGGCAGCGTTCTAGAACCTCAGAGAGATTTCTTTGGGAGCTTCTGGAATGTAAATCAAATTGTGTTTCCCCATATTATCTGCCCTCTTCAATGTTTATAATTTTTAGCTGTGATCTTAGCTGACCCATGATATCCAGTCTTGGGGAACAGCTTGTACATCCAACTTCCAACAAAAACTTCTAATCTTCTCATCTGAGCATTTCAATATGTTCTTTTATTTTGTTTCCAGTAATAAAATGCTCCGAGTCGTTATCTCTTCCTGTAGTCCCCCATTGTGACGATTCTTCAGAAATGGCCTCTAATTGCTGTTTATTGGAAGGAGGCAGTTCCACTGCTATCAGATGAAAACTTAATTGTTATATTGGCCAGCAGGTAGAAATACTCATCCTTCAGATAACAATAAAAGAATCACCCATTACAAATTAGCTGCATGCAAACAACAGATTTTTGTAACATTTCTGAATACTCTCTTGCTTCATACTTTGATTAGGAGCATTAAATAATACATACTTCCTACTTGATTAAAAAAGTCACTCTCTTTAAACAAAGAATTGTTTCTTCAGTTCTATACATAAGGCATTCTCTGATATATGAATTAAACTTATGCATCGATCTAGACATTCATAACTTATACTGGGAATATGTGAGGGGGTTTGGCTTGCATACAGATAGTGATGAAGGTCTGCCCTCCACACAAGCTGCTTCTTCATCTAAAATGAGCTCTGTGCTTGCGAGACCACCATTATTAGGAACAGTAAAGATATGCTTCAGTGCATCCCGATATTACTAATTTATGTGCAGTTGTGCGGAACCTCATAGTCAACCCCAGATTTCCCATTTGGTTCTAGACTGAATACATAGTAAATTTACTGGGAACTTTTTTTTTCTTTGTGTGTGCGTGTGTGTGTGTGAGAGAGAGAGAGAGAGTGTGTGTGTGAGTGTTTGAGTGTGTGTGTGTGTGTGTGTGTGTGTGTGTGTGTGTGTGTGTGTGTGTGTGTGAGTTGGCCTTTTGTACAGTCGTACAGCAGAACACTAAAGGGATCTCTCCTGTGTGTGTTTTGTATGTGTGTGTGTGTGTGTGTGTGTGTGTGTGTGAGTTGGCTTTTTGTACAGTCGTACAGCAGAACACTAAAGGCATCTCTCCTGTGTGTGTTTTGTATGTGTGTGTGTGTGTGTGTGTGTGTGTGTGTGTGTGTGTGTGTGAGTTGGCCTTTTGTACAGTCGTACAGCAGAACACTAAAGGGATCTCTCCTGTGTCTGTGTGTGTGTGTGTGTGAGAGAGAGAGTGTTTGTTTGTGTGTGTGTGTGTGTGTGTGTGTGTGTTGGCTTTTTGTACAGTCGTACAGCAGAACACTAACAGCCTCTCTCCTGTGTGCTTTCCTTTAGACTTCCTGAATCTGAAACGCAAATACTACAGACACCTGTGTGCATCCAGGAGGTGTTTGCACCTGCACTCCAGAGTGCCGTTCCCCTGAGGTAAGAATACATTACCCACAATCCTCTGGGAGGCATGAAAAATATCAGCGCATACCGTCCCCGATACGTCTCCTGTCCTCCATTTCTGCAAGTATTTTAACAGTAACATCACCTCTGATGACTCAGAGTCCTCAGCTTCCCTCGCTTGCAAAGAAACATGATAAACTGTCTGGAGTACAGAAATCTAACTAAAGTCAACACTTGAGCCAAGCACTAAAAGTTATGAGACCAAAAGAATCAAAGAATTGTCTAGTATGGATCAATCCATACAGTAGCCTATCTATCACTGGCTGCCTAAAGCACAAGGAAGCTGGAATATCCACAGTCATTTTCATCAAGAAATGAAGAGAAGGGAAACCTTTATGGTCAACAAGCAAAATGATTCAGTCAGTGTTCTAGGACTCCAGTAGGGATTATTACCTCAGCATTAGAATGTTCACTTAAGAACATTCTAATCACAAATCTGTGATCTTACACCTTAAAGGGTTAAAGGATTGAGGTTCTGCTTACAGTCAGCCAAAGGGACCCAGAGCCACAGAACGAGCGACTCCTTTGACTGACAAGCTAGCACTTTCACTGACGCCCCTCATTTTGAGCGATGAAACAATCGCTGAGAAGGTCGGCCGAAAGCGACAGTCATCCCAAAGATGACCTCACCCCTGAAATTAATGAACCATGGAACTACCTCCATTTCCTATGGCCTCTGTGACAGGCCCAGTACAGCCGCTGAGCCCCGCCGATCCACATAACTCATCCCTGTTAGGGCTGGAAAAGCCCTTAAACTTCCCATGGGGAACCCACAGCTGCGCGCCATCACTGTTTCTACATTTAAAGCCTTTTAAAAGACTTCTTTACGCCGTCGCCCCTAAATGCCTACTAAATGCCACCCCTGACTCCAAGGCAACTTGCAGGGGGAAAAGAAGGCCGCGACAGCTTAGCGTTGGATTCCCCAAAACTAATTAACGAGAAGTTTGTTAGAATGACGGCTTTTTAGTATTCCAAACAGCCCAGCTCTGAACCCTCCTTGTGGAGCTATTGCCCCAGTAGGTGTGTAATACGATTAATCATCTGTAGATTAATTTATATCAGCTGCAGGCTGCATTATCCTTCTACATAGGCTAGGCTATGTATGGTTACCTAAACAGTAGGCAAATATTCACATTTATAGATAGGAAGAGTAATTACAAATGGGTTTTTTTCCAGGCCCTGGTTTGTCCCTCGCGGTGCATCGAAGTAAGCACAATGGTTTGATGTATTCTGTTAAGTTCCCTCAGACCTCCTCGGAATGAGGGAGGATTTAGGAAGTTAGCGAGCGTCGTGCAGGCAAAGGTTACCATCTGTTATCTCACAATAAAACCACGGGGCCCAACTAAAAACAGAAAACAAACTCCTGGAGGAACGACCGTAGCTTTGTTTTTATTGCCCGGGGGTCCCGGGTTAATGACACCGCGTACGCCGGTCTCCCGGACACATTTAGAGCGGGGGGTTCAGAGGACTTCCAGCGAGGTGGGTGGTGAGGCCCGAAATGCTAAATCTGTTCAACTATCCTACAGCTGTTGTCTCAGAAATTAAAAGAGCGTGAGTAGCATTGTAGTTGTGTATTTATGTTGTCAGTTTTCTTTTCGTTTTAAAGATTTTATTTTTTATAACAAAATAGGCTGTTGATCCAATCGTTTGCCAAACCGGAGCTGTATAGTTTGATAGTTTCATTAATAGCGCTTATTAATTTAGTGCATTATAATATCAAATAATTGAATTAATTCGTTGTTTGTTTGTTTCACACTTGTAAGTGCAGGTCACTCTCTGCCTTCAGCCCTTGCTTGACCCCACTCCCACTGGGGGGATGCATGGCTGCTTTTATTCTCAACTGACAAACCCCACCCGGCAAGACAAAACGTTTTAAAACAGACCAATTTAAAATAGCTTAAAAGAAAAAAAGGAACAGGGAGACGATATGCAAAAAACCGTGTAAGCTTCGAGCGGGTACGCTCAGCGCCTTTGATCATGCCTCAACACTTAATTTCTGGTAATTAAAATGAGAACATATTGGACAACAACAATACCTGCTTTTGAAGTTTCGTTAAACGCAATTCTCTTCTTCCAGGTAACCTTAGCCCACACTGGAGATCCAGGGAACGGCAGAAGAGAAGGCTAAAGCCGGAACGCGAGACGATGGCGGTGACCTGCAGGAAAAACCTCGAGTCCAAGTTTTCAGCCATGCTACCAACATGCGCTGGGGAAATGGGACACAGCATTATTTAACATTATTTAACCACTGTCACGCTACTGCAGACTTGCAGCATGTGTTACCAATGCAACAAAAACACGATTTTCCTTTATAAACTGCAAATGACTCTCTGACGCACACTGAGCTATTTGGACGGAAGGCTTCCAGCTCTGTAGCCGACACTTTATTATAATAAGCTATTTAACATACATGCAGTACTCTTACAGAAATACAACAGCCATGGACTATGCACATACATGAATATATATATATATATACACCAATTTTCAACTATTGTGATTGCATTAATGTATAACTGATAGCTGCCATAAAGATAATAGGCTATTGCTCCATCAAGCAACATACTGCAGAATACATTTTGACAACCAGAAGTAACTTTATGTGATAAGTGATCGTACAATTAAGCTTATTCCCTCGGCATGTCAGATACTGTATTCACATTCAACATAAAAAGTTGAGCCATGGTATGAAAATAATGGTATTTTTGTGATACAAGGATGCAAAATATAACATGAAGAAATACATAATGACATTGAAATGCAAGTACAAGTTCAGCCATTTATGTACTGATGGGGTGCAGTCCACCATTTTTTTTACCGTCAAATTTTGTAGGGGAAATGTAACGGAATCATTCAGGCAATGTATATGGTTCCTCATATGTGTTTATATGCAAGTAATGCACTTGAAATGTTTTATTGATGTCATTTAATAAATGCATATACTCTTTTGATACCCTTTTTTTGTAATTGTTTTCCCCCTGAATGGGGCAGGTGATGATGGAGTTGGAACGTCATGAGTCGTTTGAGGTGAACATTAGTAGTCACCAGTCTGAGGTTCTTGCCAACCAAAAATGCTTGAGAATATTAACATTCTATTTTCAAGTTGTCATCTCACATTGCACAGTTCTATGGGGATTTTACACCATTCAGTGTTACATCAGCTCTATTTGGTCCTTTGTGAACTTGTATAAACTCTGAGTTAAATTAACATTTTACCATGCAGATTAACCTATGGTGATGAGGTTAACTCCTCAATAAGATCTGGATCGACGTACTGTCCAATAATCCTGACTACAATTTAAGAAATCCACAAGAAAAAAAATCCTTCCACCAAACAGGCAAACTTACACGTTTATTGAGACACCGTACAAAATAAGAGTAAACAAGTTAATTCATGATGTATTATTATACAAAAAACATGCTTTGAAATCCAGAAAAAAAGAATTCAAAGTCCACAATGAGCCTGAGTAGACACAGAAGTGCATAATTAATACAAATATAGATACACTGTACATTTTCAAGTGGGCGGACAATAATAAAAAAAATTCAATAATTAACTACTTTAGACATTAGACCAGCAGAATTTCAAACAACGCACTAGGCTCTAAACACACAACTGCACGAAACCACACAAAATACCACGGTTTTGAAATGTGAAAAAATAAAACGATAATAATGCTTGTATTTCGGTTTTTTGCACTGGTTTTTTTTTCCACCCCAAAATGCTCTGCTGTTAGACTGAACAGAGGCAACGTTCTGAATCTTAAAAATGAAAAATTATTTTAGGGACAACACAAAACAGACAAAAACAATATTAAACCCTCATAGCATTGTTTCCCCTCTCTGTTTAAGTTGCACAGTGCCTGATAAAGCCTGTTTCTTTGTTCATAACATTAGCGCTTGTCCTTCCTATGCTTATTGAGTAAAATCCCCATTTTCACCACTGTTCATACAAAATGACAGTTTTCTTAACCACCAGTCTCGATATCAGTGCATGAAACTAGGACTAAATTCCTGGAATTGCATTATATTATTGGCTACATTCATTATCTATGTAATAATCATTTTATTCCTGAAGTGAAAGAAATTCCCACTTTCTCACAACAGAAATATTGTCTTTTCCACTATTCTGACTGTCCATTTCATTTTTTAATGTGAGTGTGTGTGCGTGTGAGTGTGTGTGCGTGTGTGTGTGTGTGTGTGTGTATGGTCAATGATGGGTCAAATGAGGTTTAATTATTCCACATTTCTCAGGTTTTCTCCACGATCACTAATTAAAGGAGGCATGGGGTCATTACACACAATAAAAACACTTCACCTTCTTCTAATCCTTCAGCCACTTCCCGTTTGCGGCTTTGGCCTTATTTAAAATATCCCTTTTTTGGCAAAAGCCACTTCAGTAAATGTGAATTCATATTTGAGCACATAGCACACATTTCTAAAGACTCACGTTCCTTGCCACGAGGGCTGTAACATCACTTAAAATGTGCTGTAGACAGACACGTGCTGTGAAGTGTTTCGATTTTTTAATCCGTTGTTATGTCAAGGAGGCTCCCTTACTTGCCAATAAAAATAAAAAAACGCACATATCCACCCATAATGCATGCATGTACACACCCCTCTCCTCCCCGTCACATGACCAGTTACTCCCGCATCTGTTGGCATGTCAGAGACAGAATCCTTTTACTCAGCAGACTGTTGTGCTGCTTCAGATACTCAATCAAGTCCGCTTGCTTTTCTACAACATCTTCCAAGTTTGAGCCGTCCCTGAAAACGCACAAAGAAGCACATGCACATTAAAAATGTATTCTGCGCACAACGATCATCGATTAATTCAACGAACACTTCTAAGCGGGAGACGCGAGCAACTTTTAAAATTCCACATAAATTACCACGCTGAAATGCATATTAAAAAAAGTAGGCTACATTTTATTTGCCCAGAAAGACAGACACCGATCTCTGTATGTGTTTACCACAATACACGCCCATTCTTTGTTGCGGCATACGCGGTATTTATGCCAGTTTAGATTGGAAATATTCCGTTTGGGCGAAGGAAACAGACCCCTGAAAGCCGTTTACTCTCCCCAAAGAGCAGCCATTGGGTGCTTTGTAAGATGTTATCCTTCAAACGGCCTCATCCTCTTTGTAGATGTTAATCATACCATGGCAGGTCACTCACAAGAGGAGCTGTGGTGACCTTCCAGTCTTTCTCACAGGCTAAGGCAGAGGGGTAAAGAGGACTGAGGCCCTTTGGAAGATTGCAGGCAAGCCTATCAGTGCAAACATTTTGAAAGACAGCTGGAAGAAGGGGGAAATCTGAGTAGCACAAACGCACTGTAGCGGTTGAGTCTGAAACCGGGCGACTCCCCGGGCCCGGTGTAAACGCAACGCTCTTCTTCCTAATAAATGTCATCGTATCTTATTTTACTTCTGTTTAATTTAATGCACAAAGTCAGGAAGTGAGCAGGTGGAACACAAAGGCGTTAGAGATAACATTTCTGTGGCCATAACGAAGGCCCAGTATAGCATCGTTACCCAGTTTCCTAAAATGCAACCATGTGCAATAAACTGTAGCTTCGGGCATTTTTGTTGTGTGAAGTACAAATGATAAGAAAATAACCCCTCCAGACACACACACACACACACACACACACACACACACACATAAATAAGCAAATACAACAGAGATATGCGCCAACTTTCCCAATACAATGAGTGAGCAGAACCAAGCCCTCCCAACCCAGGAATGCAGGAAGAGCCAATTAAAGCGGCCTGGTTTATTTTGCCCACATTATCCATGTGAAAGAGTGAATGGAAGAAAAAGGAATTTTCACAACATTGAACCCCCTCGGGCGAGGGGGCTACCAGGCTGCCCCGAGCAGACTCAACCCCCCCCCTCCCCCCATCGCCCTGAAAAACACACCCAGCCTGAATGTGTGGGGTGTGCTTCTCACCCCCGTGAGACCCTCAAACCCCACAGAGGCAGAGCTCCTGTCCCGGGACGAGGGAGGGGGGGGGGGGGGGGGGGCAGGGGTAGCCCACCCAGGACCTGGAACAGAATCTTTCCTGCTTTTTCTTCCAAAATGAGCAGAATGCAGTTTGAGCAACAAATAAGTGCCTGTTTTCAGTGTTACATTTTTCACTGCACTCACATGAGGGTGAAGTACTAGAGATTTGAGCAGAGTGGGGTTGTTACTAAAGTTCTAAATATTCTGGGAAGATTTTCTGACAAAATTACCTCAACGGCTTATCTTATAATTATTACTCACTATGTGCACCTGATTTCCTCTCTACATTGAATTGAACTGGTAAAGAGAGTAAATCTTACATATAACACCCTTGGAGGAAATGTACATTATTGGACAACGTTGGATGAACCAAGCGCACACCGAGTCGATGACTGCCTTCTCAAACACTTCCACGGTTTTACTTTCTCACAAGAACTCTGGGCGCCATTAAAATACCCCCACATTTAAATCGGTAAGGCAGCCCATCCGAATACACCATTACATTACAGCGAGGTGCAATCAGTAGGGTTGGGAAAGGACACTTTTAAAGTACTACTTTAAAGCAAGTGTTTCCAGCTGTTTTGAAGTAATGAAGCTACATGGTGCACAGGCTTAGTCAGTACTTCAGTCACAGAACACAGCACTTTCAGGAGATAAACAGCGTCTCAGAGGGCTTCCCCAAACAAGAGATTTCCACTGGCACTCTGTGACATGCAATGGGGTATCCCATAATCCCTTGCAGCCATCACGTGACTTTCTCACTTTTCTAGCCTGCCCCGCTAACAGCCTGCACGCTAACAGCCTGCACTCTAACAGCCTGCACACTAACAGCCTGCACTCTAACAGCCTGCACTCTAACAGCCTGCACACTAACAGCCTGCACACTAACAGCCTGCACACTAACAGCCTGCACACTAACAGCCTGCACACTAACAGCCTGCACACTAACAGCCTGCACTCTAACAGCCTGCACTCTAACAGCCTGCACTCTAACAGCCTGCACTCTAACAGCCTGCACTCTAACAGCCTGCACACTAACAGCCTGCACTCTAACAGCCTGCACTCTAACAGCCTGCACTCTAACAGCCTGCACTCTAACAGCCTGCACACTAACAGCCTGCACACTAACAGCCTGCACTCTAACAGCCTGCACAATAACAGCCTGCACTCTAACAGCCTGCACACTAACAGCCTGCACTCTAACAGCCTGCACTCTAACAGCCTGCACACTAACAGCCTGCACTCTAACAGCCTGCACTCTAACAGCCTGCACTCTAACAGCCTGCACTCTAACAGCCTGCACTCTAACAGCCTGCACACTAACAGCCTGCACACTAACAGCCTGCACACTAACAGCCTGCACTCTAACAGCCTGCACTCTAACAGCCTGCACTCTAACAGCCTGCACTCTAACAGCCTGCACTCTAACAGCCTGCACACTAACAGCCTGCACTCTAACAGCCTGCACAATAACAGCCTGCACTCTAACAGCCTGCACACTAACAGCCTGCACTCTAACAGCCTGCACACTAACAGCCTGCACACTAACAGCCTGCACACTAACAGCCTGCACACTAACAGCCTGCACACTAACAGCCTGCACACTAACAGCCTGCACTCTAACAGCCTGCACTCTAACAGCCTGCACTCTAACAGCCTGCACTCTAACAGCCTGCACACTAACAGCCTGCACACTAACAGCCTGCACTCTAACAGCCTGCACTCTAACAGCCTGCACTCTAACAGCCTGCACTCTAACAGCCTGCACTCTAACAGCCTGCACTCTAACAGCCTGCACACTAACAGCCTGCACACTAACAGCCTGCACACTAACAGCCTGCACTCTAACAGCCTGCACTCTAACAGCCTGCACACTAACAGCCTGCACACTAACAGCCTGCACAATAACAGCCTGCACACTAACAACCTGCACACTAACAGCCTGCACACTAACAGCCTGCACACTAACAGCCTGCACACTAACAGCCTGCACACTAACAGCCTGCACTCTAACAGCCTGCACACTAACAGCCTGCACACTAACAGTCTGCACTCTAACAGCCTGCACTCTAACAGCCTGCACTCTAACAGCCTGCACTCTAACAGCCTGCACTCTAACAGCCTGCACTCTAACAGCCTGCACACTAACAGTCTGCACACTAACAGCCGGCACTCTAACAGCCGGCACACTATCAGCCTGCACGCTAACAGCCTGCACGCTAACAGCCTGCAAGGAACTGTTGCCGGAAGGAACTATTGCCACAGGGTACTGTGGCACGCGTGACAACGCTGTGTTGGTAACTCATTCAGCAGACCAAGGGACATGGCTGCATGCAAACCCAGCCCTCTCCCTGAAGCAAAGGATAATGGGAAAAATACCTGAATCCGGTCTCTGTGCAGTGGGGATGGGCGTTGCTGGGGTAACCGTGCGATCGCTCCTCCTGGTTGACGTCAGGCTCTGGCCTCTCCCTGTTGAAGTTCTGCACCCTCACTAGAGAAAGACAGGCAGGGTTAAGCCTGAAGACCACCGTGAATATGAGTATAAACGCAGCGCCTACAGTCGCACAGCTGTGTCAATTCGATAAGCTGCAATCAGCATGCTGTGGTTAGAATGAATGTAGAAGCACTGCAGAGGCAGGAAAAAGGAGGAATAAGGTTTGTCCTCGGGAGTTTCAAGTGTGGAGCAGTTTCCCTCTTTCTGGAAATCTTGACAAGAGGCAAACCTAAGGCCCTGATTCAGCCCAACCGTCATTCATTTAGCCCTCACCTTTCAGCTCTGAATGATGAATCTAGGGATGCCAACCAATTTCCTTGCCATTCAGAAGATTTTTTTAAATTTCAGGAAACCGCCAAACTCATGTTCTCTAAGCAACGGGAAACAGGAACTACTCCTCACTTGGCTCTTACCAACCTCAACCTCTTTCCCCCTCACGCGGCTGTGGGCTTTTATGGGTCTGTTACATTAAAAATGAATTTGTAAAAAATAGGCCTTGTAACCCGAAGGAGGCCAGTTCGATTCCCACGTCGGACACTGCCATTAATATCAGGATCCAGCTGTATAAATGGATACTTTTGTATGTACACTTATTGTATGTCCCTTTGGATAAAAGCTTCTGCTAAATGACTGTAATGTAATGTAATGTAATACTATGTATAAAAATTTAAAAAAATTTAAAAAAGTTGTATAAGTTCTGGATTAAAGTGTCTGTTAAATGCCTGTAATGTAATGGCCATTGGACAGAGCTACAACACTGATCTCAGGCCTGTGAGGCCTTGTTGGGCCATAGGCTCCCAGACTGCTCACTGGCATTAATCTCACTATAAGGAGCTGATCTCAGGTCTGTGGGACACAACACAGCGACTCCGTTAAGGAAACGCAATATACTCAAAATACATTCACAGAAAATCCATTAACCAGATACTGCAAAAGCAGTCAAATACATGTGGAAATATACGAACGATTACAAATTTCAGAAACGGCAATGTATATTTTTTTATTAATACACTGCTGTGAAATATATCATTATATTTTCCCTATAAAGTCCATATATTTCCAGTATATTTGGTCAGCTGCAGGAGCCCACAGGAGCCCCTCCCCCACCTGCTTTCAGAGCAGTGTAAATTTGGGGGGGGGCTGGGGCAGACCCTCTATGGTAAATACAGTATATTTACTGATCCTCTTCAGGGCTCCGCCCCTCAGAATGATCCGTCACAATGTTGGGGACACACCCCTGGGGATTAAGATTTTTACCTGATCTTATCCCACACATCTGATAACGGGGCCCGTCTCCAAGGCAGGACACAGAGAGAGCTTTCTTTTAAAATAATTAAACGTGGGGTCATTTACAGCATATGTAAAAAGCAGGAACCACTGGGGTATTTTGCCAGCGATTACTTTCCCAGTTAGACTGAAGCTCACACTGGATCGGACTCCAGAACAGCGGGAGGACAGGCTTTATCGGATCTCAAAAGACAAGCAGAGTCTCACTCGCTTCTGGCGAACGTTAAAGCCAATTGAGTCACTGAGCTGTGAGTAAGCGAATGTGTGAGTGACATGGTAAAAAGCCGTAAACGAGGTGAGAAGGCGGGGGTCTTCGCTGAAGCGGACGGTTGTGTCCAAAGGGGTACGGAGCCTAATCTGTGGAAAACGTTGTCCGATTGGCTGCGGAATATTAGCCGAGGTGCTAAATCCGCTAGGCCACCCGTCACATCCACCTGGACACCAGCACATATAAAGTGACTGGATAATCAATGGCGGTTTTATTTGCGATTAAAGCAGCTCTGTGGAGATGTTACTCAGTAAAGCAGGACCTGAGGGAATTACTCACGGTTTTAATGTTAAAAAATAAGAAGGGGGAGAGAATTATAAGCAGCTCTGAGAATGAACCGCTCATCGTTCTCAGGTCAGCGGACCGCCAGATGAAACCTGCGATTGCTGACATCCAATAGGACAGCTACGCTTGTGACACTGCGCTAGTTCGGAGTTGCAGTTTTATCCTTTACGTCTAATGCACTGAGGATGGCCCATTGGCCCAAACGTCTACCTCCACGTTTTCTTTAGCGCACAACTTTTATTTTGGCGCGGATTATCGATATGTTACAGACAAATCTTTTAAGAATCGACGTTCAGCATTCAGAGCTCTTCCTTGAAGACACTGGCTGTGTCCGAATCAGAGCCTTATCTACTGCGCCCTGTGTCCTGTGTACTAGCATACTGTGTACTGCTTACTGCATACTGTTTAGTATGTGACATGCACAATGCAAAAAATATCCTCCATACTATCATCAGCGAAAACCTGGAAATAAGTATGTCATCCGAGGATTTTAAGCACACTACATTTAGAGAACATTTTGCCTACTTAACAACTTTCTCATCCAGTGTACACGACAAGCATACTCAATAGTGTGGAAGTGCTCTGGTTCGGACACAGCCATTGAATGACCATTTTTCTAAAGTAAACACATAAAATGAGAGTGAGACACTTCAAACAGGGCTTCAAGTCCTGCGTTACGGACTCGTTTGATGCGACGCGGCGGACGGCGGCTTTAATACAGGAAGTGGCCGGGAGGTGAACGGAGCGTTTAAACCGGGCCGGCCCGGGCCGGCCTGGGTTTAGGGCGCATCCTAATCGATAATTACGAGGGAACCCAAGGACACACCGGAGCTGCTATATCCTGCACTTAGTGCCTCCACCTCTCACACGTGTAATGACCTCACACGTCGGCTCGTTCACAATCGCACAACCACTCGCTTTCACACCGCCTTCTGCGTCAAAGCAGCCGCCCAGCGCCCGATACCAGATTCAGTCATAAAACAGTCACCTTACGTCAGCCCCCCCCAACACACAGCAAACAAATACATACCTGTTAAAACTCTCAAATGTCGCGTCAATCTCAGCACAAACTCTGATTTTTTAATTTCCCCCTGCTGTAAAGATCACGGCAGGATGGACTTGCACAGGCAGAAACACGGCCCGGTCTTCCCAGAGCGAGATTAAACCAAATGACCGAGCACTGCCGTGAGAGAGATAGGTAAACGGAAACTTCACAGTTACCTCCAATTTAGCGCTTAATTCACATTACAGTATTTGCCCTGATTAATGGTCAAATAGCAATTACAGACTTTTTCCCTTCAAAAGTCCCTCAGGCTCAGAAACTGAGGGAACACTTAAGTAATGGGAACTAAAGTGGCCAATTCACAAACGCTGAATATCCTACAAGATTAGAATAAAAAGAGAAGGCGCATCCTATCGGGAGAATGGGATGCTTTAAACAGGTTTAAGGGCTCATAAAAAAGGCTACGGGGTCGGAGGAAAAGGGCCAGTTTGTAATGAACGTGACGCATTTCTCACATATCCGTTAAAATGGAGACGGCTTCCTTCAGCGAGAGGCGCGCTGTAAAACCCGGGCGTACCCCAGGCCTATGCATGAACCCCGCAAGCAGACAGATCAAAACCACCACACCGCTCACTGCATTACGACAAGCACAGGGGCTCAACTGCCCGTCTCATTGGGTAACTTCCTAAAATGTGTGCGTAGAATCCCACTGTTCCTGTATAATGTATTCAGCGTACAGGCGAGATCAATGCAGGTCTCCTGTGCAAGGGGGGAATTCAGTCAGTTGTTCAAAAGTGAATGGGACTGCCGTCGAACCTCACATGCAACAGGGAAAACATACTCGCCAAGGGTCTCTATTCATTACAGGGCGATGCGCTTCGTCCGTACTTCTGGAAGATGGGATTTAAGTTCCCACGTTCTTCCCTTATCAGATAGGCAGTCAGTGAAGATGACGAGAGAAATGCTGCATTTCAATTTCTCCTTCGATAGAGAACTTGTGGAGGCAGGGAGGGGGGAGAGAGAGAGGAGAGAAGAGAGAGAGGAACGCTGTATCTTCACCTGCCACCTGAAGGGTCCACTTCAATCAATCATTAGCTAAGTGCAAATATCCTGCTGGAAGAGGCCACCCATTAACGGTGTGGAATTCCTGCATTGGAGTGTTTATGTGTTTACGTGCCTGTGTCACCAAGGCCTCTCTCCCAGCCTCTCAGCCCGGCAGAGCTGGAACTGCCCGTTCTCAGATAAACCTATCTCTCCTCTCTCCTCCTCCTCCTCCTCCTCCTCCTCCTCTCTCCTCCTCCTCCTCCTCTTTCTTTCCTCCCCTTCCTTCTCCTGTTCAGCGCCAACAAAAGGTCCAGACATCTGGGGAGCCTGTGTGGACGTTTCAGACGTCTTCTCTGCGGTATTAAATTCCTCACTGCCCCTGGTGTCTGAAACCAGATTCTTGTCGCTCGTGAAAAAAACACTTCACCCGTTTTTTTTTGTTGTTTTTTTTCGTTTTCGTTTTCTTTTGGTGTGTATTTTTTTTTTTTGGGGGGGGTGGGTAGGCAACCTCTGGAGCGGTTTTTAAAGTAATATTCCCGAGTGGTTTTCAGAGCTGAAAAAGCATCTGGGGAAAAGCTGCCATTTCACATAAAAATAAATACATTTCACAGCCAGTTCCATTCTTGGTTGCTCTCCCTTCAATAAATAGGAGACTTCCATTTTAAGTCAAGCTCTTTGAAGACGCTCCCTCCCCTTTGCAAAAAGAAAAAAAAAAAGCAGTAAACTACTTTGATGTGAGAAATCTTAATGTTGCTCTTTACAATTGTGTGCATTCATGTTTAAATGAAGAGAATAAGAAATACAACGACTCTACATCTCTTAGCATTAAATGCACCTTCAAAAGAACTTCAAAGGGCGAGAGGTCCCGTTCTAAACCGCCTTCCTTCCAGGAAAAGCAGAGACATTAACAGCCAAGGTCTTTCCGCTTCTCCCTTTTAAATGTTTGCTAACTGTGACAAAGGGGTTTCAGAGGACAGTGGATACCTTACAGTAGACGGAGTTCGGAGGGGTCACTGGCGGATACCGTGTGCACGTGCCACTTACTTGGGCTTACAGAAATAAAGGGAGCCAGGAATGTTTAAAATGTTGCGTTCGGCCACAATGAGCCGGAATGCTTTCAAACGGCCTCAACGCTAAATTAGATTTTTCTTCAAGTGTTAACACTGACTCATCCGTACATATTTTTTCTCTCTTCTTTCCCTTGAGAATATCTACATTATGCACAATGTCTTTAGACGTCGATAACTCAGGAGTAAAAATAAATAAATAAATAAAATTAAAAAAAAGAATGAAATAAGTCACTGCTTTTCACGTACCTTAAATCCAAATAATAATAAAAAAACATCACTTAAAAACATACGTTGGGTATCCTGATAAATGACACTTTCATTTTAAGCGTTGTGTGGTGGCGATGGGCTAAACTACAAGGAAGCAAACCTTCTCTTCCTTAAATCTGAGCTGAAGTGTGCACATAGATATGAAGAGGTTTTTGTGGCGCAGAATAAAAGGCTCCATTCTAATGAGGCCTGCATTCTTACAGTAACAAAGGCAATAAACATGAGGACAATGCGGAGCTGTTTCTGGGTGGAGCGTATTCACCGTTTGCCTTTGGCAAGGGCTAATGACCAAATAGCATCTGACCAAAACAAGAGTCCTCTCTCTCCTCAAAGGAATCCACTCTTATCTCAGCACAGCGGATTCCTTCAATCAACTGTTTTATAGGACCTACCTGTTCAAAGCCATTGTGTTTCAACTGGGAACATAAAACACTACATAAGAAAATATATTATTATATTACATTACACCAGGGGTGCACGGCTCCAGTTCTCCAGCGTTTCTTCCAGTTTCTGGACCATTTTGGCCTTGGGGACCAGGTGTGTGGACTCTTCAGCCATTAACGACATAAATGAAGCAGTAAAGTCCCGAAACACACTGAAAACCAGCACACACACACACACACACCAGCCCTCCAGGACCAGAGGTGTGTACCCCACCACATACACACACAAAATACACACAGGCCTTAAATTAGCCTTTCATTTCTGGGGAAGCGGAATGACCAACAGCCCTCTGGACCAGTTCACACCGTCACAATGAAATATACCACCACAATATGAATTATACATTTTAAAGAAATCAGAAATAGCTTCGCAGTCACGCTATCAACCGCTGTTTGATAGTGAGAAAGTAGCCAGGGTAATGCATGTGCTTCTACGCTCAAATGCTCACATTGGCGAGGTTCATTATCTGTGTCTGAGAGAAAGTAGCAAGGGACCAGGTGGGAGGAGGAGGGAGGGAGAGGGTGAGAGAGAAAGGGAGAGAGAGAGAGAGAGAGAGGTAGAATTGCGGAACCCATCAGCGCTGAGCTGAGCTAGGCTTAGCTGGGTGTTGAATGAGGCCGCTTGTAACAGTGAGGGCTGAATAGAGCAAGCGGCCGTTAGCCATTGTGATGCGAGCGGAGTGTGTGGGGGGGGGGGGGACCCCACCTTCCTCACCTGAGTACAGCAGCAGACAGGGGACAGAGAGCAGCTCCAACCCCAGCACCCCCAGGAGCAGATACACGCTGAGGTTTTTCACACCGGCTAACAGCGGCTGCGTAGACAGGACCATCAGCACCGCCGCGTTCCCTGTGCCCACGGCGGAAACACAACAGCACCCCGAAATTAACACCTCCTTTCTCACACGTGCGAGGGCTCAGTCAGCTACTAGCTGTAGCGCACACATCACTATCTACTCATAACTCACTCCATTTTACCTTCTGGAAAAAGCAAGGGTTGAAGACAGTACACAAGAGCTGATGCTTGTTAATTATATAACTGAACTATAGAATTTTTAAAAATCAAAAAAAAAAAAAAAAAAGATTTAGAAAAACCACGTCAGGTTTTGGTGGGTAAAATATTTTTGGTTATTGTGGACTTGAACCGTCAGTGGAAGCAGCGCCACTCCTCGTATGAGAAAAGGGCGCCCCCATGTGGTCAACATCAGAAATTCAGAGGCACAGGGAAAACATGAACTTCTTTATGGACATTTCGGCACATACCACCAGACTCACAAATTGTTAGAAGTTTTTAGAATTGCACGGTGAGGTATATTTAATGTGTCATGGTAATTTAATGTGTCATGGTAAGGGCGGCAGTGTAGTATAATGGTTAAGGAACTGGCCTTCAATTCCCAGGTAGGACACTGCCGTTGTACCCTTGAGCAAGGTACTTAACCTGAATCGCTTCAGTATATATCCAGCTGTATAAATGGATAATAAGTTTAAAAAAATGCAAAAGCTCTGGATAAGAGCGTCTGCTAAATGCCTGTAATGTAATGTAATGTAGTGTAATTTGTAAGAGAAATTAAGGTAAAGCCGTCCAATCAACAATTTGGCCATTAATATAAACGTCTACATTTACATGAAGTACAGAATGGCCCTAATACACAAAAGAGAGGCTTTAAAGACATTGTTTGGCTAATGAAGTGAACATGTGTAGAGGGTGATTAAGAGCCGGTGTCTGGAGAAAGAAGGCCAAGTGGCCCATTCCCGTTTCCTTAAGTACAGGATATAAACTAACAGATCAGAGGAACTGCCCAATTCACCCGGCTATCATAAGGCATAAAGAATGGCTCTGACCAGGGTCACCAGAGCACTAAGCACGTCTGGCGCCCTCAATTCACGCAACGTCCACTTTACTTAACCGTTTCCTAATCCTACCGACTCGACTTCCTGTCTCAGTTCTGCGCATGCGAGCGACAGGAAATCTAAAATGGCTTCTCTGTGTGAGACAGCGCTGACTCACCGGCTGAGTGGATGAAGACGGGCAGGCTCTTGAGGTTCCTGGTGGCCCTGTAGAACCGGAGGTAGCCCCTGCTCCGCGCGCCGCTGTGGTGCCGCTGAACGAAGCGCTCGAACGCAATCAGCAGGAGCCACAGGCACACTTTGGCGAACACGATCACCGTGTGGCTTTGCAGGCCGCGCAGGTAATCGCTACACTTGGTTCGGTTACTCTGCAGTATGGAGCAATACACTGCCAGCACTACCGACAGGCAAACGAAGGCAACCTAGGAAACGGTCAAAGGGAAGGGTGATCTCCCTAAGGCGACGCGACTGTAACCCCAACAACATATTAACAATGGGCCCCATTCACCAACCATTCTATGACCAAACTTGTTCTTAAAGACTTTCTTTAAAACATTTTTATGAACGTTCTGGCATTCACCGATGTTTTCTTAATTGGGGTTTTTTCTTGGTAGAACAGAAGCTCAGAACGCAAACATCAGTTAATCCCGAAATGTTTGTAAAAACGTTTTAAAGAAAGTCTTAAGAACAAATTTGGTCGTAGAGTGATTGGTTGAATGAGGCCCGATGTCTTTGTGGTAAAGGAGCAACAAACAGGGAAGAGAAGGATTCTGGGCAGGGTATGAAATTAACCTTTACACCCACTGACACCTTTTACAACATAACACAACCTGGTTGGTTACCTGCCAAATTGGCTACTACAGTAGAAATCTTACAAGCCACAATCAAAATGAACAGCATTTGGCATTTCAGACCCTGATTCTGTAAAAGCGTTTGGTTGGGCACAACAAGCATTTATGAAACAGCCTTGGAAAGACCATTGCCCTGGTGTGCACCTGGACAATTTTCCTGCGTCAAATTCTCATATTAAATGAATCCTAGGACCTTAAAAATGCCAAATTCATATTAACATGCCCCAAAAAGAATCCCTATACATCAGTGTGAAGCACGTAAACTCAAGTTTTCATTTGCTGTAGTTTGTGTGGTCTTTCACAGTGCGACCACTCATCCCATTGCTAGCAGTTGTATTGTTCATTTGTGCAAACTGTTAAATATTGATTTCATGAACAAGAACTCAGCACTGAATGCCATCAGAACACAATCTCTTCTTCTATGTCATAAAATTCAGTGTCCTGAAGACAACTAAAGACAATTCAGTGTTCTAAAGACAAAAGTCACCCAGGTGGGTGCTACACATTGGTGGTGGATGAGGCGAGTTTCCCCCTCATCATTGTAAACCACTTTGAGTGTGAGAAAGGCACTATATAAATGCAAGGCATTATTATATATATATATATTTGGGTTTAAATCATACAGTTTACTCACATGGATAATTGACAGTAACAAAGCAGCCCAGAATGTTGGTAACTTTTGGAATTCTTTTTTAATCGCAGAGTCCAGGATGTCTGGTGAAATGAGAGGCCCGTCAGTCAATGGGTCTTCATCCAAACTCTGGGTTATTTCCATAGAGGAGTTATTCTGATTCACGCAAAAAAGAGGGAATGAGGCATAATTATTATTTTTAAAAATAACAACAACAACAACAACAGAAAATCCAATATATATTGTAGGTTTGCATGTATGATTCGCACTTGAGATTTGACAAAGCCATTTCTTATCAGAATGGGCTTCATAAATGATTAAGCTGGATCTATTAAAGGGACCTTTAAACAAAACGCAAAGCACTTGCAGGCGAACAGAAAAACATTTGTAGGCAAAATGTATATATTGTCTATATAAATTCTACCATCAATCCCACAGTCTCTGATAACAACTTTAGGACTGTGGGACAATCCATTTCAGAGTATATCTAGGAAACGTGGTAAACCCACAGAACTATTAGAGTTCTGTGGGTAAACCGCATTAGCTAACCAGGGAGGTAGTCTTCAAAACAGTTCCGTTTCCTTAGCTAGCTGTCTAGCCAGATGTAATGGGAGAGCTAGCCTTGCCCTGATTACATATTTTTGCTTATTGCATCGCTCTAATTGAGGGCGTTGAGTTAACTACAGTCACCTGTATTGAAACAAACTACTTTAGATTATTTTATGCATCTGATAGCTAAATCGCTAACTTGCTGGACAATACAGAAACATTCGCTTGCAAGCTAACTTAACAAACGTTCGCTAGGTTGTCAGCAAAAGCCTGAAAAGTTACGATACACAATACCTGGAGGACAGCAAGACAGCTTGATATCTTACTAGCATTGCCTAGCTTGAATCATAGTCGCATTTAAAGCTAAAATTTGGAGCTAGCATGGCAGCAGTGTAACGTTACAAATGTGTATTGTTAGGTGGCTGTCAAAATAAAAAAAGATTAATGTTATGCGGAATCGAAACAAACAGAATCCGTACGTTAAGGTAGCAAAATGCAAAAGTGGCTCGATTCCAAACTACCTTACATGACACATCACCTGACGAGACTGACACGACCGTTCCCTGTTACACTTGACCCTGCACACACTTACTTTGACAACCCACGACAAAACTGAGCAACTTAACACACAAATACCTACTGTATGTGTTGGTGGTTCTTTCGAATCCATTCTACCGGCTACGTTCAGAAGGTGAAAACTGTGGACAGAAGAGGGTGGTGTTTAAGGACAATGAAAGTTATGGTCGCAAATTTATGATCATCTTGAATATTTCCGCGGCTCTCATCAGTTCCCGAGGATTAGCTGCACACTTCCGGGCTGCTCCTTTATTATTGGTCCGAGTTGCACACATCCGGGCTTCTCCCTTGTTATTGGTCCGAGTTGCATAAGTGTGCCTACATGCATAGTTCCCCGTGCCACCTGTGGGATGATCTGTAAATAAAAAAATAATTAGTGTGAACTTTGTTAATGTATTGTATTTCTATATATTTATGTATTTAATTATTTATTTATTTATTTATTATCACTACCTTGTCACATACTATTAGTGTTCAACTTAACTTGTACAACGTATATTATTTGTTAACAGCTGAAAAACAGAAATTAATTGCTGTAAGGGACTGGTGTAGCCATGGGGTCATACAGGAGGAGCCACTCAGATGTTGTTTTGAAGCGAACTGACCACAGAGATGCAAACACACACACACACACACACACACACACACACACACAGGGGCCATCATGGAATCACAACTGAAATAAATGTACGATCATATGCACTCACTGTTAATGGGCACCAGTTATGTGGTTTAGTTGGGACGTGAGCCATAAAAATGTTTTCATCATTTCAAATGAATTATTGATTTGAATTTCAGTTAGTACAACATTTTTAAAGATAGATTACAAAGTTCTAAATCATTGTAAATATCCTGTCTGTGTTTATGGCCATACCATATCATTTCACACTCTATCACGCGCAACATCTCAGATTGTTCTGAAATGTTTCCTGTAATTAGAAACAGTTAAACTAAGCATCCATGTAACATTATTTTCTATAAATATAATTTGACCTGTGAAAAATCAAGTTAAATGATTGCACCCAACTTGGACATTTTAGCTGGGTATGGTTCACATAATATCCATTAAATATAGTTTCCTAAATTCGATATGGAAAAAATCCTTCCTAATCACGATTAAGACATGAGGAATCCAAATAAATGGTCAAAATCCACACATGGGCCCCCAAACCCCACCCTAATCCCACCATAACAGATGGTATATAACATCAGTTCTCTATGTTTGATCAGTAACATAGCCTAGAGCTATGGCTTGGAGGAATGTTTCTTTATGCTATCTAATTTATTCCCAGTGAATATGGTGATGGTTATTTGGATTCATTATGTTTAATTGTTATCAGAAAGCAGGCACAAATAGGATACTTTATTTACAGAACATTTTGTGAACCGTACCAAAATAAAATGTTCAATTTGGTTGCCTCAATTAGCTTGATTTCTCACAGATCACATTACATTTCTACAAAATAATGTTACATGAATGCTTATCTTATCTGTTTCTAACTACAGGACACATTTCTAAGATGGTGGGTGTTGAAATTCACTTTTTTGTGTGAAATGACATGGAATGACCCTTTAGCCATTCAGATATCAAAGTTTATATAGTTTGCTCACTGCCTCGTTTTAATTAGCTAGCATACTCACTGGCATCTTTTTCAACATACAATGAATGATGTGCATTTCGTAAAGCGTTTAGCACATTAACTTTTCCATTTGTAGTTTTGAATGAATTTATTAAAACATTTGCGAGCCAAGAATGCTCGCTGTTGCCAAAAGTTGGCAATAGTCTAGTCTTCCACAAGCAGAGGGAGCTGCTGTTTTGTGCTCGGGTGTGCGCTGCTGAAAGATCGTCTTTGCAGTTTGCAGTCCTTGTTTATATATTCCAATCAGGGAAAAAATAACAGGTAGCCTGGCTCACCGACCGACTTGGGAAAGGAATATATCCAAATCGTTTGGTCTATTTACTTATTGGCAAAAACCGCGTATAGGGTAGTGCTGCAGTGCTCGAAAACGGCGTATAACTTAGCTAACTTAGCTTGCTAGCTAAGAGGGGGGGAAAAACCCATGCCGAACACTGAATTTACAACAGATTGAATGACACACCAATACTAGTCACCGTTTCCGACAATGAAGCAGAATTAGGAGGCGGCTGTGTCCAAATGGATTGGAACCCGTATCATCGGCACAAAAACCTGGCTGTGCATTTCTCTGTCTAAAAAAGAGCCAATTCTGAGATGGAATGGTGCAAGCCGCTGCGTTCAGTTTCCACGGTCTGAAAAGAGGCGACACAATGGAAATAAACCCAATGTAAGCGCATGGCGTGTTAGTGAATGTTTTGGTGTTTGGCAATCGTGCTGCTGCTTCTATGCCTGTAACGTTACTCCCAACGTGAATACAATGCTGTTCGCTAACGATGCTGGGTTGTAGATAGACAGACAACCTGCAAAGTTTAGGCTACTGCCAAGCTAACCAGCTAGCTATTTGCAGTGCACTGGCCTTGATGCTCTTGGCCACTACTATGGACTATTGACCTGTTCGTTTTTCTCTTCATGTAGCCTACATGTATCAGTACTCTTTTAGTTTGTAGCTACCTTGGTGGTTTGGGGTCGCTTTGTAAATTATGCGTAACGTTACAACCTTGCTGGGTAGGCTACCTGACTTGCCTGACATATTGCTTATCAGCAGTTAGCCGCCAGTAAGCTACGTTACCTGTATCTAGGCATCATTCAAAGCAGTGCATTTTGTTGACTAATACAATTTTGTTCTGATTTTGATTTGACAATCCAGAAACATCATCATCTTTATTCTTCTTACTGTTATGGTAGTAGAATAGGTTGTATACAGCTGCTTTACAGGTCGAGGTGTCAGGACTATATTTTCTAACTGTCATATTTTGTCTTTTAGTCGACTAGTCCACTATTATAAACACATTTGCCTAGCTAGTTGCATATCGAGAGAATGAATAAAGTCTGTGAGGCTTCACTTTAATTAAAACTGTTACGTTGAATTGATGTAACAGTGTTGGACTGCATCATATAACCTTTTTTTTGCATCGAATCGTTTACTCTGTTCAGTGATTTGGCATTAGACATACACTACTATGCGTTACTACGTATGCTTTCTGTCTACTCTGAAGAAGTATTACTGGCCCATACTCTGTCCTCACAAGAGTAATTTCTTAGGCAAATATTTTTTTAATTCAAAGTTAAATTAAGAATTAAATTAAGAAGTTGTAATATGGCATTTGATTTTGCCTGAACAGATGGGCAGTCACCCCCCACCCCCCACCCAAGAGGATACAGTTAGCCATGTTGTTCCTTGTATCGAATTAGTGTTCTTATTTGAAAATTATATCAAGACCAGTAAATAACATCAAATTTGTTTCAGAGGGATTCACCCTCGAGTGGCTGGTTTCCTTCCAGCTCAATTCCTGCCTTTATGTTTCATTTAATGAATACTGTCAGACTCAGTAGGCTATGTGAGACATAAGTCCCTCTGTCTTGGGTGTGTGGCCAACCAACCTGATTACTTTCATGCAAGAAGACCAGCAGAACTGGATAACTTGTAGGTTTTCATTGGATCACAGAATTTATTTATTTATTTTTTGCTTAATTTGGTTTACTTCTCTACAGTGACCTAGAAACATATTTCTCTTTTTACCATTTGTGTCCCTCCATTTCCAAAAAAGAAATTATTATCCCTTATAGAAAAAAATAATAAATAAAAATAGGATCTCGGTCACTGTGAACGTAACTCCTCAGAATAGGTCACTATAACCTTCCAAGCTGTGTAACTTGGCAACCAAATTCTGTAAAATGGGATTCATGCCATTTCCAGGAAAGTTCTGACGTGTTCATATCTTCGACCACGACTGATAAAAAAAAATATATATTTTAAACCACACACTCTTAATCTAATTTTAAACCTGACCTATTTGTTTTAAGAGCTGTGGGGAATGGCAGTTTTGGGGGGGAAAAAAATATATGTGCTTGTCTTATTTTTCCTGTATTTCTGTACTATAATAGTGAGTGTGCAGTAACATATCCATATTCGTGCAACTGAAAATCCTTTTGGCTATTTAATACACTATGTAACTATTTAATACAGTGTGTAACTATTTAATACACTGTGTAACTTGCGTTGCAGTTGTGTATGGGATGTTTGCTTTAGGGTGTTTGTTCATGGAGACATTGGTAGGTATGGAAGTCTAATATTTCATTGAGTGTAGGTTAATGATAGGCAGTGCTTTGTATGAAAGCTGTTGTTCAGATTTCTGTGGAGCAAGTGTGACATATGAATGGGTTTGAAGGCTGCTGTTTAAAGTGGAGGGTTTCACAATGTTTTCATTGAAGAATCAAGTGTTGGTTTTGCCTAACAGGATTTAGGCTTGACATATTTTATGTTGACTGAACTATGTGTATTTGAACATGAAACTAAATATTACATGGGTATGAGATACTTTGTGTGATTGAAGGATGCGATGTTGGGGGTTTTCTGTTTTTACAACATTGTTGATGTAACTTTGCTACCTAAAGCTATTCAGTATATAACCTATGTAATAACTCAAAAAATCCTTACGTATATGTCTTATATAAATAAATACTTACGCCTACTTGTATGTGCATCCATAAATGTCCAGTAGTTTTTATTTGAATTGTTTTTGTGCTTTCATTTTCTTTGAGGGCACATATGTTAACTGAATGTGTATTTTGTGTTGGTTTTTTTTGCTGGTAAGGAACAACAAAAGCATTGTAACATATTTCATAAAACTGGGGAAAACTTTTGAGTTATTTGTGAGTGTAGAGGACGTTGATGTTGAAGATATAGGCCACTTTTTGATGGGGTTTGATGGTCTCAGCAGCTCTGTGGTAGTAGGTACCTGGGTTTGTGAGCAGATAACGGAGACCTGCTACTGTACATAGCAATGCAAAAGTGATTATCAGGAGTTTATTCACTAAATCTTTGGATATCTGAGTGGGTAACGTAACATTTAACAGATGAGGGAATAAATAAGGTCCGTCTGCCTCTATTGTCATCAGAAGTCTTGTATGCCTTTAGCTATAACTTTGTTAACAATATAAACTCTGAAACTTGTAAATAAATTACATAAAATAAGAAAAATGTTAAAAAGGGCTTGTGTTACTAAGACCTTTAGCATGTGTAAAACATTTTAGCACACACCAATAACATGAGCAATGAGGGTGTTTGTTTTGCATTCGTTGTGTTATTCGTTTTGCGTGTGCTAAAAGGTTTTGCACACGCTAAAGGTCTTAGTAAATCAGGCCCTAAACGTATAAATAAATTTGTTCATCAGCAATAAATTTGTAAGCAAAATTCAAATCGGAATGCAAATGCTGACAGTTCCTCATCAAAATGAAAGTTTCTGACTATGATGATTGACAGGGCAGAATGCACAGAAGGTCACATGCAGTCTCGTTTGTCTTGCTTACAGATGCACCAAGCTCTGCCAACACAAACCCCACGATCTGAAGGACGACGTGTCGGAAAAGCAGTGTCCCATCACAATAAACCCACGGCATATGAAGAAGGCCTTCAAGGTCATGAACGAGCTGCGGAGGTCAGCGCGCGTCCTTTTGCATTTTGGCCCAAACGCAGAATGTCTAGTTTCTCACTATAGGACCTTCTTACTGCTCTGCCAGGTTAACAATCGGACAGGTTCAGCCTAAACACAGTGTGCGTTGCCCTTAACTCTCAATCATAATTTATTAAAGTGCCTGTTGTACTCTTGGTGGTGCAGGTACGAGAGGGACCGGGTGACTTTTATTCAGAAGTAAGGAGATTTATTAACTCGGCAAAAAGCAGGAGAAAACGTTACATGTCGACGGTAACTTTTTAAACAAACTCGATTGACAGCTGTAGCCTGTACATCGCTGTGGCAACATAAGCTACCAGATGATGCAATGTATCAATATGGGAAGTTATGGGCTGTACCTAGTGTTACTGTTACTTAGATACAACATACAGCTCCATATAGACTCCATATACAGTGTCTGAAATTTTTGTTGATTTCTGTTGCTGCTTAACCCATCAACTGTACATACGGGAAAAACATCAACAGTATGGCTGAATTGAATGGCAGTTATACCAGGGCATAATTGCCACCCAATAAATCTCACTCCAGTCACCTGACCAAAGTGGGCAACTCTGATTATACTGTGGCCACATATACAATAAAATGTGAGGTTATTTAAGTATTTTACCCGGCTCAATTATACATGCTCTCTGTAATCAATATTGTAAATAGCTAAATGTATTTTGGATAGTGCAGGGACAGGACTCGAAGATCAAAGATGAAAGTGGCATAATGTGGCTATACGCAGGTTTGGTAAAACCGGGGAAATGCTTGACTCTTAAAGGTTCCCAGAGCGGACCAGTCCACCTGTTCCTTAGTCATGTGATTCGTCCCTGAGCAACGGAACCTTTTCCAGAGAACACCTGTGAAATGTTCTACTTCAGCACCAGGGGCAATGAATGTGTAGTACCATGTGATGGGAATTTTTTGCGAGTATGATTGTCTCTTCGGACCTCCACTGCCTGTTACAGCAGCTGGTTTTGGCTGGTGAAGCACAGCCTGTCTGCCGGCCTCTGAAACAGAGCTGGCCGATTGCTCCCTTAGGTTCACCTAGTTCTGAAATATGCACAAACCACGTTTCAGTCAGAAATTCTGCAATGTACATATTACACAATTAAATACAGGTTTACATTATGTGTTTTCCTTAATTTGAATTAATTTAAAAAAATTTGTATTTGTTTATTTTATAAGGACAATGCACATTAATAACATTTCTGTAAATGTGACAGAGTTAGCCAGGGAGCCTAATAACTAGTGCTAATGCCTCCTTACCAAGAGGACTGTACACTTTACAAGCCCTCTGTTTACATGGCTGGACATGTCTGGAAAATAACGTGACTCAATTATATTCTGTTCTGTTTCATCTTGTTCTGTAAGTTCTGTCTGTGAGCCAAAGGACACATTTCCATATTTTTTTCCCCTCTTTTAAAAAAAAAAAAGAAAAGGGAAATGACAGTGTTGAATTGAAGCAAAATAAGATAGGATTTCTGTTTTTGTGTTTTGACAGTCAGAACCTCCTGTGTGACGTGACTATTGTGGCGGAGGATGTGGAGATAGCCGCTCACCGGGTGGTGCTGGCTGCTGGGAGCCCGTACTTCCACGCCATGTTTACAGGTCTGTATCCTCCTGGGCCCCGGGGCCCCTGGCACGTCTCTCAGCTCTTCTGCTCCAGTTTGGCCTCATTAGTCTGTTTGTTTGAACCCTTCACGGTGTACGATCACAAATATGTGATTAGTATGTTCTTAACTGACCATTCTATTGCTGATGTAACAATCGCTACTGGTAACTGAAAGCACTGGAGTTCTAGAACACTGGCTTAGAATTTTGAATAAACATCACAAAAAAATACTCTTCCAAGGGTTAATTAGAATTTTAGAATAGAATGTTTGTGTGTTAGCAGCGGGTATTCTATACTGCTGCATGTGTTTGGTTCGAAACACTGGGATGGGCAGCAGGATCAGCTGATTTTAGTTTTCACCTCAAAATCAGCAACCAGGAAACCAGGGCCCTGTTCGTGGTAGCTGGCTACCTGCACTGAGTAAAACCCGGAACAGTGTTTTTGCTAGTTCATATGTTCCATAATCAGGGGGGTTTCCGGGTTTTACTCTGTGCAGTTAACCAGGTAAAGGTATGTGGATACCTGTGTGTGTGTGTGTGTGCGTGCGTGCGTGCGTGCGTGCGTGCGTGCGTGCGTGCGTGCGTGCGTGCGTGTGTGCGCGTGCGTGCGGTGCGTGCTTGTGTGTGTGTCTTTGTATGTGGATACCTTTACCTGGCTCTGCCTGTGTGGTGTGTGTGGTGTGTGTGGTGTGTGTGGTGTGTGTGCTTGTGTGTGTGTGTGTGTGTGTGTCTGTGCGGTGTGTGTTTGTGTGTGTGTGTCGTGCGTGTGCCTGTGTGTGTGTGTGTGTCTGTGCGGTGTGTGTTTGTGTGTGTGTGTCGTGCGTGTGCCTGTGTGTGTGTGTAAAAGCTGTACAGCTCTACAGCAGTAATCCTGATATGATCTCACAGGAGAGATGAGTGAAAGCAGAGCGAAGCGGGTCAGGATCAAAGAGATGGACGGCTGGACGCTGGGGACGCTGATCGACTACGTCTACACCGCCGAGATCCAGGTCACCGAGGAGAACGTGCAGGTAAGGCCGCTTCTCTGCCACATCGCCCCGCGGACCCTGGCGTACAGCGTCTACGGGCACCAGTGTACTGCAATGGTTAGGCAACTGGGCTTGTAGCCTAAAGGTTGCAGGTTCGATTCCCTGGTGTGACACTGCCGTTGTACCCTTGAACAAGGTACTTAACGTGGATTGCTTCAGTATGTATCCAGCTGTGTAAATGGATTGTATGTAAAAATGCAAAAAGTTGTGCGAGTCGCTGTGGATAAGAGTGTCTGTTAACGCCTGCAATGTAATATAATATCTGTCACCACCCCACCGAACTCCATTCCAGTGCATTTAAAAGCCCTCCCAGGTTTCACTGGTTTGACTCCAGGTTTGAGAAAACAGAACCCAGGGAAACTGCATGCTTGTCCACAAGTAGGGACGCTGTATTCAGCTGAACACAATCCATGGACCTTGTGTCCAAATGCGTACTGATACATTTCCAATAAAAAAATAGTATTCATTTCAAGCTGCAGTTTAGGATGGTATGTTTACAGATGTAAATTTTACAGAGAGCAGTTCCTGCTGCCCTTTTAAGAATCGCACTCACAAAACGCCAGGAGCCACATGTATAAAACTCTGAGTAAAAGAATGCGTAAAAGAATGCTCAGGGAGAAAGTGGGAAATCTGCTTACGCAAAGTTTTACATTTTCTCCCTCTGCCTTTTGATCATGGTGTCGCCATGATCCAAACATTGCGTACGTACGGTATGCAGATTCTATCATTTTATACATCTGAATTTCTGCGTGGAAACTCCCTTACGCAGCTTTCTGAGGGCATTTCTCTGCTCAGCACTGTTTATACATGTGGCCCCAGGTCTCATAAATGCCTCATGAGCAGCAACACGGATGCGCCTTTCGGCGAAGGTTTCGGTTATGACGAGCGTTTGACGGTACAGGAACGTTAAATGTCGGATAAGGGAACGCCGGGAGGACCTGTGTCCCTCTCCCCGTGCTCCCTGCGACTCGCCGACTCGTGTCTGCTTTGTCTCCTTTGTTTCCATGGCAACCGCAGTAACAGGTCCTCATAAATTATAACGAGGATCGCTGCGCTTTTGCTTTATCGCTCACGATGTCGCGTTACGCAGAACGCCCAACAAATAACTTTCTCATGCTTCTAAAATACCAAAAATATAATAATAAATAAATCGGATCCTATATATTGCACGTGGATTTGCAGTGGCTTTCCATCTTTATTATGTTGCGATCCTGTTTGAGCAGTATTGCTAAGTAAGGCTACTATCCAATAAGCAGAGCGATTGACACAATGCACCAAATTATTTAACTGCACTTACATTTTTAATGTATTTTTTACCTTTATTGGACAGCACAGTGTAGGGAGACAGGAAGAATGGGGAGCGAGAGAGTGTGTGTGTGTGTGTGTGTGTGTGTGAGAATATCTACAGCACAGTGTGGGGAGACAGGAAGAAATGGGAGCGAGAGAGAGAGTGTGTGTGTGTGTGTGTGTGAGAGAGAGGATATCTACAGCACAGTGTGGGGAGAAGGGAAGAATGGGGAGCGAGAGAGTGTGTGTGTGTGTGTGTGAGAGGATATCTACAGCACAGTGTAGGAAGACAGGAAGAAATGGGAGCGAGAGAGAGAGTGTGTGTGTGTGTGTGAGAGAGAGAGGATATCTACAGCACAGTGTGGGGAGAAGGGAAGAATGGGGAGCGAGAGAGAGGGAGAGACGTACGATAAAGGTTGCGCGGCCAGATTTAAACCGCCAACGTCACAAAAAACGACAAAATATGAGGGGTTAAGCAAACGGGCTGTGGCTACGTCTCTCTCAAGTGTGGGGAGGGAGCGGCGTGTTGGGAGTCAGAGCCGTAGCCTTACCCAGAGAGCCGCCCACTTCCTCACACACATTGTGGGACAGATGGTGTGGATTTGACCACTCGGCGGTGGGTGGACTGGGACTGTCGGCTCTTGGAGTTGTACCCCGAACCCCTCGATGTGTGATGAAGAGCCCACAGAGCCGTTTTGCAGTCACGACCAATCAGTTTTATGATTGATGCCTCTCATTAGTCTCTGTGCGATCGCTGGTATGAACAGATGCTTGGATATTATTATATTACAGGGCCTTTGTTTTTAATATAAATGTACTTAAATTGCTTATTTAAATAATGTGGAGTGATGTGATTTTAATGTGACGGGGGGGGTTACTTCACCGTTCTACCCGTTAAGTAATGCGGTTATAACCAGGCGGTGTGTTTGTTTGCCTTAGCTGCACTGGGTTTTAGTTTTCTCCAACTTAAATCCATCCGTCTGTGAGAGAAACACAAATAACTTTGATTGGTTTGAGACGGAGGAGGTCTCTTGGAGAGAAAATGCACATCTGTGGCACGTTTAAATAACCATATACCCATATATGAACTATTGGCAAAATGTTCGAGGCAAAATTGGCAAAATGTTCTTTGGAGTCCCCCTTGTAGCCTACCCACCGTTAAGCAAGGACGACTGGTTACAAACATAGCATTAAAAACATGATATTTTTGTTAACTGTTACTGAGCACTTGAATTAACATTTTACGTTTCCTGAAATGTAGAAGAAATGAATTTAAGGATGTGCAAGGCCCTATTCAGCCTATAGGGGGCGCATTATGGGAGCCATGTTGTCGGGACAGGGCTTGTAGACCGTCGCGCTGTGCTAAGCTATGCCCCTGGGGACTCCCGATGCCCCTCCCTCTCTCTCTCTCTCCCTGGAGAGCCGCTAGAAGACAATGATTAAAGAGAGGACATAGCGGAGAACAATGTGCGTGTGGTCCTAAATTTAGAACAGACACGTGAAACAGGTTTGATCAAAGAGGCAGAATCTCCTTGAGAGTAAGCAGATTAGCGGTACTGTAGTGCGTGATTAATTTAACCGCGGCCGGCTGGTGGCTCAGCAAAGGCGGAGTCATAATGCCGAGACATCGGTCCCTGGGGAGAGCGACTCCCGCGGGATTCCCAGCCGTGGCCAGAAGTGTGTGCGTGTGCGCGTGCGCGTGCGTGTGTGTGTGGCAGCGGGCAGTGCAAAACCTGTTTTCAGGAATAAAAAAATATAATAACAAATTAACTTATTATCTTGGCTTTATATTGATATTGTCGATAGTGATATTAGATTTCTGTGTTTTCTATGTGTAATATAACTGTTATAAAACAATGAGATTTATTGCACAGAGCTGGCTTGCGCTTCACGTTTATTGATGGCTAAAATATTTAAGGTGACTGCACCAAGGACACGTCAAATGATGAAGCTCTAAGAGACAGATTTATAACTGCAGTTCACCTGAATCTCTCCTGCCTGGGATTTTATCACCTCTGGGAGCTGCCCCTACTGCCCTCGGTCAGGCACCATGTGGTCTGTGTTATCCAAGCTCAAGTAACACGTTCACGTTCCGTCTGAAGCGCCGTTCCTGTTGCGTCCCCTGTGTGTGTTGGAACGGGAGGCCAGATTGGCGCTCTCCATGTGTACCAGCAGCGCTTGGCAGTGTCTAGCCCTCCTCTCCTGCAGTTGTTGCTGAAAAAACATTCCTGGCCCAGAAATCTCATCCTATGTCTGTGCATTTGTGTGTGTGTGTGTGTGTGTGTGTGTGTGTGTGTGTGTGTGTGTGTGTGTGTGTGTGTGTGTGTGTGTGTGTGTGTGTGTGTGTGTGTGTGTGTGTGTGTGTGTGTGTGTGTGTGTGTGTGTGTGTGTGTGTGTGTGTGTGTGTGTGTGTGGGAGGCTAGATCTGTCACCGTGCAGAGACGTGTGGGTGAATATATTAAAACACATTTCCCTTTGATTTTTCTGCATCCTTTTTTGGCTGGTGCACTTTTTAATGCCAATGTAAGCTACTCTTAGAGGGAATATGAAAAGTTAATATTCATTTTTACACTTTGTTGTGACACTATATACACTGCCTGGCCCAAAAAAAAAGTCGCTGTTGCACCCGTCATGCATAGTGCCCACTGTACAAGCCTCTGGAGGCAGTGTTGTGATCTGGGGCTGCTTCAATTGGTCAGGTCTAGGCTCAGCCACGTTATGCAGCAATAAAATTAAGTCAGCTGAGTACCTGTATGTACTGAATGACCAGGTTATCCCATCAATGGGCATATTCCAGGATGACAATGCCAAGATTCATCAGGCTCAAATTGTGAAAGAGTGGTTTAGGGAGCATGAGGAATCATTTTCACACATGAATTGGCCACCAGAGTCCTGACCTTAACCCCATTGAAAGTCTTTGGGATGTGCTGGAGAAGACTTTACATAGTGGTTCAACTCTCCCATCGTCAAAACAAGATCTCGGCCAAAAATGAATGCAACTCTGGACGAAAATAAATGATGTGACGTTGCATAAGGTTGTCGAAACAATGCCACGACAAATTTGCGCCGTAATCAAACCTAAAGGCAGTCCAACAAAATATTAGAGTGAGCGACTTTTTTTTTTGGCCAGGCAGTGTATATGTTAGGAATGCCTATATATAGTAGTGTGTCTGTAGGCCTAAATGACAGCAAAAAATAATGGAAATCTGCCTGAAATTAGTCCATGCTAAGAAATTGGCAGTTTAACATTTATTGTTAAAGTTTTCAAGTTTAAATTTAGAATTTAGTTTTAATGTTAAAAGGTATTTATTTTATAAAAAAATTACTCTTCAATGAGTCACAGATAGGTCTTTTGTGTATTATTTAATGCTTTCATTTTGTCTGCATACATGTGTGTATGTATATTAGACAAATTAGTGAATCCATATTTTATTATCCGATTTATCTAATAGTTTAATTCCTGAACTCCTGTGTGCGTGTGCGTGTGCGTGTGTGTGCTTGTGTGTGTGTTTCCTCAGGTGCTGCTCCCAGCAGCAGGGCTGTTGCAGCTACAGGATGTGAAACAGGCATGCTGTGAGTTCCTCAGCTCCCAACTGCACCCCACCAACTGCCTGGGGATCCGAGCCTTCGCCGACATGCACGCCTGCAGCAACCTGCTGGGTCAGGCCAACATCTTCGCAGGTAAGGGCTGTGTGCATACCTGCTGGGTCAGGCCAACACCTTCGCAGGTAAGGGCTGTGTGCATACCTGCTGGGTCAGGCCAACACCTTCGCAGGTAAGGGCTGTGTGCATACCTGCTGGGTCAGGCCAACACCTTCGCAGGTAAGGGCTGTGTGCATACCTGCTGGGTCAGGCCAACACCTTCGCAGGTAAGGGCTGTGTGCATACCTGCTGGGTCAGGCCAACACCTTCGCAGGTAAGGGCTGTGTGCATACCTGCTGGGTCAGGCCAACACCTTCGCAGGTAAGGGCTGTGTGCATACCTGCTGGGTCAGGCCAACACCTTCGCAGGTAAGGGCTGTGTGCATACCTGCTGGGTCAGGCCAACACCTTCGCAGGTAAGGGCTGTGTGCATACCTGCTGGGTCAGGCCAACACCTTCGCAGGTAAGGGCTGTGTGCATACCTGCTGGGTCAGGCCAACATCTTTGCAGGTAAGGGCTGTGTGCATACCTGCTGGGTCAGGCCAACACCTTCGCAGGTAAGGGCTGTGTGCATGCCTGCTGGGTCAGGCTGATACCTGTGCAGGTAAGGGCTGTGTGCATGCCTGCTGGGTCAGGCTGATACCTGTGCAGGTAAGCTCTGTGAACAGAGACTGCTGGGTCAGGCCAATATCTGCACAGGTGAGCTCTGTGAACAGGGACTGGCCAATAACTGCACAGGTAATCACTGAGCAGAGACTGCTGGGGATTCCTGGTTTCTCCTCTTTCTGGGGACTTTCTGAGCTGCAGCATCACCATATCCATCTCAGTCAGCTTACATATGTCTGGCCAGGAAAACTTTAAACCCAAACGCGCGTTTGCTTAACATGCATTTATACTTATTTCCTATTCATGTATGCAAGATCTAAAGCAACATAACTCATAAGGAAAGGTTTTATCAATAATGGTATAATAGGGATTTAGTAGGAAATTAGAAATAAAAGTGACTTTGTTGACCTCCGTCCTGGGGGGTTTTGGGGTACAAAGGTTTTTTGGGGGACAGTGAACAATTTGTATATATGTTGAAATGTTCAGATGATAGGGCAGGCCACTGAGCTAGATTCAGCATTGGGTTTTATATCAGTAGAGGTCGTTGGCAGTTATTAATGTGTTTTTTCTCCTCTTGAGTACATGCTATGCCTTGTTTCATATGTACTCACACAGTGTAACTCAATCACCTTGGCCAAGGCTGTGACCCCGAGCACTGAAGCTTATTATTACAGGAAGCTTATTATTACAGGAAGCTTATTATTACAGGGCCCTGCTAACGCTATCAGTGTGAGCAGCAGTGACTGCGCTAAATAGGTGTGGGAGGCTGGGCGTGTGTGGGGGTCACCACAGATGCGGGGGTAGTGGTCGGCAGTCGCGTTTTTAATGGCTGCGGTCGGCGTAATTCAGTGGAAGTGAGATAAAAGGGGTCACGGAGGGGCAGGCGGGTCGTAATGAGGAAATCGTAAAAACGATCCAGAGCGACTTACACAACTTCTTATTACATTTATCCATTTATACAGCTGGATATATACTGAAGCAATTCAGGTTAAGTACCTTGCTCAAGGGTACAACGGCAGTGTCCTACCTGGGAATCGAACCTGCAACCTTTCGGTTACTAGTCTAGTTCCTTAACCATTATACTACACTGCCGCCCGTTTAAACTTTTAGCGCACGCAAAACTAATAACGCAACCAATGATTGGTGCAAAATGGATACCATGACCAATCATTGGTCATGTTATTGGTTTTTTGTGCGCTAAACGGTTCTGCACACGCTAAAGGGTCTTAGTAAATCAAGCCCCACGAGTGAAACTGCGTGAACTCGGCAAAAACACTATTTTGCTTATTGTCCATAGCGGCTGTTGAGAGCTTTCTTCCGTAAGTGCGCATGTTTAAAATACAATGCGGCGGCCGTACAGTGCTTCGGAAGCTGCTGGTGATCACTCCTGATGTTAAACGCTGCAGACGGACAGAGCTAACGCCCAAAGCTCATTCTTCTTTTCTTCATTACAAAATCAAACCGTCTCAAGACAAAAATAACAAAAAAAACATGCGTTTCATAGTAGTTAAGCTGCCCTTAAACTTGTTTTTACATTACATTCATTTAGCAGACGCTTTTATCCAAAGCGACCTTTCATATGTCAGTTTCCCCCCCCAAAAAAATACTTTACAGGCAGATATTTTATAATATTTTTGCCAAAATGTTTATATAAAGCATCCACGTCTCCCTGAGAAAACTGACATTAAAATTTTGAACCAGTAAAATTGTTTGAAAAAGACTGTTCTGCTTATTTTTAAGAAACAAGTTTATTTCAGTTTATATGACTTTTATCTATCTGTATTTTCTTTTTCTATTTTCTTTTATTATTCTGTATTTTCTTTTTATTGTTGTGAAGCACTTTGGGCTGCATTTTATGTATGAAAGGTGCTATACAAATAAAGTTTATTATTATTATTTTTTAAAAAGAGTGGTCAGAGGTCAGAGGTCGTGCTCCTAGGGTCACATGCTGATGTGCAAAAAAAAACCTTTGAAACGTCTCACCGCCTTGGTAATAGCAGGATGCAGTTAACGAGCAGTTGCCATCTCAGGGTTTCCCTAGCAACCAGCACCCCCCACAGACAGCGGCTTTTAGAGTACGCTGGCGTTTGTAGCCGCTGCTATTGGACGACGTTCTGCTCCCTGTTGCTGTGCTTCTCACTGTATATCTATGACTGCGGCCATTTCTGGTCCCATAAGTGTATACTGTGCATATATGCAGTCTAGTGAAAAGGGGACTATTCACTGCTGCAGTAATGGGGTCTGTTTGACTTGTGCATCCAGGTATAAATGTATCAATATAAAGTGGCACTTCTAACAAAACGTACGCCGGCCTGCAAAAGTATTCAGGCCCCCATGCACAGGTTTCACATTGTCATTATACATCATGTTTAATATTATTGTCGTTTATTAGTAACCATTGGCAGCCAATGTGTTTGCTCCATTATGGCTAAATCACCAGGACACCATCAAAATAGTATTAAACATTGCGAGGAATTCCCGTATAATTATGCAGCTGCTAAGAGTCTCATTTAGTTCAAGTTGTTATTCATGTTTTTTTTAATTCAGTCTCTCTGCAGAATATCGAGGCTAACTGCGTCTGCGTTCACTTAAAATGGAGTGTTACTCATTTCTCTCCTCATGTGAACGAGATAGCATCTGGCAGCGCTTAGAAAGGCTTTTTTTTTTGTTGCTTGTTTGCTTTTAGCTTGGAGAACTATTTCACTGTAATTAACAGGAAAAGACATTTGTTGTCACACATTTTGTCTGCTTCGCATTAAGAGTTCCGAAATACGGTAACGGGCAACCTAATCAGTCACACTGTGAAGTATTGAAAGAAGCTGAACAGACTTGTGCGCCTGTATAACAGCACTTTTTAAAAGCTTTGTGAGAAATACATATATATATATATATATATATATATATATATATATATATATACAAACATTTAACCCACTAACGTGTAAATACCTGTGATTTAACACCAGATTTTGCACTTTTCCCAACAACTCACTTTAATTTTGAAATATTTATCAATTTTGAAGAATAGCCCCATTCCTCCAGTTCAACTTCTTGTTAGCTGCACAATGTTGATCTGACTAGTCTCTTTTGCTAAACATTTAAATTATGAGTAGGTTTGTTGGGAATGTTTTTTTTTTTCTGTTCTAGAACTCCATTGATTTCATTTACCAGCATTGATTGTTACATCAGCATTAGAATGTTCAGTTAAGTACATTCTAATCACATGTTAGTTCATCATGTACAGAAACTGAGAGACGTGTCCATGTTAGTTTATCATGTAGAGAAACGTACTGAGTGAGGTCTCCATGTTAGTTTATCATGTAGAGAAACGTACTGAGTGAGGTCTCCATGTTAGTTTATCATGTATGTGGTAACTCCCTCCCCCTCCCCCCTACAGAACAGCACTTTTCTGAGGTGGTACAGAGTGAGGAGTTTCTGAACCTGGGCATGGAGCAGGTGTGCAGCCTAATCGCCAGCGACAAGCTCACCATTCCGTCCGAGGAGAAGGTATGCCCCCCCCCCCCCCTCTTCTCTGTCCCACACAAACCCAGACCATATCGCCCCAGTCTTTCCTGTGTGAAGCATTATCAGTATCAAAAAAAAGAAAAGGCTCAATTATGTCGCAAGGATAGCATTTATTACCTGTTGTGGCCATTTCAAGAATAGAAATTGGCAGGTGGGCAAAGCTCTTGTGAGTGGGGCATGCTGAAACTGGGCGTGGTCCCAGGGGATATTTCTTACCCTATTATCCATTGATCGTATTTACTAGGAAAAGCAGGTCGTCTGACTTGTAAGGCAGCTGTTGTTTGCCTTAAATCGGCGAAGGGTCTTCTGCTAGCCTACACGTTAGCCACAGCCGACCATCACTGTGGACAGTGGGTCAAAGGTCAAAGCTGTGGTTTGTGTCTGTATTGTGTATGCGCAGGTGCTGGAGGTGACCATCACTGTGGACAGTGGGTCAAAGGTCAAAGCTGTGGTTTGTGTCTGTATTGTGTATGTGCAGGTGCTGGAGGTGACCATCACTGTGGACAGTGGGTCAAAGGTCAAAGCTGTGGTTTGTGTCTGTATTGTGTATGCGCAGGTGCTGGAGGTGACCATCACTGTGGACAGTGGGTCAAAGGTCAAAGCTGTGGTTTGTGTCTGTATTGTGTATGCGCAGGTGCTGGAGGTGACCATTTGTCTTTGTTTATAACACGCAGGTGTTTGAGGCGGTGATCGCCTGGGTAACCCACGACAAAGACGTGCGCCAGGAACACATGGCTCACCTTATGGAGCATGTGCGTTTACCCCTCCTCTCCAGGGAGTATCTGGTACAGGTGCGTGTGTGTGTGTGCGTGTGCGTGTGCGTGTGCGTGTGTCTGCTCGTGTGCACGTTATTGTGTCCTCAGACATTGAATTCCCAATAAGAAAACTGAATTGTATTGTAACAGGATCTTCTGTTTTGGAAGGATGTTGGTTGATATGGAAAGGGGAAAGAAACTTCTCACTGAATCACCACCAGACTTTTATGAACATGTTGGAAAACATAATGGCCCTTGAATGGTACATGGCTAATTTGAATAATAAATAGAAAGTGTACTGATACTTTAGTAAAAGACTGTAATAACAACGTGCCCTCATAGTGTTTTATGGGAACAATATTACATGTGATTCACTGCAGACCCTGGGCTTGAATGCCATTTTTTAAATTTAGTTTTAATTTTCCCAGAGGGTTGAGGAAGAGACGTTGGTGAAGAACAGTAGCGCGTGCAAAGATTACCTCATTGAAGCGATGAAATACCACCTGCTGCCTGCTGACCAGCGATCCCTGATGAAGACAGTGCGGACCAGGATGAGAACTCCCATCAGCCTGCCCAAGGTAGGGCGGCCTACAAATCCCATTAGCCTGCCCAAGGTAGGGCGGCCTACAACTACCATCAGCCTGCCCAAGGTAGGGCGGCCTACAACTCCCCATCAGCCTGCCCAAGGTAGGGCGGCCTACAACTCCCATCAGACTGCCCAAGGCAGGGCGGCCTACAACTCCCCATCAGCCTGCCCAAGATAGGGCGGCCTACAATTCCCATCAGCCTGCCCAAGGTAGAGCGATACAGAACTCCCATCCACCTTCCCAAGATAGGGCGGTCTACAACTCCCATCAGCCTGCCCAAGGTAGGGCGGCCTACAACTCCCATCAGCCTGCCCAAGGTAGAGCGTTATAGAACTCCCAGCAGTCTGCTTAAGTAGAGCGTTATAGAACCCTTATGAGCCTGTCCAAGGTAGAGCGTTATAGAACTCCCATCAGTCTGCCCAAGGTACAGCCTTACCAATCACTTGCTAAGTCACCTCTAGAAGCCACTAAGCCTGCCCCACTTCAAAACGGGGCTCTATATCCCAGTGCTGCACTGAGCTCAAGGAATTGGTTTCAAGTTCAGTGTTGTACACTTAGTAGAAAGCAATTTACCTGAATCCTGAAAGCCTTCAAAATACCGACTTAAATGTTATTGTTAATGTAGCCTGCAAGCATTGCATGTCACCATGGGTCAAGATCTATCACTGCGTAATAACTGGAAGTTTTTTTTCCGGACACCTGCATACATCAGTGAGACATACAGTGGGAATGTCTGGCTCTGTGGGAGGCGGGGTTTCTGACATGCTCTTTTCTGATTGGTGCAGGTGATGGTTGTGGTGGGAGGCCAGGCCCCGAAGGCCATCCGCAGTGTGGAGTGTTACGACTTTGAGGAGGAGCGCTGGTTCCAGGCGGCTGAGCTTCCCTCCAGGAGGTGCAGAGCAGGTGAGAGCTCCCTTCCCAAATCATCCCTAATGCTCTCGATCAATCCCGGAAGTTCAGAGGGCCAGTTTCTTCCCAATCGATGTAGGCCTCGTGAGGATCCCCGACACGTTTCTGAGAGTCCGACCACAGATTCTACCGGCCGACCCCATACTCCAATCCTGCAGTTATCAATCCTCTCTGCTTCTTAACCACAGGAGGTTCCTGTCAGTAACAGGAGTTTCTGACGCTGTACTGTGGTAAATAAGGTGTATTGTGACAGTATTACACTTGGTCTCACACTCTTAATGAACTTTAAGAAGGTGCATCAAATCGGAATGTTTCGGCTTCTGAGAACTTTCTTGTTAGTAAGGCAGTTGATATTGCAGTTGAATATCTGGTGAGTCTAGACCAGGGGTGTCCAAACTTATACAAAAAAGGCCAGTGTGGGTGCAGGTTTTTGTTTTAGCCCAGCACTAAGACACCTGATTCTACTTATCAAGGTCTTGGTTGAAGACCATGATTACTTAATTTGTTGAATCAGATGTCGTGTTGCTGGGCTAAAAAAAAAAACCTGCCCCCAAACAGGCCCTTTTCAGATAAGATTTGACACCCCAGGTCTAGAGCAGCTTTGGTATGACTGAGCAGTATCTGTTCACTTGCAGCATGGCACCCTGGTATGAGCGTGCTTTATGCCGTCTCCATGGCGTCTCCATGGCATCTCCATGGCATCTCCATGTGGTCTCCATGGCGTCTCCATGGTGTCTCCATGGCGTCTCCATGACGTCTCCATGGTGTCTCCATGGCGTCTCCATGACGTCTCCATGTGGTCTCCATGGCGTTTTGCAGGGTGTCATGTCTCACCCTCACGCTGTCGTGTTCCAGGTGTGGTCTACATGGGCGGCATCGTCTACGCCATCGGCGGGTTCAACGGGTCGCTGAGGGTCCGCACGGTCGACTCATACGACCCGGTCAAAGACCAGTGGACCTGCGTGGCCAGCATGCAGGACCGGAGGAGCACGCTGGGTTCCGCCGTGCTCAACGGGCTTCTCTACGCCGTCGGCGGGTTCGATGGGAGCACAGGTACCAGTGTGCCGCTCCCGATTTCTGTTCTCCTGTCTTCACGGGAGCAACACCACCGCCTGACTAGAGCTGTTCCACACCTGGTTTAAATATGTATTTGAAAATACCTGCAAGATTGCAGGAAATGGCAATAAAATTTTAAAACACCCCTGCAGACTCTTGAGAATTTGCAACAAAACCTGTTACTGTTCGAAATGTAAAAAAATGTATGAAAGCAGAGAAGGGAGTAGGAGAGTTGTTCTGCTACTACTGTAGAATCTACAGTCCTTCGTAGTTTCAAAAAGTTTTTTTAACCACAGTGACTTACAAAAGCCTTAAATAAAGTACAGTGAAAACCGAACAATCACACACAGCTATAGTCCTGGAGTGTTGCAGTGTCTGCAGTAATATCAGTATTTTTCTGCCCTAGTGATTCATTTACGCCACTGATTGGCTATGGACTCCACACAGCTGGTTCCCAATGACTTAATTGGCTGTGGAAAGAAAGGAAACCACAAAAACCTGTAGACACGACAGCTCTCCAGGACTTAAGTTTGACACCCTAACCTTACAGCATTCAGAATTTTGTGAAAGTAAGAAAAAGTGTTCCATCTAGTGGAGAGAAAGGGTAATGCACCAGTTTGGCATCATAGCCAGGAGCAGCCGACTAAACTCAGGAACTCTCCTTCATTCCCACGGCAGGTCTGTCGACTGTAGAAGCGTACAACGCCAAGACAAACGAGTGGTTCCACATCGTACCCATGAACACCCGGCGTAGCAGCGTGGGTGTTGGTGTCGTTGCCGGTAAGGGGCTCTGGCTGCTAAAACTCTGAGGTGTGCAGAAAAAAAAAGGAAAAAAAAAAGTCCTTCAAAACATCTCATGACGGGTACTTTATCATTGTTCAAAAAAGAAAATGAAAATTTAGACCTTGGTTCCCGTCACAATAATTAATTCCTTAAGGAGACCTTCCTCTGGGATTTGAGACACGGTTTCAAAGGAGGCACAGTCAGCAGCAGCTATTTTTCAAACTCTTCTTTCTAGAATTGTTCAGCCTGCACATCCCTACAGCAGTTATGTGGTGTGCGACCACTTGCTGTGTGTGTGTGTGTGTGTGTGTGTGTGTGTGTGTGTGTGTGTGTGTGTGTGTGTGTGTGTGTGTGTGTGTGTGTGTGTGTGTGAAACGGTCCTCATAGCCCATTTCCGATGTCTGTTTCAGGGATACTGTATGCGGTAGGGGGATACGATGGGGCCACACGTCAGTGCCTCAGTACTGTAGAGGCCTACAACCCCAACACCAACGAGTGGGCCTACATCGCCGAAATGAGCACACGACGTAGCGGCGCAGGTCAGAGCCAATCCTTTTCATCTCCATTTTATTTTTCCCCCCTGTGCTGCCCCCCCCCCCCTTTGTCTCCCCGATTTAGAATACCCAATCATATTCACCGGCGCTCATTTCCTCAAACACTGTCGAGTCGGGAGAGCGCAAACAAGCACTTGCTGGTCTTCCAGTGCCTCGCTTTCCATAAATGGAGGATGTTTTAGCAATGAAATGGCTGACAAATATGATTTGATGGGGAGGGGGGGTCACAAGTTTGTTTTTGGGGTACTGGAAATACATATATACAAATAGCGTCTGGCTAAGAGACTAGTAATTGCAATTGTTGTTTTTTTTGTTTGTTGTTTTTTTACCTCTATAAATGATCTGTAAACCACTTTGTGCATTAGAAGTGCTTTATAAATAAATATATTATTATTACTAGAGTAGGAATATTAATATTCAAATAATAAGAATAGTTATTATTGACCTGTTATTGATGTGTTATTATGCGTTAGTACCCCTATGTGAATGAGCGGTAGTGGGCTGTTATTAATGTGTTATTATGAGTTAGTAGCCTTTGAGTGAGTGGTAGTGACCTGTTATTGATGTGTTATTATGAGTTAGTAGCCTTTATGAGCGAGTGTTAGTGGCCCTCAGGTGAGATAGCTGGTGTTTCCCACGCAGGTGTAGGGGTACTGAAAGGCCTGCTGTACGCGGTTAGTAGCCTTTATGAGCTAGCGTTAGTGGCCCTCAGGTGAGACGGCTGGTGTTTCCCACGCAGGTGTAGGGGTACTGAAAGGCCTGCTGTACGCGGTTAGTAGCCTTTATGAGCGAGCGTTAGTGGCCCTCAGGTGAGATAGCTGGTGTGTCCCACGCAGGTGTAGGGGTACTGAAAGGCCTGCTGTACGCGGTTAGTAGCCTTTATGAGCGAGCGTTAGTGGCCCTCAGGTGAGATAGCTGGTGTTTCCCACGCAGGTGTAGGGGTACTGAAAGGCCTGCTGTACGCGGTTAGTAGCCTTTATGAGCGAGCGTTAGTGGCCCTCAGGTGAGACGGCTGGTGTTTCCCACGCAGGTGTAGGGGTACTGAAAGGCCTGCTGTACGCGGTTAGTAGCCTTTATGAGCGAGCGTTAGTGGCCCTCAGGTGAGACGGCTGGTGTTTCCCACGCAGGTGTAGGGGTACTGAAAGGCCTGCTGTATGCGGTCGGGGGGCACGACGGCCCGCTGGTCAGGAAGAGCTGCGATGTGTACGATCCCGCCACCAACACCTGGAAGCAGGTCGCCGACATGAACATGTGCCGGAGAAACGCTGGTGAGCCACGCCCACAGTGAGTGGAGCTGCAGTCGGCCGTCAGTCACTCGCTTGTTTCGGCCAATCAAAAGGCTTTGCTCTCTGCAGCATAATACAACCATTGGTACAAATCAGCGAGTGACTCATAGCATATTGTAGCTCCGCCTATTTTTGTCATCATAAAGCCTTATTCTCCCATCTGTTGCCCACACTAAGCGATACTGCATTTCTGCCTTTACACTTTACACTGACATTTTAGAATTTTAGCAGACGCTCTTATCCAAGGTACATTTAAACATTGTGTCCATTTATACAGCTGGGGATTTACTGAAATAATTCAGGTTATGTACTTTGCTCACGCAGGCGGCAGACTCCAGTCCTGGCGGGCCGCAGTGTCTGCTAGTTTTCTGTGCGTTTCACCACCAGTGGTTCATACAAGTCGTTGATTGGCTAAAGAGTCCGCACACGTTGTTCCCAAGGCCTTCGTTGGCTGCTGATTGGAGGGAAACCACAAAACCTGCAGCTGCTGCGGCCCTCCAGGACTTTAGTTTGACAGTTTGAGATCACTGTCTTAACCATCTGTTCTGCCCTTGGCAAAGTTTTTCACTTTTGCTGAAGCAGGGTAGTTTTTGTATGGAGTCTGACAGGCCAGGGTTACCCTCAGAGGAAGTACTAGCTGTTCTACCCTTCATTTCTTCCATTTGGAAGGTGATTCCTCTGTGAATGGGGCCTGTTAATGTCAGACAGAATTACTCCAGATAGGGCTGTGATTGGCTGCCTTGTAGCACTTCCTGTCTGTATGGGTATGAATGGTCTCCAGACAAGGCTGTGATTGGCTGTCCCGCAGGCCTTCCTGTCTGTACGGGTACGAATGGTCTCTAGACAAGGCTGCGATTGGCTGGCCCGCAGCCCTTTCCTGTCTGCATGGGTATGAATGGCGTGTCGCTGTCCCACAGGCGTGTGCGCCGTGAGCAATCTGCTGTACGTGATTGGAGGAGACGACGGCTCCTGTAACCTGGCGTCAGTGGAGTTCTACAACCCCAGCACTGACAAGTGGACCCTTCTTCCCTCCTGTATGAGCACGGGGAGGAGCTACGCAGGTGAGGGAGGGGGGGGGGGTCAGGGATTTCAGTGTCCAGCGCGCATTACCATTATTCCAGGTTTTAGCTTGTGTATTAACAACTGGATTTTTCTAGCGTCACACATTTGCAATCAGTTGTAACATTGAGAATCATCGCCACCTAGTGGGAATGTACTTCCATTGCATTTTGGGGCAGTTTATGTGTTCGGGCCAGAACATTTTAAGCATTTTAAAGCCCGGTCCTCCTCAAACAGGACAGGGATCTCAGACTCCAGACCTGGAGGCCTGCAGTGTCTGCTGCTTTTTGGTGTGTTTCAGCGCTTACGTGCATATTTTTAAGCCATTGATTGGCTAAAGCATGGATATTCAAATCTGGATTAGCTGAACAATTAGTGCTACTGATTGGCCAGACTGTCTTCACGCCTGACTCCCAGGTAAAGGGAGGGTGGAAAACAAGCTGACCATTTCGGACCTAGAGGACCGTGATTTGAATAACGGGGCTAAAGAGTCCCCACGCCTGAATCCAAGGCATAAATTGAGCACAGAAACCTGCAGACACTGTAAGCTCTCCAGCACTGGAGTTTGACACCCCTGACATAGGACAACCACAATGGCGGAAAGGACGGGATGACCCGCGTAGACGTGTCTGTCACGTAAAATAAAAACCGCTCTGTCTCTCGCCAGGCGTCACAGTCATCGACAAGCCGCTATGACTCGGCGCGGACCTGCTGCTACTGCTGCTGTGACGACGGTTGGCTGGGCGACAAACAGCCGCTTTCAGAGTTTGAAGCGTCTCGGTGAATCTGCCTCGTCCTGAGGCAGCGGAGGCACGCCACGCCCCCTTTTCCCAATGGAGTCCGGGAGGGGGCGGGGCCATCAAAGATACTGATTGCACTTAACGAGAGCACTACGCGGGATCAACCATTAACACATGTCCTTGAACATGTGTGAATGATGCTAAGTATAAACATGTTTTAATAACACAAACGTGAGAGAAACATTGTGCAAGGGACCATGCATGATCCGTGTGAGGTCGGTTAAGTAGGTGTTGGACGGTTGACAAAATATGGGGGTTATTTGTGCTACGGTGTTGTGTAAAACGGGGGAAACGAGTTCATTAAGGGTGTAAGAAAGAGTTTTAGGGTGGAACTGGTTACTTGAGTCAAGATTTTTTGCCTTTTTACATTGATGTTCATTGAAGCATCCAGCGAAGTGAAAATATACTTTGTAATAATGGTATTGTACTGAGAACAATGTCGATTATAACGTATGTAAGAAACATTGAGACGTGTGAGTTTGCCTAAAAAACAAAATGCCACTTAATGAAGTAAGAAGATGTACAGGGATTCCAGCACATTTCAACACTTGAGATGCCAAAATCATTCGAGCCGTTAACTGCGTATACATTTGAATTTTTTTTATATATTGTGTACTTTACTTTCCAATACTGGCCATGGTTGATGCATTTCATCGTTGTGTCTAATGCGAATGTTATGGCATGCGTACTATAGCAGATTAATACCTTACGGTTTGCCTGGGGCCGGTGGAGAAATCTATCTGCATGGTCATTTAAAAAAATAAAAATTAAAAAAACTTTAAAAAACCCCCAAAAAAAACATTGATTTAAGTGTAGCTGCTGTTTTTACTGCTTAATGCTGTATGTGAGTGAGTCATGGATCTGATCTACTAAACTGGACCTCTTTAAAATTACCCAATCTTCCCGCTTTTTCTTAGTTTTTTCCCTCCTTTCCTTCTTGCTTGCTTTCTGTTTTTCCTTTGTGGACTTATTATGGTTGTTGTCGGTGTAAAAGAGGAATGTTGTGCAATGATCTATGAACTGTTTCATAACTTGTTTTTTATTGTTATTAATGATAATAAATATGCTTCTTGGATTTCGGTCTGAAGCTTCCTCAGTTTTTTTTATACGAGGTGAAGCTGTGTGCTTTAGCCTTTACGAATGCTTTGGGAAGTGCAATCACAGAACCAATCAAATGCTGCAGTGCTTTTTTAGCTAGATGTGAACGGTGCCGCACGTGAACCTTTTAAAGATGTTCATATGCTATATATGTTTAGTCTCGTTTCCAGGGTGTTATCTGTGTGTGCGCACAGTACACCCTGGTGAGGTTTATAATGAGCATAACACTGTTCTCTGCACGGAAGCAAATATCAAAAACGAAAAACTATTCCCTGATCAGAGAATCCAATAAGTATTTAAACAATGACGTAATTAGAATTTTGAAAACATTCTTGCTGTTCTTATACAGCAGCACGGCCTTTTTTGTAAGTGTTCTGGTTGATTCTACTGGTCACCCAAATCTCATAATCGCAACACACTGCTGCATTAGCTGTGACCTTTGACCTTCGTTTTTAAGTCTCTTATTTCACCAGCAAGTCCCTCTTTGTGCCATTTCCGAGTTCTAGTCCCACGCAGAAAACTGGTCTTCAGATAGTACTCTCTCCGCTAAGGTAAGAAACTCCCCGGATGCTGGAATTGTAAAGGATACGATAAGAATGTGAGCTGTGTACAGCTGTCTCCTGTGGTTTCTTTGGTAGAATACTGCACAGTGAAGGCTCCTTGCAAGGGACTGCAGAAAGTGATATAAGCAAGAAAGAACAGGTCCACTTGGTGGAAAAGTGGCATTTCGTTGGTAGAGAAGTCGTTCGGCATTAACAGATTACTGGCAAAAAGTGGCACGTTTCATGATATGTGACAAGTGATTATATATAAAACAGAATTGTCCTCTTGGCTTGTCGTTCATAAACCTGAGTGAGAAGAAAAGTCTTCTCTTTCGACAAGTCATGCACTAAGGATTTGTTAGCATAGTCTCAGGATTTGGTTAGTTGATTTACTCACATTTTTTACATTGCAAGGAGTGTGTTAGTGAAAAGACAGCAAGCAGCAGGAGGAAAGGTTTGCGTCTTAGTGTACTAAAAGCTCAGACTGATGTTAAAACCAGATTAACAGGAGGACAAAGCAAGGCTTTCAGTATTCATGTATTAATATGAATGTGATAACTGTCATTCACACATGAAATAATTTGATACATTCACATTGTCAAATTTCTTTTATTGTAAAAAGAAAACTGACAATACCATGTATTTAATTAGCTAGTGTATTGAAAGCATTAAAAATAGTGCATTTACATGCTTTAAGATGCAGTGTAAAGTATATTTATAAATAGTAGTGAATTACAGACACTGAGCGGTATATTCATAATATAAAGATAATCACATTTTATAATTGTAGCCTGCAGCCAAGTGCTTGTTAGCAAACAAAAAAAATAGTGCCGCCTCCTTGCAAATTGTGTCATGTTATTTTGACACTTGAGTGTTGAATTTAGTCATAATTGGACAGCCTTTTTGCTGCAAAGTTAAGCGGCCACTTAACAACAGACGCCTTTTTTTTCCCTCAACGGATTTGACAGAGCCAGGCCATATACATTAAATGTTGCATCAACATGAGCTACACTGTATGAGATTAAGATTAGTTGCCAGGCTACGAATTATTTGTCTTGTATGGGCCATTGTTTTCCCACACGTATCGCAGCCAGCAGCTAGTCATTTACAGTGTATGACATTACACTATAAGGGCTAAAATGAAAGTGATATGGTTATTACCGTGACGGGTCCAATAGCCAGGAAGCCTGTCGGCATAAACGGAGCAGCGATGCTGGCGAACCACACCGCTGATATCCTGGGCTCAGCCTACCTGGCGGCGGAGTACGTGGACTCGTTGATACCGCCGATCCCGATGCAGGAGCGCGTGAGCAGCGGTTGGAACTACATGCTGCACAGCTACACCAAGTTCCAGATCGCCACCTACGGCTCCGTCTTCCTCCACGAGCTCGTCTACGTCTGCGTCTGCCTCCCGTTCTTCCTCTCCCAGTTCACGCCGTTTATGAAGAAATACAAAATTCAGCAGGTGGGAATTCTTCCGGAAAGGGGAGTGTAGCATAGCGCTTTTAATGAATGCTTGATGTTGCTGTCGTTTATCGAAAGAAGGATATTGTGATATCATCATTCTGTCAATGCTTTTTTCACTTTCTGATTATTTTGAATACTATTTTCTAGCAGTAGGCCTACATCCTCTTTAAGACCTTACAAAGGACATTCAATACACATGAAAGAAATTATATTTTTGAAAATATTTTAACTGCAAGATGTTTCTGTCACCCAAGACACTTGTATATTATGTCAAAAAAATGTTTTAATACTTTTTCTGCCAGGTCTCAGAGGGATACGTGCCCATCACTAGAAAAAATATAGATGTACAGTATGTTTGTGAATTTAATGTGTCGGACTGTAGGTTCTCAGCTGATGTAGTAGCCACTGTGTAGATCTTTTTCAATTGTGTCTACATGTCAGTATGGATTTTTAAACAGCCAAAAAAAAAAATTCTTGGCACCATATGCCACTATATTTGCTAATAACTTTGTGAGGTTTTTTTGGGGTGTGATTCAGAATTCTGAATGAGCAAATCAGCTTTTTGTTTTCCCACTGGTGTCCATTTTCATTCTTGTCATTTGGCCTCATGTTACCGTCTGGGTATATTATATTTTAAGCTGTGATTCTGTATTTTGTTACTAAAATATGATTCCGTCTGCCACGCTGTTATGCTTGGCAAAGACACAGGGGCCTGTCTTTTCATTATTGCCCATTTCTTGTGATTATTTTTGTCTTTGTCTTGATTTTTATTTATTTTCTCCACAGGATGAGCCAGAGACGTGGGAGAAGCAGTGGAAGTGCTTGAAGATGCTGGCACTTTCTCACGTCTTCGTTCAGATCCCGTTGATCTGCGGAGCTTACCACTTCACCCAGTTCTTTGGCATTCCATACGACTGGGAGTCCATGCCTCGATGGTACGCACTCAGTGAGGCCTCCGCTTCCAAGTTTATATTCTCGCCCGCCGCCATTATTTATGACCGGGATCTCAAACTCACGTCCTACAGGGTTGCAGCACATGCTGGTTTTGATGTGTTTTGGCACTTGGGTGATTGATTCAAGTGATGTATTGACTTGAGAGTCCACGCACACCTTGTTTCCGGGGCCTAAATTGCCTTCTGATTAAAAAGGGAGCCCTAAACTCCTGCAGACGCTGGCTGCCGCCCTCCACGACTGGAGAATGAGTTCCCACAAGCCCCTGCAGACGCTGGCTGCCGCCTTCCACGACCGGAGAATGAGTTCCCACATTTATTGTCATTTTGCTTGAAAGAAAGATGCCTTATCAGTGCATGAGGTTTTGAGCAGGAAACCTTCTTGCTAAACCATTAATACTCTGTAACACCACCTCCCACTAAATGCAATATTTCTACTGGACGGTGAAATGTTCAGTGTTAAATCAACTCTGGTGGAGTACATGTGATCCCTAATGGACTAGTCTAACAGGTTTTGTTTAGACAGGTGGTTTCAAGTGACCCAAATAAACTTCCCCCATATATCCTGCACTTATCTGATATTTTCTTTGAAAATAATCATGTGGAATCTGATATTTTAGATTCCGATATAGACCACGTTTGTAGGCTATGTGGACCTAAATCCGATACATATCCAATACCTGGCCATGTGACGTGTGTCTGACTGGTAAAATCTAATTTCCTGCCCTCAAGTGCTTTTTTCCTCACTCCATTGAGCATTAAGGTCTACCGTCTAAAGTGTGTTGAGTTGAATGAACACTGAACATTTTACCATGTGGTAACCTCGTCCAAGGGCAAGTGAGTGTAAAGTTGTGCCAGAATGATAAAGCCATTAAATTTAGCCATTTAGCGGAGCGACAGATTATAGTTACAGATTACAGTTTTACAAACAGTCCACTCCACGCTATTTTCCTGAGGAAATTCAGGTTAAGCATCTTGCTCAAGGATGCAACAGCAGCGCACCAAACTCGCAACCCTTGCATCACAAGCCCAGTGCCATTATCCTACAGTGTTATGGATGCTGTTCTGAGGTGGTGCAGTCTGTGATGAGCATTGCTGATGACTGCGTCTCTCTCTCCCAAGGCCCTACCTGGTGGTGCAGTGCTACAGCTGTGCAGTCATGGATGACACGTGGTTTTATTTCACACACAGACTCCTTCACCACAAGAGAATCTACAAGCACATACACAAGGTCCACCACGAGTTCTCTGTGAGTAGCACATCGCCTCCCCCACAGTTTGCTTAATGAGCCACTCATTAAACCAGTTTTCTCTCACATCTCACTGCCTTTGCGTTTATAGCACGGCAGGTGTTTGGAATTTCTTCGCGCCCAGTTAGTGATTTTCTTGTCTTCGGTCACCGCTTGGTTGAAATGGTAGGAGCATAAGGCTTCAAGTGATGGGCGGAGCTAACATGACATAACATAGCGATAAGAACAGGGGAGTGTACTGCAAAGCAGGATTACTAAATTAGCTGGATAACTGCACAGAGTAAAACATGGAACAGCTCGTTTTACTTCAGTCCGTGTCTAACTCAGTAATCCTGCTTCGTAGTAAACCCCCCAGCCCATTCAGCCCAACAATGCTTGCCATTGTCCTACCATCATGTACCGAGGCTCACAGATTTTACCCAATAATGGCGTTTTGCTATGGCCAGCGAGCAGTATTTTTATCAGTTCACATGAGTCAGTGATGGACAGCACACTGTAGCTCCATTGTGGAGTTTATGAAGCCATAACTGGAGACAAATAAATAAACCGAGTCAAGGTCTCATCTGGGATTTAAACGGAAGTTAATTAACTTAAACGGAAGTTAATTTTTTTCCCACTAGGCTCCTTTTGGCATGCAGGCGGAGTACGCACATCCTCTGGAGACCGTCGTTCTAGGAGCCGGCTTTCTGATTGGACCCATGGTCTTCCGCAGTCACCTAGCTCTCCTGTGGATCTGGCTCCTCTTCCGTCTGCTGGAAACCGTCGATATCCACAGGTAGGCTTCTGCCTCGATATCCACAGGTAGGCTTCTGCCTCGATATCCACAGGTAGGCTTCTGCCTCGATATCCACAGGTAGGCTTCTGCCTCGATATCCACAGGTAGGCTTCTGCCTCGATATCCACAGGTAGGCTTCTGCAGGGGCACTCTGCGTACAGCTGGGCTTCTGCCTCGACTGCGTTTAATTTTTTTTTTAAAATCATCGTAATCCCTTAATGGTCGTTGTTTCTTTTAATTAATAGTCACCAGACCAGCAAACACCGCCTCAACGCAATACAGAAAGAGTTTCTGTTTCAAAATGTCCCACTTGGGCGCCACGGTGGTGCAGCGGACAAAGGCGCAGACTTTCAATCTGTGCGGTTGCGCAACGAGGATCGGGGGGTTCGATCCCCGGTCCCGCCAGAGCAGCGATTGGCGGCCGCTCCCGGGCAGGGGGGAGGGACTCGGCGGGGGAGAATCGTTACATCGTCGTCTCGGGCGAGCTGGATTCACGGTCAGGGCTTGGAGGAGTTGCGCCCTGAAGAGGACGTGGCGCCCTCCTTCCTACTACCGGCTGACGGGGTTGTGTAACGGCAAAGTCTCAAGTGGTTGCTACATGGGGAATTGAATCATATAGGGGTGCAATTGGCTACTGAATTTTGAGAAAAATGTCTCACTTCACTATCAGGGAACTGTAGGATATATGGTTACTGTAGGATATCCAGAACACGTTTTCAATGAGGCTGTGAATTATGATTCCAAGCACAAGGATCATGTAGTAATCATGTATGTTCACTTGTTCCCAAACATTTGACACTTATATGGTGGAATTTATTTGCAATTGTATTATCTAAAATTTCATTAATCCCATATTTTTACAGAATACTTATGATCCAAAAAGTAAACGTAAAACTCATTAAATATAATGTGCACATGACAGCCAATTAAAGTACCAAAATAATTTAATCGCACTTGCGTGCAATCAAATTGTTTGCTTCATTAAAGATAATTAGGTGCAATCATTGAGTTTATAACACTGAACTGTTTGGGGATGCACAGCTGGTTCCTCTGCATATATAGCAGCTACTCCATTTTGTTTTGGGTAATGGATACTGATCTGACTTCAGGGCAGGGTGATGTCTGAAGGTAGGTGCAACAGTTGAGTTCAGGAAGGTCTGTTTGTTCTTTCATTATATACCATCGATTCTCGGCCCAACACAGCATAGCGCCAAGTGTATAAACAAGTGTTAACTATTAGGGTGAATTTAACTCTAATAGAGTAGATGTGACACTGTTGTACTCTCTTAGATTTGATTTATCGTCAAGAACTTTGCTGTGAAAACAAATGTGGATACTAGACAGCAAGTCAATATCATAGACCTTTGAGCACAAAGAGGCACACTTGTCATTTATTTCACTAATTTGGCACCGATTATTTCCTCACCATTAAATTAGCTTCAAAATTCACCAGACTTCTGTGAATTCAAGGCTCTGGAACTAGCTTCTCTTTTGTGTCGTTGAGACTGTTGTTCAGGGCGCCAGGTGAGCTCAGATATCACGAGAAGACGGGAACAAGGAACAGACTGCAGAGGCATCTACTTTATTCAGGAAAATAATTTTTTTCCCCCAAATGAAAGCTGCACAGACAGTAATACTTGCTGCTGTCAAGTTAGAAGGAGAATTCTAAGTTACCACATTTGCATATTAAAAGTATACTCTTTTTTTTCGGAATTCTGTCATAGGAACACAGCAGAAAGTTACTTCAGCTATTTTTAGTGTTATTGTTTGTCTTTGTATTGTAGTGTTTTTTTTTTTTCTTCTCTTAGTTTGAATCCAGATCCAATAATCGCTAGGGGATAGATACCCTGAAACATGAGGAGGAATAATAAAAAAAGTTCAGACCAGTGATGGGTGTGAAATCCATAATCAGCAAAGCTCCTGTGCACTACAGTATCACTCCTCTACCTTTATAAGACAATCAAATTGCTTTGTTCTCCAATAACAAAACATTGATTGATTCAAATCAAGGAATCGATGATGGTGACCAGTCATTTTGGTGGTTCAGGAAGGCATAGTATTCCCGTCGCTATTGTTTATGATTACAGTTTTCATTAAAAACATGTTTCAGTGAAAATATTTTCAAGAGAGTTAAAATCTGAGCTCAAGCAGCTAGAAACGAGGTAGGGGGTGTGGGTGGGACGGGGGCGACTTCACTATTTGTAATTAAAACTATTTTTCTTTTTTTGTTTGTTATACCCTTTCCTTCATTACATAATTTAGCAAAAAAATAAAGTTGACCTCCCAAGAGGGGGGGGGGGGGGGGTGGGGGGGTGGGGGGGGGGGGGGGCGGTGGTGGTGGCGGGAATAAAAAAAATGAATAAAATTATTATTATTATTATTATACAACAGGAAAAATAGAAGAAAGGTTTTATTGGCTAAAACATGACATTTTGGCTGCCATAGCCTTCATCAGAATATTTTCTAAATATTATATTATTGAATTTTTTTCATTGAATGTCCCTTGTAGGTTTCAGCATAGTAGAATATATTGTTCTTGAGATTAAAACCAGAGACCCATATCCCTTATATGGGACAAAGGAGGATATATGAGTCAGCCATCCTATGGGCTGTGCGTACCGTACGGTTTGCATTATTAATAGATACACTACTCACAAAAAGTTAGGGATATTTGGCTTTCGGGTGAAATTTATGGAAAATGTAAGTTCACGCTACAGTGATATTATACGTATCATGAAAGTAGGGCATTTAAGTAGAAGCATGCAATGGTGATTTCCTCATCTCAAACAATTTATTGAAACAAAAGCCAACAACAGTGGTGGGTATACCACAACAAAAATGTCAATGTCTCAATAACTTGTCATGTGCCCTTGAGCATCAATTACAGCTTGACAACGACGTCTCATGCTGTTCACAAGTCGACTTATTGTCTGCTGAGGCATGTCATCCCACTCTTCTTGAAGGGCGGCCCTCAGGTCATTGAGGTTCTGGGGTACAGAGTTACGAGCCTCTACACGGTGAGTCAGCTGATCCCATAGGTTTTCTATGGGATTCAGGTCTGGAGAAAGTGCAGGCCACTCCATTTGAGGTACCCCAGTCTCCAGCAGCCTTTCCCTAATGATGCGACCTCGATGAGCTGGAGCATTGTCGTCCATGAAGATGAAATTAGGCCTGTGTTGTTCATGCAGGGGCACAATGACTGGATTAATGATGTTATTCAGGTAGTATGGGCTTGTCACTGTACCATTCACAAAGTGTAGGGCAGTTCTGTATTGACTAGACACACCTGCCCACACTGTAACACCGCCACCACCAAAGGGTCGTCTGGTGACAACAGTTGCTGATGCATAGCGCTCTCCTTGACGTCTCCAACATCGTTGGCGGCCATCATTTCTGCTCAACGTGAATCGACTTTCATCAGAGAACAGCACTGAGGCCCACTGGTCCCTCGTCCAGCGTAAATGCTCCCTGGCCCATGCAAGACGATGACGCCTGTGCCTGGTGGTGTGGTCAGGTACCCTTGCAGGTCGTCTAGCACGCAGACCACGCTGATGTAAACGGTTTCGAATGGTCTGACGTGACACTTGGGTGCCTCTCACCTCCCTTAAATGTGCCTGGAGTTGAGTGGCATTCATCATCCGGTTCCGCAGGGCACTGTTCACAATGAAGCGGTCATCAGTGTGGGATGTGGCCAAAGGACGTCCACTTCTATGCCTTTCTGTGACTCTTCCAGTCTCTCTGTATCTCTGTTGCAACCTGCTGATGACACTCTGTGACACTCTAAGCTCAGTGGCCACTTCCCTCTGAGAACATCCTGTTTGAAGCCTCGCAATGGCGAGGTACTGTTGATCAATTGTTAGGTGTCGTCTTGGTCTCATGATGTCAAAATGTGAACAGCATGATGAAGAGGACTGTTTAAATACCAATTCTAATTGAACCAGGAAATGTATTGGTCGATTCATGGATCAAACACCTGTTGTGAATTTTGCCGTTCAGCTCCTTGTTAGAGAACAGCAAGTTGTGCAAAAAGTACTGAAACATTGAATAGTTGGACATGTGCATTCAAAAGTTTAGAGAAGGTCAAATGAATTTCACCTGTAAAGGTTATAGTGCATTTTAGGTTCATCCTGAAATTTCACCCGAAAGCCGAATATCCCTAACTTTTTGTGAGTAGTGTATATTGATACATATTTTCTGTGCTTTACAGCGGATACAACCCACCAGTGAACCCCATGCACATTATTCCCTTTTACGCCGGGACCCTGTTCCACGACTTCCACCACATGAACTTTGAGGGGAACTTCTCATCCTGCTTCACCTGGTGGGACAAGCTCTTCGGGACCAACCTGCAGTACAAAGACTTCCAACGCAGGAAAGCAGAGCAAAAAGACCAATAAATGCCCAATATTCATCTAGTGCTTTTCCGGCCTGTCTTTCACTCGGGGATCCCTTAAAGGTCATTATCATTTATTTCCTGGGAAGGCAGTGGGGGTCTTAGATCGGGGTCAGGTCAGAGCAATGTTGTGTTTATGAAAGATAAAGCACCTCAGCTGTCATTGGTCATTTCATATTCTTGAGCCATGTTTGCCAAGGAGAGTTGAAATGTTTTGTGATTAATACAAAGATTAATACAACCGTTTTGAATATCAGGTTTGATTAATACAATGATATGAATAATTCCCAGGTATTATTTTCATATTGGGTACTGCATTGCATTGCATTACGCTTCACTCATGTTATATCACCCATGCATTCCCAGATGTATAAATGGATTGTACGTAAAATAATGCAAGCGGTCTAATTTGCTCTGGATGCGAGTGTCTGTTAAATGTATAAGTGAACTAGCAAGTTGTCTGCAGTTGCAGTGTGGAATCATTTTGAGATATTCTGTGATGCCTTTAAAGGCTTTCTAATATTGTACGAAAATAACATCATGCGGAGGACATCTTCCATCAAATCACAGCACAGCAGCCGTTTCCTGCACTTTTTTCTTTCCTGGTTGACAGAAACATGAGTAGGCTATAGGTCAAGTTTGAGCAGCAGTGTGTATAGAAGCAAACTTTTGTTCACTATGTTATTTGTATAAAGGTTAACATAAATACTTTATTTTTAAATATATGCAGTATATATGCCTTATTAGACATTTAGCTCCCTGTGTTCTCTAGTCGTATCTAGTATTTGTCATTCACAATATATTCAGTTGGCTTTTATATTCTGTATTGTGCAATTTACTTCGGTTGTACTCAATTCTCAATTGTTTACATTAAATTCACGAGAAACTGTAATTGCACTATGTAATATTTACTGAGTGGGAGTGACTGATTGTACCATGTATTCTTTAAAATGTCCACACCTTGTTTTCTGGGCAGGGAGGAGAAATTAATTAATCTAAATTATTATTGATAAATAAAACGTTCATCAAACCTGGATAATTTTGTCTTATTTACTTTTTAATAACTTATTGTTTAGATTATGTATACTTTCATTGTTTTGATGATGGTTATTATTATTACCATCAATAATAAAAATGTGTTTTTTGAATTTGGTTTTGTAGTTTTTGCATTTTCTACATGTAGCACAGGAATATATATTTTTTTCTTTATGGTGGCACCACTTTCAAACAAGCAAGCCTTCTGTATACGCAATTAGCAGGAAATTAACCAATGCAGTGGAAATATACCGAGTCATCCAGGTAATTTTTATATTTTAGGTTTATCATTCATGAGGCGGTACATTTTCTGGAGGGGAAACCGAACACGCCCCAAATGCATGTAAAATTCTCCGGCGTTATACAAGCCTGTTCGATAGCACGTTTTGTTGGTTGTGAGAATCAGGCCTGGCAAGCAGCGCATCCATTGGATGTTGCTCCAGAAACTCACCGTCTTACTATAATCACTCCATACGGCTGGCCAATCGCTGCACTCGCTGTGCGCGCTGACGTCAGTCTCCTTTTTCTTCGGCCAATCGCTGTTGGAATCGTTCCTGTACATGTCCAGCATAGAGCCGGTGTGCGGAACAGGTAGAGACTTCTCTCTGCTAAGGTGAGTTGTTACTTGCGGAATGTCAGAATTGAGAGATTAAATGTCTGAACATCATATTCTACATCTATATATGGGATTATTTGACGGTAACGTTGCATGCTGAGATTTCTGACGAACGAGCGAGAGGCAAACGAGCCATCTAGCATTGTGATGCAAAGTTATGAAACAAGGCAATTCTTTTATTGATGGCCAGTAGGCTACATTTGACTAACGGTAGCCTACTTGCATAGAAACATTTGCTGCTTGCTATAAGGCGATTCGTACAAATGTTTAGAAGGTGACATATATGCTAGAGTATTTTGTTACCTGAGCTAAATGCGATTTTTTACATACGCATCAAAGTGGTCAGTCGCCAAAACAACAATGTAACAAGTTACAGTATTACCTGTAAGATGGCTTGAATTTCAGTGATAGTCTACCTTTTTTTTAAGTAAGTTACAGATGCGCAAGGTATTGCGATTCCGAATATATTTCTATATTTATCTTGCTAACTTGTTGGCTGTACAATGTGTGCTCGCATTATTCCATCTAGATGTGGGCTACGTGGTGTGGAATCGTGGTGTGGAATCGCACTGTGTTCATCCTACGTTTGAAATGGCATTCCTAATGTTTGGGAATTTCGCATAAAAAATAAAATTGTATGATATATTACGATTTATGCTTTCATTTGTTGAAACTGGAAAAGACTCGCTACCATCAAAACCATAGTGTCTAAACATTAGACGAAATTAAATGAAAAATGAATTTAACCTGTGAACTTACCAACTATGTGAAAAGTGTGAGCGTAAAATTAAGCAGCGTATGCCACATAAAGATTTGTTTAAAAAAGTATATTATTTTAAAGTTAAAGGTTTCTTCTTCTTCATCATCTTTATTATTATTATTATTATGATACAATCCTATATCAATAATAGTAATGAAAAAATGAGTAAAAGACAAAGAAAGGATCCAGTTCTGATGCAACTTATAATTAATAAGGATGATTATTTTTATTCTTATTTTTAAAGTAGCCTAATTGTTTGCTTATTATACTGTTGCTGTTTTTTTTGTTTTTTTTAATTTTTTTTTATTTGTTGCAGTACTTAAGGAATTGTTACTTCCCCAGTCATAGGAGCCAGGAGGCCTGACAGCATAATTGAGAGCCGTGATGGAGGTGAACCACACCTCTGATATCCTAGGCTCAGCCTACCTGGCGGTGGAGTACGTGGACTCCATGTTACCGGCCAATCCGCTGCAGGAGCCGATGAAATGTGCCTGGAACTACATGTTGGACAACTACACCAAGTTCCAGATCGCCACATGGGGGTCACTCATCGTCCACGAGTTCATCTACTTCCTCTTTTGTCTCCCCGGATTTATTTTCCAGTTCTTACCCTTCATGCAGAAATACAAAATACAACAGGTGGGGCACCTTCTGGAAACAACGTGTACAAATCCCTGCTTTTATAATGTTTAACACTGCAACTGGCCTTTTATACAAGCGTAAGAGTTTAACCTGCTGGCCACTTAAGAGTAGCTAACAGGACCAGCTAAGATTAGCCTGACTCCATTTTCATATTTTGCACAACTGATGTCATCCACATTTACCAAGTCATTGAAATATCCTTGCCGTTTGGTCTCTTTAAAAAAAAAATTAGGTTCAGTATTGCTGTAATCTTTTCTTCCACTAAGATAAGAAAAATTACACGCTACTGTAGTGCTATCACCCTTGACAGTTTCCCCCCAGTTTTCCTTTAAATTCACTTTCACATTTCTTCCATTATTATTATATATATATATTTTTTTTTTTCAGGACAAACCAGAAACGTGGGAGAAACAGTGGAAATGCTTCAAGATGCTGCTGTTCAATCACTTCTGCATTCAGCTGCCTTTGATCTGCGGAACGTACCACTTCACCGAGTTCTTCTCCATCCCCTACGACTGGGACACCATGCCCAGATGGTACTTGCCAAGCTCCGCCTCCCTGACTGCAACCGTTATCATGTTAGCCTTTCATCGTTTTACTTTATGGCTCAGCAGATGCTGCTGTCTTAACACGTTCATAGCTTAAATATTATCCCCTTATTACACCACCTTTAATGGCATTTAGCTGGTCTTATCCAGGGCAACCGTGGGTAAAGCAAACATAAGTGCATAGATCAGGAAATTGCAGTCGTACGTTGAGTGTCTCCAGCATGGTCATCTGCATTCATTAAAGGTAATTAATTAAAATTAATCCAGTTATGTAGTTACTTGCCTAGCCCTGGTGTAGTGGCGAAGTGCTAGACTCATCTTATCAAACCTTGTCAAGCATGAGCCAATAAAGTTAAATAAACAGCAAGTTAATTACGGCCGGCTCATCAAACAAATAAAAATGTGTTTTTGTGAAAACACATTTATTAGAGAACAAAATTGTACTTGGAGGACAAAAATATAAATAAGTATATTTTTGTTCTGATATTTTTTTACTGTGGTATTTCAAGTAATAACCTCTGCACATAAGACAGCTCTGCTCACTCAAGTATTCAAATGTGCAAATATGTGGTTATGAGTTCACATATTTTAGCTGCATCACTGCATTGCTACACATTCAATGCAGTGTAGTTTTGATATAAAGCCCTGCTAGAATCATAAAGCACGGCGGATATGTTATACAGAACAGTAATCTGAGGAGTGGAGAGAGCTTGGTTATGTTGGGTGCCCAATTCCATTCCTGCAGTGCCGATGTGTATGCAGGGTTTTGTGTCACCAATTACACGGGCCAAATTAGCTAATTCGCTGAATACACTTATGCTGGTTTAACCGTGCATTAGACCACAGTAAGATGTCTCATGTTGGGACATAGGAACAGTCTTCAGCTGTCATTCATGAAATTATCAAGAAATGTAGCTAAAATATCAATTACCAAATTATGAGGGAGGGTAATTAAATAATTAAGAGCAGAAGTTGGCATGAAATCAAAGAAACAGATACGGCCCTCCTTAAATATCCCGGGGTTATGTTCTTCCTTGTATCTCAGGCCTTACCTGCTGGCACAGTGCCTTGGCTGTGCAGTGGTGGAGGACACCTGGCACTATTTCCTGCACAGACTCCTTCACCACAGGAGGATCTACAAGTACATCCACAAGGTCCACCACGAGTTCACTGTGAGTAACTTCCCCTCCACAACCCGTTTTACCCACCTTTACAGCAAACCGAATGAGTTTCTCACCACACTGAATGAGTTTATCACCACACCGAATGAGTTTATCACCAAACCGAATGAGTTTATCACCACACTGAATGAGTTTATCACCAAACCGAATGAGTTTATCACCACACTGAATGAGTTTATCACCAAACCGAATGAGTTTATCACCACACCGAATGAGTTTATCACCACACCGAATGAGTTTATCACCAAACCGAATGAGTTTATCACCACACCGAATGAGTTTCTCACCAAACCGAATGAGTTTCTCACCACAGTGAATGAGTTTATCACACTGAATGAGTTTCTCACCACAGTGAATGAGTTTCTCACTACACTGAATGAGTTTCTCACCACAGTGAATTGAGTTTATCACCAACCCAATCATTCACTCAGCCAATCATTCAGTCAGTCTACATACAACTCAAAACACGGGTGAAAGGAAACGGACTTGGTGTTTGCCAGTTGATTCAAGACGTTGGCATGTTCTGTGCAATAAGATCGATTCAGGTCTTGCCGAAAATCAGTATTTGAGGAACCAAATGAATCTGGAATGTTTTTAAGATGGATAATATGTGCAATTTACATATATAGATTTTTTTAAAAAGGGAAGTTTATTAGTAATAATGAAGTGTGGCAAAAGCATTTAGAATAATGTGAACTGTGACATCATTAAGCAGGTTTTTGTTTCAGTCTCTGCACTTACTTTTCTCCAGCAATTCACTGTTGAAAATATATTGAATAATTCACAGTTGAAAATAAAAAGATACATCTTACTGTTGTGTGCTTTTTAGAAAGCAATGGCTGTAAACATCTAAAGATAATTAACTTGAGGATCCACTGAGGGAAGAAATAGAAGGAAAGGCATGTGTTGCCTCTGGGAACGGAGCTAAATAATGAAGTGTTTTATTTGTTTTGGCTGTTTTTCATCCCACGCAGTCCCCGTTCGGGATGCAGGCGGAATACGCGCACCCGGCAGAAACGCTCATTCTGGGAGCCGGGTTCTTTATCGGAATCATGATCTTCTGCAACCACGTGACCCTGCTGTGGGCTTGGGTCGCCGTCCGCTTGCTGGAGACCATCGACGTCCACAGGTAAGGGCCAGGGGGGTCCCGCGCCAAGACGCACGGGTGTCGCTCATTGTTTGATGAAAGAAGGCCCCGGAATTATTGTTTTCAAACTAATTTAACCCTTTAGGGTGTAAGATCATAAATATGTGATTAAAATGTTCTCAGCTGAACATTCTGATGCTGATGTAACAATCACTACTGGAGTTCTAGAACACTGAAAAAACATTCCAACAAGCCCACTCTCCAAGATATTGCACATTAATATGTTGTGTTGGACTCTTCAGTGGAAAAGTTACACAATATTCCTGGTTACTTATTTCCATTTTGTAAGAATTAGCTGCAAACTAGGGCACTGCCCAAAGGAGCATGAGTCATACAGTAAATCACCAAGGTTACTGTACACTCACAAGCTCTGAAAATGTATAGTAGCGTTGTGCTTTCTGCACGTGAAGAGAATGGTATAGTGAGTATTTGGATCGCAGTAGTTTCTGCCGACGACTTAAAGTATGTTGAGCTGACAGGTGGAGACACTGGTGCAGCACTGTATTTTGTCCCCAATGAAACACAGTGCTTCCATTTAGAGTTCCGACATGTGGAAAACACAATATTATAAATGAATATCGATTCTACTTTAATGTGGAAAACCAACTAAAAACAAAGATACAGATATGTATCATTATTTAAAACCTTTGCATGCAGTGAGTGAGCTTACAGGATGTCCACGCAACAAAACAATCTATTCTTTCTCATTTACAAACACCATAATTTTATTACAAGCTATTAATAAAATTAGGGCCTTTCACTTCTGTTGAAAGGCCTTTGAGTATTTAAATGTTTTGGCTTTGGTCCCAGAAATGAGCCGAGTCAAAAACCAGGCCCTGTCAGAGTGTAGTGACATATCTGGACCACCGGGGGGCAGTGTGAGGCAGTGTGCAGTAATGAGAAAACCATAGAGCGAGTGTAATTTGTTTGTCTCCTCCTCATGGGATCTTTTTTGCCTCGCTCCCCAGCGGTTACGACATCCCCCTGAACCCGCTACACATCATTCCCTTCTACGCCGGAAGCCGCTTCCACGACTTCCACCACATGAACTTTGTGGGAAACTATTCCTCTACCTTCACCTGGTGGGACAAGATCTTCAACACGGATTCGCAGTACAACACTTACCAACGCAAGCAGGACCTGAAGAAGGAGGAGTGAAGAAATGGGGAATCTCCGTTGCTTTTTCGCAGTTAGTTTTTTTTTTTTTTTACCCATCTCCCCTCCGGTTGTGTCCCGTTCAGCCCTGTGAACGCGGCACGTAAAAGAGAGAAAAGAGAAAGGCCTCCATTAAATCCTGCCGCGGCTCTTTGACTTATAATTTTAAGCAAATGTTTGTTTCTCCAGCCCTTACACGACGTCACGCCCACGGGTTTTTGCGGCGGGCTCAAATCGGGTAAACGTGTCGCGTAAGATTTGAAAAAGGGAACGGGCGCCTTTGCTGGCAGAAAGACGAAGCGCGCTGCGGTTTAGATTGAATGGAGGCCAGAGTCACGGTCGGAATTTAGAGCAGGGACTTTTCCAGACTTTTTTGCATTCTTAATTCATCTTTTTGCGGTGGATCGTCATTAATTTGTCTGATTAACATCATTAGTCTGCTAGTTTGGTTCACGCCATGTCACAGTGAACTGATGTCAGTGTATGTCAAATAAATCCATTTTGCACTTGGATTCTACACTACACTTGTAATGACTGTACTTACCGAAGGCTAACTCTTGGCAGGATCTGCAGATCGGTGCTGTGAGGCTAACACGCAGGTAGCCGCAACGTTTGTGATTATAAAACTTTATTAGATCCCCTGGTGAGATTTCCATCTGCGTTCGATTATAATTCTTCCCCAAATTACCCACAGTGCCTTTCCTTGAAGAGAAAATCTCACTCTCCCATTCCGCAGTGTTCACATGCGTTTCACCCCTCACCACAGAAGTCACCGGAATGAAAAGTCAGGATTTCTACTTGTGCAAATGTGCTTTACATGAAACACACTCACTGTATATATATAGATACCGTATGTCTTTAACATTTTTGTAAAGGACAATAAATTGCATTTTACAGAGCACTTTACACCTCATCTTTCAGACTTAAGCACTGTAATTCCTTTTATTTTGCTCAGACATTAACTGTGTATTTGTTTTTTATACCTGAAATATGTTGAAAATAATCACTGATTATTGCTGGAATATGAATCAGTTTTTTTGCCGGGTGTCCCTCTGCTCTATGATGAAGTTGTATAAATGTTCAGAAAACCACTGGATGAAATCACATGGTGATTGCATGTTAAAATATATTAGGCTACATTGAAATAACATTTCGTTTGATATTAGAAAGTTGTACAAGTAAAACTTGGCAACGCTGTAAAGTACCTTTTTCAAGCAAGTACATTTTTTCAATGTGATCAATACAGTTGATTATTGGTCATTACTGGGCCTCGTTCCTCATACATGGATAACCTCCCAGAAACCCTCCGAGTATGAAACATATGAACTAGCAAAAACACTCTTCAGTTTTACTCACTTTTACCAGCCACCAAACTCAGCCAGCCATGAGGAGCAGGGCCCGGGTCAAAGACTGAAGTTGTTTTGTATGGGCACAGTATGCAACTAAAAGCTTTTGAAATGTCATCATATGGGGTATTTCATTTGGAAACCATATGTGTCCCCCCCATTTAATAGGACAGAAGCAAACATTGGTGAACAGTTGTGACATCTGGACATAAATAATTGGAAAGCCCATTTGATGCAAATATCGATTTCATACTTGTTTGGTTGATACTTTTGAAGTGACCGCAGTCACTACATATGTATGTACTGATATAACACACAGAGAGACACATTTTGGAATCATGACAAAAGAAGTGATAATTGTTTTGTCTTTGTATTTCATTTAAATAAAATGCTAGCTGAAAGAAAAACTAAGTGTATCGACCCAATTCTTCTCACCATGAAAATGGCAGAAAAGGAGTGTCTTTTTTGACAGGATGAACCATTAAACACGATTTTGTGTCTTGAAAACAAATGAAGAAATAAAATACACATTTAGTCTGTACGACAGTACAAACTTAATCAGGCTTTTAAGCTGTTGGAAGAGGTTACATGTTTTTTTTTTAATTTTTATAGAATTTTGCCAGTGTTCCGGAACTTTGTACTTCCTTACAGAAGACAAATGGCACCTTGAAAATATGCCGTGTCAGTAGGCCCCTAAGAAAAAATAAATAATAAATCGCTGGTCTTTCTGTGCACGCAACATTTTGTACACTTACATTCTCTCTCCCAGTGACTGTAAGCACAAGTTATCTTCTTTAACCGTTCCCGGACTCACATTAGCTGCTGTTCAAACATATTTCTTAAAACCCACTGAAGAGCAGCTCTGTTCCCATGGACTAGCGGTCATGCTTTGCAGGGCAGGAGGTCAGAGTGCAGAGTGTGAGGTGACCCACGGGTGGAAATCTTCAGAGATTTTTGGAAAAACCTCTGGAAACTACTGCATAATGTTGTCCAGGCAGTTTATTCACACCACCTGGCCTTGTGGTGACCAGATTTAAAAAGCTAAAATGCAGGACAAGCAGGACGATTACTCAGACCATTGCACTATGGGACAGGAACATAAAAAGCTAGGGTAGAGAAGACACAAAGTGAGTGGGTGGTGGTGGCACTGGTGTTGAGGATCCTGGTGATATTGGTGTAGGGCAGGGGTGGGGAATCTATGATGAAGACTACGATTAGCTAATTAGTTGAATCGGATGTCTTGCGGCCCTTTTCGGATAAGATTCCTCATCCCTGTTGTAGGGGGTTGGTGAGGATGGTGAAAGAAATTGCACACAAAAATACAAATATACTGACACATCTGTTTCCACGAGCTATTACACACACTGAAACCTCTCTGCATGATGAAATACTTCCACATATTTGTGGAGGGGGCGCCCCAGCACCTAAAGCCCTAACTGTAAGCACAAGTTATCTTCTTTAACCGTTCCCGGACTCACATTAGCTGCTGTTCAAACATATTTCTTAAAACCCTCTGTCCCCATGGACTAGGCGGCAGTGTAGTATAATGGTTAAGGAACTGGACTTGTAACTGCAAGGTTGCAGGTTCGATTCCCAGGTAGGACACTGCCGTTGTACCCTTGAGCAAGGTACCTAACCTGAATCGCTTCAGTATATATCCAGCTGTATGAATGGATAAATGTAATAAGACGTTGTGTAAGTCGCTCTGGATAAGAGCGTCTGCTAAATGCCTATAATGTAATGTAATGTAACTACCTGGACAACACTATGGCCCACTGTATTATGCCAATAGACTCCAGGCCACAGTCAGCACTGTCTCTGTCAGGGTTCGATTGGAAACCATGAGGAAGGTAGTTGCACTGATGGCTAATGCTTTAGCTGAATACAACACCCAGGAACAACACCCAGGAACCCACTGTTGGATATAATGTGTATATTTTCAGTGTTGGGGAGCAGTTTAACTACATGTAGTTAAACTAGTAGTTTAATTACATTTTACAGCATTTTGCACATATATTAAAATGTGTGTGGCGGTTGTAGTAGTAGTTTTTGTCATTTTGAGGTGTAGTTAACAGCAGGAACTATCAACAACTTTTGGCCCAAAAATATTTGTTATGGGGGGGCAGGTCGTTCAGTGCCATAGCCCCCTAGCTGTGGAACACACTACCTCAACACCCCCGTGACTGCACCAGTATCTCTACCTTCAATTCCCACTTAAAAACCCACCTCTTTACCCAACACTATTTCCCTCAGTCTGCACCCTAAGGCTTCTCCTACTCCTCTCTTCTCCTCTTCTTGGTTTTGCTTGTTCATTTAATTTTTGTTTAATCCCCTAATTGTAGTCTTGTTTTTTTTAAATATTGTCGTTTTTATCCTTCGCTCTGCAGAGTGTCCTTGGGTTTGAGAAAGGTGCTATATAAATAAAATGTATTTTTACTATTATTATTATATGTGTGCAAAAAGAACACATTGCTCACACATGCTTCATGTCTGGGGACCAACCATGGCCCTATTTAAGGAAATACTATGTGCTAACTAAAAATTATCTTTCCATCTGTTAGCTTTGCAAGCCAGAAATGTAAACCATGTAGCTCGAACAACATTTTTTGAGTAATTGTAGCCTACTTTCGCAACCTATTTCTCTTTAGGGTATGTTGGCTGGTAGTTTGCACAACTATGCTTTCAGAGTAGTTTCCCCAACACTGCATATTTTATGCATAGTGAACTGTTCACTTTTCTCAAAGAGCCCAGAATTTTGGTGATCAATATGTATATCAATTCAGAAATTCATTTTTTTTTAAATATTCCATAAAGCATCCACACACATGATAAACTGTGGTCACAGAACTACCATCCATAACTTGTTACATCACATTTAAGTTACGCATTTTAAATGTGCAAATTCAGTGCACACCCCTCTTATGAATCCTTAAGCACATATTATTTTTCTGCTACAGATACGCTCATGCATCATTCCTTCCAATGAGCAGCAAAGCTACGCCCCCAGTGGCTGTCCCCGCCCTTTCATGCACTGCAAGCACTTGTGAGCTGTGTATCCTAGGCTTTGCGTAATGCTGCTGTAGTTGCGTGTGGACAGGTACGAGCGCATATCCGCATTGAGCGGTGCAGAATCAGAGAGAGAGAGAGAGAGAGAGAAGGGGGCTGTGGATATCAGACGAATTCAGACCAAATAGACTAGGCGAAACAGAAGCACTAAAATGAAATCGTTCCTTTCCCTGGTGGTGTGCGGCACGCTGGCAGTCCTAGCCGCGGCGGAGGAGAAGACCTCTACCGAGGAAGGGGGCATCTCGTTCGAGTATCACCGTTATGATGAGCTGAGGAAATCTCTGGTGGCGGTGTGGCTGCAGTGTCCCTCCATCAGCAGAATCTACACCATCGGCGAAAGCTTCGAGGGGAAGGAACTGCTGGTCCTGGAGATGTCTGACAACCCGGGTGTGCACGAACCCGGTCAGTGATAATACTTATATTATGTATAAATTTTATAGCATGTATGTGTATATATACATGCATGCATATATATATATATATATATATATATATATATATATATATATAGAGAGAGAGAGAGAGAGACTATTACAGAGGTGTTTGGATGTGGTGATTTCAATTCACCTTTACCTTTTACAGTACCAATTAATTTTGAACGTTAATTAATGAAAATGAAAGACTTTCATCTGTACTTATAATTATTAGAATCCCATCAATTTTCTGACGCAATGGTCCGTGGACCATTTTGCCTTCTGTGTCACGACAGAAATTGTACGCTCGCTGGCTAATGGAAAGCTATTGTCGTCATTTTGCTTAGCACGATGACTCAATATCCGTGGGCGGTCGTAGCCAATATGCAATTACGTGACGCTTCGTAACTAATCACCTTGTATGTGTCGTGGTGTAACTAGTGCAATAACAGCCGGGCCTGCGATGTATTTTGAAACACACAGGGACCACAAAGAAGCAAACATATTGACCAATGGGCAACTGAATTAATCACAAACAAATGAAGAAATCGGCCAAGGCTACAAGCCAGGACATATTTGGTGATTTTGAATCGCACCGATAGCTTACACTGTACAGGCTGATTGTTTAGAATGAATGCTAAGATCGTTTATAAAGATGCCATTTTTCTGTAAGATAGTGAATATAATTTACTTAATGTTTAACGGGTCATTGCGCACGAAAGCGTCATTTTTGAGTGATTGACACAAGTGTTATGTGAGCATTGGCTGCATATTTTTTCCTGACATGTAACCATGGATAGACTATAGTCTTAGTGGTCAAACACGGAACCGCCGAAAAACAGGTTTTTTTCCTCCAGGACAGGGTGTCTCCACTCCAGTATGTTGTATTTATAATGGTCCTGCAGCAGCATTTAAGCCAATCCTGACATGTCTGCGTGTCTCCCCCGAGTGAGCGGTTTCGATCCCGCTGTGTTCTCTCTGCGACTGCCACGGTATCCAAAATTACTCCCTGCTCTGCAATACATCAATGATTTACAAAATAATCCAGGCTGCTCCTTCAAAAATCTCCATCACGCCTCCACACGGCAGCGCTTTTATTGACACAACCGTGTTTGTTGTGCTGACAAAAAGATCGGTTAAGTAAAGCTAAATTCTATATGGGCGCAGGTAAAATGGGAATTGTGTTTTTCTTACAATGTTTTTTCTGCTCTGTGTGTGTGTGTGTGTGTGTGTGTGTGTGTGTGTGTGTGTGTGTGTGTGTGTGTGTGTGTGTTTTGTTTACAACCACATACCGTATCTACATAGCAGATGTTCCCTTTGAATAATCAAGGCAGGAATGATGATAAATTAATGAAACACAGACCACACGGGGGCGGGGGTGTTTCTTAGCACAGGGCTGCCGTGGATACCGAATAAACACGCCTCTGGGTACCTACGTCATAAGATAGATTGTATTCGGGTTGTTAAACGTCATTGTGTTGGTTTCCCCCATTGGCAGCCCAAGGTTGGTAGCCTGAACAAACTGTTATTGCTCAGTGAAAAGACGGACATTGCTGAGCGTTTGCGTGTTTGTATTCTGTCCGTTTGCACTCCATGCTGGTTTATATTAATGACATACTGTTTGAATTAAAGAGGAGACAAAGGAAGTAGCATAATTCAGAAGTTATTTATACTGTGCTGTTTACACAGACAAATGGTTAGTGTCCGAGTGAATTTAACACCAAGCATTTGGTAAGTTTAAGTCGATATACTGTAATTTTGGATCAGTAATTAGATACAGTTACATAAGATACAGTTACAACTAACAGCATATACTGTACACGAGCCCACATTCTTCTCTCTGTGGCAGGCACGTGCAGAGGGGGTGGCTTTTGCCCGATGTGCCCCTTTCAGGGACGTAGGAAGCGGTTAAACTTGTCCGAAATTGAAATTGTACCGAAAAAAAAGGTTCGCTATGTACTTTTAGTTTGAAAGGCATGCTGTGAAAGCGCAGTCAACAAGTCATCATCAATCTGAGCGTTGCCCCTAGCACTGAAGTGTCCCCCAAATGGTTTTTCTAGGTTGATGTGCCCTTTTCTCACTTTGAGCACCTGCCCCTCAAAAGGTCTCTGCACGACACTGCTCTGTGGGCTCACACTGTTAGTTGAATTAACACCGAAAACTTCAGTGTAGCTTTTCAATGGCACCTCGACTTACTCTCTGAAATAGGCAATCATGCTGGTCTTATGTAACTATATATATTTACTGATCCAAAATGATATCAACTTCTTTGCCAAAATGTGCTTGCCATTCGCTGTTGAGCCTAAAGCATGTGTTTTGATGGACGTGTCCAATACACACATTTTACAAGACCAATTGAGAATGGCTCGGAATGTCCAACCAAACGCTATCACTGCAGTATATGTAAATATAATTTTTATTATTATTATTACCAGACCAGAATCCCACTCTCTTAGAAACAAAGGTACAGTGGAGGTACATCTTTCGAGTTTGGGTACTAATAAGTTCCTTTTACAAGCAAAAAAAAAAAAGGTACAACTGAATTATGCATTGCTGGCTAGGGGTACGATTTTATGTACCTATAGGGTACCACCCCAATAACAAGCGTTTGTACCTTTTTTGGCACTTTTCATATTCTGAGAGTGCAGGTGCAGTTGAAACGGGCGTAACGCTGGCCCAATGAGAACAGCCGAACACACACTAAATCATGCACGGTGAGACATGTGTTGTCAGAGTGTCGGGGCGTTTGGCTGATTAAATTTCATACCCTCCAGTGAATTTGAAAAGGGAGGTGAGCTCTCTCCGTGATTCCTGCATGCAGTAGCGTTCCCCGATGACGTCATGGGTAAACTTGTCTTTATCGATTTCACTTGTCCTCCATACGAGCACCTGCCCATCCTCTGGGTGCCCGAGCACCTGCCCCTTTTGCCCGATGTGCCCCTTTCAGGGACGTAGGAAGCGGTTAAACTTGTCCGAAATTGAAATTGTACCGAAAAAAAAGGTTCGCTATGTACTTTTAGTTTGAAAGGCATGCTGTGAAAGCGCAGTCAACAAGTCATCATCAATCTGAGCGTTGCCCCTAGCACTGAAGTGTCCCCCAAATGGTTTTTCTAGGTTGATGTGCCCATAACAGGCATTGAGCTTTCTAAAAGGTTGTCATTTGGTTGTTCACTATAAATAATATATGCAGTAAAATATTAAATGTGAAATCAACACTGGTAGAGTGCTTTTTACTCTGGCAGATTATATTTGATCCATCTTGGACTCATATAAACTCATCACTATTTTCCTGTGTAATTTCCAGGCAGAATATACATATGTATGTCATTGTATTCACAAATTTAATAGTCTGGATGCTTTAGAAACAATGGAATGACAATAAATATTTTTTTAATAATAATGATGGCTTCATAGCCTCTTAAAAATTACCAACGTGGAAAATTGTGGGAGCTTCTAGATCTACAGCAAAGATCGTAGCCTAATTAAACTGGGCAACAAAATAGCTGGCATTTAAAATGCTGAGGTGTATAATTCAAATGAGTAAATGCTTTATTTCTGGACTGGTGTTAGAACGTTTCTGCAGCCTTATCTGGACCTCGTCTATAGCTTGAATTCAACTCAAATTATATGTGAAAACTTGTGACACTTTAAACCAATGATGACCGAGAGAAAAAATCAAGAAAAAAAACTAATTCCTAGACCAACGCTTTCCCCAAAAACATGTTTTAATGGGCTTATATATTATTCAATTAAATGTGTATTAAAACCTTACGCAAAATCCTTGTTGTGTTTTGTTCCAAGTAATAACTCAAGTAATGCAAACATTAAAAAATACCAGACACAAATTTATTGTGGCTTTAAAAATATATGTAGGCATACATACTATGCGCAGTAAAAAATAAACTCAATGGCATAAACCCCATTACAGGATTTAATGCCGTCAATGTTTTCCGTATATATTTTTGATATTCTGAAATTATAAAAAAGAACAACAGAACGCATGTTGCATAATCATAAAGACTTGCACGCGACGGTTTGTAGCTACCTGCGCGTCATCAAAGTGAGCAAAGGTGTGCATTTGAAAGCGTAGGCCTACATCATACTGCAATACCGAAAACCAAGCATTCGTAAATATCTAATTAGTTATCCGGCTAGTACTGTAGCCTATGACTCACACTGAGTGTTTTTATTACATCCAGATGAATTTCTATATTGGTTCGAGTCCGGTTTCTAGGGCAACCTATGCTATGATGAGTACAGAAGCAAGTGGCCGGCGGAGTCCTGCGCTAGCCTATTTGCGTACGTTGAAATTTAAGGTTAATCGGAAAATAGCCGTTGCCGTGGTGACAGAGAGGATTATCGCAGTGAGCCATGTTACCTTGTGAGCTGGCGGACTCGCTGGCCTGAGGTGCATTAGCGTGTGACCGACCGTCTGCCGCTCAATTTATCAGGGCCATCTGTACGCTGCGGCGAGGCTCAGACTGATCCTTGAGCAATCGGAGTTTATTTTTCATGATAGCGATTAGAACTAAAAGGTTGGTGAACACTGTAGGCCAAGGCTACATTTTTCCCAATGTGCAAAAGATGCAGTTAGTGATTCCCAGCGTTTCGTCCACGTGGCCGTTTTTAGCTTTTAATTTAGCAGGTTCTCACACATGCAAACACTATTATATTTGCGCTACCTTTAGCCAATCAACCAAATGTGAAGCGGAACGATTTAATTGGGACTGTTTAAGAGCCTAATTAAGATTCCTTTGCATACAAAATGCTGGTTGCTTTCTTCTGATAACGTTTAATTTTAAAAAGTAGAAGCAGACTTTTCTGTCTGAACACGTCTGAATGAACCCAAACTAATCAGTCTACAAAAAATATCCTGTCAGTTTGACAGTCGGTAGCGAAGGTTTGTGTTGGAAAGTAGCAGGTCATACGTTACTCTCATGCGGCGGGGAGACACATCCAATGTAATGACTTGTCATGGGTCCAGCCAGGTACGCTTGGATTTGGGTATGATATATTGCCAACACGATTTATATTTTCACATATGACCAATGACCATGGTTTGTTTTGTTACCCCACATAAAAACCCAATCTATATGAATCAGAATTGATATTTTCCAGCATAATTATACGATGCAAATTATTGCAATCTCATGACAAACCTGCCATACCTGCAGAAAATGGCTGTTGGGGAGCTGTGTGTTGCATAATAATAACCAAATAAAGCTGCTGACCAGATTGCAAGTTTTAAAATCAGTGTCCATTTGAGCAGGGGTATTAACATGCCCATCTCTTAAGTGCCTTGCTGTATAAATGAATGTGCATTATGTAAGTGACCCTACATAAGAGGGCACGCAAAGCAAGTACATAATTCATTGTAACATTGTGTTTGCTGTTTCATATTAGTCAACATAATAAGGATTCCACCTAGTACATTTTAAATAATAACAGCCACTGTTACAGGACATGAAATTAACTTTTTCACCCACTGGCCAGAGTAGCTTATGGATTCTAAAAATCACCAGCCATTTTCAACATTTTACCAGCCACATTGCCTTTTACAATATAACACAACCTGGTTGGTTACCTGCAAAATTGGCTGCTAGAGTAGAAAATCTTACCAGCCACAATAAAAATTTTTACCAGCATTTGGCTGGTGGCTGGTGTTAATTTCACACCCTGCACTTATAGGCCTATATAATTACCTGTGCTGGACACTATGCAGAATTTTTTAATGTTTTTTCTTCTTCTACTTCTCTTCCCTAACTTGAGGATATTGAGCGATTTACCAGAAATGTCTTGCTTAATGAAGCAGATCATCTTGAGCAGCTTTGTGAGGTTAGAAATCTGCATTCCACCCCCACCCACACACACGCACACTTCCCACACACACACACACACACTTCCCACACACTCTTAAATCATCGGTTTGACAGGAAAGATCTTATTGTGACTGTGCGCCAGAGAGCATAGAGAAGCAGACACACGTCGCTCATTCCAGAGGCGCTATAAATAGAGGGGATGCCACTCTGGAGACGCTCTAGGGCATCGCCCATCTCTCTGCTCCTGATTAAAAGCAGCACAGCCTTCAGCACGCGGGGCTCAGAGCATCTGCGTGGTTACATGTCTTCTGTCATACGTGTTCAGACGGCACACGCCACCAGGAGACCCAACATGCGGGAAAGGTGCTGATGGCACAGTGTTTCTACCGTGTGCGTTTATGCGTCATACTTAGACACAGTGTGTATAGTGTGCGTTTATGCGTCATACTTAGACACAGTGTGTATAGTGTGCGTTTATGCGTCATACTTACACACAGTGTGTACAGTGTGCGTTTATGCGTCATACTTACACACAGGGTGTACAGTGTGCGTTTATGCGTCATACTTACACACAGGGTGTACAGTGTGCGTTTATGCGTCATACTTACACACAGGGTGTACAGTGTGCGTTTATGTGTCATACTTACACACAGTGTGTATAGTGTGCGTTTATGCGTCATACTTACACACAGGGTGTACAGTGTGCGTTTATGCGTCATACTTACACCCAGGGTGGGGAGCAATTCTAGTTCACTCCATACAAGGAATAAATTGCAATTCAGTGAAAAATCCCCAGAGAACATTATGGCGACTGTAATTGAAATGGAAATTAACTAAACCTGACCACTACTACTACTACTGCTGCTACTGCTACTGCTGCTACTACTACTACTGCTATTGCTACTACTACTACTACTACTGCTACTAAAGCTGCAACATCCTTACTAGATTCCTTGAAGTCACATAATAATAAGGAAAGTCACAATATTACAATTCAATAAAATACATATTTGTGGCACATCTGTGCATTTTTACCCTGGGTGCTTTCCCTTTGTGGAACACAGTTGTGAGTTTTCTGTCTTTTACAAGCTTCTGTCCCTCAGAGTCTGTCAGTCAGGGGTGATAGCACACACAAAAATACCCTCTTCTGGCCACACTGCTCAAAACAACCATCAGAAGAAACAGACAGCGTTTACCACTTGTTTACAGACGAAGAAGCCAAGTCTGTGCACTTAAATCCTTACGCATTCGCAGAATTATATATATTTCTTGTTACTCTAGACACAAAACCCCATCCATGGTTGCTTTAAGATCACATTTCATGCCTACTTAGGGACTGTTTTGTCTGCGTGTGACAGAAAAAAAACACACATTGTTTGAATTGGCGAGATGTGAGAATAGGAGAGGGCAGGTCTGTGGATGTGACTCAAGAGAGGAGGGGCCACACGCTGTCAATCATCAGCACATCACCAACACCATGGAAACAACAGGATTGGGTTTAGTCTGTCACATAAAAGCATCAATGGAGAATAAAGCCTCATGTCCACCAATCAAAACGAGACTCCACTCGTCCACCAGCTCCATTGGTGTGTGTGTGTGTGTGTGTGACAAACATAATTTTAATTTAGCTGTGATTGCAGGGTTATCACATTAACCTCTAACGAAGATAATGGATATTTTTACCCTAAAAAACATAGTTGCTATTATATTAAGTTAATGCTATAACAGCAGTCTTTCTATGGTAAGGTGATGCTATAACGACAATCTTTTTATGGTAAGGTAATGCAATAGCAGGAGTCATTCTATGGTACGATCATGCTGTAGCAGCAGCCACTCTATGGTAGCTTTTGGAGATAGCTTGCCCATCTGTTTTAAACCACTCAGACGGTTGAAACCGTTGTCTTCTCTCTGCTTCTCCACCACTAATCAAATCCAGTCACTGTCATTACCTCACTGACAGGAAAAGTGATTCTAAATGGCATGCTGTTGTATTTGTGATCCCCTTGTTGGGATACTCTATAAAATGACTGCTGGTGTACTATTTCACTATTTCAGAGAATAGCCACTTTCTTTCCTCTGACACAGAATTGATAGAAAAGCTGAAGATGGATGTGTTCAACACTGAGAGTTCCCAATTCACAATGCTCTTCTACAGAAAATATACTTCCTTTACCCTCCCCCCTTAAAATACTACAGAACAATAAGATACGTTCCAAATATCGAGTCAAACATATTTTTTGTCAACATTTGTCCGTCATGTGCTGAAAACACGTGGCGCAATCATATCTGTAAATAGTGGATTGGATCACGTAGTCAGATTACAGTAGATTCTAAAATGTCTTAATGTTGATTCACTCGTAATGGTAGGTAGGTTTTCCAGGGCATTATTACATTTATTATTATATGATTTGATTATTTGCATATTTCTACAAAGCGGTAATGTATAGTACAGCATAAGCTTTTATTTTGTGCTTTGTAATCATATCACAATATACTTGACAGCCATGCATTGTCGTGGTTTTGTAGCTTGCCTGCTCTACTCTGTGACGTTTTCTTTCGGAGCCGCGGGACAGCGCTCCTGCCGTGTTTTTCCGCCACCCGGGACTCATTACCCTCATTTGATTCAGGTGTTTAGTGGGCTAAAGCACAGCTCGCTCATTGTTCCGGGCTTTTGTGTCATACTTTGCCACGTCAAGCCAGGTAAACGGTATAGCCGGAGGACTGCATTTCTTTTGTATTGAAAGAAACGCAGGAACCTTCTTTGTTTAGAGAGCGTGGGTTTAGATCCGTAGGATCAGTCTTTCCTTTTATTTCGCTCTTTCCTTGCTTCTCTCCTCTGTTGCTTTTCTGTCCTCTTTGAGGCAGTAACTTCTGTTTACCATTCTAATATTCCCTCTTCGCTGAGCTCGTTGGTTTATTTACGAGCAAGAGGTCCTTTCTTTTCCTGCTCGAGTTTCTAGCCTGTTTTCGCCCTCTTTTCTGGTTTGTTATTAGTTGGCATTTGCTGGGGGTTATTTCCCATTTTTCTTTCTACTTTTCCCTGTTCTATCAGGGTTCCTGTTCCTTTGCCCCTACTAGTGCCTCCCACGTTTGTGGGTTGCTTTTGGATTCCCCTCCGGTCGCGTCTGGTCCTCCGACCCCTTCCTCTCCCTGATACACATGCAATTTCTGATTTTTGACTCTTACCAGAAAATCACAGGGGAGCCGTGGTGTGGAACTGCAGTGAGGATATCCACGGAAAGAGTGTTGTGAGCACTTTTAATGTTTGTGTCAGCAAAGATTTAAAAAAAAACCTGACAATACAATGCAGACCTATCTCTTTACATATCCTTCAAAAGCGTCTGCCGTTTCCATAGGATCAATTAAACCACTGTGTAGGTGTGGTGGGAATTATTGATTTCTAATTTTCTGTTCTTCCCAAATAAAAGGAGCTAGTTATTAAAAGCAGTGTAGGCATGCTTTGAAAACAGTCCTCTTTAATATGTTATATATATGTCTTTATGTGATTTTTTTTCTCTTAAGTATCAAGGCTCAAAATACATTCTGGCAGGAATATTATCCATTGGCAGCACACTAAAACATGTGTTCAACATTATAACCAGCATAATATCTCATATTATAACCAGCATAATATCTCGGTAGTTGTACAGTCGAAGATTATATTCCTTTCAGAAGCATAATAGGATTGTTTTGGTCCCAATTCACGAGTTAACTCCTGCACTGCATGTGCTGAAAGAAGTATGGAAGGCAGGGAATTGGAGATGCGCAATTAAATAAGTGTTGAGATGTGGTTCTTTTCCATGAATTTCCATTTGGCATTCCCTTAAATGGCTACAATGTGTGTGCTTCCTTAGCTTTCTGGAGGGGAATTTCTGGGAACGCTGAATGAATTAAGTGTGAGCGCCGAGCTGTGGTCGTGTTCACCTGTCCAGTGACGCTGATTTTTATTCAGGCGCACTAAATAGCTCCTTCTGCTTAAACGGGCCTTCTCTCAGCATGAGCTGTCAGTGAATCTCACAACCCCCCTTCCTCCCTACACACACACACACACACACACAGCAAAAATGCTGGTGTAAACCTAACACTGCTGGTGTATATTTAACACCCTAGGGTGTTAAATGTACACTGCCATTTTTCTGCGCACACACACAAACTGACACACTTTAATCCTGCTTCACGATATGTTTACCTATATGTTTAAGGAACAACCTTTAAATGGCTTAAATGACGAAGCTTAAATTTCCACCAAAAAAAAAAAACTGCTGAAAAATAGCAATGCAACACTGAAGTGAAGCTTTGGATCTGTTAGCAGTGTGTCATCTTGTCTTGTCCGTGCATCTCAGTCTTCATGTTAGGCTTCACTTCGTTTGGAAGAGCAATATTTATTTACATCCACCACTGGAGCCTTTGAGGTTTTGACTTGCGATGCTCAGCCTGACAGCCTACATGGTTTAAGCACGCTAAATCCCGTGGAGCGCAGCGGCTCGTAAGACGCGCTTGACGCTTTATGCTAAAACATATTCTGAAATGAATAATTGACGTGGGAATAATAAATTACCCCCTGCATTTTGTCTGTTCCGCAACTTCCACCAGCTGTTCCCGAGTTCTGCCGCTTGGTCAACACACCGATCCATTTAGCCAAGTGTAGATGACGCCTTCGCTAGCCTATTAATTGGTTCCCACCTCAGCAGAGAGCGAACGAGCGCGCTAATTGCCCTCCCGGGGAGACCGTGCCAGGGGCGAGAGAGCTGAGCAGGGAGCAGGGAGCAGGCAGCGCACACTGACCACCTGGTGTCCACTCGCATCAGGCCTGGACAAATATTTTTTATCTTAGATTCATTCAGGCGCATGTACAACAAAAAGAAATGTGAAAAAAGACATGCAAAAAACCTCTGCGCCCACACTGTAAACACAGCAACCATTACATGTATATTTTACACGACCCTGAAGAGTTTAGACAATACAGTTCTTCCTTTATATATACTCTTTTTTAAATGAATGCATTAGCAATGCATTAAATAAATGCTTGTTTCCAATTTTTTATCTTAATCTAAGGACCCGCCAGTAGCATTTCAACCTTTTAAATGCAAATCCTGGAAAAGTCACCGTGGCCAGTAAAGAATGGTAATGAATAGTAAAGAGTATATGAAATAATAATACCGATTATTTCATATTTCGATATTTGTAGAACGGATAGTTCCGGTCCTGGATGCTGATTGGTTAACCGGCCTTCCTAGCAGAGCTTATGTTCATGAGAGTGTTGTAGTTCCATGGTTCGATGTTAGCCAATCCCCTTGCATTGTGTATGTTCTTCTAACTTCATTCCCGTTTAATGTCAGTTTATGTGATATTCAAGGGTAATCAATACACAGTAATCCCATTGACAATTAAAGGCTCATTCCTACTGCTTTTCTATAGCCGGCCTTCTGGCCAGATGAACAGTTTCACTGTTTTTAGAGTAAGGAAGTAAAAATATGTATTTTTTTCAAACGATTAAGCAGCCATTGACCACGCGTAACTTTCACCTCAAGAGAGTTGAGTAATAAGTTCTGAACCAATCAAATTCACCCTCTTTTCTCCGGTCAGACCCAAGGGCTTTAAGTAATATTACATGATTAGTCTTGGGTTTTGTGAGAAGGCAACAGGGGGGGGGGGGTTTCAGGAGGAAAAAGAGCACCACCTGGCCCCTTCTGGAATGTTCTTCAGTTCCATTGTGGCTTTACTTGGAGCCTGCCTATTTTTTCAGGCTCGGGGTCATTCGTAAACTTGACACGGCCATTTTACATGACAGCCCTGAGGGAGCAGAGGACGACGAAAGCCCAGCTGATTTGTGTGATACTCTCGACAGAGCGCCCTAAAAACCAGACAAATCTCTTTCCTCATCGCCATGACAATGGCCCATTAAGCGTTTACGGAAAGTCTATGGCCCTCCGGCAGACCTTTAACCTCCGGCAGACCTTTAACTCTACAAACACGCATCGTATTACCTCCACAATTTCACGTCAGGTTTTTTTTTCGCCCGCCGAACGAAAAGATTAGCTTATTAGCACATTTGAAGCAAAGACGAATGGACACCACAGAAATGTGCACGGCCACATAATAAACGATCGACAGTTTCTTTTGTTGCAAGATGGAGGCTGTGACTGGCAGCAGTGTGATGCATGGTGTATGGGCATGTCAGAGCTGGGAGGAGCATCATTGGCAACAGCAAAATGTCCAGTGTTAAATGAAGAGTGTTTTTCCAAAACTCACTCATCCCAGTTTTTTACCAATTTTGATAAAATCAACATTTTTGTTTATTTCAATTTCTTTGTATGAAAAAATCTAAATACGCATTTGGTATTTGTTTTCTTTAATTTGTTTAGTTTATTTCTGTTAATATGTCTATGTGCAACATAGCCAAAAATAGAAAAATAGCATAAATTATCCTCATAGCAGATTGTAACTGATGTGAGGAGCAGACATTTAGGTACCGTCCCAAATGTCTGTTGGTCTCCTTTTGCTGTTCCCTATATAAGCTGTCAGTACTCCATTTATACAGCCTCTGATTGACAGGCCTAACATTAGGTTAAATTAGAACAGTCCGCATTATAGTAGTTGCTGTCATCGGTAACAGAACGAGTTCCCTTCTTTTTTAATAAATCATATCTGCTTTACATTAAAAAATGCATTTTGTAAATGGTAGGAAAGCTTCTCTGGCTGAGTGAAAAGCGGAAAAGTCCTGGCACGCTGAAAACGTCAAGTAAAATCAGATGTATTCTGGGAAGAAATATACATTTCTGAGTAAAAGGTTCACTGCATGCTGTGTGGAAACTAAAAATGGAGGACTCGTTCTAATGCTGAAACAGCAAAGATGTTATTTGACCCGGTATATCTGTGCTCATCATTGTATACTGTGGGTTAATATCACAAAAAAAAACAAGAATATCCAGCATTTATTTCTAAAGAAATTTTTTTAAATGCTTAGTATGCTGCAAGCTTAAAAGTCACTATATTTAAACCACATTTGATGTCGTTTTTTGTGTTGTGAGACTAATATCAGGGTAGGAATTATGTCCTTTCAAAGTTGAATAGCACAAAACTGCCATACAATTTAAATGGTCTGTTTGAGGTGTAAGTAGACATACAAAAAGTCATCGAAGAAGTTGTTTGCTAATTCTACTAAAAACCCATTAGTTGTGACATGATGCCAGGCGACTGGTCATATTTATTGATAATGGACACACAAACAGCTGGGAATAACATTGTACATTTCACACAGACTCATTGACCTGTATGGCACCTGTTATGCACCTATGCCCATTGCTCATATTAAAGGGTGGGAGGTGGAGGCACCAATCACCATTGGCGTTGTTCACTTTGTTGTCAACAACGTACGTCATGATTGGTGGAGCTCCTCTCTGGTTTCTATTCAGAAAGTGGTAACCATGGAGCGCTCCAGAATGACGACACCAACATCCAATCCCTATTTTATTATCCATAATCTGCATGCAGACCCAAGAATCAAAATGGGACGTTTAATTCAGTTGAAATTGCCTCCAGTTGTTTCCATTCGTGACAAATGGTGATATGTCGGTCATATGTGGCACAGAAATAGAAGTCGAGAGGGTAATTATCACTAGGTTCTAAATCGTGGCACATATGGTTTGCTTTTAGCTTAGCACCCTGTAATCACATCCCTCTGTTCTGACTCTACCCAATGGTAAACAAATATTTTAGGGAATCTGTTGTACGTTTGTACGTTAAAACCTTAAAGAGTGATGCAATTTTATATATATATGACACTGATTTGACAGAATGAAATATGCATGGGCCTAACCAAGGGCAGATCTTGGCCTAAAATCAAGAAATGTGCAAACAACACATAATATGGTGTTAGTGACAGTGACCCACTCCCCCTGGCTTCTATGCAACTTCAGAGGTGAGTTGGGCTCAAAATGGATGGCTGTGTGACCCTGGGGACGACTCTACAACCCTGCTTCATTCTGTCTCCGTGTTACCCACCTCCCTTCACCTCTCCAATTAAAACATCCAGCTCTCAGGGATAGATTCCCAAAAGTGTATGAATGCAGATCAAGGGGAACTAGGATAGGAAGGCTACTTTGTATGGGGGTTTAGTACAAGAAATGCATTGCGGATATACATATAAGAAGTTTGTATCCCTTTGGGAATTCCATTTGCTAAGTGTGCTGTGACTACTGGCGTAGAACATGTCAGTATCTCCAAAGCAGAAAAATATATATAATTCATAAATTAGGCCTATTCTTTACATAACTTTTTTTTCATTTTTAAAGTCAAAACATGAAGTGAACCAGTTTAAATGTTTTGGACCGTCTTGTTTCAGCGTTTGACCGCTGGTTTCCAAAAACAGATGTTTAAATGATCTGATAAAATTGTGGTCGCTTGAAAAAAAATGAAAGACGTCACTGTAACCTGAAAGGCACAAATAACAGTTAAGACTAAAACAGTTCAACTGAATTACCTTACGTCAGTGGTCCCCAACCCTGCTCCTTATAAGGTAGACATTAACCGTAGCGTAGTGCCTGACATTGTCGGGCGGGCTTCTCAATTTAGCAAGCTTATGTTAGCTCGTCATCAGCGGCACCACTGCCAAAAATGTCCAGACGAGATGATGATATCTGATTGGTCGAGAACCACCCGTGCGTTGCAGTAATGGATATGTAGTCCGTTAAAGTGGACTGCAAACTGGACTACAATCCTTAATCATTGCGTTTAAAAAATAAAAACTGGAACATGCGATGTATGCTCTATAACCTTATACCACACAGACGAATCCAGGAATGTTTCGGCTCATTCTATAAATCAAGAAATAGTTGATAGAACGGGCTTCGGAGACTATCTATCAAACCAAACTCTGCCCATGTCTGACATACCCACTTGTGCACTCTATGGAAAATGTGTCTGTAGCGTGGATAATTGCACGCGATCTACTGCAGCACCCATGCACCCCCCCCCCCCCCCCCCCCCCCAACCCACCGGTGCAACGTCATCCTTTTTTTTAAAGACGGTAAACAATCTGCCACTCTTGAGATCGCTCGCTTGCGTTTGCTTTTCGAATCATTATTTTTGATATTTCCTCCCTTGTCCGACGCTGCAGAGGACGTAGCCTACTCTCCGAACGCTCATGCAAATGTAACGTTCCTCTGCCTTTGTTCTGTGGTGAGTGCTCAGCATTTTGCCTACCGCCCACGAGCTCCCGCTGTGAAGCGTCACGCCCAGCCGTGCTGAGCTCGCGCCTGTGAATGTCAAGGACAGGAAAAAGCGCCATCTGAACGTGGACTGCCCCCCGGCCCAGCCTGATAACGAGTCGCCCGGCTTCCTCACTAAAGATGAATAATCGCGGATCGCTTTGTTAGCTTTAATGGACTCCCGCTTTGAAAATGATTCACCCCCTCGCTCTCCGTTATCGCGAAGGCAGCAAAGTGTCTTATAACGTCACTCGACGCTGAAAAATAAAAATCGAGCTGCGGAATGATTCAGTGATTTTACTGAGAGCAGGACGTGGTGTAAACCCGCCTTGCAGCTTTAATGCAGCTTTCAGACAGACGGGGAAAAGACTTAGATCTAAAAGCCACGACACTTGCACACAGTGTCTTTCGTGGGTGAAGACATGACTGGACAGTCACAGTATTTTATAGCATGTTAGAACACTACACTGTGTCAATATGAAGGGCGGCCTGTTTTTTTCCCGATCCTGACAAACACGCGTTATAGCTGGCAAATCTCAACAAAAAACAGGGGATTTATAGGTAGGCTACTGAACAGGCACGTGCAGAGGGGGTGGCTCTGGGTGCCCGAGCACCTGCCCCTTTTGCCCGATGTGCCCCTTTCAGGGACGTAGGAAGCGGTTAAACTTGTCCGAAATAGAAATTGTACCGAAAAAAAAGGTTCGCTATGTACTTTTAGTTTGAAAGGCATGCTGTGAGAGCGCAGTCAACAAGTCATCATCAATCTGAGCGTTGCCCCTAGCACTGAAGTGTTCCCCAAATGGTTTTTCTAGGTTGATGTGCCCTTTTCTCACTTTGAGCACCTGCCCCTCAAAAGGTCTCTGCACGACACTGCTACTGAATACCAGCCAATGTAAATCACAAAGTGTGATTCAATTCTAATCATGAGAATTTTGGCATGCTCCAATGCAGTGTCGTGCAGAGACCTTTTGAGGGGCAGGTGCTCAAAGTGAGAAAAGGGCACATCAACCTAGAAAAACCATTTGGGGAACACTTCAGTGCTAGGGGCAACGCTCAGATTGATGATGACTTGTTGACTGCGCTCTCACAGCATGCCTTTCAAACTAAAAGTACATAGCGAACCTTTTTTTTCGGTACAATTTCAATTTCGGACAAGTTTAACCGCTTCCTACGTCCCTGAAAAGGGCACATCGGGCAAAAGGGGCAGGTGCTCGGGCACCCAGAGCCACCCCCTCTGCACGTGCCTGCTCCAATGCTGTGTGTGTTTAGGGGGGGGTAAGGGGGTGGGAGGGAATTGAGTAAAACCCAGAACCATCCCCAACCAAATCTGGAACATGGACTGAAGTAAAAAGAGCTGTTCCGGGTTTTGCTCAGTGCAGTTATCCAGCTAACTAAGTAATCCTGCTTCGTAGTAGCCTATACCCCCCCTGTTCCCTGGCCACATCACTCCCTGTTCTAAGCTGTTGTCAGAGGTGGATTGTGTATCACCAAAATTACATGCAGGAGACGTGCTGCCTTGTGAAAAATTTTGGCAGGTTTGGCCCCCCAACCCCCAAGCATCTTCTCTGGCTACTCTAATTAGTCACCCCTGTTCATACAAAAGTAGAATACTAAACTACAGAGCCTGCATTTGACTGGAAGACTACCTTGCTCCGGCTTTGCTTTTTAATTACACACAGCACAATGTTCAGTGTTAAAGCACCTCCGTTAGAGAACACTTTAAGAACGTAAGAATGCATAATGATGAGAGCAGGCCATTCAGCCCTACTGAGGTTCCTCATTTCTGATGAGAGCCCTTTTGGGTTCATGTGAACTCTGTTAGTGTTTAATTTACTGTTGAGTTTCCACTGAACATTTGACTGTGTGCCTATCTAAATCTCTGTTCCTCCGTGTAACATGGGTACTGTAGTTCTATGTGCTAATTCTCGCCTGTTCCTCTGTGTAATGTGGGTACTGTAGTTTTATGTGCTAAATCTGGCCTGTTCCTCTGTGTAACATGGGTAGCTATTGTAGTTTTATGCATTTGTCTGCAGTGATTGCTCCCGTTGTGGTATCCATGCCCTCTTCTGCATCATCTTCATTATCATAAATTCAGCTAATTTTTATAACATTCTTTCCCAGGGAAAAACCGATGGTGTAAAAGGTCAAAGTAAATTAAGCCCAAGGGCCGTAGCAGCGAAATGGTTTACTATTCACAGCCCCCCCACTACCACACACACACACACACACACACACACACTGATCTTTGATTGGTCGCTGTGTGGGACATTGTAGTTGCTAGGCATCAGTGCCCGTGTTTTTTGGATGACCGGGTACACCTGCCCATCTTGACACCGACTGATGCCAACTGAACCCAAACCAAACAAACCTATTCCGGTACACACTGTTTCCATCTGAATCTCTGATAAAGGATGAAGTAGACATTTGTGGGCGTTGGATCTATCTCATTTCCATCATGAATTGCATAATCCTTCAAAATATCCTTTATCAGTCTGATGTTTGGTCTGGAACACCTGATAATGGATTTAAGATTTTTATTTTTTAAATTTCATGTTAAATTAGGAGAAAAGGCTAGCGTCCGTTAGCCAGCTAAACAGCCATGGAGAGGTTGAATAACGAGAAGTAGCAAGGGGCTAACGTCTCATCACTGTCTAGAAACCACCTTGTTCTGGACAACTGACGTGAAAATTCAGTGATTGACCGTATTTCCCACAAACTCGCACCCCAGAAGGCCAGAGGAGAACAGGTTTCCCCTCTTGAGGCTGGTTCTTCCTGAGATTTATCCCTATTGTTCCAGCAAAGGGGTACCTATATCACCATAGGCTGGCTTTTGTGGGGATTTTAGGTTGAGGTCCAGGGTATTATTGGCAAATGTTTTGTGAAATATACTCCCATGTTTATTTTGCTGCCAAGTCACACACACACACTTGACTAGAGGTGCAACAGCACAACCACACATGCTGAGTGTTACTAAGGTTAATGAGGCAGTTAATATGCATGCAGCAGCCTCAGGCTTGTCCTCTGGCCCCACGGGTATGCATGGCAACATGACTTCACAATAATCAGATTCCCTTTACGTTTAAAGAGACAGTACCCCAAAAATCAGAAATATATTGCTACACAAGACCCTGGTGTTTGTGGTTTTGGCCTTTTTTGGATGCTAGGTTAGTATGAAGTTGTTATTATTATTAGTAGTAGTATAAACATGTATTTGAATTTAAGAAGGCAGGTGTCAACAAACCAAAAGTGACAGTTGGAAAGTGTTTTTTGTTCCGCTGATGCAGAGAAAGATTGTGCTGTTACAGACTGTTGGATCAGTCTCATTGTTATTTATATGCTATTCACAGCTGCACCATCTTAAGGTACCCACAGTAGCACTAGCTTCATCTCCCTATGTGTGGTTGCAGTGGAGAATATTGGCAGTGGAGTAAATGATGTAATGGGCTTGCAAATCACATGTTTTTGGTTTGAGCACTAGCAAGGTACTTAACCTGAATTAATTAAATAAAATATCCAGCTCTATAAATGGGCTATGTTTAAAGACGTATGTGTACATTGCTCTGGAATGCCAAAATGTAAGGCAACGTGTGACATGACATGCCCATAGGGGTTGGCAGCTGAGTTTATACAATTTCAGTTTATATATGTTTCCTCAGCACCTATTCTGTTTATTCAACATGTATGAATCAGTTTTTTTTGTTGGTTATTAATATATAGTTTCCCATAGAAAACAAGAACACCTATTCCGGTAGGTTTCTGTAGTGTGACTTTTTTTGCGTTTGGATCTATCACATATCTATGAATCCCATACTACTTTATTAAAAAGTATTTTATCAGTCTCATGTTTGGTCAGGAACACCTGATTATGGATTTAAGATTTAAAAAATATATATAACGTGGTAAAATCATTTGCGGAAACGGTTATTACGTCAGGTTGAAAATGACCCTCTGAGAGAGCTCAGAGCATCGTAGCAGAACTAGAGATGCCTCCGTTTTTCTTGCTTTCGGGTTTCAAACCTTCCCCCCAAGAAAAGGGAGAGAGCCAAACGGCAACTGGCGAGAAGTGATATCTACTGGGAGCCGAGTGGGGGAGGGGAGGGGAGGGGGGTGGGGCGGGGGGGCAAAAGAGTGGTGGCAGGGCTCCAGTGGAAAAGAAAGGCAAAGTGGAACAGTTCTAGTAAAAAAAAAAACATTTTTTATTTTTATATTGTAACCAAAAACCACCCTTTTTGTTGTGCCTTGTCAGCTGTCAGCAGGCCCGATGACAATGTCGAGCAATGTTTCCAATGATCGGTAGACTCTGACTTGGAGAATTGGGGAAGTCATGTGGTGCAATGGTTAAGGGTACCCAGAAAAGATGAGATGGAGGTTTTGAACCGTTTGTACATCTGCTGTTGTACAATTGATCAGGGAACAATGGCTCAGTAAATATCCAGCTGCATAAATGCATTATTTGTAAAATACAAAAACCTGTCAGGTCCTCATGGAGAGCCACCTCTCTGCATAGGCGCCCTCTAGTGGTCAACGTGCCGCCAACAAAGCTTCACTAATTGGATTGAATGCAGCAAATCTGTTTGGATTGTGACCAGTGTAGCCATGGAGACAGATCGCATAGGAAAGCGCTCGCCTCATTTCAGTACACATGCAATGAACCAGCTTTTGAAGCTACACATCTAGGGCCTGATTTGCTAAGACCTTTAGCACGTGCAAAACCTTTTGACACACGCAAAACCAATAACACGACCAGTGATTGGTCATGGTATTAGTTTTGCACCAATCATTGGTTGTGTTATTAGTTTGGCTTGTGTCATCTACCTGTATGTACTGTGGAAACGCACTCTCAGGTCCAGATCACATTCTGACTCTGGTGCTCTGTCCAGTCTCCCCTCTGATAGTCAATCAATTCATTACGTTACATTACTTAGCAGGCATCTTTAACCAGAGCCATTTACACAGAGTACGTTTTAGCATTCCATCCTGGCTTGTTATTACTGAAGGGATTTAGGTTGAATGCCTTTCTCAAGCGTACAATGGCACTGCCCCCCCCCCCCCCCCCCCTCTTGGGTATCAAACCAGCAACCTCTGTCTTACAAACCCAGTTCCCTAACCCCTTATGCTATAGTGCCACCCCACTGTGACCTGCTGCATTTTGGCTGTAGATACAAGGGCGAGCCGTGCTGCTGTTAACGTCTGTGTCCTGTGCTGGGGTTACCATAGCGATTATACCAGCATCACAAGGGCCCCATACATCATCACATGAAGCTAATAGTCAGTTAGTGGTGTATGTGATCTACAGATGCTATACATCATGGTGCACCAGTATAGCAGTTCAGTTACCTCATGGCCTGTGGGTCGCTTAATACAGTTTAATGTGATTCTATGGCAGGTCCCTTTTTGGTGAGCTAATCCAGTCTTTTCATCTGAAAACAGAGAAGCTAACAGGCTACTGATGCTATGCGTGTTACAGAATCTCCCCTACTGAACATTAGCTATATGATGCCCTTGTAAATGTTAATTACGAATGTCTTTATCGACCTGAGTTACTTGTTCGGTACAAGATATAAGAATGAATAATTATTGAAAGTATTTACAAATTAAAAGAAAGCGTGCTTGGTACGAGTTCTGCATTACAAATATCACAGTAAGCTTTCACACTTATGCCAAATTTAATTTCCATACAATACAGGGAACATATTGTCCATTAGCCTGCTTTGAATAATAAAATTTAGCAAGGGTTGCATTTTTTAAATTATTCATGTGCACACCACATTTTCCCTATTTCCTGAAGCCTCCTGGTCATTATTAATGTGTGGTCGGTATCCTTTCTGTTTCTGTGTATAAGAGGGATATTTCACTGTTCTCCAAATATCAAATATCATTTTTATAGATGTATAAAGCCATTACAATGGAGAGTAGCCAGAAGGCTGTGGTTTTGGATCCCAGTTCAGGGATTTCTTTTTGGAGGGGGGGTATTTCTGTGGTGTCCGTGTGAAAGGTACTTAACCCTGAATTGCTCCAGTAACCTGGTGACAGAGCAATGCACGTTTCTTGAAGGGATGTATTTCAGTGTTCCCATGACATGGGAAATATCTCTTTCTTGATAAAGAAGCGCTTTTCCAGAGAGGGAACCAGCACATAATGGGTTCAATCCCATCGGACCTCTGCACTGTTCTGAGTTTGGGAGGGTTTGTATTCTTGGACACCCTCCCAGAAACAGAGAGAGGCTCTATCTGCGCTCCCTTTTCAATAATATATGAGCATGAGCCTACACACACAGAGACATCGCTATGAACTCAGCACACAGCGTACAAATCTGCACCGCTGAGCCCAACACGCTTTATGACCAAACTGTCAAATACTATTTTGGGCAGTTTAAACCACCCAGTGAAATGGAAGCCATGCTCAGAACTATCGCACGCCTTCGTACCGTGTAACCACCCCCCCCTCCACCCTCCTGAAACACGGCCTGCTGGAAAACAGACGCCCGTGTTTTACACGATTTCTTTTGTGTTACCGAACTCCCCCACCCCCAGCTCTTAGGAAAGGCTGTAAACACCAGATCCCCTTCCCTCTGCCGTGTGTTAATGAGCTTTTTAAGATTCAGGTGCGCAGGCCTGTCTAAGGCTGAGTTACACTCTCCCACCCCCCGTACCTGCGTTTGATTAGATTCCTCCGTGTCCCTGGAGAACCTCCATCACTCCTGAACTGGCTCGTATTAACACGCTTCCTGCTGGCTAGACCGGGACAGCCTCCGGCCTTCACATTACAATCGAACATCTGCAGAAGAGGTTGGTCGCCATTTATTTCGATGAAATTAAACTTCAAAAACGGTGACACGCGAGTGACAGCTGCGTAAAAGCTCTTGAAGTACGCGGTCTGAGGGAAAACTACGCCATTTTAATGTGATGTGCACATAATTATGGGGCTTACGATTAGAAGTCATCGGTAAAAGAAGAGAGAAATGATGGCTTGATTTTAACATGGCACAAAACCAGTATGTAACATGAATTACACGTGACTTATAATAAAACAAAGCCTCAGCCTGTGATTAAATATTAAACTTGTGACACTTTCATAAAAGAAAACATGCATGTTTTTTTAATGTATTATTTACACAGCAATATACCAGGAATAAACACATTCACGTATTGCAAAAGTTATTTATGAATAAACTAGCCTAAATGCAATAGCAGCAAGTATGAATGGGGTTCATATTGCATGGAAGCTAAACTCCTTTCCATTGCATTGCAGCCTGCGGGCTTCTCCTATAGCAGACCATAAGGAGGGAAGGATATGCGATTGACGGCACCTTAGGTTCACATATTGTTACAACCTGGCTAGCCGCAACATAAAGGACACTAGGGTATGAGTGAGAGTATGGGAAACTGATAGGGCTTAGCACCAGGGCATAACACATAGGCCTATACAAAAAAAATATTACGTGTTGGGGGGATGAGGGAGGGCGGTGCGTATTAGCTTAGCTTCCTGTAATCCAACTCCCGTCCAGACCTCCACGCGCAGGGGCCTCCAACACACCGTAAAATACACTAATGAAAAACAGTAGATTTACTCGATATAAGATTCTAACCTGTACGTAGGCCTACATTCCATTTTAAGAAATGTTAAATTATATGCAGGAATATGTTTATTGATTGTTAACAATTTCTCATTAAAATGTTTGTGTTATCATTGAGGTTTTTTTTTGGAATAAAAGGCCGTTTGAATGCTTGACTGGGGGGCAGCAAGACAGTTTACCCAGACTAGCCTCGTGCTTTCCTTTTCAGACTTCTTTTAATAACTAAACAAGAACTTATAGCCTACGGTTCAGTGGTCTACAGTTAGCCCACACATAGCCTAAGTGGCGTACAGCTTCCCATTGTTAAAAGACATGAGTATCACGCAATGGATGTTAGCCTGATGTGATGCTGAAGCTACTGCGGGATTTACCAGGTCTCCAGCTGCCGAAACGGGAGAGCAGGAAAGTCAGATCTCTGCAGTAAACACGTCGATTCCCAAGCTGATTCTGCGGTCGCGACTCGGCGCAGCCTGCAGTGGGCTCGCTCCGCCCCACGGCTCCATCTGTCGCCCGACATTGTGGAACGCAACAGCTTGCGCGACAGACTCCTTGCTCCACGAGCGCGTTTCCACGCTGTTGGTTCATTCCACGCATTTTTTCTACAGTCTACATGTTTCAGTGACGGAAACCCACGCATACATTTGTCCTAATAAACTGGTAGCGCAGTAAGCGCACTGCGGATGAGAAGTAGGCGTGTTTAGTTCCCGTGTGTGGTACCCGCTGCAGCAACCTGGTTTCAGTAACATAATAGCACACAGCAGGCCATACAATTCGGCAATAATTCTAAAATGATGTTCTATGTTTTGTGCTGGCCTCAAATTATTTCTTGCTTGAATAATGATTTTAATTATATATAATCCCTGACATTGTTCAGTCATGTTTCTTGCAAGACTCAAGTATGTATCGGAAACAAAGAATATTTATTGTCAGATGTCTCAAAATCACCAATAAACCTCAGATCCCTGCGTGCCGTGCTTGAAGAAAATTTTTTTTTCTTTAGTCTGCCCTCTGCTGGGGAAACTCGTGAACTGCTCCGCTCAACATAAAGAATAAAAATGGAGGACCTCTTTTAACCTTTCCTATAGCATATCTAGCCGTGATTATCACCTGACCTAGGGCTATTTTTGAATCCCCGTTGTGAAAAATACGGCGAATAAAGAGCTGCCGTGTGCGTTTTGTGTGCTTCGCTTCGCAGGTGAGCCTGAATTCAAGTACATCGGGAACATGCACGGAAACGAGGCCGTGGGTCGCGAGCTGGTCATCTACCTGGCGCAGCACCTCTGCAACGAGTACCAGCGTGGGAACGAGACCATCATCGATCTGATCCACAGTACGCGCATCCACCTCATGCCCTCCATGAACCCCGACGGCTTCGAGAAGGCTGCCTCTCAGGTGACGTAATGCCCGTGGATAAAACCCCGCGCTTTGCGGTGGTGTGGATTTAGTACTGTACGCCAAAATCAGCCAAGCACAATGAATGGCAAAAATGCAGTGACATGTTTTTATTTTTATTTATTTTTACGAAACACAGAGTAGTGTTTTTCTTTCAATTCTGTGCAGGTGGCAACAATGAAAATGTCACACACACACACACACACACACACACACACACACACACACACATTGTATAGCACAAGTTCCACATAACATTCCATTTGGGCCGGCAACATCTCTCCTCTCCTTAGAGTTGGGCAGAGAAAGACACAGAGGGAGAAGAAAATATGCCCTGATTTGTGGGTTGGAAAGCAGGCCAGGGTAGTGGGTGGGCAGAACAGGTGTGATCTGTGCTCTGACTCCTGTCCACACCTCACCTGTCACTCTTGAGAGAAGCCCCGCCCCCCTCCCCCACTCGTCTGCCAATCCCAGCTGGACCCAGTCACCGCCGTAATGCCAGACACAGCCTGCTTTTATATATGCCGCAGCTAACGCTGGTTTCCAGCCTGCTTTTATATATGCCACAGCTAACGCTGGTTTCCAGCCTGCTTTTATATATGCCACAGCTAACGCTGGTTTCCAGCCTGCTTTTATATATGCCACAGCTAACGCTGGTTTCCAGCCTGCTTTTATATATGTCACAGCTAACGCTGGTTTCCAGCCTGCTTTTATATATGCCACAGCTAACGCTGGTTTCCAGCCTGCTTTTATAAATGCCACAGCAAACGCTGGTTTCCAGCCTGCTTTTATATATGTCACAGCTAACGCTGGTTTCCAGCCTGCTTTTATATATGCCACAGCAAACGCTGGTTTCCAGCCTGATTTTATATATGCCACAGCTAACGCTGGTTTCCAGCCTGCTTTTATATATGCCACAGCTAACGCTGGTTTCCAGCCTGCTTTTATATATGCCACAGCTAACGCTGGTTTCCAGCCTGCTTTTATATATGCCACAGCTAACGCTGGTTTCCAGCCTGCTTTTATAAATGCCACAGCAAACGCTGGTTTCCAGCCTGCTTTTAAATATGTCACAGCTAACGCTGGTTTCCAGCCTGCTTTAATATATGTCGCAGCTAACGCTGGTTTCCAGCATGCTTTTATATATGTCACAGCTAACGCTGGTTTCCAGCCTGCTTTTATATATGCCACAGCTAACGCTGGTTTCCAGCCTGCTTTTATATATGCCACAGCAAACGCTGGTTTCCAGCCTGCTTTTATATATGCCACAGCTAACGCTGGTTTCCAGCCTGCTTTTATATATGTCACAGCTAACGCTGGTTTCCAGCCTGCTTTTATATATGCCACAGCTAACGCTGGTTTCCAGCCTGCTTTTATATATGCCACAGCTAACGCTGGTTTCCAGCCTGCTTTTATATATGTCACAGCTAACGCTGGTTTCCAGCCTGCTTTTATATATGCCACAGCTAACGCTGGTTTCCAGCCTGCTTTTATATATGCCACAGCTAACACTGGTTTCCAGCCTGCTTTTATAAATGCCACAGCAAACGCTGGTTTCCAGCCTGCTTTTAAATATGTCACAGCTAACGCTGGTTTCCAGCCTGCTTTAATATATGTCGCAGCTAACGCTGGTTTCCAGCATGCTTTTATATATGTCACAGCTAACGCTGGCTTCCAGCCTGCTTTTATATATGTCACAGCTAAGGCTGGTTTCCAGCCTGCTTTTATATATGTCACAGCTAACGCTGGTTTCCAGCCTGCTTTTATAAATGCCACAGCTAACGCTGGTTTCCAGACACACAATCAGGCGTGAGGTTTGAAAAGGCCCCAAACAAGAAGGCGTGGTTTCAAAATAAGAGTCTCAATCTAATTGGATGTGTTCTGTGAGGTGTTGATTCCCTAAAACGGGGGATTCCTGGGGTGTCGATTACCCGAAACAGGGGTGTTTGGTGAGTAGGGCACGTGTGACCTGGCACAGTAATCCCCGCTTGTGCCCTGAAAGCGAGGGGGGGGTGGGGGTGGTTGTTTTGTTTTTCGGCGGTTGGAGGATATTTTTAGACGCTCAGCAGGGGCTTAAGTTAATGAGACTACGGCTTCCTCTGCCGTGTATACAGCCTACTCTTATGCACCTCCTCACTGTTCTGTTTCTCATCCACCCCAATCCCCAACCCCCCACATCCCCCCACGGCCCCTTCTTCTGCACAGTTCTGTTCCACATACACTCATCTTAGCACTGATGCAAGTTATTTATGTGCCGTATTAATTTTGTGCCCTGAATAGAGATGCTGAGTACAGATTGTACAAGGCCCCCGTCGAACCTCACCGATAACATACACAGCAGCATGACATAAAACATAAATGCATTTCAAAATGACATGGTTTAGGCATCCTTGTACTAGCTCTCTCTCTCTCTCTCTCTCTCTCTCTCTCTCTCTCTCGCTCTCTCACACACTCTCTCTCTCTCTCTCCAATTTGACGGTGCTTCATTAGCTGGCCAACCAGAACTGCATTACCCAAAGCTTACGATAACACAGGTGATAAATAAATAAGTAAATAAATCTGTCACACTCTCTCTCTTTCTCTCTCCCCCCCTTTCTCCCTCTCCTCTCCCCCCTCTCTCTCCCTCTTTCTCCCCCTCTCTCTCTCCTCTTGCCCTCCCTTCTCTCTCCCTCTTTCTCCCCCCTCTCTCTCTCCTCTCCCCCTCCCCTTTCTCTCTCTCTCCCTCTTCTCTCCCCCGCTCTCCCTCCCCCCCCCCCCCCCCCCCTCTCTCCCTCTCTCTCCCCCTTTCTCCCTCTCCTCTCTCGCTCTTTCTCACCCGGCAGTCAGGGGAAATGAAGGACTGGTTTGTGGGCCGCAGCAACGCTCAGGGCATCGACCTCAACAGGAACTTTCCCGACCTTGACCGCATCATCTACGTGAACGAGCGGGAGGGCGGAGCCAACAACCACCTGCTGCAGAACATGAAGAAGGCTGTGGACGAGAACGCCAAGGTAGGCCAGAGGGAACCTGAACATATATTAAATATTGAGGCAAAATATTAATATCAGGCGAAATATTAAATATTCTTGTGGAGTCAATTGCACTGAAGCCACAGCTGGGGTCAGTTCCATTTCAATTTGGTCAATTAAAAAAAAATTTAATGGAATGGGAAATTTTATGGACTGTTTTCAATTCACAAATTGAATTCCAATTAATTTCCCCGAATTAAATTGGAGTTGACCCCACCCCTCTGCATTGGGCGAGTAGATATGATATAATAAATATGCCGTAAACATAAACATAATTAGTCATTTCTGTCCCCCCCCTCCCCAGCTTGCCCCTGAGACCAAGGCAATCATCCACTGGATCATGGACATCCCCTTCGTCCTCTCGGCCAATTTACATGGTGGAGACGTTGTGGCGAACTACCCTTACGACGAGACACGCAGCGGCAAGTCCGACTCCACACACACACACACACACATGTTCAGCCGTTTCAGCTTGCTGGCAGAACGGAGCCAGGCCTGTGGTTTTCTGGGTTCTCTTTGCCCCCTGCAAGTCATTTTACAAGCCCACAAATTCTTTCAGCCTTCAGAACAAAACCTTTCCTGTGGCTTTTTTTTTTCTTTTCTTTTCTTTTCGTTTTTTTTTTTTTTTTTGCATGAGGCCAACGTTGGCATGGCTGTTTTACATAAACACAGCACATGTAATTTAGCACGCTGAGCAAACAGTAAAACTCAACAGCAGAGCACCACGGGACGCGTTGAGGGGAAGGTTGGCACTTTATACATTCACTCCTTGCATTTTACTTGTTTACAGCAAAGGTTTACAGTCCTTTGACAGCTGCGTGGAAAAACATAATAAAATAGAATAATGGACACCAGATGCGGGGGCAGGTGTACACAGCACGAAGAGGTCACATGACCTCAGATCTGCGTTGAGCTACATAAAAGAGTACACAACACAAAGGGCGATTGTGCGGAGGCCAGCTAGCTTCTGTTACCTTACACACTGAAATAAAACACTGGCTATTGATTCCCCCCGACAGTATGTCAATTGTAAGTTGGTTTGCAAATCTCCAACCGCGTAAAAACGTTTCTTTAATTTTGCAGTTTCGGTGCATGTTTACATTAGTCGAAATTTCACATGTGATCGATGACATTTTTACAGCATAAAACCCTTTTAAGTCATTCCCTGGGATGTGTAGTCTATATTGCAACACACAGATTTGACACAGTAGAATTGTATTTTTCGACGTAATATAATATTTCAATAATATAAGCATACAAATATACATAAGCATGTGACTGTCTAAGTGCAACATATTCTGAAATATACAACATAGTCTCAGAACTTGAGTCGTATTTATAGGTTAGCAAAAAGGGAGCACAATCCATGGAGCATACAAAAATTTTGGAAAAATTAATTTGGTCTGAAGTAGATAGCTTTACCAGGGGGGTATTCCACAAATCAGGAATACTGAGTTAGCTGGATAACTGCACTGTGTAAAATCCAAAAGCTCTTTTTACTTCAGTCCATGTTCCAGATTTGGGAGGGTTCCGGATTTTACTCAGTGCAGTTATCCAGCTAACTCAGTTATCCTGCTGTGTGGAATACCTCCTGTTTGCAACCTAAGAGATTTGCAGACCAAAACCATTTTTTATACATCCTGAAATAAATTTACATTGTATTTTGTTGTTTTATATCTGCGTGTGACTGAACATTCTATAACAGAAGCCTTGCCCCTCCCCTTTCCCCTACCCCGCCCCCACAGGCTCCACCCACGAGTACAGCGCCAGCCCTGATGACCTCACCTTCAAGAGCCTGGCCCGCGCGTACTCCAGCCTCAACCCCGTCATGTCCGACCGCAACCGCACCCCCTGCCGCAAGAACGACGATGACAGCAGCTTCGTGGACGGCATCACCAATGGGGGGGCGTGGTACAGCGTTCCCGGAGGTGTGTCACAGGCTATGACGCTCAGAGCGTTCAGACTGTTCGTATGCGGCGGCTGCTAATATATGACCTCCTCTGGTCTTCTGTCTTTACCCAGAATGCATTACTGTAGCTGGAGTCACAGGATTTCAGCTCTCTTTAAACAGTGAGCCAGCCCAGTGCTCAGCCGGGCAGCTACACTGATTCAGCCACTGTTACGGGAGCCAGGAGGTTAAGTGTGGGTAGACATGCTAATGCCTCTGCCCTCCAGGACCAGGGTACAGCTAGCCTTAGCCGAGAGAGATTTTAATATAGATGTCAATCTCATAATAATAATAATAATAATAATAATAGTAGTATGCTTTTGTTCTTCTTCTTCTTCTTCTTCTTCTTCTTCTTCTTCTTCTTCTTATTATTATTATTATTATTAATAAAATATGATAAAAGATGACAATTACATTTTTAATAAAACATAATTAGGCTCTGCCTGTTCTAGAACGTGACAAACTGCCCATTCTAGAATGAGCTGAACTGACTGTTCTAATATGTGACGGACTGGCGCGTGTCCCGGAATGTGATGGACCGCCTGTTCTAGAACACGCTGGGTTTTATCCGGGACGGTTTTGTCTGTACGAGTGTGTCTCGAGCCAAGCACAGCACCGCCAAACTCAGCTCCGCCCCCTCCTTCCTGTCTCTGTTCAGGAATGCAGGATTTTAACTACCTCAGCAGCAACTGCTTTGAGATCACCGTGGAGCTGAGCTGTGACAAGTTCCCTCCAGAGGACAACCTCAGGATGTACTGGGAGCAGAACAAAAACTCCATGGTCAACTATATCCAGCAGGTACCACCTCACCTGTCTGTACCAGTGTTAGGATTAGTGAAGGTACCACCTCACCTGTCTGTACCAGTGTTAGGGCTAGTGAAGGTACCACCTCACCTGTCTGTACCAGCGTTAGGGCTAGGGAAGGTACCACCTCACCTGTCTGTACCAGTGTTAGGGCTAGTGAAGGTACCACCTCACCTGTCTGTACCAGCGTTAGGGTTAGTGAAGGTACCACCTCACCTGTCTGTACCAGCGTTAGGGTTAGTGAAGGTACCACCTCACCTGTTAGTGAAGGTACCACCTCACATGTCTGTACCAGTGTTAGGGTTAGTGAAGGTACCACCTCACCTGTCTGTACCAGTGTTAGGGTTAGTGAAGGTACCACCTCACCTGTCTGTACCAGTGTTAGGGCTAGTGAAGGTACCACCTCACCTGTATGTACCAGTGTTAGGGTTAGTGAAGGTACCACCTCACCTGTCTGTACCAGTGTTAGGGTTAGTGAAGGTACCACCTCACCTGTCTGTACCAGTGTTAGGGTTAGTGAAGCTACCACCTTACCTGTCTGTACCAGTGTTAGAGTTAGTGAAGGTACCACCTCACCTGTCTGTACCAGTGTTAGGGTTAGAGAAGGTACCACCTCACCTGTATGTACCAGTGTTAGAGTTAGTGAAGGTACCACCTCACCTGTCTGTACCAGTGTTAGGGTTAGTGAAGGTACCACCTCACCTGTATGTACCAGTGTTAGAGTTAGTGAAGGTACCACCTCACCTGTCTGTACCAGTGTTAGGGTTAGTGAAGGTACCACCTCACCTGTATGTACCAGTGTTAGAGTTAGTGAAGGTACCACCTCACCTGTCTGTACCAGTGTTAGGGTTAGTGAAGGTACCACCTCACCTGTATGTAGCAGTGTTAGAGTTAGTGAAGGTACCACCTCACCTGTCTGTACCAGTGTTAGGGTTAGTGAAGGTACCACCTCACCTGTCTGTACCAGTGTTAGGGTTAGTGAAGGTACCACCTCACCTGTCTGTACCAGTGTTAGGGTTAGTGAAGGTACCACCTCACCTGTCTGTACCAGTGTTAGGGTTAGTGAAGGTACCACCTCACCTGTATGTACCAGTGTTAGGGTTAGTGAAGGTACCACCTCACCTGTCTGTACCAGTGTTAGGGTTAGTGAAGGTACCACCTCACCTGTCTGTACCAGTGTTAGGGTTAGTGAAGGTACCACCTCACCTGTCTGTACCAGTGTTAGGGTTAGTGAAGGTACCACCTCACCTGTCTGTACCAGTGTTAGGGCTAGTGAAGGTACCACCTCACCTGTATGTACCAGTGTTAGGGCTAGTGAAGGTACCACCTCACCTGTATGTACCAGTGTTAGGGCTAGGGAAGGTACCACCTCACCTGTCTGTACCAGCATTAGGGTTAGAGAAGGAGAGACAGACATGCACGTGCCTTTACTGCCAGTATGAGTCAGCTCTTCCTCTGGAATCTAACCTGCCTCAGGGGAAACACGCTCTGCTCTTTAGTAATCTAGTTATCTCTCATGATGTGTTCGTAGGTTTAGACCAGACCATGCCGGGAGACCTTATCAAATGACATGAAAATGACAATATTTTTTTAATTAATAGTAAAATAATGTGATCTATGGAGTGTAGTATAGACCTTACAGACCTTAAATTAACCTTAAAAAACGTAATTTTGGCACATGCACCTGTTACAGAACATGCGGTATATTTCCGTATTATATCGTGATTTGTTTGCTTTGAGAACAGTGGAGTTGTAGTCGTCTGTGTGTCCCACAGATCCATCGCGGGGTGAAGGGCTTCGTGCGTGACCTGGAGGGAAACCCCATTTCTAACGCCTCCATCTCTGTGGAGGGCATCGACCATGACATCACCTCCGGTAAACTCTTCTGTAATTCTATTGTATCCTAACCTGCACGGGGCACCTGAACCTGCACACTGAAGTTAAAGCACTATAAAGCATTATCCACAGTGTTGTGCTGTTTATTTCCTTAAAACGTTTTTTGCAAACCAACCGCACCCACCACAAATACCCATATTCGCCTCTGTGTGGGAGGGTTTATTCTCTGCGTCAATACGGCATAGAACGGCGCACTTAGTGTGTGTTGCTGACACCTAGTGGTGAGTAAAGGTATGACATTTTTAGGTTGCATTGTCGAAGAGCTGTGCATTGTGCAGTACGGTGATTTTATATTCCTTCGGCAGCTCATGTGGTTATAGCACCACGAGTAGGTGTTATGCTGCTCAAAGAAGTGGTGGTGAAACATGGGATTTTTGCAGAAGTGAAAGTGTGGTTTCGGTCGGATGTGCAAAGCGGAATTTGACCTTCGCCGTCTGTGATTGTAGCCAAGGACGGAGATTACTGGCGTCTTTTGGCTACGGGGAACTACAAGGTGTCGGCCTCGGCGCCCGGATACCTCACTGTGATTAAGAAGGTGGCTGTTCCCAACAGTCCTGTGATGAGGGTAAGCAGACGCCTTCTAGGAATTCAATTCAAAATGCTTTATTGGCATTATGTGTTGCCAAAGCTTTACAGAAGCATATTACAATGTACATAAAATACACCATAATGTGTCCTGAAATATGTATATAAAATGAAAAATAAATTTACATTTTTATTCTTTTTTAAACATGACAAATACATAAACTAACAATGATAAGATGAAGAATAATAATGATTAAAACCAATTGACAATATTAGATAATCGTTATTAGGGGTCGCAACTGTCCCTCAGGCTGTGGCAGGTAGCTACATGTTGTGCGGCCAAATTTTGTCTCTCTCTCTCTCTCTCAGCCTAGCTGCTGTAGCACAGTGCTTAAAAAGCATTTATTCTGTTATTATAGTTATAATGATGATGATGTTTGATCAGGTGGACTTTCAGTTGGAGTCTTTGGTGGAGAGGAAGGAGGAGGAGAAGGAGGAGCTTATGGACTGGTGGAAGATGATGTCCGAAACGTTGAATTTCTAAACGCGGGACGATCGTCCTCACGTCCACGTGTCAGTTGTAAAAAATGTTTAGCATCAGTGTGTCGGTCACCCCAGTGTAAAGATTCCGTCGTCATATTCGTTCAATCTTTTTTGTTTTGATTGATTATAAAGTTGTGATTGGAATTCCAATGAGCTCCTTGTATATTTTCTTGATAAATAAAAAAAAAAAAGAAGGAAATTCTGTTTTCCACCACACGGACAACTGCAATGGAACACACGTGGTTGTCACTAAAAGCACGGAAGCCATTTTGTTTCTCTCTTTCCTGTGAAATTGTGTTATTTCTAGTGCATTTTAAACTTCACAAACCATAGATCAGCACCAAACTGTGTACCCCAGGTGTACGACACTATTGTGTGGAATGTATGTGAAAAGAATGATACTGGTGTTAGAGCCATTCTAAGATACTCTTATATATAAATATATAAATATACACTTAGGAAAAAAACTACATTTCAGCTACTACTTTGTTAACCATGTATTTCAGTGATAATAAGAAATGACAGAATTTTGATATTTGGAAAAGCAAAACGTAGATGGATAAACAGGAATTAATTTGTTCTGGATTCACTTTTGTTCCTGTTGTCCATTTAAGTGAAGCATTTGAAAAAAAAAAAGATAATAATGTGGATGAAACTATAGCGTATACTCGGTTGCTGTTACTATATTTCCAATTTCAGCTTTGATCTCTGTTTTCGATTTCTGCTTAGGGAGAGATTTTTTTGTATAGAAACAAGAGTTGTGTAAAGTTGAGTATGTCACTACAGAGGACAACTATCACTGAAATAGCTTGTGTCACTCATATAGATTTGTTTTGTTTTCACAAAAAAAGGTGTCCAAATCTCCATTAGTGGAGATCAACATATCTGTTTTCTCATAACTGAACGCAGCGAAGGCCATGGACATTTAGCATGCATATGTGTATACTAAGGGCTGGATTTACGAAGACCTTTTTAGCGTGTGCAAAACATTTTAGCACACGCAAAAGCAATAACACGACCAATGATTGGTCGGGGTATTTGTTTTGCACCAGTCATTGGTTGTGTTAATGTTTTAGCGTGTGCTAAAAGGTTTTTTCACATGCTAAAAGGTCTTAGTAAATCAGGCCCTTAGTGTGTTCTCACAGGCTGATGGTATTTTTTTTCCAAGGAGAGACGGCTAATTACTTCTGGCATATCACCCTTCTGAAGGTTGCCACATCGGCCTTACCGCCGAACAGAGAAGGTTTCCGTTACGCTGGTTTTCCTGCGGTCGAATCGGATCGCAGTAACAGCGTCACGACAGCACACGCGGAAGATAGCGAACGGCTCGCTTTATCGCAGGAGGTGTTTCCGAAATTCTATTGTTTTTGTGTCTCTTTCTTTCCTCCAATAACTGCTAACTGAAATTTCCATGAATGTAAACAAGAAAATAAACTGTGCTGGAGAAAGATCATGAATTTAACGTTCAAATAAAAAAACCCTGTTTATGTTGTCATTCAAGTATGGATATATTTGTGAAATATGTGGTTTTTATGTTTTTTTAATTTTTTTAAACAATTTACTAATTTTTGTTCCGTTTCAGTTATTGTGATGTAAAATTTAAGCACTGTGTATTAAATTAAAGATTAAACTGAAGTTTACCGCGTATGTTAGGATGATTAGACCCAGCAGTGGGGCCAGAATTGTAATCATGGGTGTGCAAGGGGCGGGGTGGAGGGAGGAGGGGGGGGGGGGGTCCAACCTTCCATTTCTGGGTGCACCAATCAGAAACTGGGTGTGCCCTTGCCAGAGTGCTTACACCCCAGTATGTGTGCACTCTGGGAAGGGAAGTGCCCGCACCCTGTAATGTCACATGACCATTTTGCACAAATATTCCTGCCATAACTGCAACTTTCGTCTACAATGCATCACACACCTGATCACAATGATGTGATGTACTATGTCAGGGGTTATAGAGTCTCCCAGACAGGATGGCAACATTACACCTGATAAGAAAAAACTAATATTGTACACACACACACACACACACACACACACACACACACACACACACACACACACACACACACACACACACACACACACACACACACACACACACACACACACACACACATTGTGCTATGATGCCTTGCTGACAGGATTATGGTCAACATTATGGTGCAGCATTTAACTGAGACAATTATCTGACTATCAGTGCTATGGCATTTTTCCTGAAGGAGATATTTGACTTACAATATCTCCCTGTCTACATATTACAGGTATCATAATGGATATATAACTGTGTCTTTTCTCAAATCTGAAAGCACTTCACAGTAGTGAAGGGGGGCGGGGGGCTTGTCTCAATCACCAACAGTGTGTAATGAGTGATGCACGGCAGCCATTTTGTGCCAGAATGCTCATCACACACAAGAAGGAGAGAAGGATAATTATTAAGCCAATTAAACCATATTTTGTAATTAACATAACATTAACATTATCAACCCTTTAAGGTGTAAGATCACAAATATGTGATTAGAATGTTCTTAAATCAACATTCTAATTGTTACTGATGTAACAATCACTGCTGGTAACTGAAAGTAATGGAGTTTTAGAACACTGACTTAGAATTTTGAAAAAACATTATAAAAAAACCTGCTGTTCAAATGGTTTTAACAGAACACCATGAAACGTCAGCATAAAGCCTGGGTATCACACAGAACTGGAATACCTCAGTTATAGGGTGACCTCATAATGGAGCCTCACAACGTTCTCCATATTTATCCTAATTACATCACAATGGACTGATTACAACCCCATGCACTAAATACATGACAACGAATACTATATTACCGTTTCAAATGCTATATGTTATAATCTTACTACGAGATGACAAATTTTAATTTAAAGCAGAACATATAGTGGTATTAAATCCAAAGGAGGTTTAACTCAGTAAAAATACATATTTCTGACTATCATGCTCTCTGAATACCAGTGCACAAAACATTGGTAAATAAACTCGGGAGAAAAACTAAACAAACAGACAAACAACAAAAACTCATAAATCAATAATAAATTAAATAAATAAATAAATAAATAAATAATTTTAAAGGGCATGCACTTAATTAAACCGACGCTCATCAGTCAAGTCAAATGAAATGCTAATAAGATGAGTTAATTGATATATTGATTATGGCAAGGTTAAGCCAAATGATGAAAACAGCTTTCCAATGCAAACCAGCTCTGCTATAGATTCAGTGCTACACCCACAAGTTAGATCAATGAAAAAAAACCTCTCCCACATTCATCACCGGCTACATTAGCATAGCTTTGCTCAATAACACTGACAATGTCTAATGAATGTGCCTAAGAACAGGAGATGGGTGAGTTCGGCCAGAACACAGAACTCTGAATGCCTGTACCCAAAACCATCATTCTAAGATAAATTGTTATATGTGCCAAAGCATTTAAAAATGTGAAAGTTTATGTTATTTTATACTGTATATCATCAAACACGCATTCTTAAAAATAGTACCTTACTCCGCCACTTGGGTGGGACGAGGCTGAAAATGGCTGAAGTCTCATCCAGCCGCGACAGATAAGCCAGTTTTTGGGGTTTGAAGCAGATATGCAATGCGACAGAGAAACCACTAGGGGGAGATGAGGAGCCGAGTGTCAGGTTAATTGGGTCTCTGAGCCTGCTAAAGAAAGCTGAAAGATATTCACTTATGATGCGTTCATATTGCCATTTTGTATCTTTTCAAAAATCAAACTTATTTCTGTTTACTACTTACAGTACTTGGGAATACCAATGAAAAGTACTCCATGGGCTATCTTAAGTTAACTTAAGTTATACTTTATTGACCCCATGTGGTAATTTGTCCTCTGCATTTGACCCATCCTAACTACTTAGGAGCAGTGGGCAGCCACAGTGCAGCGCCCGGGGACCAACTCCATTTCTGACGCCAATGCCTAGCCTGACATACATGTCTTTGGTGTGGGAGGAAACCGGAGTGCCCGGAGGAAACCCACACGAACACGGGGAGAACATGCAAACTCCACACAGAGAGCCCCTGAACCGCAACTAGGACCCGGAACCTCTTTCTTGCGAGGCGACAGTGCAAGTCACTACCCCTGCATCACACCCTGGTGAATATTCTGAACATTGTCCCGGCCAAATATATAAATAAATAAACAAATAAAAACATGGGGGGTATTTCACAAAACAAGATTACTGCGATGAATAAACCCTCCAAATATGGAACATGGACGGAAGTAAAAAGAGCTGTTCCAGATTTTACTCAGTGCAGTTATCCGGCTAACTCAGTAATCCTGCTTTGTGAAATACCCCCATGGTCATGGCATATCCAATGGGATCATCAAAAACAGGCTGAAACAAACCTTCTGTTGTATATATTCAGTTTTCTCTCTGGTTTTGATGCAGTTTTTTGCTTCAGAGACTTATGGACAGTTTGCTCATGGAAAGTCTTCATTCAGACCTTCAAAGGAACTAAATATTTTTTTTCAGTTATAAAGGCAGGTCTTTCAGACACCAAAATCATGTCATTTTCTAAATATACATTATGTTTGTTTGTATAACTGAGGACTAAACCACTGTGTTAAATCTGTTTGTGATTTAAAGTAATAAAAATATTTATAGTTTGACTGAACAGTTCCCTTAATGTGGAAAACAGTAATCATCTCCAAAAATACACACAAACAACAACAATGATAACACTGCATTTTTGCCTGGGGTTAATTAGATATACTTAGCCCAGTTCCTCACACACACACACACACACACACACACACACACACACACACACACACACACACACACACACACACACACACACAACCACACAAATCCTCCTTGTCTGGATTCATTGCTTGAAGTTTCTAAGCAACACAAATCAAACACCAAAGATCAGCAGAGGGAGCTACAGACAAAGCCTCAAACGCAAGGCATCGCAATATTGCATTGTGGGTAATTTCATCCCAAGAGCCTGGAATGGATTTAATCACCATTTGTCCTTAAAATTGACTCAAAAAGCAATAGAAAATGCAAACATTTTTCTTCACAAAACAGTATAGCAAGCTCATTTTCAGTGATTGCTGAACGTGCCAAGATGTCAGTCAGTCAGTCAATCAATCAATAGATAGATCTTCATTGTTCCTGACGGGCATATTTGTTTCAGCCAAGAAAATAAAGACACTCAAAAACATATATGGTAAAACAGACATAGGAAAGAAGAGTTATTAATGTTACAGTCGTGTAAGTTCTCATGTAGTTATTACAATATAAAATAAATAATATTTAAAATACACCATTTTTAAATAAAATATGAAATTTGTTTTGATGAAGATATGAACTAACACTTGCAGTTAACTGTGAATAAAAGTTAAGGGTAAGTTCTGACAGATGTTTGGAAATGGAAATCATTCTGACAGATTCAATATCGCAGGTTCATCGCTTGTTATTTAAACAGTTTCTAACAGACTCCGCTGGGGAGAGCCGTGGCGCATTTCCAGGTGGCGTTTAGCGGTTGGAGAGCCGAGGTTTGGCGGAAACCTCCACGCGTCTAACGCTGCGTCTGCCCTCGCTGGGCTAGCACTGTGCACCCCTGGGTCCGCTGGAGGAAGTTACGCGTCTCGGAACACATTGGACCCATGGGTTCTCCCGAACGAGTCAGGGCGGGTCACGCTGAGAAGTGGGTCATCGCTAAGTTGGAGCAGACCTTCCCAGAATCAAACATATGAACCTCATTCTGTTACTTAACACTGCTTATCTCTGTGATTACTTTCTGGAACCAAAATAGCAACATATTACTAGTATATTAATACTACTCTCAATAATATCCATACAAAATATAGAATAATACATGAGCCTGAATCTCCATATCCGTTATAATTTTCTTCATATCAGCAATGCAGCCATTCAAAACATATGCTGTGGTGCATTCATGAGTAATCGCTGCAGGCCATTCAACATTATACGGAAATAAAAAGAGAAAGATTTGGTGCTGTTACATCAGAAAATATGACCACAGAGTTTTACAACATCCATCTGAAAACATCTGTCACTGGCCATAATGACTGCCGGTCCATTGCACCCAACATCTGTTCACCTCTGTCATTTTTATGTGAAATTTAGATTTGACAGAGATGGAACGACTCTGTGGAACGACTCGCTGGTCTGTGGGCGTGAGGCGAAACCTGGCCTTCATTTTGGGAAAATGCTAAATTGCAAACGTAATGAATAATTATCCATCCGGTTTGTTCATATCAAGCTGTGTGTAGGCCGGGGATCTCAAACTCCAGTCCTGGAGGGCCGCTGTGTCTGCTGGTTTTTGTGATTTCCTTTCAATCAGCAGCCAATTTAGGCCTTGGAAACAAGGTGTGCAGACTCTTTAGCCAATCAATGACTTAAATTAAACACTTAAGTGCAGGAACACATCGAAAACCAGCAGACACAGCGGCCCTCCAGGATTTGAGTTTGAGATCCCTGGTGTAGGCAGATCAGCAGTGAAAGGATATAATTCAGAGAATATGGAACAGTGTAATTTATAAGAGCTTCTCTCAATTGCTCTGAGGCAGGGGCAGGCAGTCCCGTTCTTGGAGAGCCGGTGTGTATGCAGGTTTTTGTTTCCACCAATTACCCCAGCAAAATTAGCTAATTGGCTGTATACACAAACACTGCTTCATTGATAGATTAGAGCACAGTAAAATGTTTCCTATAAGACACAAAAACAGTCTTCGGCTGTCATTCATGTGCCTATCAAGAAATGTAGCTTAAATGTCAGTTGGCGAAAATGTTAGGTTAATAAAGGAATTAAGAACAGAAATTGGCACGAAAACCAGAAATAGATAAGGCCCTCATTGCCCACCTCTGCTCTGAGGTGTACCTCACGCACGCACGCGCGCACGCACGCGCGCACGTGCACACGCACACGCACACGCACACGCACACGCACACGCACACGCACACGCACACGCACTGTGTAGAGGAATCTTGTAAAACAGTAGTTTAGCTTTCTGGACTGCCACACCATCCTCTTTCAGCAGTGACATACCTAACAAAATTTACTGCTTCCTGTCTCCTGTGTACTGTATACTAGCAGCTGCGTGCTGTTTACTGTGTACTGTTTATTATGTGACATGCAGTATGTAAAAAAAATATCGTCCATACTATTTTCCAACCATACTGTGGGAGTGTCGTATGACGTCTCACCTACCCATGGCGTGGCCATGTGACATGTTGTTTATGTTGTTATGGAAGGAAAACGATAGCTGAGCTGTGCCTCGTTTTTAAAACGAAACCACGTGTTTATGCAACCAGGAGGTAAGTATACTACATTTAGATAACATTTTGCTTACTTAACTACTTTATCGTCTAGTGTACTCAACAAGCATACTGAATAGTATGGAAGGGTGCTGACTCGGACACAGCCCAGGTGGTCAGGATTTGGTCAGATGCACATAGGAAGATGAGTCATCGTGCCAATGAATGAGTGGGGATTGAGGCTTGGGAAACGTATCCAGTCACACAAATCTAATGCTACTCCCTGCTAAACCCCCCCTGGCAACAGCTCCACAGCAGCCTTTAATCCTCCACAGGACTGTAATTATGCTTCAGTGGAAAACCCATCTGGGTGGAATTTTACAGCTTCTGCCAAAGTACAGTAGGGATCGGAGTCTCGCTGAATCATTGCAGTCAAAGGACAGACAGACAGACAGACAGACAGACAGAGGACCCACTCCTGAAGGCATAGGGAATGTTTCTCCCGCATCAAAAGGACAGTCAGATACCCTCTAGACCTGGGGTGGGGAATCCTATCCAAAAAGGCCGGTGTGTGTGTGCAAGGTTTTTTGTTTTAGCCCAGTTCTAAGACACCAGATTCTACTTATCAAGGTCTTGATTGAAGTCCTCGATTAGTTCATTAGTTGAATCAGGTGTCTTAGTGCTGGTCTAAAACAACAACCCGTACACACACCGGGCTTTTCGGATAGGATTCCCCACCAGGGATAGGCAAGGGCAGGGGTAGGGAACCCTGGTCCTGAAGAACCGCAGGGTTTGCTGGTTTTTGTTTTCACCTTAAATACGACAACACCTTAGACCAGGGATCTCAAACTCAAATCCTGGAGGGCCGCTGTGTCTGCTGGTTTTCGATGTGTTCCTGCACTTAAGTGTTTAATTTAAGTCATTGATTGGCTTAAGAGTCTGCACACCTTGTTTCCAAGGCCTAAATTGGCTGCTGATTGAAAGGAAATCACAAAAACCAGCAGACACAGCGGCCCTCCAGGACTGGAGTTTGAGATCCCTGCCTTAGACCAAAGAAACCAGGTGAGGTGAGTTAACTGTGTAATGAACTGCTTTAATTGATAAATTAAGTGGCGAGTAATAACTAAAACCAGCAGACCCTGCGGCTGTCCAGGACCAGGGTTGCCTACACCTGTACTAGGTAAATACGCAAACATGGTCAATGTCAATTTCACACATCATTGTGTTCGCATACTTATGTAGGGCATGTTTCTGGCCCAAGAGGTAGGGATGGAGGACACCATGTAATGTAACATTGTGCTGACCGACTGAAGGCTTTCTAAATGTTGACATAAAACCTCCTCAGGTACTGTGTTTAATCTTCACTAGTGTTCTTCATTAAGTGCAGATGTGCCTTGCAACGTTATTCAGAGGCATTACAGTAGGAAAACTCAGGGCTAAGTTCCTGTGGAAACATGCAAAATAAATCCCATACAATTTAGCTGTCGTAGCTCAAATACTCAGATATGAGTCGCATAGAACGCTAATAATTTCATAATGTTGAAAATGAAAAAACGATAGCAGTGAAGCGATGTCTGGTGACCCAAAGCAAGGACATAAACTACCTAAATTTGCGCTGTGAGCGAGAAGAGAGTCCACTGCGTTCCTCCGTTTAGCCGTCTCCCCCTTTTGGCTGCGGTCCTCCTCAAATCTCTGTCTATCGTTGTTTTAGGGCGATCGCTCCCTCGGAATGTCCTTCCCGCCAAAACCGGCACTTTGAACTTGCGGGTGGCCCGGTTCTCACTGCCAGTCCTTATCCTCCGCTGAGCAGTCCCAGATCCGGGCTCCCAGTATCTCCGTTTATCCCTGTTAGCAGGGCGGCAATCCGCCACATCGCGTTACTCTGAAATATCTGCTTATCGTGGGATTTTAATTAAATCACGGCAAGTAGCTTGACTTTTGAAATGACCCCTGAAAATGACTTCATATTTATTATTATTATTATTATTATTTTGTGGGAAAAGTACTCCAGGGGTGGAACTCCTCAGCTCATTAATAAATGTAGGTAAAATGCAATCATGTGATTGGGTTAATTAGCTAATTAATAGCCGATGCTGCTATGAAATACTGAACTGACACAGGCTCCTTTCCCACCCATTGTCAGCTCTGTCCACCACTGAACTGAAATTACAGTCTGCTTTTTACTAAACTGCATTATTTTAACAAAATAAGTAATAAGTACTTGATGCTAACAGATTATGTTGTCACCTGTAAAGTGATCAAACTTTGTACATCATTATTTGCTCTTGAGGATTTTGTGGTTTCTGGAAGTTTCTCAGGAAAATGGCAATGCCCAATTACTTTTCACAACAACATTCTTCTGATATGGGATAGGGATGGCGCTAAATTATTCAGGTATATTAGAAACGTATTTTCTAATTTTAAACAAATGTTTTATGTGCTTTCTGGATTTTACCATTTCAGGTGGTTCCAAAATCAATTCTTTGTTGTTTTATGAGAAAAAGACTAAAATATGTTTGGGAAGAATTGGAATCTGCATGTTATTTAATGCTTCTGCACATTGTAATAGAGAGCACCTAAGGCTATTCGCTGAGAACTAAATAACAGTTGCTGACCATTCAGTTATTTTACCCATAATTTCTGGGAAACTTCAAGTTTTTGAAAATGGACCCCAGGAAAAGTTCATAGTAGGACGTAGTGAGCGGTTGCCAAGACGATGGACTTTATGGGGTTGGATTGTAGACTCGTTGGTTTTGTTCAATCGCTTGTATTCCCAGGGTTTTTTTCCCTGTCAGAGTGAATGATGAATTTCATTTCTGAGAGACTCTGGAGGATAGAGGGCCGTAGCATTATGCAGAGACAGATGTGGTTCTGGAAGGTTCTGGGTGGGTCCACCCCGTCCTTAGAGAACAGTGTGGAGTCATATCTCTGTTCTACACCTCCATTATCCGGTGGAGTCTGAACTTGCAGGTCTACCATTCGCATGCGATACAAACGCTGTGCATACACACAAACGCACACAGACACACACAGACACACACACACACACACGCACACACATGCATACAAATGCACGCACACATACACAGACACACTGAGGTGAGGTTCGTCCCATTTGCCTTCAGTCATAAAGGTGATTTTTTACGTAGAAAAGTTTTTACTTGTGAAACGTTTTTTGATTTTCAGATGGCAGACAGGCTGTCCACAAAAAAAAGTCAGTTATTTGATATTTTATTGTTAAGGCCACTAAGTGTTTGCACCTTGTGTTGCTCAGCAACTGCCTCAGAACAGACTCCACCCACAAAAAATGTTGCATCTCAGCATCCCTCATTTGCGAAGGCTGACTATCCTCCTGTGTGCACGGCCCGCGTGAATAATGCTGTCTATTTGTAGTGTTTGAAAATAAAACTCAAATAAGAACAAATTATTTCACAATATTCAAACACATTTTTCCAGGAAACCAACAAAGCAGTTAACCCCTGCTGCTATTTCCTGAAATCCCCAAATATTAAGCACCATGAGGCTGTTCGTTTATTAAAAGGCCGTTGCCGTTTTTCTGGCGAGGCAAGTCCCGCTTCGAACGCTGCCCGTTTAATTAGGCCCTGAAAACGGGGAAGATTTAATGAAGGAGTGACATCATAAACGGCTGACCACATTGTGCCACGGTCACTCTGTACACGCCTTCATACCACAGCCTCCCAGTGAATATGAGCAGGGATTGTCGCTCTAAACACTTCTGGGGATTCTACGTGTATAAAGACCTTTATCCTCAGTAGCGTTCGTTAGTAGCACACTGCAGCGTTTCGTAAGCCACCACTGATTGTGTCCATCAAAGCTCCTGTCCCGTAAGGTTTTTTTTTGTTTAGTCATTATGGCCAGACAAAGTTTTCGCCTACACAGATTTTTTCTTTTTTTTCTTTTTTGGTCTCTGTTGAAGCCTTACATCATTTTCACTTTGCCAAGTGTCTGCTTTCTATCCTGCCAAAAACAAATAGAAATCCAGCCAAATTATTCTCATAGTAATCATCTATTCCATATCAAATCGATAAACTATTCATCTTCCAATTTTCCTGAGATAAGGTGTGTACTCTATTTGGGTCTGTTTGTTCTTCAAATATATATGTTAAACGGTTAATTTAAGAGGCCTTTAATTTATATTAGAATTAATAATTTATAGCATGTATACTGAGGTAGGATACAGACTATGGGTATCTAATGGCAGCTCATTTATAAAATTTTCTATTTTATTTGTATAGCGCTTTTTTGCATTGTCACACAGCGATCCGGGCCTGAATCCTCCCAAAATCACGCCTAGGGCGAGAGTAGCAATAAAAAACTCCCTGGCTGGTAAGAGGAAGAAACCTTGAGCAGAACCTGACTCAGAGGGGGAGCCCATCTGTCGCTGGCGGGCACCGGTTAAGTCAATAAAGGCTGATTACATAGCAAATTTATGTTCTTACATTTAAATAGATACAATTCTTAAATTTAAACAGGCCAAGATGTTCTTCACCTTTGACCTCTTCGTGGAGAGCATAAAGACAAGAAATGGGATATAGCCATGACGGATTTAAACACGGATCAACAGTACAGTAAGTATTGACTACCTTGTGAACATCCAGGCAAATAAAAAAAAATTGTTAAATTGTGCATGACTGTTGATTAACCTTTATTTTTACCTCATGTTTTCTGCATGGTGTAATGTGTAATGGTGTTTATTGGTCAGTGAGGATTGTGATTTGAGTCACTGGGTACGACAGTAAAGGAGAGGTTTTTTTTTCATCACCATATTTCTTTCCAAACGTATCATTTACTGTGTGCTGAAATGAGTGAGGTCAGGTGACACAGTGAAGGCAGTGACCTGTATCTACTCTGACGGTGTGTCCCTGCTTTCTAAACGGACCATTCAGATATTCTCATGAGATATATGTTTGGACTGGGTCAAACCGGTACTGCTGACAGATATAATATTTGTGCCAGTTAAGACTCATATCAGAGAGATAGAGAGGTCAAGGCAGTTTCTCGATGACTAGTCAATGAGACAGACCCCTTATGGAAATTTTTTAATTTTAGTTTTTTTGCAGGAAGTGTAAAAATGAAAAAGAGAATGTACTGTTCCCCAGTATAGTCAGAATGCGTGAGTAATATCATTTGAGATCTGTATCACTGATCAGAATGAAGCAACCTCAGTTGTCTTTATGAATCACGATGATTATAATAAAAATAAAAAAATGGATGGAAAATTAAAAACTAAAATGGCTGGACACTCAAGTCTCAGAGCCAGGATCTATGAATCAAAAATAGGGCATTTTATTCATTTAAGACTGAAGTTCACTATGTATAAATGTAGCCACTTTTCTTTTCAATGAGTGAGTAAGCTTTTTTTTTTTCCTGCTGAGAAGATCCGCAAACAATTCTCGACAAAGCCCTTGACACACAGAGACATAACCCCCCGTAAACACACACACACACACACCCCCTGATCCCATCCGCACTCCCGACTCCCCCATAGGCCGGGGATGGCTCGCATTGTCTCGACCTCCGGTGCGGTCCTTCTGAAACAATCGTGAGGAAGAGGAGCTTGAACTTCATCTCCTTATGCAGCTGAAGGAAGTGTGTACTTTTGGAAAGGGCTCTTACTCTCATCGGCCAATCAGGATAAGCCACTTCAGAAAGCTCATGGTGGCCAAGGACCCTGTGGTGATTTAGTGGGCATAAAACTGGTGTGCATGGCAGGTTAAAACATTCAGCATTATCTCAACTCTAACACAGCTTATATGAGTCCAATAGGGATCACTTCTACTCCTGTCAGAGTGAAATTAACTCTATCAGAGTTGATTAAACAGTGAATGTTTTACTGTTTTGCTGTCGGTGCATGTGAGGGGTCCATGTGTTTTTTGAACGGTTGGTGAATGGTTGCAGTGTGGGCTGTATTGCATGGCCCCGGAACTTTCTAGGAAGTCTGTGAAATTACACACAAGAGCTGTTTTTTAAACATCCTTTTCTTAATTGATTACACCCAGGATGGCCCAACAGAAACAGAGAACAAGAAGCAAAAAAAAGGATATACTGAGTATAAATAATAATAATAATAATAATGATGATGATAATGATGTCATTAATTAAATGTCCAGAGAGAACCAACTGAACCAACTGTCACTGCAGAAACGGTTGTGAATAATTGAACACACTGTAGGATTAGATATTAGAAATATTTAGATTATTTATAATGATGGCTGCCCTGTTTCCCAACAACACTTGTGTAATTAGGTGTGAGTGAGAGGTACTATTACTGTGATGAGCTGAAAAAACCTTGACGTACGCAGTAAATCAGCCTGCCACAAAAAAAAAAAAAAAAGATTAAAATTGCAAAGTGTCAGTTAAGATTATTTTTTTCTTGAGTTGAGTAGGAATTTGCTTCTCTGGAACCCCAAATTGCTGTAAATTTGCCCGGTGTGTCAGGGACCAATGAGCCGTGACTCTCAATGTGTGGAGAGAGTTGAGTGGACTTAAACCTCCAATTTATATAAATACATAGATAAAATGACAGATGAGGTAATGCCACTTTTTAAATAAAATCTATTTATTCATCTTTATTTTGGGTGTTTTACAACTTCAAGATTTGCATTTACCTTGGCACAGCACGTATGTGAGGAACATAATTATTACTGGCTTGTGCTTCTTGTCTTTATCATGGTACGACCCAGAATGTATCTGTTTTCCTGAATACGAGCCTCAGAATGCAGAACTATATTAATATTTTGTGGCACCAAGGTCCCGAATCCCCTGTTACTCCTTTGCGTGGCTTCCAAAGTGATTTTGTAGATATAGTGTGGTAATATTCCTTAATTTCCCAAACTCATAACCATTTTATTACTTTAAAATGACGAAGGATAGGTTTTTGGTTTTAATGCGGTTTTAAAAGCTTTATTTCATGCCCCTCCGACACAAGACTTGCTTATTATCACTTTTTGACTGCTACAGTTGAATGGCCTTCAAGACACATTAAAACTGAACATAGTGCATTGCCAAGGGTAGTCTATTCAAACATTTCTTTTTGTCTGTTTCACCATGGTGACAAAGCAGTAGGCTATACGGGCGTCTTCTTAAAAAAATATTCTGCCCTCTTCCAAGATTTGTATGTTTTAAAGTGAGTACATAAACACTACAAATAATATTGAGTAAGAAGCCAAAGAAAGTATAAGACCAGCTCAGAGGTCGTGCTCAATGCTAAGGACAGATCATTGTGGGTAGGCAGGCTCGCAATCGTAGACACGCGCAGTTTTTAATGAAGCAGGGAAGGCCATCAGTTGATTTATTTTATTTCCATGACGATGGCGCCCGGTAGGGAACCTCACACTCTCTGCAAAAAAAATAAATAAACGTGATTGCAACACAAGAGTCCAGGAAAAAGAGACGTATCTGCTGGTTGACAATCGACCCAGGGGCGGGCTGGGGGTGAGGTTCTGGAACAGTCAGCGTCCCATCGCGAGCGGACGCGCGGATGACGCACTGGACCGTGCCCGGCGGGAGCCAGAGCAAACAACATCACACGCGTCTGAAACACACCGCTGCGTCACCGGCAAACACTCACCCCTATCCTCGTCACACAGAGCAGATGCTGGGCTACGTTCTGATCCAATTTAACGCGCTCCCTTCCCTCGAGGGAGCTATCTTGTGACACAATTTGCTACGTGCAGCAAGCAAACTTAACAGGTGATCTACAAGGGAGGTTAGACGATAAACTAACCAAAACGGAAATGGGGCTGCATTCAAATCCAATTTAACACGCTCCCTTCCCTTGCTGTCTTCCCTCGAGGGAGCTATCTTGTGACGCAATTTGCTACGTGCAGCAAGCAAACTTAAAAGGTGCTCTGCAGGGGAGGATTGACGAGACACAAACAAAATCGGAACCGAACCGCCCTCGCAACATTTCGGAAGTGCAACACCATAAAGTTGAAATGTGACCGCCACATAGTTCGGTGGAGACCGACCACTTTTTCCATGCGGGGCATTGCATTGTGGGATTCCCTTCTTGCTGGAAGCTTGCATTTTATACCCTTGGTGGAAGGGAGGATAAACCAGGGAGCGAGGTAATATAATTACTCCCTCCCCTTTCTTAAATTGGATCCGAATCACACTTAGTGTGGCTGCCATATTTAATCCTGGCATTTTTGGGATTCCCCCCTTGAAGCAAGGGAAGGGAACGACAGGAAGAAAGGATAAATTTCAGATCCGAATGCAGCCCTGGTAAACTTCTCATCGCTGGCTCAGAGAGGAAGCTCATTGGTTGAGGGCTCACTGTGAGAGGAGCTGACTGAGCACACAGCAACGATGTTGACAAAAACATTTACGTGAAATGCAAGTAGTGACTTCATGAAAACACTGAAATTGTAATATTAGCATACATCTTTAATGTTTTTTAAAAAGCTTTGATTTGTATTTGTTTGTTTACAAATTAACTGACCATTGCATCACTCATTCAAATCAAAAATTCATATTCAGTCAAACCACAGAACTGTATTTCATTGGGTCAAACAAGGCACACAGGCTTGTTTCTTAGGAAAGAAAACTTTTGGTGAATTCACTGCACATTGATTTATAAAAGCAACCTTGAAAAGGCGGTTAAAATGGCCATCCAAAACCTCCATCCATCGCGCCTATACCAGCATATATTCGGTGAAAGGCAGGAATACACCCTGGGCAGGTCACCAATCCATCACAGGGCCCACACACCATTCCCTCACACATTCACACCCCAAGGACAATCTAGACACTACAGTTAACCTAAGCTGCATGTCTTTGGACTGCGGGAGGAAACCAGAGCACCCGGAGGAAACCCACATGGACACGGGGAGAACATGCAAACTCACACACAGTAAGGCCCTCGGCCAGGATTCGATTAGAACTCGGTATCTTCTTGCTGTGAGGAGACAGCACTACTCACTGCATCACGCAAACCAAACCCAGGTATGTTTTCATCGCCTACTTGTTTGCAATTTCTGAAACATTCCAAATTTGAAACTCAGATTATATGCGTGCGTTAAAGAACCGTAAGGGTAAAACTACTGGCAATGTGTCGGAGGATAGTCCCAGCAATCATTTACGCCCTGAGCAGAGTGTGGCACGTACTACCCCCAGCATCCTTTCGAAAACATAACCTTCCCCTTCCTGTCCGGCAATCCAATGGAAGTGCCACTTCCGTTTTCCCCGCCAACCGGCAGTAAAAAAAAAATTAACTTGCCCTCACGGATTCCAGCGTGCAGCTGTTCGCATGTCACGTATGTTATCTGAACCTTCGGTGCGGCCAAGGAGCCCACTGTCAGCACGTGAGGAGAGAAGAGCTTTCACAGCTTTCTCCAAATTGTTGAAAAAACGTTGTTGGAGGCAGCCTTGAGCTAACTCATTATCTTCCCAAGGCCCCAGCGCTTATCTGATGTCCATGGTCTCTTCAGGAAGCCACTAGCCGTCATCAGACACATTAGCCCTTGTAGCCCTACGCGTCCATTGCTAGCGCTGATTAGCCTATCCAATGTTTCGCCTCTTTTTAGGCTGTACTTCAACCAGCTGTTGATTGGGCAGGGACTTTTTTGAAAGAACTTGAGCACAATGGGGTTTGTGTTGTTTTTACAGCTGTTTCACATCTGTCTGTTTTCCCTTTTCACACTTTCCTCTTCTGTAATGTGTTATGACTGCGATATCTTAGTCGTTTATCTTATCTGCGAAAACCGCAAATAAATAAATTGACAACTCGTAAGAGTGTCCCGTGTTAAAAATCAAATTGTCTGACCCTGAAAGTACAAAGAGATTTATGCAACAGGAAATTTGTGAACGGGAAACTTTGCTTTGGCAGAGAGAGGGAGAGAGTGCGTGTGTGAGAGAGCGAGAGAGAGAGAGAGAGAGATAAAAGCAGCTGCATAAAAAAAAAATGCTGAGCACCAACGACGTTATTTGATTTTACAATTTATCAGTCAATCGCCTGCCACAGGAATTACTCTTTTCAGACCCAAACGGCCATCGCAGCTCCACTGTTTCCCAAAGGCCATTAAAAGTGATTCATCTTTTTTCTCCGCGCAGTTGAGGCGATGTAATTCACTTCCATGTTTTCTGTGAAAAAGGAAACCTATCTATGAGAACCAGAGCAGGGAGCCGCCGACACAGAGCGTGCAAGCCAATCACAACGGGCGCATTTCCTGAGGGAACGCTGAGTCAGGCGCTTTCTACGGAAGAGCAACATTCACGTCTCCTTTGAACTTTCACAACTTCTTACTACAGTCCCTTCAGACCGCTTGGCTCGTGCAGCGGGATGCTCGGTTCGTGTCTTTGGATTCATTTTTTTTTCCCGTTCTAGCCTAAAGATCAATCAGTTTGTGCTAATAATATTTGGAATAACGTTTGTGTTACTTTCTTTTCCGAGTTTGACAGATGATGCCAATCAGGGGAACATTTCTGAAGAAATTTGTTTTGCAAGTGAGAGCACTTATATAAGAAAATGCACATCACACTACAGGACTTGCAGCTACAAAAAAAAGTCGCACACTCTAATACTTCGTTGGACCGCCTTTAGCTTTGAATACGGCGCGCATTCGTCGTGGCATTGTTTCGACAACCTTATGCAACCTTACAACATTTATTTCCGTCCAGAGTTGCATTCATTTTTGGCCGAGATCTTGTATTAACGACGGGAGAGTCGAACCACTCCGTAAAGTCTTCTCCAGCACGTCCCAAAGACTTTCAATGGGGTTAAGGTCAGGACTCTGGTGGCCAATTCATGTGTGAAAACGATTCCTCATGCTCCCTGAACCACTCTTTCACAATTTGAGCCCGATGAATCTTGGCATTGTCGTCCTGGAATATGCCCATTGATGGGATAACCTGGTCATTCAGTACATTCAGGTACTCAGCTGACTTCATTTTATTGCTGCATAACGTTGCTGAGCGTTGACCTGACCAATTGAAGCAACCTCAGATCATAACACTGCCTCCAGAGGCTTGTACAGTGAGCACTATGCATGACGGGTGCTACGGCAACCCGTCTTTGGCCAGGCAGTGTATGTTCTGTTCCTGGAAAATGATGTAAAACAATTTCAGTTGCCTGTTTTACATGAATTTCAGTATGATTGACACTCAAACCTGGTCCTCAAGGCCAGTAGTCCTGCTGGCTTTCTTTCTTCCCCTCGAATCAGTGACTGATTAGACCTAGGTGGGTGGGACCAATCAGTGACTGATTATACCTAGGTGGGTGGGAACAATCAGTGACTGATTAGACCTAGGACACCAGATGGGTGGGGCCAATCAGTGACATAATCAATCAATCAATCAACTATCAGATTGAAAAGCAGGTTTCAATATCCTTGTTCTAAAGTGAAGGCCTGTAAATCGCACAAGGCAGTACGCCACAATTCCATGGCCTAAATGTGTGTTGACACAACTCAATGACACGCTAAGGTGACCAGAGTTACACTGATTGATGTTCTTTACTTCCGTAAGTCGCCCTGCTAACTGATTGTAATGTAATGGCCACATTTACTGTCCTTGGGGGTGGGGGGTGATATTGTTGTTCCATCCATCCATACAGTATCTAACCTATTATTCCTGTCAGGGTCACGAGGGTTGGGGGGGGGGGGGGGGGGGGGGGGCTGGAGCCTATCCTGGCAGGCGAGAGGCAGGAATACACCCCGGACAGGTGGCCAATCCATTGCAGGGCATACACATCATTCACTCACACACTCATACCTATGGGCAATTCAAAGTCTCCAATTAGCCTAACCTGCAGTACCTGGAGGAAACCCACGCGGACACAAGGAGAACATACAAACTCTGCACAGAAAGGCCCTCAGCCAGGATTTGAACTCTGTACCTTCTTGTTGTGACAGTGACAGTGCTTACCACTGCTGCCCATTGAGATTATTAAAAGAATTAACTACATTTGTGGCACATGATAACAGTACACCGTATAGCACCAACAAACAGTTTATCAGGCAAAAAAATAAATAAAATGGATGTCATGGCTAATGAGGGACTGTTGGCAACCCTAAAACTGTGTCAGCGCCCACCCTCCCCAGTCTACTGGCCTTGGTGTCCTCAGCATTGCGTGTCTGTGTAAAGCGATATCTTTGTTTGAGATATTGACCTGAGACTTTGGCAGGAGCTAGCATCATGTGCCTAGCAGTCTCATAACACCTTCTTTTCCCCCCCACATCCCTCTCTTTCTATCCCTCTCCCAACTCTAACAAAACTGTGGTGTGAGAGTAGTGCTGTCTGAGTCCCTGTCGTTTGTGTAGTGGGTTTTTTATTTCCCCCAACTCGATTGCAGCCAACGTTTACAAAACCAGCTGGATCAACCCAACTGGCTTTTTCTTTTCATTCAGTTCTAGAAAATTAAATTCAATTTATGACTTGGAAAAAAAAAAATCCCTCTGTAAGAAACATTGTTGCTGTTTCTCAAGTGAATCTCATTTCACGTCATGCATTGACTGAATTTATACAGAAATCGACCCCCGTCCCAGCTTTGGACTTTCTGAAACCTGTATGCGATAAGGTGGCTGCTGTTGTAGGTACCAGTACCAGGTTGAACATACACTCCCATACTATTCAGGGGGATTATAGTAGGACTGATTTTAACACTGGACTAGACACACTTCATATGATTCATTCATGTGACACAGTGGACAGATGTGTGGGAACTCTGGTAAAGGATCACTGTCTGGTTCTTCAAGTGCTGTTCTCCAGAACATTTATTTATTTTCATATCCAGAAAATGGTTGCTGGTTCAGTTTTTTCTCACTGAAACCAAACATGACCTGACCTCAGCCTTACCAGAATCTTCCATCATGAGTAACGGAGGTCTCCTTCGGCTTTTTCTCTTCTGCAGCTAATTTAGCCAATGGGAAACTACGGAACAAAGGTGACATCTAGCTAAATTAGCCAATGGGATGCTACAGAACAGAGGTCACTTCTAGCTTAATTAGCCAAAGGGAAGTTACAGAACAGATGTCACTTCCCATAATTCATTGCAAGCTTGGTTGTTCTGAAAATCGCACACTCAGAATCCCGCTAATGCCTATATGTGGGGAAACCTTTAGAAAACCAACACTAGGAAACTGAAATTGGATACTGTAACTTGGCCAAATAAGGCATACACGGCTATAAACCACAAGGAGAACAGTGTTTAATTTTTGTTGGAAAACCTGCAACTATAACATTAACCAGAAGCATAACCATAGCATTAAGTACTCTTGGCAGACTAAAATAGCCTTGGAGTCATTCACATCTGCTGATTAATCAAAGCAATATTTTGTGGGCTATCAAACATTTGACTACTTAAAAAAAGGGGGCTTTAATTCCAAACATGGCGTCTGTATTTAAAGGTGTAGATCCTGAATGAAGAATTAAAGGAAGCGTCACTTTTTTTATGCCTCTTCTGCAGCTCGTGTCATTTGGCGGGTTCTGCGGATACTGGCTCTGAAGAATCAGACAAATACGGCTAGCGCGTGCTTAATTTGTAGCTAAAACCGACGGGCCAAACGCACTGCAGATGAGCTGAATGGCTGTGTCCTTCGGCATCGGCACCGGCCCCAGCCCGTCCAGAGGAAACGCACGCATTTACGGGACTTGCGTTATTACTGTGGCCGACCTCTTGCATTCCCATTAATGACTGTTTTCATGTTTGTGTTTCGGTCTCACATAACCAACAGCAGACGCTCGCTAACTGGCCCCTTGCTGAGTCTGGTCGTATCCCGCTCCCCGTTACTGGCTGTGCGCTTTATCTTGTTTGGCCTTCCCCCTCGCCACCTCGGCATTCTCAGAGACAGCTGCATCCCTCTCCTTGTGCATCTGGTAATTACCGCTGTTTATTTTCAACACGGCTTGCTGTTTAATCTGGCTAACGCCGTTTCAAACGCGCAGGAACAAAGGTTTTTATCTGAGCAGTGCACAAGACAGAGAAACATTTTAACTCCCAAAGTGGGTCCGTTTCCGCTTTTGAATTATTTCTTGGTTTTGTGAACCACTCAAATCTGTTTTAAAATGGTCATTTTTGAACATAATTATTTTTTTTTTGCATACAGTCGTTTAAATATGTTAAACCCAAAACTTCATATGTGAGATTCTGTATGGTATTTCTTACATAAAGGTAAGTTAAGTATCCTAAGTACATTTTTTATAGCCCTTTTTACTCATCTTTACCAGGGGTGCCAATAATAGTGGAGGGCACTGTATATATATATAGCCTATATATACACTGCTTCAAACACATGTGCTGGGAACCCACATTCATGTGGCGTTGGTTCATTACCACAGATCCAAGGCACCACAAGAATCACCAAGGGCACAACTGCAGTTTGGCGAGCCCTTGATGTGGTCATTCCCATATTCACATCTGTTCAGTGAGGCCTTGACGTGGTCTTTCCCATACTCACATCTGTTCAGTGAGGCCTTGACGTGGTCGTTCCCATACTCACATCTAGGCCACTGTGATGTTTTGCATTGGCTTAGTGGTTTTTCTGTTTGTTTTTAAGTTTCGTTTCAGAGACTCAGCATTACAGTAGAGAGCTGGCTGCCTGAGACTATGCTTGTGCATTTTTACCAGGGGTGGAATCCCAACTCAAATAGCCATTCAACTTAAATACCCCCCCCCATCCAAACACATAGGCTACACTATTTCTGTCTGTTTCTGTTTCCTTGTCAAAATTCTAAATGCTTTATTGGCTGGAAATTGGTTCAATTGGTTCAATATTACCAACGTATCTAAGCAACACATTCAAACATGAACAAAGACATATATACGGCTATACATGACAGATGACAAACACTTCTCTTTCTCTCTCTCTCTCTTTCTCTCTCTCGCTCTCCCTCCATCCCACTCCCTCTCCCTACCTATGTCCTGTTGAGACAAGGAGAGCATCTTGATATTGTCTTTTTGGCTTCAGCATATCTTTGGTTTGGTTTGTGAGGTAAGAGGTTAAATAATCACTATGTAATTATGCACAGTGTGGAATGTTCCTTGTCACCTTTGTATGATTCTCCATATTGACCCAATTAAGATGGGATGTCTCTCTCGCTGTCTTTCTCTCACATCACACACACGCATCACACACACGCATGATGAGAGATGAGACACACGAGACACACGGCTAAATATTGAATTTGGTGTGTCATATGAGCGCTTCATGTAAACAGCCACAGGGTGTTACTGCAGGTGGTACTCTGGTTTAAAACAGGATATCCTGCCGTCCGGCTGTCAGCTACAGATGCCTCTACTTTGAGTGACATGCATTTATATACAGATCCTTTCCAAAAAATTAGAATATCATGGAAAAGTTTTTTTTTTTCCATAATTCCATTCAAAAAGTGAAACTTTCATAGATTATAGATTCATTACACAGAAAGTGAAATATTTCTACCCTTTATTTGTTTCATTTTTCAGAGAATGAGTGGAGTGGCTTGACTCGAGGAATCCGACAGTTGTAGCCCACACACTATTCTAATTTCTTGAAATACTGTTTTGGGGGTTTTCTGGAGCTGTAAGCCAAAATTATGAAAAATGAAACAAATAAAGGCTAGAAATATTTCACTTTGTGTGTAATGAATCTATAATCTATGAAAGTTTAATTTTTTGAATGGAATTATGGAAAAAAAAAAACTTTTCCATGATATTCTAATTTTTTGGAAAGGATCTGTATTACTCTAAAAAAGCATGCCGTTATTTGTAATGAGCTGCTTTATAGCGCAAGCAACGTTCACGCAGTCACGTAACGCCGCTTTATTTGTGTACGAGTGATTCTTTACACGCTTGACTTATTTGAAAGGTTGTGTCTTTAAACAAATCACGCTGATGTATGACGATGTTTTCCTGCTGTCTCTATATCATTGTTTCCCTGCTCATAGACAAGCCGTTCACCGATACCATGTTCCCCACAACTTCCTTCCCACATTGCCATTCAAAATAATCCCTTACGTTTCGCAAAAAAGGCAAACGAAACAGTTACAAAACAAACTTTCAAGTGTTGTATTTTTTTTTCTTCTGCCAGACAGGCTTTTTTTTTTTCCTTTTAAAGAGGATGCACATCTTTCTTTGTTTGGGATAAATTGTGTGTACTCAGGATTTGTTCTCATAAAGTCGTCTTCATCACAGATTGGTATCAGCCTCACTTTAAACAACAATGAGATGAAGAGGCATGACTTTCCTCTATGAAAAACCGCTCTCCAAATTTGTGCCAAGCAAAATAAATAAAAAAAGCGCTCTTGCTTTGTAAAGGACATACTACTAAGTCGTATAATTCTGCCTGCAGAAAATGTGACGCCAAGTCCCGCGCACGTAAGTCAAAATTTACATTTTCACAAGAGAGCAATTCATTTCCTTTTGTTGAAAGGTCTGACATATATGCACGTGTGTCCGACCGTGTTTGTGTCGGATACGTAAGTGCCCGTTTTGACCTCGTTCAGAGGCACTTTGGTGTGTAGCTAAGGGGTCACGAGGTCAACGCGAGACAGGCCGAGGTGCTTAAAGAAAAGTGCTGAAAAGACAGACGGCCAGGTGACCTTTCTTCTGTACTGTCAGGCTCATTCTTCAACCGGCTTCCTCAACCAGCAGACAGCCAAGTGTGAGGGCCTCAACCCAGCCTAAGGTAAATGTTTCCAGAATGTTGGGTATTCGTTTCGGGGGTTAGATTCCTATTTTCTTTGTGTGGTAGTGTTATGATGAGCGTTAATTTCCCAAACAGCCTTAAAACATTTCATTGCTGTATTTTATTGTTTCAGACTAAAGTGCGGTCAAAGTCACAGAAACAGTGTTCTGGGCATTTCCACACTCGGGTCTCTATTTAATCTAACTGCAATGCACTCTGTCCTTATGGCCAGAATTTGAGTATTCAGCATTTTAAAAAAACAAGCGTAAGTTTTACATTTTACTGTATTTTCACAATGTTTGAGTTAGCCGATTCATGAAATGAACAAATAATTCCTGAAGTGAAAAAAATGTTGGATAAAGAAATCATAAAATGCATCATTTCTTCCGCTTTCCCTAAGTTATGACTAAGTACACGTAGTTAGATTTAATAGAGGCCCTGTTACTCTTATAGCTGTGGTAAATGAAATCTGCTGGAAATGTCTGCACTCAGAACTACTAACCTTTCACAGAGATTCACTTTGTTTCTAGATATTTTGTATGGACCCGAATGTAAAAATCTTTGACCCTTTTATTTTATTTGAAGTAGTAGGTTTTTTGGGAATGTTTTTTCGTTTTCAAAATTCTAAGCCAGTGTTCTAGAACTCCGTTGCCTTAAATCTCCAGTATAGTGATTGTCACATCAGCATTAGGATGTCCAGCGAAGAACATTCTGATCAACACATTTGTCATCTCACACCTTAAAGGGTTAAAGCAACAAACCAAACAACAAAAAGTACATCGGCACGAAAGCCACAGCTGCACATTAATGACCATGTTTCTCACCGCTAAAATGTTTAAAGCTTCGAGTTTATGTGGGGTTCAAAATGACTTAATGTGCGTCAGCGTGCACCCACACAGTATGCCACAAACAAACTGTCATTGCCTCTTAAGCCATTACTTAATAACACACTGAAAATGGTTCCCAGAAAGCTTTAATAATGGGTTTGAGCAGCCTCTCACACGCAAAAGCTCATAGATCTTTAACACTCATTCTCATAGTTGTCATTGATATGTTTACATAAAATATAATTCATCTTTTTTCTTAGTGTGTAATTAAGCAATAGATCACGAGAGGGAGTGCGTTATTGGAAATGTAATCATTGCTGTGACGTCACAGCAACAAGACCACAGGTCGAGTTGCGAAGTAGCTACTCTCAGCAACGACTATATCCAATAACGCAGGAATCTCAAGTGATGTCTTGCTTTTATACAACAATGGAAATTAGGCAGCACACCAGTCATTATATAACTGTAGCATTAACTAAAATAATTGAAGTAATAAAGCAGAAAAAAACAGATAATAATTCCATCCCACTGTCCTCTCCATAATGGTGATGTCATAATGCCCCAACCCAGCATTTCCTGGCATGGACTATTGTACGTCATCATATGAATGGTCTATAACCAGTGCAGAACAGTAACACACTCTTCCACTGTTGGCCATTCATACTGGTATTACTCAGAGAAATATTCTCACTGAATCATCTCTACAGTTTAGCACTTGCCACATTTCTATGTACACCGAAATATGTTCAGTTAACCCTCATGTTATCTTAACATTTTATCACGGCTTTTATGTTTGGGGACAAATTTACCCAAAACATTTAAACTGACACTAGGCTATTCAAAACCTTTATGGGAAAGTGCCACCAGAACTACCCACACATAAAACATAAAAAAGTCCTAGATACAGGACTTTTGAAAACATTATTATATTTACTGCAGGTTTACTATTTAATCCCAACAAATTAGGCAAAGATGATATCATATAATGTCAAGATGAAAAGATAAGGTTAACTGTTTTTTAAGAGATGTCAAAAACTATGAGAGTACTTGTAATTAGAGTATGCTCCCTACTAGTGGACTTGTATAAACTCTGTTAAGAGACTATTTAATTTTGGGGGTTTTGCTTTCTTAAGGCTATTTGTTTGCTATGTTCTATATTTACCTGTTGAAAGGTGTAGCGCCCTGGTATTCAAATCACGGTCCTTGAGGGCTGAAAACTGTTCAGTTAATTACCTGGGAGAAAGAAAACCAGGGCCGGATTTGGACTCAAGGTCCAGATTTGAATATCCATGGTGTAATGGAATCCCCGAGACTGCAGCTTGTCAAAATCTTAAACCTCAACTGGCTCCATTCCCAACTCAACACTTTTCTCTGACAGTACAGCTCAGAATTTTGGCTGCAGATTCAATCAACATTTGTCCTTTACTTTTGACTAACAATTAACAATTGTTTTCGATTCACAATAACAGTTTGGCGAGCTCATTAGCCTACGCTACTAAAACTAACTCAAAATAAGTCAAAGTGAAGGGCAAATGTTAAGTGAATACAGGCAAATGTTGACTGAATACATGACTATGCTCATCATTGCTTCCCTCGGCCAGTTTTGCTTTTTCACTGATTCTGTTGCCTTAATTTATGTGGCCGTTAACCGAGTGGAAACTATATTATAAAAAAAGAAAAGAAAAACTGATCATGTAACAAAGTCCTCTGATAGATGTGGTTTTACGCCAGGATTTTGTGTACTTAGATCGTCAGGTCTTTTTTACCGTGTCCGTCAGAATGATTTTGGAATATCGCAGCGCAGACGGCCCTCTCTAACTGGAGATCATCATTATTCTCGTACAGTCAGCCACTCCCAATGGGCCGGAGATCGGTCTCTCGGTCTGAGGCTGTTTGGCTTGGCTGAACTTTTTTGCTTGTCACAGCCCGCATCTTCCCATTTCCCATTAATCACGCGCCGCGGAAGGTTCCAGGAGGACGCACGCTGTGATCAAATGCGGAGGAGCGCGATGACAAGGGGGGTGTACCGCGGTCTGGCTGCGGCGAGAAAATAAAAAAGATATCACGCAACAAAACTTTATAGGACAGGAGGAAGTTATTGTGGGCGTTTGGAGGGGTTGTTTTATAGATGTTACGGATCATGTATGGTGTACATGGCACTGCATCACCACGCTGAGACACGGACCGTGCACTCGCTATCGTGGGAAGTTGGAATGTGTTTTATGGGAAGATTTTTATCAGTTCACTAAGCAAGGCTTTAACGGAACAATTACTTTTACATATCATATATTAAGTAATATAATACATGCTCATATATAATAACAACATGTTGACATACACTGCCTTTTCATAGATATTTTTCACAGTTGATGTTGTAGTTATATGATCTGAACAAACAACATATACAACATTTTCAATGTTTCAGTGAGGTCATACAAATTCATGGCCTATTTTTCATTGCAGAGAACACCCAAGCACATGCAAATGAATAATGTTTAAGTGCACTTATTAATGCTAAAATAAGAATTGCAGAGTGAAAAAAACATTATCATTTAATTTCATTTAAATGCATACTAGTCTTATGAGTTTAATGGTTTGTCATTGTATAAGCTTAATGCCGTTTCACATAGTAAATGGGGTTCACAGATATCACTATTTAAAATGAGGTTAACATGTTGTGGAGAGGATGTAGGCTATAAACTGTATTTATTTATCTCATCATTAAAGTGTAATGCAAGTAACCGCACTCTTATAAATGCGCGTACAGTTCCAGGCCTTTACAAGTAGAAATCCACACCAAAGAACCTTTGTTACGCAGTAAAACAAGCTCATTAGAAATGCTTTCCTGTTTACGCAAGTAACTCCAGTGCAGTCAGAGTCTAATACAACTCCCATAATGCATTGCACCAACCTTCCTTCCTTCCCCGTCTCGTTTCAGGATTGAACGGCATCACTGTTCACGGCAGGGCCTGTAGGCAGATAATTTTCAACAGAAATCTTTTAGAATAACATCCCCATAATAATTATAAATACAGTATCATAATTGGTCTGTGACAGTTCATGCTTTGTGTGCTCATATTGAGATTATGAAAATACTGATTTGTCACAGGGAGTCAATAAACCATTTGCTTCTATTACACCAGAGAAAGGAATATAATTGAGAAATTAAAGGAACAGTACTCTCACTTAAAAAACCCACTGAGCTGCGAGGTAAGGAACAACTTAAAACTTTGTTTTGTGGTTTACTGTTGCTTTAAGAAAACATGCAAGGGGTGTACTTTAAAAGTTTCTAAAGTGCACCGTTCACCTTTGCTTTAAATAGCCACCCGATTTAAACAGCGGATCATTAATCTCAATAATGGCGTGGAACATACTGCCGTGTGAACACTTACAGAGGGCATCATTCCACTTAAAACTTTGCATTTAAGGCAAAACATTATTTTACATTTAGGGGCCTTTTCTGTCCAGATCCTTTCCAGACCAATGATGGAAAGGAGGAGGGAGGGGGATATAATTACAAGTCAAACTTTAATTAATTGGCTAATTATAGCCGCTTTGCAGGATAAATTAAAGATGCCGGGTCCACTCGAATGGCGGCTGGATGAATCGTGCCCGGAGGTTTCTGCCCTATAGTGTCACGATCGGGGCTGTCGCTGCTATGACAGCGCGCCAGATGTGGAGACATGCAGTCCGATCTGTGTTCTGTCTCCACTTTCCTTCGGCCTATTTTCGTTGGCCGCCGAGGCTTATGTTTTCGCTTTTCCAAAATGCTTTAATGAACAGCATTTTTTTCTTTTTGCTATGCATTTAAGATTGGCAGTCACGTTGTAGTTAATGGCAACGTGCATACAGTTATGATGTCAAACTGATGCATCAGTCTCTAAAACCGGTTCAATCCATCCTGACGTCATCAGTGCTTGATACAGACATTGCATTCTGCACTCCTGCCAGTAGGTAGCAGCAGTAAGCTGGACTGGCAGTTAGATTATAATACTGTCAATCATTTTTTTCGATGAGAAGTGGCATTCTCTCTCTCGCTGTCTCCATCTCTCTCTCTCTCTCTCTCTCTCTCTCTCTCTCTCTCTCTCTCTCTCTCTCTCTCTCTCTCACACACACACACACACACGCACATGCAGGTCGCATGCCTAATTTGAAAGTGGCTCAATTTTTTCTTCTTCTTTTTTTTTGTAATAACCACGACAACCTATTCCTTAATGGTGTGCCCTGTGTGCCCTGTGATGGATTGGCGGCCTGTCCATGGTGTGTTCCTGCCTCTCGCCCAATGCATGCTGGGATGGGCTCCAGCACCCCCGCGACCCTGACCAGGAATAAGCGGGTTAGATAATGGATGGAACATATTCCTTTTGGTTTGCACACTTGGTTATGGCAGGAGACGAGTGAGAGAGCACCATTCTATTTTCTCCTGTTTTCGATCGCTCCCCAGCCTCTCCACCCACTTCCATTCACGGAGATAACCTTTACGACTGCACTACGTCGTCCTTAAAACAGCACTGGCCAGTAACTTTTCACCAATGGCTCGTACATCTATTTTATTTAGAATCCTATTATCTTGAATATGTAGAAAAGTTATGTTTAAGACTCACTGACAATTCGCTGAAGCCACATTCATATTGCACATTCATTTCTGTGGGGAAGCTCCACTTTAATATCTGGGTTGTCTAAGGTTCGCCTGTATCCGTAGTCGAGGTCCGATCTGTTTGTATAAAGGATTTACTTTATAGGTTAAATAGCGATGAAGTTGGGACAGCCGGATGGATTGATGGAGTGACATAAGCACCTACCTTGCAGGGAGAATTCATCTCTTTTGAATAGACGCTCTAATCTCACAGGGGAAATGGAACGAGATACAACAGTCAGCAACGCCTCGCAAATATTCCATTGTCATTGCAATGTAGTTACAAAGACTTGCGAAAAATACAGCCGCTAAAAAAATCAAGATAATTTGCTCTAAAGCTATAAAAACACAAAAGCCTTAGGTAGCTATACTAATTTTCTCTAAAGCTATGAAAACACTACAGACGTATTGGTATACTTGAAGGTATGTGCATTATTCGAATGGTTTCCATCTGCTAAACGTTGTTTTGTACCTTAGATACTTAATTGTTTCAAATGCTAAGACGTCAGTGTGTGGTGGTCCCCCAAAGGTTCAACAAGGTTCTTCAGCAGTTATGTCGAGGGGTTTTCACTAAAATAACCTTCACCATAATGGTTTCATTTTGAGAGTGAATGCTCCAACTATGTGACTTACAGTGGCTTTTACATAAAGATACTTACATCTTCAAATGTAGAAGCGTAAACCGGTCTTTTGTGGAAGACTAACCTCCTAAGTGGGCAGATAGAGCCGACTGAAGGAGAGACGGCTAATAGACTCAGTTTTTAATGACAAATGCTACACCTGCTGTTATTGTGGAATAATGACAATAATCATGCGCCATGTGGAATAATAATAATCCATTCAATATTGTCATTTAAGTATTGCTTCTTCACAAAGTAGGCCTACTTTTAAATACAAAACAAACAACATAGGTTAAATTATGTGAGACAGTAAACAGTGGAAATAATGCTATTTATTCAGCGGATTCATTGATCCTACGATATACCAGTTGAAATTAGCGCTTTCTGAATGAGGTTTGATTTGCATAAAATAATAATTATTATTATTTTACAAAATTTACAGCACTCCGTCCACCCCTCGTTGTCTCTCCCACATAACTCCGACCGTTTAAAGATACAGGACATCTGTCCACGAATGTAAACATGCACCCGTAGAACCCAATGCACAACAACTATAATGATTTCAAAATATAGAGAGAGGTGTGCGCGCGCGTGGATGAGTGCGTACGTGCCTGTGTAGTTTTATTTATTTATTTTATTTTTTGGAGGGGGGCGCGTTTGCTGCAGACACAATAAAGTGCGTCTGTTAAATGTATCACCGCTGTCCTGTCCTGTCAACCGCCCCCACCCCCCACCCCAACAGCTCTGAAAAAAAAATGTAACTTTGAAAACCGAGATGGGTTGCAAGCACTGTTTATTACCAGACTCTCACCTACATGGAAGCTAGTTTTAAACATTCAACATCCTGAGTTTCTTCACCAATGGTCGCCGTTTTTTATTTAGTGATTATTTCCTCTTTACGATTTTCAGCAATTGTAGTACTGGGCTCCTTTACAGCTGCCGGCTTCTTTTTTATTTCTCGCGCACAATTGACTTTACGTATACGATGTAACAGTATAATAAAAGTAATATTCTCTTAGAAATGTCTTCCAGTGCGCCTGTCCCGCTGTCGCCTTCTTATTTCCCCCTCATCATTTAGACACTCCAACCACAATGATAAAGCATAAAGGAGTGTAATTGTCTGGTATTAGAAATAGGCTACTTTTCCCCTTTGTTGGTTGCCCTGCTTCTCCAGGTCGGTCACTGTTTCTCACGGCTTGTGTGAAGTTACAGATTCTATTATCTTGAGACTGCATCAGAGGCGGTCCGGATCCTGACCCCGATTGTATGAATAAGTAAGCAGGATGCTCACGGCGAAGGGGTGCTTATAGGATTTTAGTAAGTTAGCAAAAAAAAAAAGTGCTAGTGCTGGCGCTCTGCCCTGCCGTGCGTGCTTGTCATCAGAAGCTCCGCGAACCCACTGTGCGTGTTGTTTTAAACATTTACGTCCTGTTGTACTTCCACAGACCAGTTTTTTTTCTAATGCTGCGCTGGATCTTTTATTTTCCCAACAGGGCTTGCACCCGGGGATTTTGTCTCGTGAAGGAAACAGTTCACTGGATTCAGGGCTCGTAGCGGAGCGGAGCGCAAATCTTCTAGCGGAGCGGATTGCTGCAACGTTAGAAAACTTACTAACGCTGTCATCGGTGAAGTGATATACGCTCCGAGCGAGAGAGGTTTCGCGATGACCCTCTAAATTCCATTAACCGATACCGTCGAGACTTTTCGGAGGAAAGCGCATTTCCTCAAAGTGGCAGAGGTACTTTTTTCATTCATTTCTAACTTCGGCTGGTGTGCATCCATTCGGCATTGACACCTAAAATGCATTGGATCACAATTTTACTTGCTGGATTGACTTTATGTGGGAAAGTGACAATGCGCAATATCTTAGATTACGAAGACAGTTATGATTATTATGAAGGGGACAGAGTGGAAACAATCGACTACAAAGACCCATGCAAAGCCGGTAAGTGGACCACATGAAATTAACTTTAAATTATTTGCTATTTCAGAGTGAACATAATCCAAGGTTTATTCGTCAGTTGATTTGATTTCTATTGTTTAAAAAAGAATCACAAAACTGCACACATAGTGTGTGTGTGGTGTGTGTGTGTGTGTGTGTGTGTGTGAGAGAGAGAGAGAGAGAGAGAGAGAGAGAGAGACTGTTTACACTAATTAAGTTGGCAATATGGTGTTTTTGTTAACAAAAGTGATTAATCGTCTCCCGTACAGTTACTTGCTAGTTCGTTTATACAAGCCCAATACCAACTGTTTGTACTACTGTCTGCTCCAACTGTCGCTACCTGGCGAAACTGTATCAGCAAGAATACATACAGCCAGATTGGTGATAAACATAGTGTGCGTAGCCTACACTGGCCTGAAATGTCCTTTTCCAGGGATGTTATTAGTTGCGGTGGGATAATGACTGTGAGAGCGATCTTAGTGGTGCAGGACCACACACCTTGGACAACAGACCGTTTCCTTGTAGCTAAATCTATCCTGATCCAGCTGAGGTTCCCCGGTAAGCCATTAACGCGCGAGGCCACGTGCACTTTGCTGTCACACGTCAGTAAAACTGCTTTACCCAGCGGCGTGCCACCCACTCACCAACTCTGGTTGCAATTAAGACAAATTTTGAAAGACGTACACAACATTTTCATACAAAAAAAAACTCGTTATAGATGGATGGGTAATTTAAGTGGCTCCTGCGTTATCTAATTGCGTCGGTTTCCCTTGGCCACCACTCTAAACAGTTTGAGGCATGAGTAGACACAGTGTAGCCTATTTATTTCGCTCATAAACTCCGTTCTAGGCTATAGAGGAATACTACACGATGCAAACCGGAGAGTGAAACCCCACCTATACGCGTTATCTTTATATCTGTCCGTGTACCATGCGATTTACTCTGTACATCGTGTATATAAGTATAATTAACTCGTCTGCAGAATTGGTAGATTTTATGAGAGATGCGGCCGTGCCAACTAACTCTTCCTTAAATAGGCCTACGTGTTTTGAGAAGGAAGTAGTATACACAAATGATGCATAGCCTAAATAAAACTGTTTGCCTCGGTGTACCAGGGAAGTTGATTGGAAATCGTTGGTTTATGTGCTCACCTCTCTGGACTATCCACTGTAGAGAGAGTGGGTGTAGATTGGAATAGCAGCAATAGTCTGCGCGAGCTCCACGCGATTACTACTGAAGCAATGGCACTGTCTCGTGCTGGCTGACTCGCGGAAGGGTCATCGGTTCATTGTCTGTCTCCTTCACACATCGCAGATTAATAGCGGGGATCTTGTCTCCGTATATGTGAAGAACTGAATTAAAACTCTCCGTAGGGGAATCCTCAAATGACTCTGCTTTATCATTGACTCAATGACTAATGCAAGCAACGTGCTGTTCTGTGTATCTATGTTCATTGTACTGTACTAAATACTTTGACACACTATAACCACATTATGGATATATTTATCACTTAATATTGCCACATATGCATACAATCAGGATTTATATACATTTTTCCATCAGATGAGTGAACCTGAATGAAATAAAATTTCCCATTCATAATATCTTTGAGTATAGCATACGAATTGTTGAACCAATGCTACTGTGCTATTTTGAGCTCAGTGTCAATGGGTACGTTTACATGCAGAGCAATATCCTATTATTGGAAGATATCAGTTTACGCCAGTATTTACCTTGTTGTGCTTTAAAGTTGGTTCTCGTCAACCACTCTAAGACAACTGGGACACAAAGTGATGTAGTTGTAGATCAGTGGTCCCCAACCCTGTTCCTGGAGATCTACATGAAATCTGGAGATTTCATGTCGACCCTAATCTGGCACACCTGATTCTACTAATTAGCAGCTCAACGATATCTCTAGCTGCTGAGTGAGGTGTGCTATTGTTAGTGTTGGAGTGAAAACCCGTACAGGACTGTAGATCTGGGTTGGGGACCACTGTTGGGTCACTGTACTACTAGTCCAGGTTCTGTCACACATAAAGTCATCTGATTTATAATGCAGTGCGCCAGTTGCATGCCGGGACCTGCTTTGGAATTTGAGAAGTTTCACCTCAGAAATGTGCAGGGTTTAGCCACAGCGCAGAGCTTGTAAAATATTTATTATGGTGTAAGGTAAACAGACAGACAAAGGTTGCTCTGCCCTATTACTTTTATGTTCCGTGTGATCCTTTCCATCTTTGATCTAACAAGGCTGTGAAATGCTAACACCAGAGCATCATTTCATCCTCAGTAATACAGTATCGTACAATCTATGCATATAGTCTATATATAGTCTCTCTCTCTTTATCTCTCTCGCTGTCTGCCTCTCTCACTCCGCCTCTCTCTCTCTACCCCCCTCTCTCTATACATATATTTTCATTCATTATTATTTTTTTAAGTATTTATTTATTTAAGCATTATAAGCAGGTGAGGCACCCTTAAGTAATTGCACACTACATGCTTTTTGGTTTTAATATTCCCTTTTGAGTTTGACGCTTCAGCGCTGTTGAAATTACACCAGCGTTGGGCAGACATGTTGCAAAATGTCATTTTTCAACATTCACACTCAGGAAAATCTCCAGAATGTGTCCCGATCAGATTACTCAATGTTCTTCCAGTGTCTTAACGTGGCAGACGGAGCAGATGGTCTTGCTGCACGGCGCGCTTTTATTTCCCTTCCTGTGTCTTCATTAAGCATTAATTGAATGTGAAACGACACAGAAAGTAACACGCGCTAAGTAGTGTCAACGATGTTGACGGCAAGTCATCTGGCATTTTAGGGAAAGTCCTTGGCTCTCCAGCCTTTGCGCAAGTCTTATTAGTCACTGTTTATTGGGTCGTGAATCATTCCCTGTAACTGACGGTGCTTGATTTCTTCGTTCTTAGTCTCACCTCATAGTCGCCAAATGAGGTTGATTTACAATGTGCTGCATATTCGATGCCCTGCTTTTAGACTGACGCCTCATTCTTGGGCTCCGTGTTCCGTCTTTTCCCGACGACAAGCCCTACAACGGGGCGTCGGGTGACTCCCGCTCCCTCATTATGGGATGTTACCTCCCAGCAGAATGTTGGCGACGGGAGAAGGGTGCTGGAGTGTCTACGTCCGCATCCCGTCCCGGTGAAATCTGACCCGCAATACTTGCGCGACAGATGTCATTCAAGTCAGATTTAGATAAATTTGATCCAAATCTGATTTCTTGTTTGGACCAGTCATCAAACACAACATTTTGAATTTGAGCGTGAGATACAGTATATATATCACAAGAAAGACAAGTATGAAAGGAGCTTAATTAAATAAGTACACTTAGTCAGCATGGGCAGTTTAGGGTTCACAGTGTAGCATAATGGTTATGGAACTGGGCTTATAACCAAAAGGCTGCAGTTTTGATTCACAGGTGGGGCTGAGCAAGGTACTTCACCTGCATTGCTTCTGTATATATCTCTATGAATGGATGCTTAAAATGCATGTGCTGTGTAAGTCGCTCTGGATAAGAGCGTCTGCTAAATGCCTGTAATGTAATGTAAAGAATGCGCACGCCATTATGCATAAGAAAGAGTGCTAACTGTCTGCGGTATATAAAGCAGTGTCCCGGCTGGGTTCTAAAGCCAGCGGCCTCTTCTCACAACCAGAGCTGTCTTCTTGCAGGAGAATGTTTGAAGAGGCGCTTGGAATTTCAAGACGGTCGGTCGAAGTTGCAAACTTGAAGGTCGGCCAATTACTTCGTCCGATAGCTCCGTTGGCAGAGAGCGTGGATGGACGATTTGGGAATTCTGAGCGCTTGGCAAACGACGGCTCTCTTTAGTCAGTAAACGCTTTGTGTAAAGCGTCGTTCTCGTGGAATTCCTGACCCTCAGGTGTGCGCTTAAAGCCATGTTGTCCCCGCGACACTTGCGTATCACAACCGGCTATTTGACTGAGCGCAGCCAAACCGGCACTGTCATTTTCTGCCGACTTAATTATACGATTTAAAGCACAGTCTCCTCCTCATGTCTGAATAACCACACCTGACTTTGTTTCTTCTTTATATTTTATTTAGATTTTTAGAGTATAATGCAGAGCAAGGCACAGCCTGTTACTCTGGCCACGCCACGTCCAGTGCAGATAAGGCAGGGTTTATCAATTCTTACATCATATTCAAGCAAAGAATAACACGTTTACAAAAATACACATACACCTACATGCATTTAATACCAGTGTACATACTTTACAACCTGCATTCAGACACCAGCTGTCTACAAATAATTTTAAATATTTTTTCAAGCACTACGCAGATAGCCCAGTGACAAATACCTTTGGCCTAAGATGTCAACCCAAATGAGACATTGTGGTACAATTATACAACTTAACAGTGTGTTCTCACACCAGAGAGGTATTTTTGTGGTTGGTCAGTGGGTTGGTCTGTGAGGTTTCAGAAAGCTTCATAGTAACATAACATGATCAGCGGCCAGAGGAGCGGTTACAGGTAAGAGGACAATTTGCACGGCAATGGCAGTCATTACTGGCTTTTTAATGCTACTAACTCATAAAGGAATGTGCCTGGTTTAAAAAAAAACAACTGCCAAAAATTAGCCATCGCTTTGAAAGCATACCATGGAGCATGTTGTGTGACCAGGACATACATTTTGTTAATTGAGATATGGTAAATTAGATAAATTGGTATTAATGTAGTTGTGGCAGCGATGCAGAGAAGTGGTAGAAAATGGAGATTACCGGCCGTGCATGTGCTCTGATGTTCAGCGTTAGGAGTGGACCGGCCGTGCATGTGCTCTGATGTTCAGCGTTAGGAGTGGACAGTGTCTGCACACACACTCCCACCCAGACACACACACACACTCCCACCCAGACAGCTGAGCTAGCACTGGAATTACTGCCACAAAACAGTGATTTATTGCCAAAGCTGATGATAATAATACAGTATTGTACAATCTGATAAATATGATAGCACACACACACACACACACACACGCACGCACGCACACACACATGCACACACACACACACACACACACACACACACGCACACACGCACGCACGCACACACACACACACACACACACACTGTAATAAGTGTTTTTGGAAAAGTGATATGGGAGAAAAACGGACATGCGTAGAACGGGGTGTGATTTTTACATACGCAAAGCCTACTGATATCAAAACAAAACCTTAAAAGAACCTTTTTTATTAATCTGACATTCCGTTTCTGAATACGACACACAAAGGAGAAATATATTCCTAATTTTAATATACGACAAGATACATTGCATTTTAGGCATTTAGCAGGCAGTCTTAGCCAGAGCAACTTACCCAGCCTACATTCTCTACACACACTCTGTTTATATAGCCCCTTATTCTACTGAAGCATTTCAGGTGAAGCATTTTCTTTTCTCAGGGACACAAGAGGTGGGTTCTACCTGAGACTCAGACAGACAGCCTTGAAGTTAGAAACTCAATTCCCTCAGCACGACGCCACACTGCCACCCACAGCTACAGCTGGAGTAGGGCCCTGGGAGAGAAGGGGCCCCAATGATCTGTGAACTAGTAGTAAATATTATGGTCCCTGGCCCGGGAATGATATAATAATATAATCTTGTCCCGAACCCCGGAATTCCTCCCCTGGATGATCGGATTGGGAACGTCTTACCAAAGTTTATAATGTTCCTGAACATTGTAGCTCAAGTGTTTTTCAGTATGTGTACTAATGCTGTCCACGTGCCCAAACCTCAAATTCCACATTTTCACGTTTTCATCAGACAAATCCAGCCTGATATCTGGGGTCTGCTGACCTGGTTCATGGGGAACCGCAGGCTCTGCTGGTTTTTTGGTGTTAATCCGCACTTAACTGATCAATTAAAGCAGGTGTTTACAGTTAACTCACCTCACCTGGTTTCTTGGGACTAAGTTGGTTGCTGATTTTAAGGTGAAGAAGAAAAAAAGAAACTTGGGCCTGTTCCAGAAAGCAGGATTTAGCTGGATAACTGCACTAAGTAAAAGCTGGAACAGCTCTTTTTACTTCAGTCCATGTTCCAGATTTGGGAGGGTTCCGGTTTTTACTCTGTACAGTTATCCAGCTAACTCAGTAATCCTGCTTCGTAGTATACCCCCCTGGGCTGCAGTCCCATGCCTTGTGATGAGACTTGTTTCATTCAATAGCAGTCTTCAATTAATGTATCTTTATATCTCTCTTTGATATGGAATATGTGCTGTTGTCATTCAGAAGGTTATGCCGAGTGTTAATAATAGCATCCTCATTTAACAGACGTTTAGCGTGACGGTGAACTGCTTACTTTTATAAATCAGTACATAATTGACAAATCGATTGCTGCTCTTCTCACAGTCGATTGGGGGTGGGGTGGGGTGGGGAGGGGTGGGGTGGGGAGGGGAGGGGAGGGGAGGGGAGGGGAGGGGAGGGGAGGGGAGGGGGGGGGGGGGTGGGGAGGGGAGGGGAGGGGAGGGGGGGGTGGGGAGGGGAGGGGAGGGGTGGGGAGGGGAGGGGAGGGGAGGGGAGGGGAGGGGAGGGGAGGGGAGGGGAGGGGAGGGGGGGGGGTCCCAATTTAACACAATCTAAATATTTCCTCAGAGCTGTGTCAGCAGACTGGCCTGTACAGCCTTCAGAAGGGCAAGGCTCATCTGAATTTCAAATGATATGTGATACCTCGGGCCCAGGCTCACAGTAATAGGTGCTATTGATTATTGATTTATTGGCTCAAGGCAGAATCTCATTATTATTGTGTTTCATGAGAAGGGTGATAATCCCCAAGTGGAATTAGCTCTGCCTCCTTTAGCTCCGCCACTGCAAAGCGCCAACGTCACACGATCGTCCGATCACTTTAGGACATTGGGTCGGCAGTACACTTGCGCACACACACACACACACACACACACACACACACACACACACACACACACACACACACACATTTATAAAGGCGTGCGTGTGGTGCAGACGTGGCGTCCAGTATCCTCTATACCAGGGGTCACCAACCCTGCTCCTGGAGAGCTACTGCCCTGCATGTTTTAGGTATCTCCACACTCGAACACACCTGATTCTAATTATTAACTCGTTATCAAGCCTTTGACAAGATTCAGCTGCGTGATAACAAGTTGATAATTAGAATCTGGTGTGTTCGAGTGTGGAGATACCTAAAACATGCAGGGCAGTAGCTCTCCAGGAGCAGGGTTGGTGACCCCTGCTCTATACAGTGGTAGGCTACAAAACCCAAACTTCCCATATGTATTCTCACATGTAAGGGTAAGTTTCTCTAAAACTCTAAAGTTTTGATATGTTGTTCCTTAGCTTGCAGCTTGGTATGTTTGTAGATTACAAAGCAATGAACCTGATTCACATCACAGAAATTCCCTTCACAAAAATTTCAGTCTCTCTCTCTCTCTTTTTCTCACTCGCTTGCACATTGAAATTGCAGTGGGAACTGAGCTCCAGTAATAATGCCTCTAGGCCAAAGAAAGTCGTGTCAAAGTTACATTCCTGAGTATTGAGCTAAACTACAGGCCAAATTCACAAATGAAGGCAATAGAATTTATATTGCACAAGCAATATGTCGTGCCAATATCTCATAATGAGTCAGATGAATTATCGTCTCAGATCTGAATCATTAGGCACAGATATTCTATGCACATGCCTAATATATGAATTAATTGGTAATGTATTAAATAAATAATAAATGTATCCGTTCATTCAGTAATAATCTGCCCAAATATTTTTAGCCTAATGGCAGTTTTTTTTTAAATGCCTCAGAACTTTCATGCCAACAATCTTGGTCCATTTATAGCTCAGCACATGACTTGTGTGAATGGAGGGTTTGGCTAAATCCAAGCCCTTTAATCTGACTGCATGTAACCTTTGAAAGATGAAAGGGACTGTTGCTATGCTGCACAAATGTCAGCTAAGCACACAAACAGCTATTTTTTTTTCTTTTTTTTTAAGGGACTTGCTTTGCAGGGTTATGTTTTCTAAATGCATATTTATATATTTTAGTGAGTGCGCATTTTTAAAGTTTTATAAATTGTTACTTTTTATTTTGACATGGGGAGGCAAAGACAAGGTGTGTGATGACATGTTAGTGTCTCTTTTTGAGTGAGTTTAGTCTCCTTCCTCTCACCATAATAGATTCTGCACATCTGAAAGAGGGTGGATTGAAGGGAATTAAGGGAACTTTTTCACCCACTGGCCAGAGTGGCTTGTGGAGTCTAAAAATCACCGGCCAATTTCAACATTTTACCAGCCACATTACCTTTTAACAATATAACACAACCTGGTTGGTTACCTGCCAAAGTGGCTGCTAGAGTAGAACATCCACCAGCCACAATCAAAATTTTACCAGCATTTGGCTGGTGGTTAATTTCGCACCCTGGCTGACTTTAATGTTAAAACTCAACTTTTCAGTAATGATAGCTGTTATTTGTGTTATATGGGCTGGTTTTGGGATAAGGCTATTCTCCGTAGAACAAATTAAATTAAGGACTGGAGGACAATGACAAGGTTTAATTTCATGCTAGTATTATTTCCTCTGTGTACAAAGACTTTAGAGACATTTCATGTGTCAAAAAGGCTACAGTAAGCTCCCACAAACTGCACTGCAAATGGCAGGCATTCCTTTGAGCGGTACACCTGTGGGTAGCGATTGCGCGATTAAAGGAGATCTTATATTTAAGCCCTATTTAAGGTTACATTTCAGTACCCTTAAAACAATGGGCTTCTATAAATGGAAGCGCAGGTGCATTGCAGAGCCCTTTTTTAAATGTTAAAGCGTAAGGCTGAGATTGAAAGCAGATTAATGCGCCCTTTAAACAGTCAGCGGAGACACCTGCGCCAAGCTATTTTATTACTTAGAGAATATGTGACATTCCGCGCTAAAGTTTCCAACAGAGTGCACTGTGATAATTCTGACGGCAGAAGTCATAAGGCCAAGAGTGATATTGCATTTCTACAACCAATTTACAAGATCCATGCCCTGACAGGAGCTGGTACTGAGGCAGGTACCCTTTAAGAGTTATTTGATAGTACCTTTGCCTACTTCTAGCACAAGCTGTGATTCCTTACCACGATAAATTCACTTTCTTATAAGCGCTTTTTGCATTTAGCATCTGCCGAGTGACCAGACTGTAAACTGAAGCTGTGTTGCTTAATGCTTACCAATGCTGTGCTGTTTTGGCGGGAAAGAGGAAGTGAGGGAGACTGAAACGTGGCCAATGAGATTCAAGGTGGGAGGGGCTTAAAGTGTGGAACCCATGGCTCATCCATTTCAATAACACGTTGGACGGCCATGTTGAAATAATGCAGTCAGAAAGCCTGATATCGTTTGAATGTGCTATGAAATCCCCATTTTACCCCATTGAGCATGTCTGATGTAGTCTAATCCCCTTGTCTCACGACACTGTGGTCATACTCTCTAAAAAAACAAAACACTCATATAGTCTGAGGAAAAGGGCGTGTTTATTGTCAGGCTGTAAAATGTTAACTTCAGGGCATATTAGTTTAAACCTTTGTGTTAGAATTTACAGTGAGCTGAAAGGGAAGCGCATGACCTTTGACCCCCCCCAAAAAAAAAAGGGAGAAAAAAACTTCAGTTTCAAGTTAGATGATTTTAATAGGATCTGACATAGACTGAAAACGCATCTGGTTGTGTGTCTACCATGTTTCTCTTGATTAAGGACTTCCAGACACATTGTAGTAACATAAACCTGCTGCATTGTGAGTTTACCCAAGTCAACCAAACAGTTCCCTGCCACGGGATTGGGAGCGGTAACAGTTTTTAAGGATTATGTAAATTAGCAACCATCCTCTTCAAGCATTTGACACCTTTTTAATGTGTCTTATCTTTTCTCTCAGTTGTGTCCCGGACCGGTGTATTTAACTCCTAATTGACTGCTAATTAATGGACCGTAATTAATTTTGAAGTCTTTTCAGAGGACACACACGTTATGAAGGCTGTATAAAACCTTTAGTGGCACTGGTCAAACAAACGGCGGGATTACCCTCGCATGTGGCGAGCGCTGTTTTGTCAAAGGCTGCTGGGGTTTCCATCAGCGCATTACTTGGCATTTTAAGTGTTGTTTTCTTCAGCAAAACAAGCAAATTTGGCTCCATTGTTCTCTCCAACAGGCCAATGAAGGCCAGAGGGCTCATTGGGGCTCCTCTTGCTCTTCACTCCGTAGATTGCTGTGGTCTCTCTGCCGTTTCCATGGAAATTAGGGCAGAGCTTTGATGTGGACATAAACATGGTCATCTGAGCAATCTTAACCGACCGGTGTCACTCTGCTCTGTGTATGCCCCGTCACTTTCCCCTCCCCTCCCTCAAAATACTTTACGGTTCCTCTATATGTCTTGAAGGCGTTGTATAACAGTCGTTTCATAGACAGGCCTTCTTTTGTCAGTGCGACGTGAGGTGGTACAAGAGGACCAAAAGATTAATGCGACAGTTAGGCCGCCATTATGAAAGCAGACAATAGATAGCTGTCGACGTCCAGTGTGAGTAAAAACAAACCAAAGAGTTTTGGTATCAACAACAACAAAAAAAAAAGGGTTAACCAAGATGTCAGCTCGCTTGACAGTATTAAAATAAAGTACACCAGCATCTCATTGAATAGCAGAGCTACCTCTCCACCCCCAGCCCCAGCCCCAGCCCCAAGGTGAATTCCCATAAAACAATAAAAATGACTTACTTTGTCTGCTTGATGGCTGTTCCCACTTTGATGAGAAACTACCTCTAAGCCCCGTACGAAGCAGGCTGCACCTCACTTTTGAACAATCCAGCCAGACACTGAAATGGAGACACAAACGGCTACTGTCCGTTAAAACTGGCGAGAGAGATCTCGGAGAGTTCTTTGCTTTGTGCTGTTAGCAACGGGAGGCTGGGGAATGAACATTGTGCATTTGGCCAATCGTATAGGGAGCTGCCTCCTAACATCAAACATCCTCTGTATCATGTTGGCCTTAAAGGATAAAAAAAAACCCGAAATGGATATAACATATATGTGATTTTTAAAGCTTGTGTATCAGTTATTTGGAAAGCTATATGTTATAAACTCTATAAATGTGTCTGTTCATATGTGGTGTTGCTTACACATAGTTCCTAAAAGTGTTTCAGGCCCATGACGGCATGCCTTACTCACCAGCGGGTAAATATTGCTGGGATTTATAAAACGTAGTTGTATTTTACTTTAGCCAGGGTCTTCTATACTGCCCCCTACTGTTGCTGAATGACTTCTGCATGGAAAAACTGACGGAAAGGCACAGAACGCCTTTAGGGGGCGTGTCCTACCCAGTGCCTTCAAAACTACATACTTCACCCCACACTGCTGGTGTTTATATGAGCAAAAAAATTTATCATTTCACCATACAGAAAATACTTATTAAAGTAAATGAACAAACATATGCAGTTTAATCATTTTATTTTTGCTGGTATTCCACAAGGTATGAGGTCTCCATCACACCTAGCCTGACAGGAAGTCCCTGCTACAGGCCTGCTCCAAAACCACATGTGATATGCAGGAAGTACAACGTGCTAGCTGAGTTGTGGTTATCACAAATGAATTATTGCCGGCAAAGTTTGTTTTGGGAGCCCCGTCGGCCCTGGTCTCCAAGGGTTACCATCACAGTCTTGAGCCCAGACTTGTCTTGGTCACAGGCCTATTCCCACAATAACACAGTTTTGGCACAGGTTTACCTCTCAGAAAGCTCGTTGATGGTGTTGGTGTTGAACAGAGCCGTCTTGACTGTGTCAGTGGCTGTATGTGTGAAATTATGTGAGTGAGAAGCATGGCCAGCTGAGTGTGTGTGCTTCTTTAAGTTCTGTGTGTGTCTGCGTGTGCGTGTGCGTGTGTGTGTGTGCATGCATGCAAGAAATCATCCACAAGTACAAGTACGGTTTATACAGTAATTTCGATTGGCCTCAACAGCACCTCATTGGTATTAACCTAGCATAATGAGCAACACAGAGAGATTTCAGAGAGAGATTTGAAGTTGAAGGACGCTACACAACCAACGCAAAGTTTTCCACCTGCTTCAGTTGTGCGTTATAGTTCTTGCAACAGTATGCACACTGTTTCTACACACTGAGAAAATGCAGCATGCACTAGTGTTTGTGACACAAGCCCGCGGGCGGTACTGTGGCTTTGTGACCTCATACTGTTCCATTGATTTTATTGGCTGCTCAGGTTAACAAATCAGGACCTCTCCAGGCAGATCACAAAGGTCTTAAACATGCAATAAGGTCTTCAGACGAAGTGTCGGATGTGATTTTCTATTCTCCGATTTGAGGAAAACATGTCTGTAGTGTGCCTAATTATTACACACCTGGTTTGTATTAGGTTATTGAAAATGAATCCTTCACTCATCCCATCTGATTTAGTGTACCCATTAAATTTGAGTAATGAAATGTAAACATGTCAGAAATTCAGGTAGGATAACAATTCAATATCCATGTAATTTTTCTTTAACCCGGCATATTAAAATAATGCTTTCTTAAATTCACAGAGACTGAAATCTTGACAGAAATGTTTTCATATAAGGTAAAGGGGAAAAAACAACATGTTTTTAATCACAGGGAAGGTTAAGTAGATGTGGCAATACGGTCTGGTTCAGGTCATCTAATTCATTGATTCAAGAGCGTGTACATGCGTGTGCATGTACGCTGAACATGTTTACACGGTTCTTCTCAGTGACGTCACATATGTTTTCTTTGCAGAAGGCTGGCCTTATCAAGTATATAAAGTCTCTTGTGTGTGTATAGAAGGCCCTTTGGATAGGTCCATGTGTGCAGTCTAAGTATAAACACCCATATGCAACAGGTAACTGACCAGCGTGTAGATCCTTACTCGAGACACACTCGAGCCATTTAGGTCAGGAAGCACTTAAGGCATAAAAAACAGCGTGCCGCTGCAGATTTGAAGAACTGAATGTAGACGTCGGAGAGTTTATGGACTCCAGCGAGGATAAATATTGTTCTTTCCATAAACATGATTCTGGTCTGGAAAAAAAAAGTCAAGATGGTAGATTTGGCCTCGGGCTCATTCGTGCCGAAATTGGCCTCCCGATACAGGAACCGTTCTCCGTAGCGCTTCCTCTGTCCCGTTTTCCAGCATCTTCCCAACTGGCAATACATGGAGATGGAGATGAATGCGCAAGAGCCAAGACCACCTCCATTTGGGAACAATAAGGATAAAGATCAAATTTAAACAACGTGTTCCTGTTTGAAAGATTGGAAGAGTCTACTCATTCAATACCTATTACAAATGAGCGCTATAGCACACACTGATCAGGATGGATAGCATTTACACCTTGGGTCTTCAGCAGTGGGTCCGTGGACCCCTAGGGGATCCTTGAAGGTACTGTCGAGGGTCCCTGGCCAGACTTGATATTGATATGCAATGACTACATATAGATTCGGGAAAATATTTCAAAACATAAAACCTTTTAAAAAAAAAAATACAACCCATTTTAACTAATGATTGGGGACGGGTCCCCTGGATGCCTTTGAGCCTGGGTGGGGGTCCCCTGGAGGCCTTTGAGCCTGGGTGGGGGTCCCCTGGAGGCCTTTGAGCCTGGGTGGGGGTCCCCTGGAGGCCTTTGAGCCTGCGTGGGGGTCCCAGAGTTAGACCACTCTCTTAGAGCATGTCCGACCAATCACTGCTGTGCACCGTCGGCACCCGCAGGAAGTGCGCGCTGATTGACAGGTGTCATCGTTAGATGGCAGTTCCTGAGGGGAACTGTGGTCTGTGGAAAGTGCCACCGGAATCACCCGCAAAAAACAGAGATAAAAAATAAAAAAAGGTTGTATATTTTCTTACATTTTATACAGATATCCCACAAAATTACCCCCACACAACTCAGGAACATTGCATTATGTTTATTGCACGTATACTATTTAATCCCAACAAATTAGGGAATATAAGTCATATAGTGTCAAGATGAAAAAATAAGGTTAACTGGTTTTTAAGAGACGTCAAACACTGAATCGGGTCAGATTGATCGAGAAGATGTCGTGAGGGTTAAAGCATTTCTGCACTTATATACAATAATTATGGATTTTAGGCAATATTCCAAATGGCCAACGTCCAGCACGCTGAAGTGTGGCTCTCCACTTGCGTTTTGAGACTTTGACCCCACCAGCAAGGCTATTGTTCTGTCCAGACCAACTACAACCGTAGCCCGTGTTTTGACTTTGGGGCCGCTTGTCGAATGTCTGGTCACCGCCGTTCTCTCCGTGTCAAGCGCGCGAGTGCCCCCTCGCAGTCAGGCGTCCGCAGGCGGACGTTTGTGGAAGCTCCAAACGCGACCTTGTGGAAATGGTTGGAGCGCCAGGTATTCCTGTCTGTGTTGTTGTATGGAAAAACATAATGGGAATATTTGGCCGCGTGCTTATCCGACGCTATCTCTTCTTCTATTAAAGAGCAGAGCGCACATTTCCAACCTTTTGTAATGCGGTTTCCTCGGAGCGTAGAGAGCGCGTGGGTCCGATGCCAAGCGCCGCGGGGTTTGCGCGGCCGCTCACCATTGACTCAGTTATCTCTTCCTGGTTGTCTGCATCCTGCCGCTTAGCGGGAAATGTCACACACTCTCGTTCATTCATACTTCCTACAAATAACTGTTTTCATAAAAAAAATTTAAAAAAATGTACACAAAGCTAAACAAACAATGGGAGAGCAGGCTTCGCTTGGCTGTGTCACACACGATATCACTTCCTGATGTCAGAGCGTATACTTTACATTCAGTAGGTTTTTTGTTTTGTTCATTGCTCTGTTAAATGAGAAATGTTAACTGTTTTGATGAATGTTTTCGTTAAATGCTTTCAGATGAAGTCCCTTTGTGTGATCCCTTTTCTTTGGTAGATTTTTGATGCAGTGGCTTACTGGGAACCGATGTGTGCACTCTGGACCTCCGGGGTCATTGTATTTTCTGACGTACGGCTGTCATCGCTTCTGGTTGAGTCAGAGGGGAGATGCTTGTAACAACAGGCACTAGAAATGCGATCAACCGAAAATGTATTTGAATGACAGTACTAGTACGAAAACGTGGAGTCAAACAACAAAAGGGCCTGATTTACTAAGACCTTTAGCGGGCGCAAAAACGTTTAGCACACGCAAAACTAATAACACAACCAACGATTGGTGCAAAAAAAATAATACCACGACCAATCATTGATCATCATGTTATTGGTTTTGCGTGTGCTAAAAGGTTTTGCGCATGCTAAATGTCTTAGTAAATCAGGCCCAAAGTGTGGAAATATCTCATGGGGAACAATCTTACAAAATCTGATAACTACAGTTTATTTCATCCAGTTACCTCGGTACTCACCAATGCCACTTGCTGAAGCTTTCTTTGCATGTTAGCTGCATGTGGTGTGTTTTCCAGTGCTGATCTTGGACAATCGCTTATTTTCAGCTACTGAAAACATTCCACGCCTGTACGGTACACTTTGAATGTGCCCAGTGTGGTTGTGATCAAATACACATCCTCTTCAACATGTTTCATGAAAAGTCTCACCATGAACGTCCTCCTTTTCGGGAGGATCAGAAGAAGCACGCTGGGTATTTTGTCACGATTCATTGCCTGCAGTGAAGGAACAGTTTCAGCCACCGTTTATGCTTTAGAAATAATGTGTGCAGTGCATTCAAACTGAGGCTGGCTGCGACTCCCACGAGCCATGTCGACTGTGCTTGTAATGGTAAAGCTTTAACATCTTCTGTGACAAAGTACCGGGGCACAGAGCGGAAAACTGAGCTCCAGCTCCCGGGCACTGGGATTATATTAAACAGGATTTTCCAGGAGCAGAGGGGGCTTGACAGGGTGCTTCCTAGATATTTTTCAAAATTCCTGGCTCAGCGAAAACCCGACAGGAGGGAATGTTTGTTTTGGATATATGAAGGGCCAGTGAGTGTATTACTCAGCACTTGTAACACATCCTCTGATTATGCATTTTAATAAATAAGCAATAACCTGCAGTGCACGCTGGTATTAAAGGAACGCCACCGCCGCTCTCCCACATTTAAAACTGGACAAGAAAATGAAATAAAAAAATGCATAAATCCAATGGAAAAACACAACTGGCAAAATTCCAACAGCAGAGTGTTAGCATCTGCACACATGCTCGCACACACACATACATATGCGCACACAAGCAGTCATGCACACACACCCACGCACATATGCACAAACACAAGCACACAGACACACAAATGCACGTATGCACACACCCACACAAGCACGCACACACAAACAAACACACACACACACACACACACACACACAGATGCACACACACACAGTGCGTGTATCTGTGTGTGTGTGTGTGTGTGTGTGTCATGCTGTTAGTCTACCATTTAATAACGCAACTGAAATACGATGTTCTTCTTGTTTCCTGACCTACTCTGTGGCTAATTGTCTTTAAAAAAAACACAGCTACTCACATCTGAAATGCTCCAGGTTACAAAGCCATAGAGTAAAAGTGTGTAAACCTGCTGTATGGTTGTCTCTGCTCTATGATTAAGCTCACATCCACCAGCTGCCTGCTCACTGACTACAGGCTAAGGCTCTAACGTAGGGGCGTCCAATCTTATCCGAAAAGGGCCGGTGGGTGTAGGCTTTTGTTTAGCCCCGCACTAACACCCGATTCTACTAATCAAGGTCTTGATTGAAGACCACAATTAGTTAATTGGTTGAATCAGGCGTCTTAGTGCTAGGCTAAAATGAAAACCCTGCTCCCACACCGGCCGTTTTCTGATAAAATTGGACACCCCCGCTCTAACGAAATGCCCCCGCAAAGCCATGCCTCCTCCTGGCAGTGCCTAGCTGTGTGTATGAGCAGCTTATTTCTTTGGCGTCCACAGGGGTGTTACGTATGATAGCCGGTACAGACAGCACCAATATACAACCTACAATAGGCCTCACAAAAGGGGTAATGATATCGGAAAAGGCTTCGCTGTAGATATTGCCCTCGTAAGCCTATCCTGGCCTCATTTCAATGGCGGATTGAACTGCAAAGACTTTGTAATAAAGCAATAGTCCAGTCTGTTTTTTTCCCCCCCACCAGGATCGTAGAGATATACGTTTGTGTTTTGGTCATGTCGTGCACAACAAAGGAACTCTTGTCTGTTTCAACCAGTCATTAGTTCCCAGTTATTTCCCATCATGTTTCATATAAACGATCAACCTGTGTTGACACCATTTGAAAATACACAGAATATACACAAGGTTCAGCGTTAAATCAACTCTGCATTTTACTCTGATAGAGTACATATGATCTCTATTGGACTCTGATGTTACTTGAATTACCGCTGAAGATATTACCGTGTACAGAATAATCTCCCCTGGTTAATTACAGGATTCCCATGACTTTGTATGATACATTTAAATCACGCTGTTCGCTCATCTACCTCATCGCTAGCTATTAGTAACCTGACGGAAGGAAGTGTCGCTGATGTTATGCACAATCACAACTACAAAGTACTGAAGTTCCCTCAGAGGAAAATAAGTTATTCTGTTCTACTCTATAGCAGCATTGCATTGACGCTGTCCTATGACAACAGTAGTTTTATCCAGACAAGCTTTAAACATTATTACATTAAAAAAAAAATGTTTTCCTTGAACCACATTTGATTGAAAAAGAAAAGAAAAAACAAGGTTCTCAAGGGAGTACCAAACCGGCCGTTTTTAATCATAACGGTGGAACGGTGTGTTTAGCGGTTTCTAGCGCTATACTCAGAGGATCTGCCTGAGATTGAACCTTAAATAATGGCTCGATCACCCCCTCATGCTTCAACTTGCGGGTGTTAGAGGATTGAATTCCGCTCAGCTTTGTGTTAGCTCGCGATATTTACAGCCGTGTCGCGGCCCCTGGGGGCTAGTTTAGCTGTTGTCGTAGTTACGGCGAACCAGCGCTAATGTTTCGGGGTTAACGGCGTTAATGCGCTATTGATCTTCAAACTGTGATGCAGAACTATGACTCAGTTCTATATTATTTAACAAAAAAAATAAAATAAAAACAGAAAACAGTAGAGTGAAAGAACACAAAAATGAGGAAAATGGAGAAAGATGCTAAAATAAAGAGCGTGTGCTAAACCTTGTGAAAGCGCACAAACGATTAGATTATTCAATGACATATTGCACAACAGTGTCTCCCATGCAACCAGTGCTGTGCAATGGACACATATTCAACTGTAAATCTGACAAAACTCAGTTTGGTGTATACATCTGTGAATAGATATATGAAGCCCCAAGGTTCTAATAGGTGAATAAAATTATATGAAAAGAATAATATTTATTTATTCACTGTTGGTTAACACTATGAAGAGTAGTATTTTTTAAAGGAAATTCTAAGTCAGTGTTCGAGAACTTTCCAATTACAAGTAGTGATTGTTACAATAATTGGAATGTTCAGTTAAGAACATTCCAATCACATAATTGTGATTTTACACCTTAAAGGGTTCAATTCAAGCCAGTAAATATGAATCTGTAGTCTACTATCCATATTATACTGGGAGACACTGGGATACTAATAGACACTAATAAAGGGATGTATTTAAAAAAATTTTTTTTGTATTTTTCACAAAAATGAAAGAAACAGGGATGCAGTAGCTGGGTGTGAAGTGCAGCAGCACTATGTCTGGAATAACAGGGATTGTGTTGTCTGAGTGCTCTGCTAACAAAGCCGTCTCTCTTTTTCTTTTTTCTTTTTTACACAGCGTTTGTTTACTTTGGTTTTGTGCTTCTTCCCTTTTCTGTGATTGCCTTCCTTCCTGTTTGGCACGCCGGAGCGGCGTTCCTGCAAGAGAGCGTTCCCGCCGCAGAGCGCGGTGCGTTCGCCAGGAGCGGCGTTCCTGCAAGAGAGCGTTACCGCTACAGCGTTCCTGCAAGAGAGCGTTACCGCGGCAGAGGGCGGTGCGTGCGCCAGGAGCCAGACTATGCCGCTTCATTTCCATAGTGTGTTATCGGTGTGATTGCACCTTGAATAAATACATAAATTAAGTAAATAAATAAACGCTGATGCTTTCAGATACTGGAAAAGTAATTCACCGTAGATTTTATGAACGTTCATAAGCTCGATCCATATGCCAATATGATTATGGTGATTCATGTCTGCCATTAGAGGCCGAGCACGTGATCTCACTTCCTGTATATTACACAAGACATGCGTTATTAAATATATTTTAAACAATACAATAATGTCTTTTTCAATATTTTATAATATCTTACAAATTCTGTTAGAGTCTAACAGTTAGACCTTACTGCAGAAACACAGCAGCCAATAATATACGTACGCTTTGGTAAGCTGGCATTATCTACAAATCAACAGTAAAGCTGTTTAGAGCAATGGAACATACAAATCATGCACATTGCAGCTGAACTCAGTCCAGTACACTAAATCTCTGAACATCTATGTACAAGCCAGCTAAATCTTCAATAGAATCCTCGTATTGTGTGTTTGGAATATTGTCAAGGAACAGTAATTTCTGCGCCAGGCTACTCAGAACAGTAATTTCTGCGCCAGGCTACTTGGAACAGCCCTGATTAAGTGCATGTGGGCGGTGGGGGAGTTGCTATTTGCTATCTCACCATCTCACCTTGTAACTTGACAGCGTAAATACTCGCCTGGTGAACAACGCCAACCAGCTCGTGCCAGTGGGGTACGTGACCAGCAAGTAGGAACAGCTCCAGGGAGTATAGGCCTATGCGACTGCCCTGCAGTGCACTGCGGTTTCTCCAGGCGGGGTGTCTGACCGCGTAATTGCCTGCTTTAGCTATGAGCGGGGGGAGCGTAGCACTCCCAACGTCGGTATCCTCGTGACTGGCGTCAGTTTATTTATCACGGCGGGCAACTGATGAGAGGACAGGGCGATTAATAGGGGTTGATGGAAGCTTTGACGTTTGGCACGCGGCAGTGGAATTTCCACTGAAGCCCTAGACGTGATTAAACAATGCAGGTGGCCTCTTCTCCCTCCCCCTCCGCAACCCCGGAGCCGAGGTAATACATGTGTTTGGATTAGATATTGTTTTACAGACCGGTATAGGCTACATTTGTCAATGCGGATTAAACCACACGAACGTTTAATCAGATAATGCGTGATAAACAACGAAACGTGCATTTGCAGCGTTGACCTATTGTGAAAGATCCTGTTTGGAGAGTTCTTTTGGAAGCAGATCACCCTTCAGAATATTCCCACCATCTGCGCCTTTATTTACAGCTCCACGAGGACTGGGTGCTGCAGGGTAAATGCAGACTGTCCGTCACAGTTTTGCTCTGAAAGGCGCGTGAGATCGCTGTGCAAACGTAAAAAAAGATCTGGCGTCACGTTTTTACCGATCGTCAGTCATGTAAGAGAAAGATCTATGCAGATGAGGCAGCAGATTTCCCTGCGTTGTTTATGAACACGCAGAAGGGTTTCTGATGTTTACAAGCGGACGGGTAAACCGGATGTAAGACTGATGCGCGTGTTTATCATCGTGCTATACAATAGAATTGCAAAATGTTTATAAAACATGTAAAGTGGCGCGAAGCGTTCTTTATCGTTTTGATTTTCCTGGTGTAAGTTTAGAGAAATCCATGTGATGCGAGTAATTATTTGTGGCGGTTTCCTTTATTGCATGATGTTATTCAAATTGGTTTACTTTGCTGTTGATGTTAAAATGTTAGCTCATACACGTATACTGAAATCCTGAGTCATATGTTTTGAATGACATTTGAGGAGGGAAAATCCAAAAGATAAGATGAAACAAACTGACAATCTTTGGCGGGGTAGTGAGCATAAACGATTCCCTAGGTGAGTCACCTCCTCAACACTTCGTTTCCTTTCTTCTGGGAAATTATACGATTTCAATTCCAAGGGAAAATGAAGCCTATGGAGCAAGATGGGAAACATGTGATTAAGGGAAGGTTGAAGGAACTTCATGACCCCTATGAAATTTAAAATGAGATATACTCCAACCACCACTGCTCATCTTCCCACTGCCTGGCAAAGACAACAACTTCCTTGTTTGGTTTTTGTGGTGATATCAGACGAGCAGCTTCCAATGGGTTTTTAAGCCCTTTTTCCCCACAATTCTAAACCAGTGTTCTAGAACTCCATTGCTTTCTAATACCACTAGTGATTGTTACATCAGCATTAGAATGTTCAGCTGAGAACATTCTAATCACATATTTGTGATCTTAGAGCCTACACCTTAAAGGGTTATGTTGTGTTTTGAGTTCCCATAACCCAGTTTATGAAATGCCCTTGCATAGCAGATTCATAGTTAACCGTGCTAATGTCTTATTCTGTTAACCTATCTATTAGTTATAATTTAGTAGTCTGTGGACAGTGGGACAAGTATGGTGACAAGTGACATGGACAAGTATGGTGAATCCATTAATGTTGAATAATAATCAAAATAACAAAAATAAAAACACTTGCTCCTAATCTCTTTCCCATAATCTATGACATTTCACTTATATTTTCCTATAAACAGCCATGGTATTAGACAACTATTGTATATCATGGCTGTAGAAAGTATAAGTGAAATGTCATTGAATTAGTGAGTACAGTTAGAGACACCAAGGGATTTCTGTGAGAAAATAACTGTCTACCAATCAGCCCTTTGCAAACTGTTAATTTATCGCACATTTGGGCTGATGATGCTCTCTGTACCCAAATCGGAAAACTCCAAATAATTTCATGCCACCCTCATATCACAAACATGAATTTGTTACGCTGTAATTGTTAGACAAACTATTGATGATTCTATTTCAGGAAATGGCCCTAGAAGCTCTTTGTAGACAAAGACTGTCTGTGGACTTGAGTGATGTGGCATTCAGTGGCCGTAGCTCTTGGAACACATTCCCTGGCTGTACTAGCCTCAATTCCCTATACCATATACCAGACTACCCAACAAAAATAGTACATTTATATTGCAGTAGCGAAAAAATATAAATGTCGAAAAAAATAGGTCTTTTTTTTTTTTTTTTAAGGTTTAAATTTTCGATGCTGTAGGTGCAGAGAGGAATCAAATTTTAAGTGCATATTTGATTTCAAAGGTCAGAGATAATATCTCTGAGATAATATTGCTTCCCTGGAGTTAACCTCTATTTTTAATTAAATGGAACATCCTAACAATGTCTGAAGATATTGAATTTATCAGATCATAAACCCACTTATAATCTCACCGGTGATAAACGGGTAAGAAAGGGTGATGAACTGACAGAAATATAATGGCTGCAAGGTAAGGCTGCCCAATGCCGCTCCTGGAGATCCTGTAGGTTTCCACTCCAACTAACAACGTTCCTAACAAAGCACACCTCATTCAACAGCTATAGAGCAGCTCATTGCATGGTTAATTATTAGAATCAGGTGTGCCAAATTAGGGTTGAAATGAAATCCTACAGGTCGATAGATGTCCAGAAACAGGGTTGGGCCGTCCTGCCGTATGGTGTACTGAAATTGTAAAAATTAAAAACTTGATGACCCACTCAACCAATACAGCATTGGTTACAACAAGCTCTGTCTACAAAGGGCTAGGGCTTGGTGTTACAGACAGGTTGACTAAATCACAGTATGAGTGTTAAGCTGTTTGATTGGATATACAATTGCTCTATTTTAGAATATACATTCTGTGACAGTTTAACACTGAACATTTTACACTGTACAGTTGATTGCCATGAGTCGTGCAGTGTTAAAACAGGAAATGACACAGGAAGTGAAGTACATTGTGCCTTGCCACTGCTTTAATTACTGTGGAAATTCATTTTAAGGTTTGCCTTGAGACGAGAGCAGGCTCATGCTGACATGTTGTAAAACTCAATAAGAAATCAAGAAAACTTGAGCTTTTAAAAACTTTATCTTAAAGTTTGCCTTCTAGACCAGTCTTGTTTCTGTAAGAGTTGATTTAACACTGAGCATTTTACTGTGCGTAAAACTGAGGTCAACGGTAAACTTAAAAAAAAAAAGAAGATAAACGGTAAAATATTGTGATTACATCCAGGTTGGCCATGGACATTTCATAGTTTGTAAGCTGGCATTGGTGCCATTATCTCTCAGGTGTTTCTCTAGTTGAGAGCTGAGGTTTTAAGGACACAGCTAGCACACTGGGATGCTGAAATAACTGAGGAAATGGCCGTGTCCTTTACAGGCCAAACCAAACACCGCAGAACGCTCCTCTAAGATCGGTGTAATTGGTTGCGTTGTACTTACTCAAACCCAAGCACTTTCCTGCAGCACCCGAGACAACTAAATAAGACGTTAACTCACGAAAGACATTCAGTGGCCATAAGTTGAACTTAAGTTCAGGATGTGTTTTTTTTAGTCAAGGAGAGGGTCATTCTTTGAGTTCTCATTGATTTCAGGTAGGAGTCTGTGAGATTGTCCGTGGCCCTAAATTAATCCCCTTGCCTCTTCCGTGCTGCATTAGACTGAGGTGAACCGCTGCTCCTCTGCAAAAGACTTCTCTATTTATAACAATGGATTTACTCCAAAATCAATGGCCTGCCTGTCATTGGAGACTGTGTCTCTCCCATTCGCCGCTACCGCTGCCTGCATCCACCGCCAAGCCAGGAAACCTTGAGCGCTATCCCACAATCCAGCACTCGTTGAGTTAAGAGGCGGGCTGTCGCCGTACTCCGGGGACCGCTGGAGTCGCGATGTGTGTGTTCTCTCTTTAATTACGGGAGTGCCCGAACAGAATTAAAGACGGGGACTAATAGTGCAGATGTAGCATTGTTTATTGTTTAAACTCAAGGTTACAGTGTCTCCAACTTGGCACAAAAACCTTGAAGCTCTGGGCTCCTGCGCCAGAATTTAATACCAGAGAGTCCGTGCTCTGTAAAGATGAATGGACTGTGTGGGATATTTAATATTAATCTCATTTGTTACATTAACATTTTTAGTCATACGCTCCCAGAAAAAAGGTATGAGAAAGTGCCTAAAATGGTACTAACGCTTGCCGCTGGGATAGGACCCCTAGCCAGCAATACATAATTTGTATCTTTTTTGTTTCTAAAAAAAGTGCTTACTACTTTAGTTGCCAAATAGAACATTATTGTACTTTCGTGGAAATTTGTTCATTAAAAAACAAAAAATGTACCTTATTTCTGAGAGTGTAGACAATGGTCATTGCAGAAAGTAACTATGGATTTTTGTTTTACAATTCATGAAAATGCCTGTTAAGTCCCAGAAATCCACAACATCTTGGAATTCATGTTATTTTCATGTTCTGTGTCATACGTTTATTCTTTTTTTTTTAACTTTCTAGTTAAAATGCCTTTGTGTTACTGTGCCACACACATGCTAATGATCAGGTATTCCTTAAATATATTCACTCCTCAGGCTTTGGTACAACAGGCCCATCGCAGTAATGCATACCTAACTGGGGATTAAAACAGCCACTGGACTGAACATCGGAGCATCGAAAGAACCTCATGTTTACGCATTTTCTCAAATGTTGTCTTGAACATTGATTATATATATATTTTTTACTGGTTGTGGGTCATTCTATATTCTCAACATGAAGGATATAATAATTGGTTGTGATGTAAGCTGGTGGTTTAATGACTATGTCATGCTCAGACAAAAACAGGCTTCTGATTGGACATTGTAATTCAAGTCCCATCAGCATTTCACCAAATTCTCATAGACGTTGGAAAAATACTTTGCAATGAACTATGGCAGCTTGAGGCTGTGTACATATCTTGAACTGTAAAAGGTAGGAACATTGTAATGACACACTGACCTGTTTGACTCACAGACAACAGTGACTCCCTTTATGTATGATAAAGTCCGCAAAATCATGAGTGCTGATGTTCTGGGACAGAGTTATTCCCAATTATGCCCAATTATTAAATTTAATTATGTAATCTTCAGCAATTTATCAAACTTTTAGCAGCACTATTTTACAGGCGGTATTACATATTTAAACTTTTTTTTTTGTTTTTCGATGCATTTTTTTCTTTAATGAGGCAACAAATAAGTAAGGAACTACATTCCAGTGTTGTGTTTTCTGCTATACATGGAACTAAAGTTGATAACTTCTTTTTTTTAGCTGTCTTTTGGGGAGATATCGCCTTAGATGAAGAAGATTTGAAAATGTTTCAAATTGACAGAACAATAGACCTCACTCAGCACACACATGACAGGCAAGGGCATACATCAGGTAAGTCTGTCGCTTGTTTTTCTGTGAATATCAAATGTGTCAAATCAAATGTATAAAGCTTTTCTTTTTCATCTGAAACATAAATAGAAATGTTTCATCATGTGTACTGTCAGTGTTTCATGGCTCTGTGACTAATAATAACTATAAAAACATGTAATTAAAATTTGTGTAATGTAATATGAGTTTATCACACTGCTGGGGTGCATTCCAATACTCGGAAAAATGCACCCTCCTTTCCTCCACTACCACCTCCTCTCCTCCACTACCACCTCCTCTCCTCTGTGCCCCGGAAACGGATCTTTGTGTTTTAATCTAATGTTGCTGATTACATCTTAATTACATATTCATGGTTACATATTAATGAATGTCTCGACGCGAACCGCAATGTCAGGTACTTTGTATACTGAACATGCAAATACTTGTACTCAAAATGTTCAGGCAGTTTTGCATACTTCCCGGAGAGGAGAGGGAGTGGTAGTGGGGGAGTGGAGGAAAGGAGGTGGGGAGTGAAGAATATCGGGAGGCACCCCTGGTAGCCATATTCTCAGCATTACGCCTTTGAATGTCTAACTCAGTTCCACCATTACCCTGTCATATTTAATATCAGTTATAGTTGTTATTAAAGAGAGTTTAGAAAATAAACACACAATCCCATACACAGTATTTATTTAGGCATTGACCCGTTCCTCATTTATCACGATTAAGATCTGATATCCGGTAACAAAGTCCGCTGTGATATTCTCGTCTCCATTACCAGACCTAAGCTCTGTCTCTTTTTTCACATGTTCAGGTTGTTTAGCAACCGAAGACTATAACTTTTTGACAATGAAGTCACCCGGTAAAAAGACGAGAGAAAATGAATAATAAATAAATACTGACGTGGGGTTTGAGGGAGCTGCAGACCGGCTACACTTTTCCGTTCATAAAAACCTGTGAAGTCTCTTTCTGCTGCAGGTATTCTCTCACCCTCAGGTCTGGCTTCTCCCGTCTTGTTTGTTCCTGCTCTTCCTGTTGGCCATGGCATTCCATTCCTTCAGAAAGGAAAGGAGGAAAGTAAAAAAAAAGAATGAGAGAGAGAGAGCAAGACTTAGAGAGACAGATATGGGGCGGGGGGCACGGGGGGGGGGGCTTTGGCCAGATGCCAGTGAACCGTACTCAACATCAATACGGAGGAAACGCAGTATTTCACACCTCACTTACTGTCTGAGTCAGCCAACCAGGGCACATCTCCTGTTGTCAATATCAGACCGTCCTTACCCCCCACCTTTCAGAACGCTTGTACAGTCCTTCAGAACCCAAGGTTCAGGGCATTTCCTGAATTGACTGAATTACAGTGGAATTGACCCCAACCCTGGGATTCATAGTCATATATAGTCATACAATGAAATCTACATGAACAGGGTGTGGACTGGGTGTAGCCAGTCAAAAACCTGCGGACACTGTGGCCCTCCAGGATTAGAGTTAAACCTGCGGACACTGTGGCCCTCCAGGACTCGAGTTAAACCTGCAGACACTGTGGCCCTCTAGGACTGGAGTTAAACCAGCAGACACTGGCCCTCCAGGACTGGAGTTACACCTGCAGACACTGTGGCCCTCCAGGACTGGAGTTAAACCTGCAGACACTGCGGCCCTCCAGGACTGGAGTTAAATCAGCAGACACTGCGGCCCTCCAGGACTGGAGTTAAATCAGCAGACACTGTGGCCCTCCAGGACTGGAGTTAAATCAGCAGACACTGCGGCCCTCCAGGACTGGAGTTTGACACCTGTGCCTTAGCTGCTCACCAGGTGCCCACAGGTTACCAGGTGTTGTTAGCGAGTGATGCGTGTGCCGTTCGATTAGCGCTAGCCTTCGCGTAGCACACTCTGTGGCTTCCCAGCTGAAACAAACTATTTCAACAGCGGAACATTCTGGTTCAATTGTCATTTGTTAGTGAGATAACATTATGATTAGAATGTTCCCTAGAGAGTCTTGAAACATATTTTATGTTCCAAATAGGATCTGTCAAAGCCATTGAAAACATTCCTGGCATAGCGCACACAACAAAACCTGGTAACACCCCCAGATGGTTATTATTTAGTCATGTGAATCAAAATGGAGAATACGTGCCAAATACTTTAAATACAATAATTTTGAGACTGGTCTGAGTTAAACTATTAACATGGCAGACTCAACATCGCTAACATTCCTGATATAATTAACTTAAATGACCATCCACAATTCAAATGATTTTAACCTTCTAAGGCCCTTCCCGTAAAGGTCCTTTTGGCCAGCAAGGGAAGACCCGGAAAACTGAACAGATGTACACGCTGGGAGCGTTTATCCCAACTTTACTCATCTTACAGGAATGTTCTGAGTTTTTTAATGTAAAAAAAAAAAAAGTGTCAAAAAAAATAATCAGCTTGAGGGTGTGTATGTGTATCATAGTAGTTACACAAGAGTGTGTTATGATCGGTAATTCTGAATGAGAATGGCAGCTTATTGGCTGTTGTAAGCTTCATTGCCCTGCACGCTCTGCCTTGTGTTCCAGGTGGATTTGCGGAACAGGAAGTGGTGAAGAAGAAAGGATCTCTATACCTGCTTCTAGAGAGGATACGAAGATTGAGCTTTGGTTTGTTCTTCATTTCCTGTAATTGCCTGGTGCACAACGCCCACACACGTGTTTGGAAAAGGCAATTATCTGTGTTAGATAAATAATATGCAAATTAAAAATGGCATCGAGTCACAGATGGGAAACGGCTTATTTACTCAACAAGACTTTAAGTGGCCGATGACTGATACTGGAGCCAGAACTCAGAACTGAACCTTGGTTGAATAGCCAAAGACAAGCTGTAACCTGCTTTGCCTTTATGTGAACTCGAACAAGTTAACCGAACAAGTTAAACGTTGTAATTATGTGACAATCCTTCTTCTACAATGGAAAAGATAGAGGATGGGAAGTGACATAATTCTATTGCTTTGTGTTTGCCTCCAATAAACCTCGTGAATGTCATGAATATTTTAACTGAAAATATGTCACAACAGGACGGTAGCTACTTCCATAATAAGTTACAAGAGCAGACCGAGTGATAGCCATTTTCGCTAGCAGAGCGGCCGGTAGCTACTGCGTTAATTATCAAAAGCGGGAGCCGGCGATGTACGACAGGGGATTCTGCATAGTGTAGCTAGTTATGTTTCTCAAACTCCGTTAATTATACGATTCAAATTTGATTTAAACACGGTGGTGAGTATATAATGGACTTTGTATCACATATATGTCAAAGTTTGGTCCATACAATGTCATAGTATCATCGTAAGGGTGACTGAAAGATCCCGAAGTGGGGGCAGGTAATGCCTTCCGGCAGTCTTCCGGGACCAGCCAGGGATAGGAGGGGGCGGGACTACGGAGCTCTATGATGGGTAGGGTTAGGATATGGACAGGAGAAACCTGATACCAGACCAGCACTCCTGCTCTGAGCTGCCTTCTAATTATGGGCCCAGAGCTGCCAATATTGATTGAGCAAGAATATTTTGATCGCCAGGACATAAGCTTGGAATTTTTTAATTGTACAAAAAATCTGAACCCTACTCAAACATGGCTTTCTTTTATACCCCCAATAAACACAATTGAAGAGCGTTTTTCCAAACCTCAATAAGAACAGTTTTGATGAACCATATTTTTGGAAGGTGGGTATAATTTTTCTGTTAAATGGTTAGATATCTGCAGTTTTACCTTTTACACTATTATTCTTGTCGATTTAAGTATAATAATGGGATTTTTCATGCAAAAAACTCCACCTATTTAAAGTAAGCAAAAATGTTGATTATCTCAAAATTGATAAAATTGGGTGGAGTGAGTTTTGGGAAAAATACTCTTCAACTACAGCGTTCACCAAATTTCAAAATTACTTATATCAGCATCTGCTGAATGTGAACATGCTGTACGGGATAAAGATCTAGTTCTGGTGCCTGTTCCAGAAAGCAGGATTGCTGAGTTAGCTGGATAACTGCACTGAATATAACCCGGAACCCTCCCAAATCTGGAACGGCTCTTTTTACTTCAGTCCGTGTTCCAGATTTGGGAGGGTTCCGGGTTTTACTCGGTGCAGTTATCCAGCTAAGCGAGTCATCCTGCTTTCTGGAACAGGCCTCTGATTTCCGGTGTGAGCTAGGCATTAGCCTGACATTGTGCCATTGGTTTCGTTTTTGTGAATGGGACTTCTCATCAGTGTGACTGAGGTTTTCTACTGTGTGAACGACTCAGAACACTTGAAGCCCCTCCCACCAATAACCCTGTAAATATGTCATCCTGTTTGCTTTCACTTATATTAATAACTCAAGTGTTTAACTTTCTACATAAGCGATGAGAAAAAAAATGGGGGGGGGGGGGGGGGGACTAATTATTTTCCTCTGCGCACTGACATTAAAGTGATTTATTATTTTCGAGTAGACAATTAAAGGATATCTGAATTATCTCACAGACAATGGGCAAAAGAACTCCAGCAGGGAACCAACGGGCGCCAGACCCTCAGGGAAAACCGGGAAGGGCAGAATTCCTCGAGCAGCCACTTCCAGAGCCGAGCGAATCTGGCCTGGAGGAGTCATCCCGTACGTTATCGGAGGAAATTTCACCGGTGAGCTGCCCTGCTTTTGTCTTTTTTCAGGGGGAAGAGGAGGCGGGGGGGGGGGGGGGGGGGGGTTAGGAACCTACCTACCTAAGGGACCATTTAGTGGCTGTTATACGATTAAACCCAGTGAAAATGCTAGTTTTGATGGACCAAGGTTGATTCATAAAATGCTTGTTGCAGTAGCCTATGTCCAAATTAAATGTTCCACACAGGGTTCTTGTGAGTAACTGTTTTTTACTATATCATGTTTGTCTGAAATAAAATAAAAACTATAGAAGAACATCGGGTTACAAATAACTTGTGTGAAAGGTGCTATATAAGTAAACATAAGTAAAATAGTAGTAGTAGTAGTACACACTTCAGAGAGAGAGATTTTAACAAGGTTGATTAATTTGTAGTTGGTACAAACACAAATTTACCTTGGCACAAACCTCCTGCAGGTGTCCCGTTAACGCTAGATACTACACATACTGTACTCCTAGGTAGAGTAATAGTTACAGGTATTATTCATTAAAAAAAACAAAAAACATTTACGGTATTGTTTTTGTTGTAAGGGTTTTGGTGGGGGTTTGTTAAGAGCATGGATGTGTCCGTGCTAACCAGTAGTGAGTTAAAGCCGTGGTACTCTAATCTTTGGTCTGGTGCAGGAGATCCCGCTGGTTTTACGTGGGGTTAAGGATCAGTTCGCTTTGAGGACATAGTGCAGCCTGCAGTAGGCAGCTTTCACTGCTGTTCTGAGTAGGATTAAAGGCTAGTCCCGTAATCCGGAGCCTCGCTCTTATTTAACCACAAATAATCAAAGAACTCCGCGTACAGTACGGTCTATATGTGTGTCCGTGTGTGTGTGTGCGTGTGCGAGTGTGCGTCTTTGGTCGAAAGCATCGCCTGTTTGCATTCACAAACTGTACGTCCTACCTCCGGGTTTTCAAGGGTGCGTTCAAAGGGAAACCTGAAAGATGTTTTTGAAATTCAATTACATCGCTGCAGCCCCGATTGGCTTTCTGCACGTGACCCAGAAATACACGCGCATGACCTGAACGAGCCCTGCGTCTTTCAGGAATACGTACGAGACGAGAGGCATTTCTGTATGTATCGATAACGCGGAAGCCGGATTAACAGAACTGTAATGGGATAAAGATTGTCTTTTATTGGTTTTAAATGTCATTTTAAAATAAAACCATTTCATTACATTTAATTATATTTTCAAACTTTTCATTTCACAGTTTTTAAAAAAACATATTTTGTCGGGGGGGGGGGGGTTTATTTCCCCTCCCTTTTTAATTTCTAAAAATTAACATGCAACATTCATAACACGACAGTAAATTACATCACATACAAAAAGGAGAAGGTTACAAAACAAAAAGGAAATCACACGACATTGAAATGAAGGATAGTCCATGCGTTCCCGGGTCATTGGGTGGGCAATTGTTCTGTCTCTCTCTCTCTCTTCCTTGGGATGGGGGGGGGGTGGACTAAATGATCAGTTCTTTCCAATGGTCCACCCCCCATTTCTCTCTCGCCAGACACTTGTCCTTTGCGTAATCGACCATAACGCCGTCTTGGAGGAGGTTTTGCGCCCTCCTCCTGAGAGTGACCAGGTCTACAGTCGTCTTTTGGTAGACCTTGATGTTCCTCGCCTCCCACAGGACCTGCTTGATAGTATTAACGATCCTCCACTGACGCTGGAGCTCCGGTGTTTTACATCCTCCACGGGGGCCGTAGAGGACACTCTCAGCAGTCAGGGAGGACCTAGGCAGCAACCTGTTTCGGGAGACAGAAGAAACAACAAGGCCCCAGACCCGTCTGGCCACGGAGCACTCCCAGAACAGGTGGTAGATGTGTTCTGAGTCAGTGCATCCGTGGGGGCAGCGCTCGGTCAGGGCCAAGTGCCGCTTAAACATAAAGGACCTGGTGGGGAGACACATGTGGGCAGACATCCAGGCAATGTCCTTTTGCTTATTGCTTAAACATTTATGTAGGACATTAGCCCAGATTATAGACGGGTCCAGGGTCGTGCTGCCCCTCGGGAGTGTCATGGTCTCCTTTGATCTTAAATGAGCCATGATGATTTTATAGCTCCACGAGGTCAGCCCGGCCCTGGGCAATCCTGCCCCAAAAGCAAAGTCCCTCAGGGCTCGATATGCATATGGGGGGTCCCAGCTGTACGGTATGGTGAGGTCCAGCGCACACAGGCCCATCGTCCTCAGGAAGGGAGTGGCATAGTACCTAGCAAAGGCACCAGAGGCCTTCTCTACCTTCCGAGTATTCTGGACCAGTGCGGCCAGACCCTGCACCAACACGATGGTAACAATGTCTGGAACCCCCCTGCCCCCATTCTGCTCTTCCTTGAGGAGGGTAGCTCTTTTCAATTTTTCCATGGTGCTCCCCCAGACAAAGCGAAAGGCCATTCTAGTAAGAAGTTCACTAGTGGCCTTGTCTGGGGGAAACACCCTCCCCAAGTAGAGACAAATGGGAAGGACTATTGCCTTCAGGACCAGGATCTTACCCGTCTGAGTCAGAGGCCGCACGCCCCAGCTCTGGAGTTTAACCTGAACGTGGCGGAGGGTTTCCTCCCAGCTCAGCCTTCCTTCTCCGTCTGACTGGAAGGTCACCCCCAGGAGCTTGATCTTATCTCTGCGTACAGGGAAAGCAACGGTTAGTGGCTCCCTCCAATGACGAGACAGAAACAGCTCACTCTTGTCCCTATTGACTAGGGCGCCAGTGGCTGCACAGAAGTCATCCAGCACCTTGTTGGCAACGGTGATGGAATGACTATCTGTGCCGACGATGGTGATGTCGTCCATGTACGCCATCACCCTAAGCCCCTCCCCCTGGGCCCCGGGCAGTGGATACCCAGCGATGCCCGGGTTGCCCCTGATGGCCTGAAGGAACGGCTCGAGGTAGATGACGTACAGGAGGGATGCTAGGGGGCATCCCTGCCTGACGCCAGACCTAATGGCAAACGGGGCGGATGGCTGCTTGTTCACAACCACCCTCCCCGAGATGTCAGTCAAGCACATTTTGGTCCAGCGCAGGAGGGAGCTAGGAAAATTAAACCTCTCTAGCACCCTCTCCAAGCACACATGACTTACCCTGTCAAAGGCCTTCTCCTGGTCTAAGCTGAGAAGGCCCAAGGGGGACCCGCGCTCCCCGGAGTGGATTATGACATCCCTCACGAGGAGCAGGTTGTCATTTATGGACCTCCCTGGTATGCTGCACGTTTGGTCAGGGCCGACCACCGATGTCATCAGGTGTTGGAACCTCCTCATCAGCGCCTTCGCCATGATCTTATAGTCAGCTGAGAGGAGGTTAATCGGCCGCCAGTGCCGGAGGTCCTTCAGGTCCCCCTTCTTAGGGACAAGAGCAACCGCACTCTGCCTCAGTGAAGCCCCCAACCGTCCCTCCCTGTACGCCGCCCTGAAGACTTCCGCCACGTCCTCCTTCAGGAGATCCCAAAATGCCTGATAAAATTCGGCCGGGATCCCGTCAGGACCAGGAGCTTTATGTTGATTAAGGGAGCGCACGGCCCGGGTGAGCTCCTCGGCGCTCAACTCTGGTTCCCTGCTCTCATCCCCCAGGCGTCTGTCCAGGCAGCCTAGGAAGGTGTCCATGAGAGCCCCATCTGCGGGCCTTATGCTGTATAGACCCGCATAGAACTCCCTGGCCACCTCCCGGACCTCAGCCTCTTCAGACACCACCACCCCTCTGCTATTATAGAGGGAAGAGATGTTGTTTGCTTTTGACCGTGCCCTGCGGAAGAAGTACCTCGTGCACTTCTCATCCTCCTCAAGGCCCTGGAGTTTGGAGCGGAAGGTGTATTTTTTCCGCTCCTCCCGATAGAGGGCGGAGAGGCTCTGTTTAGCGAGTGCAACCTCGCTGCTTACCTCCAGGCCTCGGGTCTGGAGGAGGCTCAGTCTCTGGAGGGCAGCATTAGCGTGGTCAAAAGCCGCCCTCCTTTCCTTTGCCTTCCTCCACCCGACTGCCCGGAAGTAGCCCTGCACCCGCTCCTTCACCATCTCCCACCACTCTATCGGGGAGTCAAAAAGATGTTTTAGACTCACCCACTCCAGGTACCGCCTCGAGAAGGAGAGGCACACTTTGGGGTCCTGGAGATGGCTGGTATTCATTCTCCAGAGACCCCTGCCGATGGTTATGGCCTTCTCCCAGACCAGGGACACGGTCACCATGTGGTGGTCCGAGTAGTGCACTGCCCGGATGGAATAGGCGTGCACTCTCAGGCCTGGGGAGAGCAGGAACATATCAATGCGTGAAGAGGAGACACCAGAAGAGCTCACCCATGTATGTTGTGGGGGAGAGGCGCCCCCGGCGTTGTGGAGGGAGAAATCTTCTATGATAGACCGCAGCTCGTCGCTCGACCGATCTTTCCTTGGTCTGCTGCGGTCTTCATCCCTGAGGGCACAGTTGAAATCCCCCCCCACGACAACCGGCATATTGCAATGTATGATGGTTCTTAATTTTGAAAAGAGGGAGACCCTCTCGGCTACGCTGGTTGGGCCGTACACATTGACCAATCTAAGTGGGGAACCCCCGACACTGATGTCTGTGACGAGGATTCGCCCACTTTCCAAGATGTTATTGCCTGTGATTTTTACAAAAGGATTTTTGGTCAATGTGCCGACCCCATCGGCTCGAGCGACGTTCGAGCCGGACCAGAGAGAGTCCCCCATTCTCCACTCCTCCCTCAGAGTGTCATCCATAGTGCGGAAAGGGATTCCGCACTCCTGGAGTAGGATGACATCCGAGGGGATTTGCTGCAGAGTGGAGAAGACTGAGTGGCGTTTGTTGGGGTCCTTGATACTACGGGTGTTTGAGGTGGTGAGTGTGAGTGTCATGATAATGTTTATTGCTTAGCTGTGTCATGTAATCCGGTATTATTTTTTGCAATATCTTGACAGATTTTGTTGAGGCGGTCCATAACTGTGTCCTGGTTATTGTGGCGCCTACTCACCCCCTGACTCGGTCCGCCCCCAGGTCTCCCCTCCATACTGCCTGGCCGGTTCCGTCCTGGAGAGGTGGGACGTGATGGCTTTGCCCCAGGGTCCCCCTTTGCTTCGGAGGGCCCTTGAGAGGGGAGCTGTTGGGTGCTCTTGTTGGGTGCGGGGTCGGGGCCAGGAAGTGGCCGGTCGTTAGTGGGCCTGCTTTGAAAGGTGATGGACTTTGTGAGGGTTTCTCTTTGATGGAGAAGCGGTGGTGGAGATGGCTTACTAGGGCGAGGTGGGGGTTCTAGCCTGACTGTAGGTGGGCTGATGTTACGAGTGTTTGTATTTTTCTGTTGTATCTTGTGGATTGGTAGCTTGTGATGGCGAACTATTGCTGGGTTTGGGGGTTGACCGGGTGGTTCTGTCCTGTTTGTTTTATTGTGTTTTCCCTTTCTTTTCCTATTCGCCAATTGCCATGTTGTAAAAATGTCCGGGTCTAAATCTGCACTAGAGGAGTCCGACTCCTCCACCGTGATGGGGGTGTCCGAGTCAGGCTCCTCTTTAACGGTCGTGACTATTTGAATGGGTTGTGAAACTTCAGGGGAATCTGTATATAGGGGAGGTCCAGTACAGTTAGTGCTTAAAGGGGCTTGTGCAGTGTCTTGTGAGGGGATGATTGTTTCAGGCTGTGGAGGGGTTGTGGCTGGTGTTCTGGTTCTGGGTGCTGGGGTAGGGGTAGGGGTAGGTGGACGGGGGGGGGCAGTAGATGGTGGAGGAGGTGCGGTGCTCCTAGCCCTGTTTGCGTACGAGAGTGGGCAATCTCTATAGAAATGCCCACTCTCCCCGCATAAGTTACAGGGCTTTGGGTCCCGGCATGCCCTGGTCTCGTGCTCTCCTCCGCAAGTCTTGCACTTGACCACTGTGCAGGCTGCGGCTAAGTGACCTAACTCACCGCAGTTCCTGCACAGCTTGGGCATGCCGTTATAGAACACCACACCCCTATCCCTCCCCAGCGTGATGGTGCTGGGGATATGACATACCCCCCCCACTACATAAGGGTCGGGTTTTAGCTGGACCAGCCACTTCCTGGCCCCGGTCCACACTCCATCCTCGTCAAGGACCCTCCTAACGTCGGATTTAACATTTCCATACCTGCCCAACCACGTCGAAACATCATGGTCCTGCACAGTCTCATTATAAAACTGCACAGTGACCACTTTGTTCTCCGTGTCGGACAGGGGCTCGACCGCAAAGTTGCTAAGGGGACGCCTGTCCTTCCCCTCTCTATAGAGGTTCCAGAACCTCTCCAGGATATTGGGGTTCTTGAAACTTACTTCAAAGATATCCCCCTGACCTGGAACCTTTACCAGGCAGTTAAGGTCAGCTGGCACGAAGCCCATACCTCTCTGTAGCACTGCCCTGCTAAACTCCAGACGGGTCAAACCTGTCACTCTCGTCTCGGGTCGAGTTGGGTTCGGGCCTGCAGCACGACTTGCCCCCCCTGCGGTTGCTGGTCCAGAGGCGCCCTCCGTAGCTGCGCCCTCGGCCCCCTGTCCCGCCGGGGGGCCCGCACCAGTGCTGCCGCCTCCCTCCTCGACCCCCTGGATCCATGTCAGGCGTACGGCGTTATGGCGTCGCATCCCTGGAACAGGTCTGGCTGCCATCCCCCTTCCTCTCGACAAGGCCGGACTCTGCACTGTTCGAAACAAACACAGAGACAGCACTCAGGAGATGGTGTTCCTTCCGGGAGAACCAGAAAAACAGCAACGCAAAGCGGGCTGAAAAGGGACCAGCCGAAGGCCGGCCCCTCACACCGCCGCGTGAGGACCTCCCTTTCTGGTGCAGGCGGCAAGCGTTGATCCTCAGATGGTGTTGAGGTCTGGATCGCCGCCTTCCGTCTCAGGGGGGGTCTGCTGCTCCGGTCCTCCCAACTGCCTGCTCCTCAGCTTCGTCCTCCGGGTCTGGCCTGCTGGTTCTGCTGCGGGCCTAGGAGGAAGGGAGGTAGAGACGGATCACCAGGGCGAAGGCCCAGCTGGTGGCTGGTGAGGCCCGGAGAGAAAAGCAGCCCTTCCGGGCCTACTCTCCGGGCAAGATCCGCACTCCCCTCGGGCCTCCTGGCGTCAAGCGTCCACAGCAGTAGTGTCGATCCCGGAGCGCTGGAGTCCTACGGCAGGGGTCCTCCTGGTGCTGTCCTGGCTTCGGCGTTGGGGTTTAGCAGGCCGCGGTCAAGCCACTGGTACCTGCCTCGCCCCAAACGCTGGTGACGGTCCGGCCTTGTCCGCCGGTCTGGTTTCGAACCACAGCCGCAGGCAAGCCACTGGTACTGTGATTCTCCACCAGACCTTCAGGGAACAGAAGGGGGCAGTAGAGAGTAAGAGAAGAGAGAAAGAGAAAGACACACCCACCCAAAGTTACAAAACAGCCGAAAAGACTCTCTGTCTCCCACTGGTGGCAGTGTGAGGCAGAGGATCTGTTCGTGCTGAAGAGAAACCCAGGTACGCATGTAATGGGATAAAGAGGTAACATAATTAAGGAGGTTAGCTTCTTCACAGTTCATCACAGTTTATTATGTTAGTGACATGCTTGTAAAACACTTTAAGGCCTGCAGCTCTTATACGCGGTTTCCTGGTACATGCTGTGGAGCTTTAACAGCTGCATTATGGGTAATATCCCAGTTTGGACTGGGAGTTTTCCCACAAAAGAAACATGATAATTATGTGATAATTTGTGGACTAAAGTTAACAGTATTAGAACGTAGAAAGAGAAGCCGCTAAATCGGATGTTAACCCTTTCATGCAAATATTTTCTCCTAGTGATTTTGCATGTCATTTTGAGTAATAAAATTAATCTGAAAAAAAATCTTGCTCTGATTTTTAATAATTCTTGCATGGAAGGGTTAAAGGTCAATGTGCCAGACAGACTATCCATTCTTCTCTATCACCTTTAATTACAGCATGACATTTTCTACAAATCTCAAACCAGAGCAGATTCTTTCAGTGGTGTAACCCAAAGAGACTTGGATACATGAATACAAACTGAAAAGATAAAACGAGTTTTCTATTTATTGAAAACATCCAAATACCTGTGTCTGTAAATAAAATGGCTTTGTATTTTCTGTCCAATCAGTTTCTGTGAGGATTTTTCTAATATCGTGGATTTCAATTCATATCCCGAGTCAGCTGTACTGAAATGGAATTGAGTCTAATGTACCTATTATGTGCAGGTTGTCAGCCTTTACATTTCGGCATTTAGCAGACACTCCTGTCCAGAGCAATTTACACAGTGTATATTTTTTACATACAACCCGTATACAGGTGGATTTTTAAAAAAAAAATCTGGTAAAGCAGCACTGCCCAACCATGGAATCAAACCCACAACCTCAGGGTTACTAACGCAGTTCCCTAACCATTATACTACACGGCTACCCCCTGCCCACGCTTGAACGGACCGGAGTCTGTCTCTCACCATACTGTACAGCTGAGTCCGTAATACTGGGGTCCCTCCCCCGCTTATCCAAGAAGGCCTGGTGTGCGTGCAGGGTTTAGTTCTGTCCAAGTATTACAAACTGATTATTAGCCTAATCAGCTAAGCATGGTGTTACATCAAAACATTGGCTGGGATTCAATCAACATTTGTCATTAACTCAGGCCTGTATTCAATCAACCTTTGTCCTTAAAGCAATAATTGTATTGGCTGAATGCAGAGTGTTGATTTTGATTGAATACATGCCTGAGTTAAGGACAAATGTTGATTGAATGCAGGCCTTTGATTAGTTGAATCAGGTGTTTTAGTGCTCGGCTGGACAAAAGCCAATACTCTCACCTGTACTTCTCCAATAAGATTGGACAAAAGGAAGAAGAGCCGAGGGTGTAAATTGTGTGGGTGTGTGTGTTTGTGCTTGTGTGTGTGTGTGTGTGTGTTTGTGTGTTTGTGTGCGTGTGTGGTATTCCTTTCTCAGGCAGTCAGCGGGCGATGTTCAAACAGGCCATGCGCCACTGGGAGAAGCAGACGTGTGTCACCTTCATAGAGAAGACGGACGAGGAAAGCTACATTGTTTTTACCTACAGGCCCTGCGGGTAAGCTCCAGGCGTCGCCCCGGGAGACGCCCCGCCCCGCCCCGCCCAGCCTTGCCCCACCCCGCCCCGCCCAGCCTTGCCCCACCCCCTGGCCTGCTTGTTGTGGTAAATCAGGGTAATCAGGTTAGCGAGGAGGAGCGATGGATGAAGATTAAAGGTCTGCTTTTAAGGACACAGCAAGGTCCTTAAAATCATCTCAGCATCTGCAAAACTGCCCCCTGCCGCGCTGTCCGTTACAGTTACCATGACGGTGGTCGACCGGGCCGATGCGAGGGTCAGGTGTCAGCGCTCAGACGTTCAGTTTGCCGGACATAGTCGACCGATTGAAAGAAAAAAACAGTTTTTTTTTTTGCTTTTTTTTGAGAGCGATTTGGAAGCTTGTCACGGTCGGGAGCTCTGACTGTAATCCAGTCTTAATTATCAGTGGGGGTTGGTTAGTTTCACTAAGAGCTCTCTGTTGATATTGGCAGAGATTAACTCGCTGTTCTGACAGAGACCTTTCCATTCGCCCCCTATAGAAGGCTCTGCAACGGTAACAACTACACCGAACAAATGTGCACACAAAATGAATGCTACAGTGGTCTGGCACATTGACCACACTTCACAAAATACTGTCCATTCAGGTTTTATTGCAATAAGGTTGACAATAATGCAAAAGCACGCGGCCCCTGAAAATGAACGCTGCAGAGATGCACATTTTTATTGCGTGCTTGAGCAGGGACTACGCCCGTATAAATCTTCACTTACTCGGTTTTTGAGCGGCCATCTGTTTGGCACCTCCGAAAGGCTTCGTCTTAGCTGCTGAGAAAACGTAAACTCATTGTGTCGGGGAGGGGGCGAACGTGGTATGCGTTTGACCGCGCCGAAGGCAAGGCCGACTGCTGACTGACGAGCACGAAATGCATGCGGACAGCTTTTCTTTTTTTTTTTTTTTCCATTTGTAATCTTTGCTGACTTTTGAAGAACAGAAGGCCCAATAATGGCACGGTCACAATGAGAGTTGACAAGTTCACTCAACAATGGACTCATTTTCCTTCCTGCCTCTGTGCCACCAGCTCTGCTGCCATTTTTCTCCTCCCATCTGTGCCTGCTATGAGAGGAACACCATCTCTCTCTGTCTGTCTCTATCTCTCTTTCACTCTCTCTCTCTCTTTCCCTCTGTCTGCTTCCAGCAGGTCTCCTCTATCTCTCTCTCTCTCCCACTGTCTTTCTTTCTCTCTTTCTCTCTCTGTCTTTCCCACACACAACGTACACTTTTTTCTGCTTCTTCTTTCCCTCTCTGCCGTCTCTCACTCTTTCTCTTTGTCCCGTCTGCTTTCTCTCTCTCCTGCTCTCTCTACTTCTCCCACTCTCCTTTTCTCTCTCTCCGTCTCAGTCTCTTTCTCTTCCTCTATCTCATTGTGTCTCTTCCTAATAATAATAATAATAATTGGGCTATATCATAGCCGTTTCCTTCTTTGCATTCAGAGAAGCTTGCATTGCTCTTGCACAGAAAATCAGACTGGGAGACAATTTGCTTTAACTTTTTTTTAATTTTTTACTAGGACGTCCCATTGACAAAGTCAGCCCCAACACCGGTTTCCCTTCCCGCAGTATCTGGGCTGGGCCTTCAGAATAAAGGGAAAGCGATTAAGACGCTATAATCCGGTCTTTAAATAGACAGCACCTACGCCGTTGTCTCGGGTGATTATGAGGATCAGTCATCCGCAGGCTGACTCCACGGGAGCACGGCAAGTCGTGCGTGTGCCAGGCGTAGCGTAGCCGAAACGAGACGTGGGAACCGACGATGGAACGGGACTGGAAACGTCCGTCCCGATTTAGCCTCGATTATGTTAACCGAGTTGAGTTTTTGGGGAGTGTAGTTGAAATTGTGCACGCACACCTCACTGCGTGGAGATTGCGGTGTGTTCCGGGTGCTTTCGAATCACAACCGCTGCTCTCATGAGCGACTGCTAGCTAAAAATCGGATGTGTGGAAAATCTGAAAAAAATATTGGGTTTCACGATGCGAGCTAGCGAGAGGGACTTCTATTAGCCAATGAAAGATTACCTCTCAGCAAGGGAACGATCCAGCAGGCGTTTGTGCCTTCCTTCTGAAAAAAAGTCATTCACAGTAAAAAAGTTAATTCCCCATCTTCAGTCGACTCACAAAATTGCAAAAGGTTCCTCCCATGTATCTCTTAAAATCTTATTGCAATAAAACTTGATCGTAACCCAGACATTTGGGTGAAACATTAGACATTACTGGTGTTGAAATTTGGAGCACATGGTTTCATGACTGTTTTAACGGTCAGATCTGCTATGTGCAATGTGTTCTGTGTTCCAAAGCAAAACACTGATTGGTTTAAATCCGTGAGTCATGACCAGTATTTCATGATAGCTCCACCCTTTTTATTTTTCTGTCCCCCACTGATACACAATAAAATGTTCAGTATTCATTCTCTAATAGGAGTTTTTAGTCCTTATTGGAGTCCAATAAGGAGCACATCTGCTTTAGCAGAGTAATATGCAGTATACTCTATCAGACTTCAGAGTCTGTAGTTTCATACACGGCCTGGCCAATAAAAAAGTCGCCGCTGCACCCGTCATGCATAGTGCCCACTGTACAAACCTCTGGAGGCAGTGTTACGATCTGGGGTTGCTTCAGTTGGTCAGGTCTAGGCTCAGCAACATTATGCAGCAATAAAATGAAGTCAGCTGAGTACCTGAATGTACTGAATGACCAGGTCCTGACCTTAACCCCATTGAAAGTCTTTGGGATGTGCTGGAGAAGACTTTACGGAGTGGTTCGACTCTCCCGTCGTCAATACAAGATCTCGGCCAAAAATTAATGCAACTCTGGACGGAAATAAATATTGTGACTTTGCATAACAATGCCACGACAAATTCGTACCGTAATCAAAGCTAAAGGCGGTCCAACTAAATATTAGTGTGTGCGACTTTTTTTTTGGCCAGGCAGGCAGTGTACAGGCTTTATTACTGTAGAACCACAAGAATAAACAATGCAGTTAGAGAGCTGAGAAGAGAAAGACACCACGGCACTAAGCAGGAATAACAAAAGAAAAACAACAAAAAAATCATGTTGAAAAGAACCAAATGATGAGTAGAACTCAGGGGTTTATTTGTTCGGCCATTTTAAGTGGCGGCACCATATTGCTCGGGAAGTGGAAGCCTCATCCTAAAAGGTGGTGACGCATATTCTAACAACAACAACAATGACAAAAAAATGTGCATGGTATGTCGGCTCAGGATTTCCTGATTCAGGGAAGGAGGAATCCGTGGCTAACTCCTGTAGTGTGACGGGCCTGCTGCGGTGTACACACAGTCACGATTCGCGGAAACTGCACAGCGTGTTGTAAGCTTAAGGGATATGAGGGCTCAGGTGAGATGGGGCTACCGTTAACAGGCTAACATTAATCAGCTTTGCCCGCTGCTGTGAGCCCCTACCCAGAGCTATAGGGTCTGGCAGTCATCCCCAGATCATACATTTTGTTTTTTCTGCCACTATTTCTTCCTAATTCTGGGTGACTTGCTCTTCTTTATTTGAGATTATATGGCGTCATTATTCAATGTGTTCCAGAGAAGGTGTTCATATCTGCTGCAAAGTTTGTTTATCCCACCTGCACAGGTAAAGCTATGTGTGTGGGGGTTCCGCCCGCACAGTCAACCAGGGCATTCGGTTTAAAAAAATATATAATGACTCGTACCGTATTCCCACAGGGTCCAATATATGTCAGAGCAACATGGATATATTTGTGTAATATTTAAAAAATAAAAACAATCAATGAAAATGTTATGTATCAGAACACACATATTATATTATAAGTGGGTAGAGTGTTGTTCCGAGGGTCAGTCTTCCACTGCCTGGTTTACATTAGAAACTGGCTCAGACGTGGCAAACAAGCTGTCATCGGTCACAGGGAAATTTTTTAAATGTTATGATCTTTTGAAGTAAAATAAACACCGGCTTTATCAAATGATGTCAGATGGGCAATAAGGCGCCTTGGCTGAGAATGATCGTCATAAATGCAAGACCCCCCAAGCCACTGCCCCCTGCACGTTTGTCAGTCTCTTTCAACGTTTTCACCATACCGATAGAATAAAGCAAGCACTTAATGTCGAGTGAAGCCCTTAGGGAAGGCCAGAGGGTTTTCACATTGCGCTACTCAATGCTACATTCAATGAAACACCCTGTGTCTTCAGCTTTTATTAATTTTTTTTTGAGCTCAAGTGCAATCGCCAGGGGTGACTGAAGTTTACCTGGCGACCAGTCAAAAGTAAAAAATGATTGGTTCCTGGCTTTAGATCCTAGGCCTCCCTCATATCCCCAGGTAATAGGTAATAAGGTAAGGGACCATCTCCCCTCAGCTCTATTGCAAGGGCGCGAGGCAGTTTTGAGAAGTTTTCATTTTTTTGCTGAGGGTAATAAAATAGAGACGGCCCCTCTCTCCTTGATTGACAGGTGCTGCTCCTACGTAGGCAGACGGGGGAATGGTCCTCAGGCCATCTCCATTGGGAAGAACTGCGACAAGTTCGGGATCGTCGTCCACGAACTGGGACACGTGATCGGCTTCTGGCACGAGCACACGCGGCCGGACCGGGACGATCATGTGACCATCATACGGGACAACATCCAGCCAGGTGCAGTTCTGTCTGTCCTCTTATCCCTGTGAAATTACTCACCTGTCAAATATCCTGTAATCCCTTCCCCTGTGATACACAGGGATTTGATTGGCTGGTTTATTAAGTCGTGGCCTTTATTGCAACAAATGGGGAAATGTTATCATGTTGGCCATTGAGTTCCACACAGCGGGAAAGTGTTCTGTTTGGCACTGAATTCTGGGTAATGCCTCTTGTGAGAAAAAGCCCTTTTTTCCCCTGTCCTGCAGGAATACTGACTGGCACAAGCTTTTCTGAGGCAAAAGCTGATTTAATAAGGATAATGTTGGCTCTGTGTTTGAGTCTAAATAAATAAAAAAACAACGTAATCTCCACACTGGGGGTGGAATTGAATGAGGTTTTCAACGTAGAATGTGGGAAGTACAGAATAAAACTACGCATTGAAAGTCGGGAGAATGTGGCATTTTTATGATTATCAGCAGCTGTTCCCACACAGAAATAAACACACACATGCAAATGCAGAAGCACTGACACAGGCACACACACACACACACGCACACGCACACACACGCACACACACACACACGCACACACACGCACACACACGCACACACACACACACACACGCACACGCACACACACGCACACACACACACACGCACACACACACAGGCCTTTATCGGGTGATTAATCAACCCCGCTGTGTGTAACTTGCTTATAGGGCAAGAATACAACTTTCTTAAGATGGAGCCCGGAGAGGTGAATTCTCTGGGGGAGCCGTACGACTTCGACAGCATCATGCACTACGCCAGGAACACCTTCTCAAGGTTAATGACCCCTGAGCGTCCGCGTGTTTCTACCTCTCCGACTACAGCAGCCTTCCATAGAAAAATAACTCTAATCCTTTCAACGTATCGGTGCGCTAATATTCACTTTCTGTGGCTTACTGTCCATTTTAAAAGATGTTCCATGTTTGCCATGAACATTCTCAAGGCAAAAGTATTTCAAATACTGGATTTGACACAGGTCTGTTATGCATATGAGCTAGTGCAGAACTTATTTGTTTACTTATTTTCAATACCAAATATTTTTTTTGCACGTAGATAAAAACAAATAAACATGAGCCTTTATAAGGCAAGAATAAGATGACAATGCAGGAGATCACAAAAACACTTAGGAAGACAAGAATAGTCTTCAGCTGTCGTTCATGAGTTTATCAGTAAATGTTGCCAAAATGCTAGATCAGGTAAATGACTGGGTTAAGTATGAAACAGATGTGGCCCTTTGGGAACAGGATTCTCCACCCACAATTTAGGTGTCTGTAATTAAACCAGGGGCCATAGTGTATGCAAGTTTTTGGTGTGTTTTAGCAGTTTGCATTATAAGTGCATGATTGGTTAAAGAGTCTACACACCTTGTATTCAAGGTCTACACTGTCCAATGAACCTACAGACACTGAGCATCCAGGAGTTGATCTTGACGCCTGAATTAAACCATTAAATCATTTGATATTTTTTGTGGCCATCACGTTAAGGTTGGATTTACACCAGGAGCGGAACGGATGCATATCGCAAACCCATGTTAGTGGATTATTTTGTACCTGCTGTGGTCTGGCGCGGAGAAGTAATAGTTTCCACGTGAAGTCTAAAAAGGAAGCGGACGCTGCGATGCGTTCCGCTCCACTGCTGGTGTAATTCAGGCCCAAGGCTCAGAGTCGCAGTGCACCTTGAATGAATCCCGTGTCACTTCCTGTTTGCCAGGGGCATGTTCCTGGACACCATCCTGCCTTCCCGCGACGAGAACGGAATACGGCCTGCCATTGGCCAGCGGACCAGGCTGAGCAAAGGGGACGTAGCGCAGGCTAGGAAGCTGTACAGATGCCCAGGTACTGCCTCGTACGTAGCGTAGCGCTTGTGTGTCACCGTGTGCCTGTCTGTACTTATGCCCACTCTGCCTGGAAGGAGCTTAGCGCTTAAGCTGGAGTTAGCGTTAGCTGGCTGCCTGTGACCTCTCCAGATCTGGGTAAATGAAGCATTTGAAATATGGAATTAGGAGAGAGAGAGAGAGAGAGAGAGGAGGGGGAGAGGGAGAGGGAGAGGGAGGGGGAGAGGGAGAGGGAGAGGGAGGGGGAGAGGGAGAGGGAGAGGGAGAGGGAGAGGGAGAGGGAGAGGGAGGGGGAGAGGGAGAGGGAGGGGGAGAGGGAGGGGGAGAGGGAGAGGGAGAGGGAGGGGGAGAGGGAGAGGGAGAGGGAGAGGGAGGGGGAGGGGGAGAGGGAGAGGGAGAGGGAGAGGGAGAGAGCACAGTCATTCCTTTAACTGGAGTATGGAGATTTGGGGGGTCACTTTTCAAATCGGATTGTTGAATCAAATTCACTCAAGGGGGTGAAATGGTAATGCTTTAGTGGAGCAATAGTGTCAATGACAAATCTAAGGTGCTGTAGTTTGAGATTTACTTTCCCTTCAAACTGAGGATAAGTAAAACTGCTGCGTAATGCTGTTAATACGTGTGATTCCAACGAAAGCTTAAGCCCTTGAAGTGACGTTCCCCCCCACGGTCTGGAATCGAACCCTGACCCCTACCATTGGCTGGGGGTCCACTGTGGTGCAACCTCACCCAGAGAGAGAGAGGCTGCGTCCCAATATTCTTCACTCCCCACCTCCTTTCCTCCACTCGCCCACTACCACTCCTCTCCTACCCAGAAGTATGCAAAACTGCCTGAATGTTTTCAGTACAAGTAGTTGCACGTACAGTATACAATGTACTTGACGTTGCGGTTTGCGTCCAGACATAAATCAATTTGTAACTATTTGTAAGTAATATGTAGCCAAATCAGCGACATTAGATTAGGACAGAAAGTTCTGTTTCCGGGGCATGGAGAAGAGGAGGTGGTAGTGCAGGAAAGGAGGGTGCATTTTTCGAGTATTGGGACGGACCCTGGGTTGCAGTCCCCAGAGTATCCTCTGACATGTTGCGTGTTAGCGCCCCCTCTGTGTGGTGCTCTCTGGTTAGCGCCCCCCCCTTACCTGCCCCTGCTGCGTTAGCCTTGTAACCCTGTAGCACATTAACTGTGCACCTCAGTTAGCCGTTAGTAGTAAACTGCTTTAATTAATTAACCCGCAGAGCCTGCGGCCCTCCAGCACCAGGGTTACAGACCCCTGATTTAGGCAGTCAGCCCCTATGTTCATCTCTAGCAAAAAAGTTCACACAACGAAGGGCACCCAAGTGTTTCAGAGGATATGGATCATTGGTCATTTTCCAGGTGTGTCTCAAAATAACCAGTTAATGCTCTTCCAAAGTAATACAAGGGGAATGATTCCCTCCCAACTCTGGAGCTCTCCAGGATCAAGGCTGGGGACCCCTGGCCTAAATCCTCCAAAATCTTGGGTGTCCTATCTCTGAAAAGGGCTGTGGTGGGTGAAGATTTGGTTCTAGCCCAGTACGAAAACATCTGACTCGAATAATTGAGATCTTGATTGAAGACCAAGGTCGGGTGTTTGGCTGAAGCATTTGTTTTCGAGCTGGAATACTTAAAAGTTTTTATTCTGCCGGTTCTCAGGGAGGATATAAAAAAAATAAAAAATCCTGAATTTTCACCAGCCCGTCTGCGTCTATTTTGCTATAACAGACAAATATTCAACATTGGAGAAAGATCATTACAGTTTCAGCTTGAAAAATGTAATGACTGGGGCCCTGAAAGGCCAATGATTTAGGAAAAGTCTGGCGTTAAACAGGAACGGGTGTCAGGGTTTAGTCTGAAGCTTGTGTAATGTATGGGAGGCGTAGGACTTGACACCCCTGTTTTAGACTGTGGCATTGGCGTTCTGGGGTTCGCTTCAGCCAAGGGGCGCCCCTGTCTGCCACGTCCGCGCAGTAATGAGGTCCCGCTGCTCTCCGTGGGAGGGCCGTCAGGATAAATCATTCTCGCGATGACATCACAGCCAGTTGGGCGGCGGCCGCACGTGGTCACGCCTCCGGGTGGTTTGAGCTGTCACTCATGCTTCGCCGCTCGGTCACGCAAAACAAGCCGGGGGAAGGACTTCGGGGAAACGGGAATTCTCAGAACGCCGGCTTCTGGGAAAAAAGAGGCGTACATGTTGACGGCTCTGAGGATGACCTCAGTTTCTTTGTGGGGGTGGGGGCTGTGGGACGCGCTGATTACAGAGCGTGACCGTGTCCGTCCGTCCGTCCCTCTCACACCCCTCCTCCCTTCCCCTCCTCCTTGGCGCTGTTGGCGACGTGTGTGGCATTTGGAGAGCAAAGGTGATGTCATCTGTTATCGGTCGTTAGCACAATCGCCATTGGAATGGCTACGCGCTGAAGTGGCCTTCAACCTATGAGCAGAGCAGATGGTATGATTGGCAGGGCGCTGTGTGCGACCGCACGTCACTGAGCTTGCGCTGTGTGTCGCAAACGCTGTTGTGATAACCTGTCCGTGCTCGCTGTTCGCAAGACCAACTGAAACAACTGCCAAGTGACGTTATTACGGCAATAAATAAAAAAAACACGTCCCCATTGCATCTGGTCCTCCAAACGTGTGACTTGTGCTCAGTGGAAATGCTCTCAGGGGCTTCAGAGAGGATTAGCATATTTTTAAAGATAAAAGCAGGAACTAAATTTACCGACGGACCTTCAAAAATGAGAAACGTTTGAAGAATGTCCACAGCAATGGGCCACGAGGGGCTTCTGATGGGATTAGGGAGCGTTTTTGCCAGAGTTGCCCTTAAGAGAGAAGGTCACAAATAGCCGCACGGGTCGGCCATCTTGTCTGACAGACGTCGCCCTGAGCACTTCAGCATGGGGGAACGAGTTGTAGCGACGTGACAGAACTTTCCCCCGCCATGGCGGCCGTCACAAGCTCGGCCCAGCGGGAGGGATGGCGGCTTCACCTCCCGTTTCACTGGGAGACAGGACAGCCATGCTAACGAGCAGCCTGCCTTACCTCAGGGCTGCCGTGGCGCTACCGCAATGCTACACGGCGGAAGAGACTGGGCGTGTCTCTCCGGTCACTATTACTGCTGCTTAGGATTTGAAAGACGTGCTCAGTAAAATGTTCAGTGTTAAATCCACTCATACGGGAGTGCATATGGTCCCGATTGGACCCAGATGCGCTCTGTTAGAATTGAATTAACACTGGACATTTTGCAGTGCGAGACAGAAAGATCTGAGAGGTTTTTTTCAATTTTTTTCTACGATCATGTGTTTGTGTATAACTGAGATGAAGACGAGCTGCTTTTATGTGGCTGGCCTTATTTATTTATTGACATGTCATCAAGCTCCAGCAGAAGTTCAGTGAAGGAGCCATTCCTGGTCTTTATAATGTGAAAGTAGATTAATCACCACGTATCTTCCTTACTGCTAGTAGCAAACCACATCCTTTTATTGATGATTAACCTCTCTTTATCTCACATGAATGACTTGCCCTCATAAACTCCCGAAGAACACTCACTTCCTGTCCGAGAGCTTACCATGCAACACACTTTCTACATTCCTACATTGAGTCCAAGAGGGATCAAAAGTACTCCAACAGTGTAAAATGTACTCTATCAGAGTGAAATGTGCTCTACCAGTGTAAAATGTACTCTATCAGAGTGAAATGTGCTTGCTCTATCAATGTACTCTGTCAGTGTAAAATTGACTGGATCAGTGTAAACTCGGTCAGAGTCAATTTAACTCTGTGTAGCAGGGAGTGGTGAGAGAGAGGGAGGGACGTATGAAAATGAATACTCAGAATACTGTCTCTGAGCCCACCCCTGCCCTGCGCTCCATTGGGCTTCACTGCCAGACCCCTCCGGAACTCCGTGTGGTCTGTGTTTTTGTTTTTTTGGGGGGTGGGGTGCACAGGGCAGACCCACTCAGTACTGAGCCCCCTCCCCTGAAACTCCTGGTGCGTTTTTAGGGAGGATAACTTGAAGGGTTTCTTCTCTCCTGCTGTGTCACGGCGGGACGCCCCTTTCTCTGCCGATAAGTGTGTGAACGCAACCCCCCCCCCCCCCCCATACACACCCCCTACTCCATATCTCACCGTCTCTCTTCCCCTCCTTTCTCTCTCTCTCTCTCTCTCTCTCTTACTATTTTATTAATCTCTGACTATCTCCAGTGATCCATTTCCCTGTTCCTCTCTGTTATCCCTCTGTATTTGCTTTTTCTTTAAAGTCTATCTCCCCCTATCTTCCTCTCTTTCTCTCTCTCATTCCCCCTTTTCTCCTCTTGTCAGTTATTCTTCTCTCACTCCTTCTGGCTCTAAATTGTAGCCTTTCGGTTGACCCTCTTGTGTCACGTTCCACAGAGCAGGTTGGGTTTGTCTCTCGAGCTGGCTTTTTAAAAGCAGCCGTACCGTTACACTGACGTACGGTAATTCAATAAGCTGCTCTTCCAGTGGATGACACAACAGGACTCGCCCCCCCCCGCGGGTTTGTCCGGCCGTAAGGTGTTTTGTTTCCTTGCCGTTTCTCCCTGGCTACCTGGCTTCTTTATGCTCCGCTTGATGAATCGCTTCGCAATAACCCTTCAGAGTGCGCGGTGCCATCGGGGACTGGAACCCACGCCAGGCCGTGATGAAGACGAACGTTCTCCTGTCGCCCAGATCGAAACTTGGTCTTAAAAAACAAAATCCCTCCCCAGGTCTAGAGGAAGCCAAGAACAACAGCTTAGCAGTGATTGGGTTGGATCCAGGAGGGAGGGTCAGCCAGAAAGAGGAGTGAACCATGAACACGGGCTGGGCCCTTATTGGCCAAGTCTCAGTTATGTCATCAGCTAACTGTGACTGGCTAATACTAGGACACAGTGGACCCCTCCTGCTGGGGCCCCGGGTGGGTTTAAGTCTTCCAGTGTCCCTCCGGTTACTGCTCACTCCTCTCAGCCACACACAGGGAGCTCACAGACTGTCAGTTGCTTGTCAGTGACAGTCCTGTCTGTCCTCCAGAGAGGTTATAGTATCGCTTGTAAGAGTACCAGAAAATAAGATATCAAGAGTCTTTTGATATTGTTGGGTCACAGACATCAGGAAGTCATGGCATGCAAAGGATATGTGACCAAATATAAAATAAATTATTACTTTGTTCTACATTATGTTAAACTGTCCAATATTTTTTTGATGCCCAAAAATGGGGGGGGGGGGGGGGGACTATGTACAAAAGGTTCTATCATTTCTAAACGGTTCATCCGATATGGATGAAAATCCCCTCAAATTAAAGTTGACAGTCTTTGGCGCTTCAACCTCATTGTCATTCTATCTTTTCAAACTCAAAGTGCTGGAGTACAGAACCAAAATAACAACGAGATAATCAATGTTATTCACTTCATCTGTCAGTGGTTTTAATGTTGTGGCTGATCGGTGTATGAGCCCGGTTAGATCAGCTGAGGCTCTGTGGCATGTCAGCGGCCTGTAATTTGTGTCCTGGGCTGGGCTGGGCTGGGATGGGTTCCATTTCAGGTCAGTAAATTCAGGAAATTAACTGAAAATAACTTAATCAATTGAAAAATGCCTGGTAGAGCACAATGGGTATTATTCCATTAAAAAAAAAGAAACTGCCGCATTCCTGAATTGACTGACTTGAAGTGCCTCTGAACCCCCAAGCCTGCTGGGGTCGCTGTTGCGCTTTGAGAGGGTGACCTCGGACGTGCCAACCTGGGTTTTAGGTGGGAGGCGGGGGGGAGTAGAAGTCGGCATGTGAACCACGATGCAACTCGTGACGGGAAAGAAAAGGCCAGAACTCCGCTCACAGCAGGAAGCTCTCCACTGTGCATCTGTATCTCACCCCCTGCTGCTGTGATTGACAGGTTTGACAGGCAATAAAGGGCACACAGAAAAATAATCAGGTGTTTACCTGACGATGAGCATCTAACGTGCATGTCTAACTGGAGCTTGAGAGGAGATAGACGGTTATTGTAAACGGAGCCCTAGGTAAATGGCTTTAACCTTTGAAGAGTAGGAATGACTTTTTTCTTTCAAAATTCAGTCGTCTTTCAAAAGTCAGGGTTCTAGAACTCCATTGCTTTCAGTTACCAGCAGTGATTGTTACATCAACATTAGAATGTTCAGCTAAGAACATTCTAATCACATATTTTTGATCTTGCACCTTAAAGGGTTAATGTCTGAAACATGTGCTAAAAGGTACAGAGACCAGAGACATTTACTGAAGATAGCTACTGGAGTTATACTCAGTCTGTTTCTATGCCATTGTGATATAGGCTGAACGTAAAGTTGGTAATAATAACATGCTTTAGACTGCAATTTACTTAAATCAAGAGACACTCAACCCCTAATTGTTTTCACATGAGAAAGTTCATTATTTTTGTAAATTGGTGTGTGAAATGTAGTACTTGCCCTGATTTGCTTGACAGCTTACACAGTGATATTATTTCAGTGAGTAGTTTTGTACATTTCTGTGCCTTTGACCAGACAGCTCTAGTCTCCTGGGAAAATAATCTACACTGATGAGCCAAAAAACAATTATTACATTCACAAAAACCTGTGACTCGAGCAAGACTTGGGCAGCAGTGTGTACTTGTGTTAGTGTTACATGGTTTATTACATTGTAATTACTAAATATAACCATTTATTTAACCATGAAATAGTACCTTAAAAGCCTTGAATGTCATTCAGTTGAACAAATTGAAAGAACTGATCTCTGTCTCTGTGTACATTACTTAGTTTATTAATTTATATTTTTCTGTTTTGTATATATGCAGCTTGTGGAGAGACGCTACAGGAGTCGATTGGTAATTTTTCATCTCCTGGATACCCCAATGGCTACCCATCGTACACACACTGTGTTTGGAGAGTATCGGTGACTCCAGGAGAGAAGGTAAGCAGGCATTTATCTCTACTCCAAACCTGTGAGCAGTGAAAGTCGTACAAGAGTGCATCCCTGCTGATCCACAATCACGATTCTTTGTTGAAATGTAGGCACTTTTTGGGGAGTGAAAACCAGAAAGTTGAGAATGTGCAGCAAAAACGCTGGTGTAAATCTAACGCTGCTGGTGTACATTTAACACCCTAGGGTGTTTATATGAGACCACGGACTTGTATGAACACCGTAAAGTGTTGAATGTCCGCCACCATTTTTTGCTGTGTATGTGCACGGTGACTTTGCCGTTTGGTAAACGCACCTCCCAGCTGAAACTTTGATCCACAACATGCTCTTTAATGAAAATGGACAAAGCAGACTGAAGGACAAAAAAAATGGCCTGGTCTTCAGAAATCCACGTTTTGGGAAAAAAAAACTATTGGAGAAACCTTTGCCAGTGTGTGGCATATTTATTACCAGCTAAATCCCCACGCCCCAGGAGAGACATTGTGAAAGCTGAAAATGGCATCCGCGAGTGTACGGTGTAACCTCAGTACTTCTCCCCCTCGCACGCCTGCGCCCGACGGAACGGCGTTGTGAAACCCGAGGTCTGCGCTCTCTCTCTCTCTCTCTCTCTCTCTCTCTCTCTCTCTCTCTCTGGCTCTGGATTTTGGCTCGGGTCTCACGGGCACCGCGTGTCCGGGGGAGCTAAAAACGGCACGTTCCCGTTGACCCCTCCACCGTCACCGTCCTGGGCCCGGCCCAACCCGTTGCGCTATTTGCATTCGGGGCGGCTCCCGCTGCGAGGGGGGGGGGGAAATGTGCTGGCGTAGCCAATAACGGCCCAGCGGGTGCTGACACACTTCCATCGATTGGTCTCCCCGCGGGGCCTGGGGGCCAGGCTGTCCCCTTGAACCAGTCCGTGTCTCGTCCCGACGGCTCCATAAATCTGCAGAGGGTTGCAGAACACTTTTCTACACACACCCCTCCCCCCCGCCCCCCCGCCTCCCCCAACCGATTTCTTCTCCGCTAGCATCCAATAACCCTTTGCCATCACTCTTGCCCCTGATGGCGCGATTGGAGACTTAGCATTTTTCTCACATAGCGCAATAGCACGTTTTAGGGAGGGTTCTCAGGACAATCTCCGCCGCGCTCGCACACTGTGTTATGAGGCCGCGTGTAGCGGTAAACGTGCACAGTCAGTACTTTCTATTGTTTTTGATGTTTACAGTATACTTGTGCCCACAGGAAAGAGGTCAGCACACGAGCTACCTCTCGAGCACACGAGCTACCTCTCGAGCACACGAGCTACCTCTCGAGCACACGAGCTACCTCTCGAGCACACGAGCTACCTCTCGAGCACACGAGCTACCTCTCGAGCACACGAGCTACCTCTCGAGCACACGAGCTACCTCTCGAGCACACGAGCTACCTCTCGAGCACACGAGCTACCTCTCGAGCGAGACTCAGTGTGGTGCCCTGTGGAAAGCGGCTTACAGTCTGATTAATAGAACCACAGGAGAAGAGACAAACATCCCCTCACACACCTCCCCATACACACCCCCTTCTCACACGCACACACACAAGCACACACACCTACACACACGGACACACACAAGCACACACACCCACACACAGACACACAAGGACAACAAACCTGCACACACACACACACACACACACACAAGCACACACACGTGCGCACACGCACAAATGAAACACACACACACACACACACACACACACACACACACACACACACGCACACGCACACACACACACACACACACACAAGCACACACACATGTGCGCACACGCACAAATGAAACACACACACACACACACACACACACACACACGCACACACGCACACACACACCCACTGCTCCGTCAACAGGAATTTGAGATTCTATTTATTACAAAGCTCCCAGACTCTTGTATTAACTTATCACAAGAGGTATTGTTTCCATCCGAGGGGTTATTTTAGTTCATGTAAAGTCTGTGAAACAGAAATGTTGATTGTGCTCCAAGTCTTTGCCCCCCTCCCTCGTTCAGTGTTATAATATTATATAAATGTCTGGTGATTTGTGAGGAAATGCATTTGCTACCCGTTGTTTGTTTCGCTCTGGAATGTCATAGTACATGTGATTTTCCAAGGGGTTTTAGCGGAGTACATTTGCCTCATGTAGTACACGAGTGAGCGCTTTGTTACGATCGTTTTCCTGCACCGCGCTTGCATGTTTTCTTTGCTCAACGGCGCCCTCTAGGCGGAAAGACGCGCACTACTGTTGTACATTACATTACATTCATTTAGCAGACGCTTTTATCCAAAGCGACGTACAATAAGTGCATACAGAGACATCATCAAGATCACTACAGAACAGACAAGACAAAGCACATCCTTCCCATAATGTAGCAGCTATCCCTAGTATTGAACAATGACTGTAGTTCACAGTAAGCTGTGGGTAAATCAGCTATACTACACTTCTATTCTAAATACTATTATAAACTATAACAAACAGACAGGAAAACACAGGGAACTAGTAAACACAGGGAACTGATATTCCTAGGTTAGAATATCAGTCAAGGTGGAGTCTGAAGAGGTGCGTCTTCAGGCCACGACGGTGTAGTTGCAATTTAATCTCATCGCAGTTTGGCTTTACCCTTCATACACGGTATTGAAGGCAGTGGCCTGAGGCGTTTTTTTTTGGTGTACATAAACCCAAACTCTTTATTTCATTGTGTAATGAAGAAAATGTTTTGTATAAAAGCATGATTTGGCAACACTTTAAAAAAAATATAAACCAGTGGCCTTGGCCAGCGCTGAGAGACTGAGAGATGAGGACCAAATCCAGATGAAATATGAGAACTCAATGCCAGGAAGTCCCAGGGCAGGTTGCGCATATCTCATACAGAAGGCTCCAGTGTGATTTATTCGGTTATGTAAGCATATTGCCTAAGAGATTAGGAGGCAATAAAACGTGGTTGTTCCGCAAGACCGCCATTGAGAAAGTGATGGAGGTGGACAAAAGGGCAGAGATTACCAAGGCACCACCGTTCTGAGACGGGCATCCCACCCAGGAGTGGAGTAATCCCGCTACAGCAAGGCCACATGCTAACGGCCGCTGCTTTGAAATGATGCGTGGTACATCCATTGTTCTTCTGGGCCCGTATTCATAAATGTCCGAGTAGGAGTTCTGATCTGGCATCAGTTTTGCCTTTTAGATCATAATGGATATGGTTAGGACACAGACAAGAGGAAACATATTGTAGATCAGTGGCTCCCAAACTCGGTCCTGGAGCCCCCCTGTGTATGCTGGGGACCCACTGTGTATGCTGGGGACCCACTGTGTATGCTGGGGACCCACTGTGTATGCTGGGGACCACTGTGTATGCTGGGGACCACTGTGTATGCTGGGGACCCACTGTGTATGCTGGGGACCCACTGTGTATGCTGGTTTTCGTTCCAACCACAATTGCGATCTGAGAATTTTAACAAGCTGCTAATTTTTCTTAATTGCACATTTCATGTTTTGATGGATTATTTACCCTCTTAAGCCAAATTATGTCAGAAAATAGCTATGCATGCCATGTAGTATAAATGCCCCATGTTCACATTTTGTTAATTGTGCCATATTGCAAACAACTACGTTAAAAGAGTTCACAAAATGTTATAACTGATCAAATTGAAGACTGAGGTGAATCAATATGCTCCTGATTAGATCGTTGAACACATGTTTAAGTTCTTTCATAATTTTGTTTCTTTAAACTTATTAACACAATGCAGGTTTGGCTCATTATCAATTTGCGTTGTCTTTGAATTTTTCATTATCAACCAAATGGTTAGTTTTCGTGGCCATGTGTCCACACTTTCACCAATTAGGAGCCTATTGATTCACCTCTGCCTTTCATTTGCTCAGTTTTGTTACCTCTTTCAATTAAATAGTTTTCAATATAGCACAATAAGCAAAATGTGTACATGGGACATTTATTAATTTATTCATGGGGCATGCATAGCTATTTTCTGACATAATTTGGCTTAAGAGGGTAAATAATCCATCAAAACATGAAAAGTGCAATTAAGAAAAAGTTTTCTTTTTGCAATTAAGAAAAACAGCTTGTTAGAATTCTCGGATAGCAACGTGGTTGGACGTGGATCGTGGTTGGAACGAAAACCAGCATACACAGTGGGTCCCCGAGGACCGAGTTTGGGAACCACTGTTGTAGATCATTCATAAAGTGTATCAGAGTGGCAGTGCTCTTGTATTCCTACCTTACCCATTGTGAGCTGAAGGGGCCAAAATGGATTGAAGATTAGGGCCGACATTCACTAAGTATCTCAGTGCTGATCCAGAATCAGTTGGGCCCTTTCTGCTCATCATAAACGATAAGGTTACACAGGAAAAGCGGTGGCCCAGGCCCAGGCCTTTATGAATGCAGACCCAGGTTATTAACAGCCATCTCCTGTTTATTATATTGTTTGCATATTTTGTATTTTTGTTTCTTAGATTGTGCTGAACTTCACCACGATGGATTTGTATAAAAGTAGCCTGTGCTGGTATGACTACATAGAGGTCAGGGATGGCTACTGGAGGAAAGCCCCCCTTCTAGGTAAAACACTGTATTTATATTTAGTTTATATTGGTGTGTGTGTGTTTCTGTTTGTGTGTGTGTTTGCCATCTATAACACTACATTTTATAGAAATACATTGTGAATGACATTGATTAAAAATGAACATGTATTTGTTTTGACTTTGTGGTTAGATTTGTCTCAAAGGATGCCAGAGTTCACAAATACACATAACACTGACCTTTTACTAAAAATAAGAGTATTTCTAAAACAGTGATCTTCATTCCTGGTCCTGGAGATCCGCAGGTTCTGCTGGTTTTTGTTGTTACTCGGTACTTAACTGATCGATTAAAGCGGTCGATTACACAGTGAACTCACCTCCCCTGGTTTCTTGGGTCTGAATTGGTTGCTGATATTAAGGTGAAAACAAAAACCCAGCAGATCCTGCGGACCTCCAGGACCAGGAATAAAGATTACGGCTCTAAACGGAGGCTTTCTTTCATATCTCCATGACGCCAAAGCACAGATCCAAATTCGTGCAGTGCCTGCTAGTTTTTTTTTTTGGTGCGTTTCAGCACTTAAGTGCTTAATTCAAATCATTGAGTGACTAAGTCCACACACCTTGTTTCCGGGGCCTAAGTTGGCTGTGGGATTGAAAGGAAACCAGAGCGAACCCTATGACATCATCACCCTCTCGGAACTGAGTTGAGGATGTAACCACGGGAGATCCTGAAACAATATAACGGAATGTGTAGTGTTGTTTCAGCAGTGAATTAACGGTCATTACACAGGACAGAGCTAAGTTTGCCTGGCTTTAGCACAATACTTCTCAGACTCGGACCTGGCGACCCCTGTGTATGCTGGTTTTTGTTACAGCCAATGCTCTTACTCAATTAGGGTTGTTGAACACATGCACATTAAGTTCTTTCACAATTCTTTCCTTAAACGTATTAGCATAATGCAAGTTTGGCTCATTATCATTTACTTAGGAGTCTATTGATTCACCTCAGTCTTTAATTTAATCAGTTTAAAAAAAAACGTTTCCATTGTTTACAATAATTATAGCACAATAAGCACAATGTGAATATGGGATTAAATTCTTTATGGCATGCATAGCTATTTCAGACATAATATGGTTTAATATGGTAAATAATCTTTCAAAACATGAAAAGCATCTAATTAAGAAAAATTCTTAAAATTTTGGATGGAGTTTGAACACGACTTCAGCACCCTTTATGTCAGAGGTGGGCTGTATGTGTTTCTGGTTTTTATACAAAGGGAAAAATTCACACCGTAATATTCTATACGGTGTGGGTGGTCGTAGTAATATATTGAAAGAAATGAACACCGCACACTTAGCTCCGTATATTCGTGGTTAATTTTAATTTTACCAATGTTTCGACTTCTTCATCGGGACATATCTAGTTTTATTAGCCCTAACATTTACGCCATCTGACATTTTAGCTACATTTCTCGTGTCCTTATATGAAACGTTTTACAGTGATCCTAATCTTAAGAGTGAACCGGTGTTGGTGTGTACAGCCAATTAGCTCATTTAGCCAGGATAATTGGTGGAAACAGAAAACTGCAAGCACACTGGCCCTACAGGGGGGTATACTACTAAACAGGATTACTGAGTTAGCTGGATAACTGCACAGAGTAAGACCCGGAACCCTCCCAAATCTTGAACACGGACTGAAGTAAAAAGCTGTTCCGGGTTTTACTCAGTGCAGTAATCCAGTTAACTAAGTGAACACTGCTTTATAGTATACCCCCCTGGACTGGAGTTACCCATCCCTGCCTCATTCCCCTCTCTCCCCCGCAGGTCGATTTTGTGGGGACAAAGTGCCTGAAGTCCTGACCTCCACCGAGAGCCGCATGTGGGTGGAGTTTCGCAGCAGCAGTAACTGGGTGGGGAAGGGATTTGCCGCCGTTTACGAAGGTAACTGCCTACTGTCGCCAAGTCTCATATCAACTGACATCCTATTTTAGGGGTCTCAAACTCCAGTCCTGGAGGGCCTGCTGGTCTCTCCTGGTTTTTGTGTTTTCCTGTCAATCAGCAGCCAATGTAGGTATTGGAAACAAGAATGCAGACTCTTTAGCCAATCAATGACTTAAATTAAGGCACTTAAGTTGAAAGTGCAGGAACACATCAAAACACATCAAAGACCAGCAGACGCGGTGGGATTACTGAGTTAGCTGGAACCCGCCCAAATCTGGAAAATGGGCTGAAGTAAAAAGAGCTGTTCCGGGGTTAACTCAGTGCAGTTACAGTGTCCAGATAATCCTGCTTTGTGATACAGGCCCCAGGACTTGATATCCCTGTCCTATCCTGTATTTAATTGTTAATTTGTTGTTAACTTTGATTCACAATTCAATACAAGTTTTACACTTCACAAGTGATATAGTTTTAGTTGTTGCTGAAATCGCAGAACTGCATTTGTGAAGAAAGAAAAAAGATATTCCTTGTGATTGTCAGTTAAGGTTAAGGATACATGCTGATTGAATCACGGCCTCTGTTCTTACTGCAAGTCATAATGACAGTTGGAAGTGTCAGGAGAAATGAACAGAAATATGGAGGTCCTTGTTTTTTGTATTGTTCCATTTACACACACTCAAAACAGAGGTGTTAAATTCTCAAAACAGACGTGTTTAGTTAAGTTTGTGTTACTTTCCACAGAGTCCGCGTTAAAAAGTATCGCATTTTAACACATAAATTGCATAATTTGAAACAGAATGCATTGAAAGTAACGCAAAAAGTGTGTTGATATGACACATCCCTTTTGAGAGTTCTCAAACAGCATTTGACAGCCGGCCTTTAAGTGTAGTTGAGAGCTTATTGTGATGTTTTAGTAGTATTTAGTTTGTATGGTACGATCGTGATTGGAGCACTTTGCATTGGACATTATTATTTTCTGCTAATTACTGTGCAAAGCACGGTGTCAGCCAAGTTTATCAACTAAAAAAACCCCTGTGAAAAGTGATATTACCTTGTTACTACTAATACTAAATAATAATTATTTAATAAAAAAGATAAATGACGATGCCGATTATGTTGACTACACTGATGACAACACTCTTCATCATCATCTTCATTGTTATTATTGTGGGTAGACTTTTCTAATTCCCTATTTTCTGCTAAATTAAAATGGGGATTTTTTCCCTTCCAACCTCATTGGCTCCTCCCAGCTGACTCCTAGGCCATGTCCGAATCAGCACACTTGCCTGCTATTCAGTATGCCAGTTGAGTATACTTTTTAAAAAAGCTGTTAAGTACGTGACAATTCTGAAAATTGAGGGTTCTTCATATCCTCTTAATATCCCTTAACATTACATTACATACTTTACATACATTACTTAATATATTTATTTCCGGGTTTGCACTGATAATATTATGGAGGATATTTTCCGCATACTGCATGTCACTAAACAGTATGTAGTAAGCAGTATACAGTATTCTAGTACACAGTAAACAAGACACAGTAGATAGGGCTCTGATTCGGACACAGCCCCAGTTACATGTTTCCTCCCACCTGACTCCTAGTTACACTGCGGGTGACTTTGAAAAGCTCTCTCTGACAGACCCACCTTCTGCCAGCTGGATTTTTACCATCTCACAGCCACCCTTTCAAATCTGTCTCTGTTCCCCTCAGCCATCTGTGGAGGTGAGATCAACAAAGACGCCGGTCAGATCCAATCCCCCAACTATCCCGACGACTACCGGCCAGCCAAGGAGTGCGTCTGGAGGATAACCGTCTCGGAAGACTACAATGTGGGATTAAGTTTTCAGGCTTTCGAGGTGATGACTCTTGAGTGCTTCTCTTTTTAAAAAAAAGCCGGTCAGGATTGGGCAGCTGGGGATTATTACGGCTGCTGATTACTTCTGAGCCACATTAGATAGTGCTGACTGTCTGTTTTTATCATGACTCTGCACAGCAGACTCACAAACATACACACAGGCACACACATACAGGCACAGCTACACACTCACACACAGGCACACACATACAGACATACACACACACACACACACACACACACAGGCACACACATACAGACATACACTCACACACAGGCACACACACAGGCACATACCGACATACACTCACTCACACACACATACATAAATGTGCACACACACACACACACACACACACACACACACACACACACACTCACACACACACACACACACACACACACACACACACACACATACATAAATGTGCGCACACACCTGCACACACACACACACATACATAAATGTGCGCACACACCTGCACACACACACACACACACACACACACACACACATACATACAGACATACACTCACACACACACACACACACACACACACACACACACACACACACACACACACACATACATACAGACATACACTCTCACACACACACACACACACACACACACACACACACACACACACACATACATACAGACATACACTCACACACAGGCACACACACACACATACATACAGACATACACTCACACACAGGCACACACACACACACACACACACACACACACACACTGTGGGTGGGTGGGGCTGCATAATGATTCTCTAAGGATCAGGGTTTATAGAGGTCAGAGACTGGCCCAGGGAGATGGGGGGAGAAGCTTCTGCGGGCCGTCCCCATTGACTGTGAGCAATAAGTGTGAAATATATTCTCCCTTTCCTGGAGGCAAAGTTCAAAGCAGAGGGGATACTCCGCTGAGTGGCACAAGTAATAAACCAGACTGGATGAAAGCACTTTGCTTGAATTACTGCCTTTCTTTATTTAAGAGCAGAAAGAGAATAGTATTTTGTCAGGGTTGGAGGCGTATCACGGCGTAAGCGTGTTCAGCGTCTTCTAGGCCGAGAGGAATATCACTCGAGGAGTACCAGCAGCGTGGCATTAGTGGCACTAAGACAGGGGAACACATATAGCTGGGTGGCCTGGTGAGATACCAGTGGCTCTAAGTCATCAAGGGTCTGACGTATCAAACAAGCCTTAAACCATCACTCTGCTGCCAGAAATACAGTAGGTACAGTATGGATGGATAACTTGAAGGGTTTCTTCTCCTGACTTATTTTTCCATAGAGTTCAATAGGAAAATGTGTCAGGAGAAACAACCCTAAAAGTTATCCGTCCATATCTACTGTATATCTGGCAGCAGAGTGATGGTTTGAGGCTCGTTTGATACCTCAGACCCTTGATGACTTAACAGCCATTTTACCAACCATGTATTCCATACTGTTCCAGCATAATTTACAGCTAAATCTAGTCCCACCCCCCCCCCCCCCCAGTTTCCATAGAGATCCATTCAAATGCAGAGACGTTATAGTATCGCTTGTAAGAGTACCAGAAAATAAGAGTCTTTTGATGTTGTTGGGTCACAGACATCAGGAAGTCATGGCATGCAAAGGATATGCGACCAAATATTTTAAATGATTACTTTATTCTATATATAAATGCAGGGGTGCCAATAATTGTGGCACACATGGTTTTGTTAAAAACAAAATTCTTTCTTGATGAGGGATTGTTTTCCCTCATAATAAATTTACTTCAATTAAAGGTTTGATTTTTTTCATTTTTTCAGTGTGACATTAAGCTAATTCACCAAACGGTGAATTTTTTATAACCAATAATAGTGGAGGGCACTGTATATATGCTTTACCTGTAGCTATTTCACTTACTCAATACAAAGGTATATTTGCTTTACCTGTAGCTATTTCACTTACTCAATACAAAGGTGTATATGCATGCATACATAAATAAATAAAAGTTGGATTGTGTGAATTACACATGGATGAAGTAGCATAGCAACAGCGTTCAGTTCAGTTAAATTTTATTTGTACATTGCTTCTCACAGAGACTGTCACAAAGTCGCTTTACAGAGAAATAGGAACATTTGGAATTGCCAGCCCTGAACTTCCAAAGTGAGGTAAAAAAAAAAAAAAAGGCATAAAAATCTGGATTGAATGTTCCCTCCATTCTCAACACTGCCCACGTGGCATCGATGTTTTGAGATGAATAAAAAAATTGTTACGCTATGCTGCTTTTTTACAGGTTTCAGGTTTGAGCCGATGGAGCGTGTTAGTGAGGTTTGCACGCGTGTAAAATCGTAACAGACAGGACGGAAAAATACGTCTTCCTCTTGTGCCCAATACACATAACGTGTAGGGGAAACCGCGGTTCCCGCTCTTAATCGCGGGTCGAGGCTTGCGCATGAGAGAAGCCATAGAAATTTACCGCTACAAAGTGAGAGTCGCGAAAAAACTACGGAGACAGCGGCTGTGTTCCGACCAACATTATTCCGCCCTGGCCCCAGGAAACAGAACCGGCAGCGTAAGAGCGCTGTGATCTGTTAAATCCTGTTTGCCTTGGACCAGATCCTGACCACAATAGCACGCCGCCATTTGTTTTCATAACGTATTGTTATCGCGGTAATTGAGAACGCACATGTGTTGTGAGGACCGCAACGGCGCGTGAAATCCCAGGCCACTCTCGCACTACAGCTGGGACACAGCTCCCTGTAAACTTTTTTTTTTTTTTTTTTTGTCGTTGGTGTTTTGGTTCTATTTTTGGGCTGTAACTGCCATTGTTGACCCAAACGTTACAGAATTTGTCGTATTTATGTTACAAATCTTTTTACATAACTTGGTTCAGAAGGACTTTTAGCCATAACTCCAAGTCCTTAGCTGCGGTTGATGATAAGGGATACATGAGATGATCTGAACATTTTGTTACTGTCATGAGATGTAAGCCATTTTTATCGTAAACATTTTTAAATAAAATGTTTTGTCTTACATCATGATGTTTTCTGTGCCCCTGTGTGTGTATTTGTGTGTGTTTTTATGTTGATATGTGTGTGGTGTGTTTGCATGTGGTGGATGTGTGTTTGTGTGTGTATGTGTGTACTGTGTGTAACCATACTGTAATGCATGATATATCCCTGTGTGTTTTTTACTGCTCATACTGTAATGTGTGTGTGTGTGTGTGTGTGTGTGTGTGTGGGGGGGTGCATGTGTGTTTTTACTGCTCATAATGTAATGTGCGATATATCCATGTGTGTGTTTTTTCTGACAGATTGAGAGACATGACAGCTGTGCCTATGACTACCTGGAAGTTCGAGACGGGAACATGGACAGCAGCCCTCTGATTGGTCGATTTTGTGGGTATGATAAACCAGAAGACATCCGATCTACCTCAAATAAACTGTGGATGAAGTTTGTCTCAGACGGAACGGTCAACAAGGCCGGATTTGCTGCTAACTTTTTCAAAGGTAAGCTTTTTAGCACTAAAATGATTTTGCCTAATGTGTTACAGATAGTAATATATCTTTTTTTTAATTATATCATCACAAGAGGGTACCCAAATATCTCCTATTACTCGTATTTCCTCTCCAATGATATCCAGTCTTCATGTTGGTTCACAATCAGACATTTATATAATGTTTAGTCAAATGTGTTTTCTGTTGAAGATTTTCTTTCTCCAGCTCCATTCACCAGATTGCTCTATAGATAGATTGGCTCTTGCCCTCAAAGAAAAAGGGAAAGTTATTAAAGTTAAAGCAGGAGCACAAACACAGATCTTCAGTCTTATGTTTCCACAATAAATCCTTCATTAAGAAAGGTTAAGACAGCAGAATTCTCAGCAGATGCCACCGATAGATTTTTGCCCACACAGCAAGAGGAGACTTAAGAGATGAAACAGGACTCTGTCTAATAATGAAATTTGCATTTTAAAAGGCACATCTGTGCGATAATTAACTTGTTTCAATAATATACAGTATATATAATATACAATATATATATTATATTATTCAGGAGCGTGCTCTCACTGGCTGCATGTACTCCCCTCAGAGGAAGATAATTGGTTGTTGTTCTGAGTTGAGTGCTCTGATTGGTTGTGTGTATTACCCTCAGAGGAAGCTGATTGGTTGTTGTTCTGAGTAGAGTGCTCTGAGTGGTTGTGCGTATTACCCTCAGAGGAAGACGATTGGTTGTTGTTCTGAGCTGGGTGGTCTGATTGGCTATGTGTACTACCCTCAGAGGAACTGATTGGTTGTTGTTCGGTGCTGAGTGCTCTGATTGGCTGCATTACCCTCAGAGGAAGCCGATCGGTTGTTGTTCTGAGCTGAGTGCTCTGATTGGCTGTGTGTCCTCCCTGCAGAGGAGGATGAGTGTGCCAAACCGGACAATGGTGGATGTGAGCAGAGATGTGTGAACACACTGGGGAGCTACAAGTGTGCCTGTGACCCTGGATATGAGCTAGCGCCTGACAAGAAGAGCTGTGAAGGTACCACCTGCTACAAACATTACACCCACACACTACAAACATTATTTAACCATAACCCTGATGTGTTTCTGGGTAATTGGTTGATTGATTGATTGATTGTTCTCTATTAACCATAACCCTGATGTGTTTCTGGGTAATTGGTTGATTGATTGACTGAATAATTGATTGATTGATTGATTGTTCTCTGTTAACCATAACCCTGATGTGTTTCTTGGTAATTGATTGAATAATTGATTGGTTGATTGATTGATTGATTGATAGTTCTCTGTTAACCGTAACTCCGTTGTGTTGTTGATCCAGCTGCCTGTGGAGGCCTGCTGTCCAAGCTGAACGGGACCATCACCACCCCTGGCTGGCCCAAGGAGTACCCGCCAAATAAGAACTGTGTGTGGCAGGTGGTGGCGCCCACACAGTACCGCATATCCGTGCAGTTTGAGTTATTTGAGCTGGAGGGAAACGAAGTGAGTAAGCGGATAAGCTACATTACATTACAGGCGTTTAGCAGACGCTCTTATCCAGAGCGACATTTTTTACATATTGTCCATTTATACAGCTGGATATATACTGAAGCGATTCAGGTTAAGTACCTTGCTCAAGGGTACTTTCTGTTACAAGGCCAGTTCCTTAACCATTATACTACGCTGCCGCCCTAGCTGAACATAATACCGCTCTCAGTAATGGGTAGGGTCCCTTCCACTGCAGGTCAGTCAATTTGGGAAATTACATTTATTTAAGCATTTATTGTGGCCATTTTTTACTATTCTTGAATTAAATTCTTTTCATTTCAGTTCTTAAATTTATTTCCTGAATTGACTGAATTGAAATGAAACTGACTCCAAACTTGCTCTGAGATAAATCACTTTAAATACTTTTTTCTGTAATTCACAGCTTCTCCTTATGAATATACAAAATATTCTTATGAAAACTCTTTAAGAATTCAAAGATCCTATCGTTGGAAAAGACTGGGAGCTGTGTAAAGAATGTCTCTCCCACTAAGACCCACTAAATTAAGGAAATATACATCCCTCTTTAAGAATAATAATATTAAAACATGTGAAAATAATATTAAAACATGTGAAAATAATAACGTTTTCTCTACAGTGCATACTGATATGTGTGTGATCTCTCCCTCCCTCTTCCTGAGTGTAGGTATGTAAATATGACTTTGTGGAAGTTCGCAGCGGCCTGTCATCTGACTCTAAGCTGCACGGAAAGTACTGTGGGACTGACGTGCCTGAGGTCATCACTTCCCAGTACAACAACTTGAGGATCGAGTTCAAATCCGACAACACCGTGTCTAAGAAGGGCTTCAAGGCCCATTTCTTTTCAGGTACAGTTTCCCTTTAAAGTAAAGCCTCTTTTCCGGAGTTTTCCTTGAGCAACCGTCTCCGCACCGGCCCTGTCGTTGCAGTTTATGCAGCGCTGATAGTTTTAATGCTTTGTGGCATATCTGCTTTTACAGCTTGCCATATTATTTTATTGCCGTACACAGATTGTAAATTCATTTCTGAAAATTCCCGTATTTTTTATTTTTTTATTTTTTATTTTTTTTACTGTGGAGGTAGGAACATTTGCAGGAGTCCGTACGTGAATGAAAATGTTATTCGTGGAAATTATTCAGTCCATCTTAGCTTTTGCCAAAAATCTGACAAACCTATCAATTTAGCTTAGGCAGCCCAAAGTCTGCAAAGGTCCTTTATATATGAATCACAGCTACGAAGTGGTGGTGAGATGCAAGCATTCATATATTTAAGCATTATGGATAGCAGGATATTTTTAATGTGTTTGCGTTATTTATTACTGAATATATACTAATACAGCACACTAGGACCGATACCATTAAAGCCTGAAATATGAATACAGGTTATGCTGAAGTACACCGTGTTGTTAAATGTCCCATTCCTTGCCAGGCTGTACAAAGATGGATGGAACTCGGAACCTGTCTCTGAACTCCTGTTTCTAGGAAACACTAGGAAAGGGGGGGGCAGCGGGCGGGGTCACAGGAGAGGCGTAACATCTGCTTTCTGTCAGAGTAGCACCTTTTTTCTGTCAGTAAGTGTGAATAGATCCATAACAGAAATTTCACACACAAACTGCGGTGTCTGATGTAAATTGAGGTTAGTGGATAACTGCGGTGTCTGATGTAAATTGGGGTTAGTGGATAACTGCGGCATCACACGGCCTATTTTCCCAGGACTCTTTCATTAAGTCATTATGCATCTATTTATTTTTGTTAACCGTTAAGTTAAATGCGCCGTAAAAAGCTTGTATTTTTTTATGAACCGAAGCCCTTTGGGTAGAGCCAGCCGGAGTGTTTGGGAGTCTGAATGGCGTGCCCGAATCTTTGGCAGTTTGGTCTGGGGCGGGAACGCTGTGTGAACGCTGTGAAAGACAATAAACACAGCGTAGTCTGGTCCCACCTGTTAAACCAGAGGAAATGTACTAATGTGCTGGTGGCCTGCTGTGTAGAGCTGTGAAAAGCAGTTAAATAAGGATTTACACATTCTTCCCTGGATTTATACTGGGATATATACTGTATAACGGAGTATTAGCAGGAGTTATACTGGGATATATACTGTATAACGGAGTATTCACAGGAGTTATACTGGGATATATACTGTATAAAGGAGTCTTCTCAGACGTTATACTCGGATATATACTGTATAACGGAGTATTCACAGGAGGTATACTGGGATATATACTGTATAAAGGAGTCTTTCCAGGATTTATACTGGGATATATACTGTATAACGGAGTATTCCCAGGAGTTGTACTGGGATATATACTGTATAAAGGAGTCTTCCCAGGATATGTACTGGGATATATACTGTATAAGGGTGTATTCACAGGAGTTATACTGGGATATATACTGTATAAAGGAGTCTTCCCAGGATTTATACTGGGATATATACTGTATAACTGAGTATTCCCAGGAGTTGTACTGGGATATATACTGTATAAAGGAGTCTTCCCAGAAGATATACTGGACAAAGGAAATTTCTCAGGAGTTAGACTTTGATATATACTGTATGCTAGTTAATGCTGCTCCAGTGTGTGAAAATTTATGATTTGTTATTGGTGGGTGGGGTAAACGTTTTGACAAGATCTGGCCCGGAGGTTTGTCATAACCCACACAGTAAAATGTCCAGTGTTAATTCAACTCTTAACAGAGTTTATATAACTCCAAGTGAGATCGCTCTATCACAGCTGATTTGACACTGAACATTTAGCTGCACAAATGTTTATTTGAAAGGTTTGGCCTGGAGGACTGAGATTGCCAAATGTGCAAAGTGAATATGACAAAGTGAAATGTATACGACAGTTCTGTTATTCTACCCGATTAATCAGAAAATACTGAGTTTTCAGCCACTGAAGGTCTCCACCAGAGGCAGAGGGACTTAAGTATCCCATAATGCACACGTAATAAACAGGCTTTCACCTCTGACAGCTGATTTCAGGAGAAGATGTTCAGCAATAAAGCCAAATTGCTCATTCTGGTGGTTCCCAGAGACACAAAAAATCACTATCCTGATTTGAAAGGTTGGGTCCTTGAGTGACAGGGGCAGGGGGCGTGGTCGCTGGCAGACTCACCGACCATGTCGTCGCGCTTTCTTCCCCAGACAGAGACGCGCCCTGCAAAGAGAGGATTTTTGTTTTTGAGTCCTGCAAGGTCACGGGGCATGCGCCCCCTGCTGGTCCAGTAGGTATTACTGACAGACCGGCGGCGGCCTCTGAGCCAATCAGAGGTACGGCCGCACGTCACCTGATTGGTGCTCCACCAATCAAAAAAAAAAAAAAAAACGGAAAATGGATCCTGCTCCCTTCCTCACAGGAAAGGCCCGTAGGGATCCATTCGGATCTGGGTTTCCATCTGACCTCTGACCCCAACAAATGCGACACCTTTTTTCTCACGCAGAGATAGGAGATGGAAGCATTTGTTGTTTATTAACAAGATGGCAGATCTTCGACCGTCTCTCTGGGAATGGATGCAGCTGTTTCCTACTTTTTAAATTTCCAAATGTAACACACACACAGCTTAATAACGTTAGGGCGTAGCCGGGCCTTGGTATACAGCCTCTGTGTTCCGGTACGGTTTTGGTGCGCTGTCTATGCCGTTATTTATTTCTTCAGTTATATTTCCCCCTCTTATCTCTTTTGGTTTAACACCGTGATCGTATCTTTGGAATTTGTGTGTGTGTGTGTGTCCAGAGTTTGTTGTAACTTTACTAACAGATCTAATGTGCGTTGTGTCATAACATCAACACCATTAGCAATGAATCACTGCGATTCACTGGGGTGGATCTCAGCCTTGGACAACCTGGTAGATTTTCCCTTCTTGGCTGAGAGCCGTTTACACCAGATGTTCTGAAAACAATGACTTAGGTCAAGGACTGATTTATTCCTGCCGCACGTAGCGTCGTAGCCGCTATGGGTGCTAGTCAGATAAAGCAGGTGACTTAACAGACCAGCAGAAAAGCTGATGAGACTGGGTGACTGGTGTGTGGGATGGGAAGGCCTCCCTCGCAGACTAATGAATGAATGAATGAATGGGAGGAGATACAGAATGCCCAGTCAAGCAGTCGTCGGTCGAGTGTTTTTGTCTGGCTCCAATAGAGGAATGATGGAGAGGGACCCAGCGGCCTAAAGCCAGACGGGGCCCTTGAAGGGTCCCATTCAGCGCCAGTCTTCATGGCGCGGGTTCGAGTGGAGGCGGGTAGAAGCCCTGGCATTGTCGGGAGATTCCCAAGGATGCCACTCCAGCTGGCTCTGAATGAGAGGGGGTGGGGGGGGGGGGGGGGGCGGGGGGGGGGGGCCGGGGGAGGTGAGGTAGCCTAGGCACTCACGCACCAGTAGGCCCTGTGTGTGTGTGTGTGTGTGTGTGTGTGTGTGTGTGTGTGTGTGTGTGTGTGTGAGATAGTGTATGCGTGAGCATGTGAGTGTATAAGTGCGTGTGTGTGTGTGTGTGTGTGTGTGTGTGTGAGAGAGAGAGTATGTATGAATGTGTTAGCATGTGTGTGTGTGTGTGTGTGTGTGTGTGTGTGTGAGAGTGTATGCGTGAGCGTGTGAGTGTATAAGTGCGTGTGTGTGTGTGTGTGTGTGTGTGTGTGTGTGAAAGAGAGAGTATGTATGAATGTGTTAGCGTGTGTGTGTGTGTGTGAGAGAGTGTATGCGTGAGCGTGTGAGTGTATAAGTGTGTGTGTGTGTGTGTGTGTGAGTGTATGTGTGTGTGAGAGTATGTGTGTGCGAGAGAGAGTCTGTGTGTATGTGTGAGAGAGCGAGAGAGTGCTTGTGTGTGTGTGTGTGTGTGTGTGTGAGAGAGAGTAAGAGAGTCTGAGCGTGTGTATGTGTGTGTGTGTGCGAGAGAGAGTGTGTGTGAGTGTATGTGTGTGCGAGAGAGAGTCTGTGTGTGTGAGAGAGTGCTTGTGTGTGTGTGTGTGTGTGTGTGTGAGAGTGTGTGTGTGTGCGAGAGAGAGTCTGTGTGTATGTGTGAGAGAGCGAGAGAGTGCTTGTGTGTGTGTGTGTGTGTGTGTGTGTGAGAGAGAGAGTAAGAGAGTCTGAGCGTGTGTATGTGTGTGTTTGTGTCTATGTGTGTGTCTCTGGATCATTTCCATTGAGAGCTGCCATGAAGCCCCCCCTCCCCCTCCTGACCAGGTTCTTGCAGCACTAAGATGAGCAGGAGTCAGTCTGACCAGGTTCTTGCAGCACTGAGATGAGCAGGAGTCAGTCTGACCAGGTTCTTGCAGCACTGAGATGAGCAGGAGTCAGTCTGACCAGGTTCTTGCAGCACTAAGATGAGCAGGAGTCAGTCTGATGCAGGTTCTTGCAGCACTAAGATGAGCAGGAGTCAGTCTGACCAGGTTCTTGCAGCACTAAGATGAGCAGGAGTCAGTCTGACCAGGTTCGTGCAGCACTAAGATGAGCAGGAGTCAGTCTGACCAGGTTCTTGCAGCACTAAGATGAGCAGGAGTCAGTCTGACCAGGTTCGTGCAGCACTAAGATGAGCAGGAGTCAGTCTGATGCAGGTTCTTGCAGCACTAAGACGAGCAGGAGTCAGTCTGACCAGGTTCTTGCAGCACTAAGATGAGCAGGAGTCAGTCTGACCAGGTTCTTGCAGCACTGAGATGAGCAGGAGTCAGTCTGACCAGGTTCTTGCAGCACTAAGATGAGCAGGAGTCAGTCTGACCAGGTTCTTGCAGCACTAAGATGAGCAGGAGTCAGTCTGATGCAGGTTCTTGCAGCACTAAGATGAGCAGGAGTCAGTCTGATGCAGGTTCTTGCAGCACTAAGATGAGCAGGAGTCAGTCTGATGCAGGTTCTTGCAGCACTGAGATGAGCAGGAGTCAGTCTGATGCAGGTTCTTGCAGCACTAAGATGAGCAGGAGTCAGTCTGATGCAGGTTCTTGCAGCACTAAGATGAGCAGGAGTCAGTCTGATGCAGGTTCTTGCAGCACTAAGATGAGCAGGAGTCAGTCTGATGCAGGTTCTTGCAGCACTAAGATGAGCAGGAGTCAGTCTGATGCAGGTTCTTGCAGCACTAAGATGAGCAGGAGTCAGTCTGATGCAGGTTCTTGCAGCACTAAGATGAGCAGGAGTCAGTCTGATGCAGGTTGTGCGCACGATGACCTCAGAGCTTATGCAGAGGGTTGCCAGGTCACACTAAACAGGGGGATAAAATGAACTGTTCTTAATTAAGGAGGAGATCTTATTATGTATGATTTTCTTTTCTCTTTCTGTGCAATTTAATTTGATGAATTTAAGAACATCTGGCGTGTTTTTTCTCAGTATAAGCGAGAGGAAAATTATCATGATTGCTATTCTATTCTGTGTTAGATTGTTTTTCCTTTTAATAAATGTGCGTTCCCTTATTTATGTTTGAAAAAAATAAACAATTAGATCGTCTGTGGATGAACCAGGTTGAAGCAGGTCTTTCCAGCGTTGCATTGTGGGAAAGATGGAAGTAGCCTGGCTATGTACACTCTAAAGCAGCGGTCTCAAACTCCAGTCCTGGAGGGCCGCAGTCTCTGCTGGTTTTTATGATTTCCTTTCAATTGGCAGCCAATATATGAATACAATTAAGGCCTTGGAAACAAGGTGTGCCGACTCCTTAGCCAGTAAATGAGTTAAATTAAGCACTTAAGTGCAGTAACACTTGAGAAACCAGCAGACACAAAGCGGCCCTCCAGGACTTGAGTTTGAGATCCTTGCCCTAGAGGGCCTGAGGCTGTCCTGTCGTCTCAGACGGAGCTTCCCGCCCTGAAGCCTTCAGTTCTGTTGCCGTGGTAATGCATAAGGCGCAGTTTCATCCACTGACATAATCGACAGGCTCAGGTTCCACTTCAGCTCACTGTTTGCATTGACAGATTAGTGTCATGTGTGTGCACATGTATGTGTGTTTGCATGTGTATGTCTGTGTGTGTTAACCATTGCTTGTGCTAGGTTGAATTGCACATGTAGTTATATGTAGTTATCATAGAGCCTGTGAGTTATAAAGAGCTTGTGAGTTATCATAGAGAGCCTGTGAGAGTTATAAAGAGCTTGTGAGTTATCATAGAGAGCCTGTGAGAGTTATAAAGAGCTTGTGAGTTATCATAGAGCCTGTGAGTTATAAAGAGCTTGTGAGTTATCATAGAGCCTGTGAGTTATCATAGAGCCTGTGAGTTATAAAGAGCTTGTGAGTTATCATAGAGAGCCTGTGAGTTATAAAGCGCTTGTGAGTTATCATAGAGCCTGTGAGGGTTATAAAGAGCTTGTGAGTTATCATAGAGAGCCTGTGAGTTATAAAGAGCTTGTGAGTTATCATAGAGAGCCTGTGAGTTATAAAGAGCTTGTGAGTTATCATAGAGAGCCTGTGAGTTATAAAGAGCTTGTGAGTTATCATAGAGAGCCTGTGAGTTATAAAGAGCTTGTGAGTTATCATAGAGAGCCTGTGAGTTATAAAGAGCTTGTGAGTTATCATAGAGCTTGTGAGGTATAAAGAGCTTGTGAGTTATCATAGAGAGCCTGTGAGTTATAAAGAGCTTGTGGGTTATCATAGAGAGCTTGTGAGTTATCATAGAGAGCCTGTGAGAGTTATAAAGAGCTTGTGAGTTATCATAGAGCCTGTGAGTTATAAAGAGCTTGTGAGTTATCATAGAGAGCCTGTGAGTTATAAAGAGCTTGTGAGTTATCATAGAGAGCTTGTGAGGTATAAAGAGCTTGTGAGTTAGCATAGAGAGCTTTGTGAGTTATAAAGAGCTTGTGAGTTATCATAGAGAGCTTGTGAGGTATAAAGAGCTTGTGAGTTAGCATAGAGCCTGTGAGTTATCATAGAGAGCTTGTGAGTTATCATAGAGAGCTTGTGAGTTATCATAGAGAGCCTGTGAGTTATAAAGAGCTTGTGAGTTATCATAGAGAGCTTGTGAGTTATAAAGAGCTTGTGAGTTAGCATAGAGAGCTTGTGAGGTATAAAGAGCTTGTGAGTTAGCATAGAGCTTGTGAGTTAGCATAGAGCCTGTGAGTTAGCATAGAGCCTGTGAGTTAGCATAGAGCCTGTGAGTTAGCATAGAGCCTGTGAGTTAGCATAGAGAGCTTGTGAGGTATAAAGAGCTTGTGAGTTAGCATAGAGCTTGTGAGTTAGCATAGAGCCTGTGAGTTAGCATAGAGCCTGTGAGTTAGCATAGAGAGCCTGTGAGTTAGCATAGAGCCTGTGAGTTAGCATAGAGAGCTTGTGAGTTAGCATAGAGCTTGTGAGTTAGCATAGAGCCTGTGAGTTAGCATAGAGCCTGTGAGTTAGCATAGAGCCTGTGAGTTAGCATAGAGAGCTTGTGAGGTATAAAGAGCTTGTGAGTTAGCATAGAGCTTGTGAGTTAGCATAGAGCCTGTGAGTTAGCATAGAGCCTGTGAGTTAGCATAGAGAGCCTGTGAGTTAGCATAGAGCCTGTGAGTTAGCATAGAGAGCTTGTGAGTTAGCATAGAGCTTGTGACAGGCTTGCTGCTGGGAATGTGTGAGGGCGGCTCTCCCAGCTAACGCTCCATATAGAGCCGGCCCTCGTACCCAAACCGGCCGGGTTCCTGGAGCCTATGTCTGCTTATATGTCTGGCTGCAGTTCCTCCCGGGGGGAAAACAGCACTCACACCGGCGCCGCATGCGACGCTAACCCGCTAAAGCTCCTCTGAAGAGATTACCGCGCTTCTAAACGCTAACCGACTGTCCGTTAACCGCCCCGCCCTTCAAACGGCTCTCTTTAATCTCCCATATCATCTCTCCCCCTTCTCTTCTCTTCTTGGGTCTTCATATTTTTTTTCCAAAAGTCTGAATGTGTCCCCCTGTCCACCTCTTTGCCCTTGTTCTCCAGTGGAACTGATTTGTCCAGAATAATCAACGACCCTTATGAGACACTGAATAGCAGCTATGAGCAGGGTTATGAGTATGCCGTTATGTGCTGTGACATAATGCCGTATAACACCATGCTCTTGAGGACCCTGTTCAGTGTTGTTTGTCTGAGTGTCCGTACACTATGCCCCATCCCGCACTGTCAGCTCAAATTATGATCATTCTAGCAGCTAAAAAAGCACTTATTTTGCAGCCAGCTACTTGTATCCAAAGGGAATGACTTGACTCCAAACAGTAAGGATGTTTTTTTGCGATATGTCCAACGGAAGCGTTGCTCTTGTACACTGCTAACATCCTGATAGCTGAGCGCTATAGGCCCACAGGGAGCAGGCTGAAAGGGTATACGTTTGGTACAAGGAAACAAGGCCTCTGCTTGCTCGTGTCTTCTGTGCTATAATATACCCTGCTCTGGACAAACAAGGCAGCATGTCTCTCTCTGTTTCCTGCCCTTCTCCGGTCCTCTTCTTCTCTCCTCTCCTTCTCCTCTTCTCTCCTCCTGTCCTCCTCTCCTCCTTCCTCTCCTCCCCTCCCTACCTCTCTGTCCCGCCCTGCTGAAGCTCTGGATTGACGTGTGCACGCCCTGCATCTCTCACACTCTCCACAGATAAGGCAGTATGTCTCTCTCTCCTTTTCCTGCCTTTATCCTCTCTCCTCTCCTCCCTACCTCTCTGTCCCGCCCTGCTGAAGCTCTGGATTGACGTGTGCACGCCCTGCATCTCTCTCACTCTCCACAGATAAGGCAGTATGTCTCTCTCTCCTTTTCCTGCCTTTATCCTCTCTCCTCTCCTCCCTACCTCTCTGTCCCGCCCTGCTGAAGCTCTGGATTGACGTGTGCATGCCCTGCATCTCTCACACTCTCCACAGATAAGGACGAGTGCTCCAAGGACAACGGCGGCTGCCAGCACGACTGCACCAACACGATAGGGAGCTACGTGTGCCAGTGTCGCAACGGATTCATTCTGCACCAGAACAAACACGACTGCAAAGAAGGTACGTACATGGGGAGACGCGCACACGCTCACCTGTATTAACACCTGTACCTGTACCCGTGCGCACGGGAATGGTCAAATAGGGGATCCTGAGGCAGTGTATCACAGCTATAGGTCGTTCTTTTTTTTCCATTTTATTTTCTCCTGAGAATATCATATGACCTTATTAAAACATTTACTTAGCGATCAGAGGAGATACGCCTTGCAGAGGGAGGAGCGGGTGGGGGGGTGGGGCAGGCAGGAGATGGAGCGATTACCCCAGCTCTCCGCTTCTCACATCGCCGGGCTTGTTGTGAAACGGCTCTGGTGTCAAACAGCTGGATCTTCCCGTGGCTTCAAAGTGGCGAACCTGCAGGCAGCGCCGTCTTTCGTCTCTGTGAAAGAGGAAAAGTCCCAGGGAACGGCCATCCTGGTATTCACAGCGCTTCACAGGGGCTGTGGAATCCGCTCCACACACTCGCTTCCTCTTGCTCCAGTTCCAGTTTTTTTTTTTTAACCAATAACTCCCCTGTTTGGATATTTACTGAAGTAGGTCAGGTTTAGTACAGCGCTCTTGGGTGGCTATCGCGTCCACATCTGGGTCAACTACCTGGGTCAACTTAACTGTTTAGTTAACCAATAAAACTATACTATAAACTATAAAAACTATAAAAATTTTTTATAGATTTGAAAAAAAGAAAGAAATTTGTCAATCCCTGAGAATTTTCAACAAATTTCAACCAAATCAAGCAATCATATGAATTAAGAATCTTGTTATTAATATCGGCAAAAATGGATGCTTCTTTTAAATTTTCCAGTGATCTCTAGGAATTGTACTGGTGGGTAAAGAGCTAAAGTAATTCAAATAATGAACTGGCCCAGGTCTGGTTGTGGCTCGTATATTAAGTATGCATACAATATGTACCGCATTGGATTCCTTTTGATGTCTTTAAGTTATTAACAAAGAATAGTGAGTGAACTGTGCACACTGAAACATTGTACAACTACAAACAGGTCAGATAGAGTAGAGTTCTATCATAAAGTAGCAGCAATCCATAGACATGAACATGACGTCTAGTTCACACAGTAAGCTGTGGCTAAGCAAGTAAGATTAGGCTAAATCTTAAGAGAAGTGAGAGCTAATTACGAGACACGATAAACTATAACGGCAAGATTAAGACACTAGTGCTACATGATACAGGATACGAGAAGCAGGAAGCAAGATATAAGCGCTCTATGAAAGTGGCGCTTGATTGGTCGGTCAACATACTCTGTATGAAGAGTTGATTGGACACTGACCATTCCTCTGTCTGAAAGCAATACTTCTCAGGTATCAGGCAGTAGTTATAACAAAATGTGGTACCTTGTCTTGATGGCCGTCCCTGGTACCTGAAGACTGCATGTGTCCAGGACAGAATGCAGAGTGCCCCTGCTTCTTACCACAGACTAGTCCTGCTTTCTGGGGACTTTTTCTCACATTGACATTATAGCTGACAGAACATCTTTTTCCCCCCAGTTATTTAAAAATATCTGCTGAAGCTTGCAGGTGTCCCTGTGCTTACCTTAGACCTTAGCAGACATCATGTTGGAAACATAAAAGCTTTGTTGTGTCCAAGTGGTCACTTTTAATTAAGTTTATTTTTTCCCTAAAGGGATCAAGGGTAAGAGATTCTGCTATATCAGGTCCCTTATCATAACTGCATTAAAAGTGTAACTGCTCAGTACATATAGATATTTTAAATAAACAAGACGTCAGGTATCTGTTGAAAGTAGCTGACCAGCTATTTTAATGGGCGTAATGCTCAGTGCTAACATCACACTGTTACCAGTATCAATATGTTAGAGAGAGAGGAAACGCTAGATATGGATTAAGACATTTCTAAACTCAACTGTCTTGAAAACGTAACCCAGGTCCTTGCCAAGATATTTCTAAACCGTGTTTGATGTCGGCTTGTGGTGCTGATGCCAGAACAGACTGTGGTTGTAAAAGACATTTATTGAAATCTCTACCAGATGTATTGTTTGTCAAACATATGGTTTGCGTTCCCAGACATCCAGAAGATTTCTATGCACTGACATGGACAAAATAAAATAAAAAACGAATACATTCCACATATACAGTACATTTCAATGACATCCGGATTATGGTTAAATTGGATCTTTACTTTTTAACAAAACAATTAGCTTTCCGTGGCTGCGATATTAAAGTGCTATAAAATATATCTTGGGGGGGGAAAAATACATATGTTCTGTACAGTATATAATTTATAAAATTATTAATTTCCCAATGTAAACTGATTTTTCCCTTTGGGCGTATCGCTCTGAAGTGATCTCTCATGAAATTAAGATGAAAATGCCTTTGCACTTGATCTCTACCCTCGTACAAAATGTTATTTTGTTATTCTGCTCAGAAAGAAATGCAGCTTCTTGCTTTTACCAGCTCCATAGTCCTGAGTTTAAAAATATCTGGCTAAAAATATTCAGTTGGTACCTGTTTATTGTAGTCATGCTCAGTAATAAGGATCTAAGTAACTGTTTTGACATCTGACCCCATCTCCACGAATGCAGGTCCGTGTTGTGTATTAAGTTTTATTTCAGTCACTGAGTAAACATACAAAAGGTTAATCAGGGTGTAATGGCATTTGTCCTGTATGTGCGTGTATCAATTAGCCCGTGAATTTAGACTCACCCATGAGCATCGCAAACAAAGTGTGCACAGCAAGTTCGGTCAGGAAAACTGACCATTGGTCGGCTAGCAACCACACGTCGCATACTCAACCAATCACACGCACACACCTCTAATGGAGCGCCCTTTTAAAACCAAGAATCAGACCTCCCTGTGCTGCTCACTACTGTGCTACCCTTTTTTTGCGGCTTCTGTGTTTAAAAAATTGCGATCACCCTCCACCACCCCAGCTGTTGTTTGGATCTGCTTTGGTACGGGGGGGGGGTTTCTGGTCATCTCCTGTTTAGCGGGGGGAGATGCCCGTGCTCCAGAGTACTACCTAAAGCAGACCCATTCAGCGCCAAACCAAAATAATTATACAGCGCATTCATTAAATCATGTCATTTGAATACGTGAGTTGTCCTGATAGAAACGCAGTCCCGCGGAGTCCTGACTGTTCTAAAAATGGCGGATCACAATGGGTAACCATAGCAACGCTTGTAGGGAAGGCTTCGCCTGTGGTATTTTATTAAGAATCGCACACATGTTGTGTATTGCCATTTGCAGGCTTTAAATTATGTCGCTTCATTGCGCTTCAGGGAGAACATTATACGGCAAAAGGCCCAGCGCTGTAGCTCATGCGAGTCCAGGAGGGTCCAAGGGTACTCTGCTACATTTAAAAACGCTAACCGCATAAATGCTAATGTTAGAAGTAATTCATCACAGCTGATTTTACACTGAGAATATTTCTGTGTGCTAAAAGCTATATTGCAGTATATCATTTCCTTATCTTGAATCAATTTAAATAAATTATCATGACGGCTTTAACGTTAATAATTGAAGCCGTCAATAATGAGTGAACTTGGAACAGAATCAGGAGACATTTTCTAAAATCCATATATTGAATCTAGGGACAAAAGTATCGCCCAGCATGAGGTCTGTTTCTGAAACAATTAGATAAAATATCTCAAGTAAAATAAAATAAAATGGACTGAATCAGTGTTGTCCACCAATCAGATTGTCCAGCACATGAGTCTTGAGTCCAGCTGGTTTTGTAGTAAAAAACGGAACCACCTTTTTGTGTGTGACGTGCAGCGGAATGCGAACACAAGATCCACAGCTCCAGCGGAACCATCAGCAGCCCCAACTGGCCCGATAAGTACCCCAGCCGAAAAGAGTGCACCTGGGGCATCTCCGCTACCCCCGGACACCGCGTGAAGATTGTGAGTAAATGTACAACGGTACAAACATATTCATAGTCATGATTAACCTGCAGTTATAGCAATCATCATAACGTACATTTATAATAACATTTATAATAATCGTCATTATTAACATAGTTATAATAATTGCCATGATTAACACACAATTATAATCATCATGGTAACCTAGTTATAGTAATCATGATTAACATATAATTGTAGTCATGATGATAACTATAACCATCATAATTAACGTACGGTTGTAGTAATCATTATGACAATATCATGATTAACATACTTTTGTAGTAATCATCATTATAACGTATAGTTATAATAATAGTCGTGATTAACATAGTTCCAGTAATTGTCATGATCGATGCAGTTGTAGTTCTTTATCACAAAGAGCACAGCTGTGAGAACTGGATCTGCATGTGGTTTTCATTCAAACACGCTGACTGTTGTTTGTCTAGTAGCCATTTTTATGTACGTTTTGCACGTCTGAAGTTGAGTAGAGTTGTGCCTTTAGACAGATCCCAGTGTACAAAATCACCTTTTTAAAAACACACCTGCGCTATGTATTTCAGACAGGTAGTTATGTGACAATTTCATACGCATTTTACATGTGTTTCATCCAAATGTGTGTAGTCGGATCACACAAATCCCCCAAAAAAGTCTTGAACCCCCCCAAAATGAGAAAGTGAGGTAAAAAAAAAAAAAAAAACTCCCCAATGGGAAGAAAAACACTCAAACAGCGGCGAAAGAAAACTCCCCAGTGGGAATAAATCTCGGGAGGAACCCGACTATAGAAGGAGACCGATCCTCCTCTGGCCATATGTGAGCAGGGCCTGGCTCTACATTCACTACCTCTAATATTTACACATATAGCATCAGGAGCAGAGCCTGGCTCTACATTCACTACCTCTAATATTTACACATATAGCATCAGGAGCAGAGCCTGGCTCCACATTCACTACCTCTAATATTTACACATATAGCATCAGGAGCAGAGCCTGGCTCTACATTCACTACCTCTAATATTTACACATATAGCATCAGGAGCAGAGCCTGGCTCTACATTCACTACCTCTAATATTTACACATATAGCATCAGGAGCAGAGCCTGGCTCCACATTCACTACCTCTAATATTTACACATATAGCATCAGGAGCAGAGCCTGGCTCTACATTCACTACCTCTAATATTTACACATATAGCATCAGGAGCAGAGCCTGGCTCCACATTCACTACCTCTAATATTTACACATATAGCATCAGGAGCAGAGCCTGGCTCTACATTCACTACCTCTAATATTTACACATATAGCATCAGGAGCAGAGCCTGGCTCCACATTCACTACCTCTAATATTTACACATATAGCATCAGGAGCAGAGCCTGGCTCCACATTCACTACCTCTAATATTTACACATATAGCATCAGGAGCAGAGCCTGGCTCCACATTCACTACCTCTAATATTTACACATATAGCATCAGGAGCAGAGCCTGGCTCCACATTCACTACCTCTAATATTTACACATATAGCATCAGGAGCAGAGCCTGGCTCTATATTCACTACCTCTAATATTTACACATATAGCATCAGGAGCAGAGCCTGGCTCCACATTCACTACCTCTAATATTTACACATATAGCATCAGGAGCAGAGCCTGGCTCCACATTCACTACCTCTAATATTTACACATATAGCATCAGGAGCAGAGCCTGGCTCCACATTCACTACCTCTAATATTTACACATATAGCATCAGGAGCAGAGCCTGGCTCCACATTCACTACCTCTAATATTTACACATATAGCATCAGGAGCAGAGCCTGGCTCCACATTCACTACCTCTAATATTTAGCTAACGGGTCATTTTTCTGCTACTAGCAGAGCTTCTACATTAAATTCACCATGGAATCTTTCCGTCTCGCTGCGCTTTTATTAGGTCAGTCCCTACTCTGGCGAGTGATGTATTTGGTGAGATTTGAGGCGGTGATTCATAAATTAATTCATTCATGTTTTGTTTCACGTAACACCGTTCAAGGTACATCCACCTTAAGTCTACTGTAAATAAAATCAAACGGTGAGACGCCGCCGATGTCTTAACAGAGCTGGGTTTCACTAATTTATCATCACGCTGACATTCGTGCACTTATAAGGCCTGAGGGAGAAATTGCGCTGAGCTCTCCTGCTGTTATTATGGAGCCCCGGTCCGGCCTTTAAATTCCAGTTTTTATTGAGTTGTTATTGCCTTGTTGATGCACAGTAGATGCCGCCTCCTCTTGGAGGACAGCTGTTGATAGTTGGCACTTGCAGATATCAGGACCTGGCCAGGTTCCTGCCGGGATTAGATAGATTAGGACAGCTTTGCTGTCCTCGACAGAATACACACTATTATTTGCACAATGATTTACTGTTTTCTGTTAATTCATTACAAAATGTCGCACCTCTTAATCTTCCAGAGCTAAATCCGTCCCCAGGTTCAAGTTTTCAATTTGTTATATATTTTTTTTGACACACTTAATTCCTTGGATAGACACAAAGGATTGGTCAATAAATTCAGCCATTTTATTACTGTGTAATTATAGCTAGAGATAGAGACCTTTATTTAACCAGCGTGAGTCCAGTTGAGAGCAAAGGTCTCTTTTACAATGGCGCCCTGAGAATTATAATATATTATAATTGATGAGATACAGCAGGATTGCCCCTTTTTGCTGTTTCCTGATGTAACCACCCGCAGCAAGTCAGACCAAAGCAGGGGTCAGGGGTCACGGAGGGGAAGTGAAACAGGCGATCAGATAGAGAGAGCCTGACTTTATATAAGGGCCTGTAAAAAAAAACAAAAAAAAAACTGGGGGGTATGTTTAGGATGCTGACAGGACACATAAATACGGAATGAGGAATTTCTCTCATGAGAGGAGAATTAAAACTGTCCGCTTGGCACTGGGGTTGTTCAACGCGGCATATTTAGGCGATCGGATTAGCGTGTTGCGGTGGAGCTAGCGGAGTTTGAGGAAAATTGAATTAAAAACCCCTCTGTTGGCCTGAGGACAGAGGCCCGGGCCGAACAGATGGTGCACGTGCGCGTGCCTCCCCCACTCCCCCCCTCCCCCCAGGGGCTGATGGGTAATTGTCCTGAGTCACGTTCCGCAGAGGTGAAGCGGTGTGTCCCGTGCATGAGGTGCTAAGCCGCTCAAAGCCAATTCACTCTTCCGTGAAAAACACATACAGCAGCACACGCCATGCCTTCACCGCGTGTGCGAATTAGCCTGACCCGACCGCACAGAGCGTGTCACGTGACCGCACATCCCGTTATACCCCTTCTTCTCGCTCCTCGTTCCTTCCACGTCGAATCACGTCGCAAACTGATGGACGGGGAGATTTGTGCACGCCACGCTGTTTCAGTCACACTTCACAAATCACAAGGCTGGCTTCAGACGCACAGATTTTATAAATAAAAGGCCAATCTTCTCAATCTGGTCTGAGGAAATGCATCGGTTTTTAATATACGGCGGAATACCAGGGGCGCTGCATATTCTCAAGATATCTTCACTTTTGCCTCTCGATTCAATCAATATTTGTCTTCAATTTTGCAAGTTACATTTTTCAGTGCAAACATTTTTTTTCATTCATTTTACTGCTCACTGGATAAAATCGAAAAACACTGAAAAACAATGTTAAATCAGCCCTAATAGAGTTCATTTTTCTCCAGTAGAGTATATTTGACTCATATGAACTGCTAGAGTTGAATTAACACTGAACCTTGCTGGGTAACTGTGTAACATACTGTGTAACACTTGCATGTGATTGTGAACAAAGAGTCGGGACAGATGTTGATTTAATTTAGGGGTCAAAGCCAAATTTTAATATAAGCTGCACCCAAGCTGTGCGTTAAATTCAGCCGGGAGTAGGACAAATAAAAACGGACATTTTCCCAGGCGCAGACTGTTTAGATTTATGTCTCTTTGAAATCCGAGTTCTTGTTTTATGCATTCCCAAATTCACGGTGCGGTAAATTAGATCATTGGTTAATATTATTGCTCGCCGTCAAAGTGACCGAGAGTGATTTTAGGCTAAAGCTATAAACTTAAATGGGCATGCGCGTACAAAAACATTTCATTCATTTTGTGAAGTAAAAAAAAATACGAAAACAGGACTACGATTTGCTGAAGTGAAACAGAATACTGTCCATCCGGACAGCAGGAGCACTAAGATAACGGAATAAGATGTTTTTTAATGAAGGCATGACCTGGTTTAAGGACATTTCTGCAGTCTTTGGCATTTTTTATCTACTGACCATATTGCATATATCCTGCTAGCGGGTTGCGTTAGCATCCTTCGGCACTAATTTGAATACTGTGATTATGAATTTATGCACACGTGTACAAGGCCAGGAGATATGCCCAAAGGTGGGATTACAGACTCTTTCTGTATCCTGTATCAGATGGGGGTTCGTTTTAATCGGCCCTACGTGACTATATTTATATATTTTTTAACTGTCTCAGCTAAATGTTTTGCCTTTTTTTGCACACCCATTTAAGACCCTTCGTTTGTCTTACAGTGCCTGCCAGTAATTTGTCAGCACTTTTTGGCCTGTTTTTGTAGTTTGCGTTGATCGTATTTATAGGAAGATCCTAGAGCAGTAAAGAACACTTCAGGGCTGTGAACGTGTACGTCTCACTGCTGTGTCCTGTGTCCACGTCACGCATGGATGTACACGCTAATTGGAGATTGCATAAACACAGAGCTCATTGTGTGTGCGTACCGGGGGCGTTTCAGTACAACAGCACATTATAAAATTCATCATGAGTTTCTGTTCATAAGGAATCACACTCTTGGCATCTCCAAAGCACATTATGAATGAATTCTATGGAATCCTTTGATTGGAGACCCAATTTGATCAGTTTTGTTGAATATGCACATAGTTAGCGTGTTTCTTTTCTGTGACTGAAACTAAATCAGGGCCATTAGCCTCCTCCCGCTGCCTCTCTTAAATTCATCATTTCACATTTATTAGGCGAGGGGCGGAAGATGTGCTGTTCCCACGTAGAAAAGCTTGTTTTCCGCCCACGGGGTGCGGAGATAACGAGATGGCGAGATAGCGTGTAAATCTCTGGACAGCCTCGAATCTCCCTCCCCTGTGTTTTTATTGCTTTTCCCCAGTCCTTTAATGAGTTTGAGATCGAGCAGCACCAGGAATGCGCCTACGACCATCTGGAGGCCTTCGACGGGGACAGCGACAAGTCGGCCATCTTGGGCCGGCTCTGCGGGAGCAAGGTGCCCGAGCCGCTTGTTTCCACGGGCAACAAGATGTACCTGCGCTTCATCTCTGACGCCTCCGTGCAGAGGAAGGGCTTCCAGGCCACCCATTCCACAGGTAACCCCCAAAAACCCTCCCTCCCTCCCTCCCTCCCTGCTCTACTGGTCCCAGATCAGCCGCCATTCATAAACCCTCCCTCCCTGCTCTACTGATCCCAGATCAGCCGCCATTCATAAACCCTACCTCCCTGCTCTACTGATCCCAGATCAGCCGCCATTCATAAACCCTCCCTCCCTGCTCTACTGATCTCAGATCAGCACAGTCACCATTCATAAACCCTCCCTCCCTGCTCTACTGATCCCAGATCAGCCGCCATTCATAAACCCTCCCTCCCTGCTCTACTGATCTCAGATCAGCACAGCCACCATTCATAAACCCTCCCTCCCTGCTCTACTGATCCCAGATCAGCCACCATTCATAAACCCTACCTCCCTGCTCTACTGATCCCAGATCAGCACAGCCACCATTCATAAACCTTCCCTCGCTTCTCTGCTGATCCTAGCACAGCACAGCCACCATTCATAAACCCTCCCACCCTGCTCTACTGATCCCAGATCAGCACAGCCGCCATTCATAAACCCTCCCTCCCTGCTCTACTGATCCCAGATCAGCCGCCATTCATAAACCCTACCTCCCTGCTCTGCTGATCCCAGATCAGCCGCCATTCATAAACCCTACCTCCCTGCTCTACTGATCCCAGATCAGCCGCCATTCATAAACCCTACCTCCCTGCTCTACTGATCCCAGATCAGCCGCCATTCATAAACCCTACCTCCCTGCTCTACTGATCCCAGATCAGCACAGCCGCCATTCATAAACCTTCCCTCGCTTCTCTGGTGATCCTAGCACAGCACAGCCGCCATTCATAAACCCTCCCTCCCTGCTCTACTGATCCCAGATCAGCACAGCCGCCATTCATAAACCCTCCCTCCCTGCTCTACTGATCCCAGATCAGCACAGCAGCCATTCATAAACCCTCCCTCCCTGCTCCACTGATACCAGATCAGCACAGCCGCCATTCATAAACCCTCCCTCCCTGCTCTGCTGATCCAAGATCAGCACAGCCGCCATTCAGGAACCTTCCCTCGCTTCTCTGCTGATCCCAGATCAGCACAGCCGCCATTCATAAACCCTCCCTCCCTGCTCTACTGATCCCAGATCAGCTCCCTGTCCAGCATGCACTGGTGGCTAATGGGTAAGGTGTTTTGTTAAATTTGTGGCCGGTGATTCATTGATTTGAGCTCACTTATAGCCGTTAAGTGGAGAACAGCCAATTCTTCTGATTGGTTTATGTCAGTCTGTGATTGACAGCTCAGTGTATGATTGACAGCACATTATGGAGTACCATGAAGTGTCAGTTACTCATCACTAACAGGCAGTTTAGATGGCATGCTGATCACTGATAAGACATCAGTCAGGACCAGCTACTGTAGTCACGCTCCTGTACTCTACATAAACCTTTATAAGTAACAATGACATTTTTAAAGCCTTATTTCAAAAGGGAAACCCCTTAAGATTGGATATATTGTTCTTGGTAAGTATTGTGATGCCCTCTAGTGGTACAATTACTTTCAATAAATGTCATTTTAACTAACTGTTCATTTGGTTGGTGAATTTTAATATGTTAAGGAAGTACATGTATGTAATGTGACGAAATTCATGCTCCATCTTAACATGTATGTTACAGAATGGCTGTTGAGGTTTTCCACTCAATTTTGAACAGTAGCACAAATAAAGCCATTATAGGGCATTGTTAATTAATGTCTATGCTAATTAATCAAGGAGTTAATTAGACGATTGGCTCAGATGCTTGGCGTGTGTTTTCTCACAGTAGAATGTAGCATGCAATGATCCCCGGCGTGTCGTGTGCAGTTGAACACAGAGAAATGACGAGCAGGCATTGATTTCCTCTGAAGATAATGTCACTGCTGCCATTGTGAAGCGATGCCGGTACAGAGACAGGCCTTAACCTTCGGGCCTCGGGGCAGTTTAACGAGCCCGTCGAGATTTCCAACATGACCGCCGCGATGATCTATGCCAGGAAGGCCGCCGTTGGTCTTGGCAGACGTTTGTATTGTGAGGGTGTTCGGTGATAGGATAGGAGCCTTTAAATAGCTACTCGATTGGCTAATTCATCTCCCATATGTTTTTTTTTTTAAAGCAAATACATGCTTTTTTTCTGACTTCCTTCCTGTAATGTAGGTATTATTTCTAGTTAATGGGATTCCCTGAGTGTTTTTTTCCCCATAATTCCTTGCGGTATGAACACTTACGATGACAAAGTAGAAACAAATATATTTCCTGTGTGTTCGGCACAAAAACTACAATAGATCATCTACATAAACGGCTTCCAGTTCGGCAAAGGCTTTCGCGTTCACCGTTTCAAAGAAAATCACGTTAGCGCAGCGCTAAATGTGGTCGGCTTGGTCCGTACAAAAGGCCCCTGAACTGGACCAGAACTGAATATCACACCTGGTACCTCACAGACACTGTAAAATAAGATACGTCGCCAAGGTGTGACCGTTAAAATTCTGAACGCTTAAATAGAGTCGTTAAAATATTAAATTACAGCAGGCAGGGGACTGGCTCCTGTAATTGGGTGAGGCGCTTCAGAGGAATAAAAAAGTTGCTGACGTTTAATCAGCGAGCAGTGGGAGGGTGCTGAACACGGCATCTTCCTGCCACGGGCCAGTCCAACGATGGCCTTCCAGTCGTGCGGCCAGCTGTCTTAATTAATTGTTAATCATCTGGGCGGTGCAGCGGAATGGTCAGGTTTCCCCCCTCGTCTCCAGTCCTGCCGCGCGTCGGAATCGCTTTCCGCCAGAACTGGCTGTTCGTGGTAATATAAGCCGGGCCCTTTTCTCCTCTCTCTTCCTGTGGGGTTGAGAGTTTGCAGGCGGGGGACGGGTGGCGGTTTTGTGGCCGTGGTTCTAAGACCTCCATCTTTGCTCCTGTTTGCCGTGCAGAGTGCGGAGGGAGGCTGAGGGCGGAGACTCAGCAGAAGAACCTGTACTCTCACTCCCAGTTTGGCGATAATAATTACCCGGGACACACAGACTGTGAATGGCTAATCACGGCTGAGAAAGGCTACGGGATCGAGCTCACCTTCACCACCTTCGAGGTGGAGGAGGAGGCCGACTGTGGCTATGACTACATCGAGCTCTTCAACGGCTACGACAGCACAGGGCAGAGGCTGGGCCGCTTCTGTGGATCAGGGGTGAGATGCTGTCCACACACACACACACACACGCACACACACACACACACACACACACACACACAGTCACACTTACAGCCATATGCACACACACAAACACACACACACACACACACACACTTACAGCCATATGCACACACACACACACACACACACACACACACACACACACACACAGTCACGCTTACAGCCATATGCACACACATACACACACACACACACACAGTCACACTTACAGCCATACACACGCATACACACAGTCTCACTCTCAGACACACACACACACACACACACACAGTCTCTCACACACACACACACACACACACACACACACGCAGTCTCTCTCACACACACACACACACACACACACACACACAGTCTCTCACACACAAAAACGCACACACACAGTCACAGTTACAGTCACACTTACAGCCATATGCACACACACAGACACACACACACACACACACACACACACACACACACACACACACACACACACACACACACACACACACACACACACACACACACACACAGTGACAGATACAGACATACATATACACAGTCTCACCACACACACACACACACACACACACAGTGACAGATACAGCCATACACACACACATACACACAGTCTCTTTCTCAGACACACACACACAGTCTCACACACACAAACATCCTCTATCCCATTCCCAGTTGGTGTGCACCCCCCCAATCAGTCACTTATATTTTTATATAGCGCTCTTCACATCGACGTGTCCCAGGGTGCTGAACAATCAACAACATACAAGAAGCCAGGAGTAATTTCCCCTGTGCTCCCATAGCAACAATGCGAATGGACCGTAGTATAATAGGGCACTGCCGTTATATCCGTGAGGAAGCTATTTCACCTCATTTAACCTCAATTCCTACAGTACCTATCCAGCAGTATACATGGATTACATGTTAGGAAAAAAACACTTTGTCAGTGACACGCCCGTTACCACGGCATTAACGCCCCATGACCCTTTTTCCTTCCAGCCCAGAGAGGAGATCTACTCTGCGGGGGAGACCATACTGCTGCACTTTCACAGCGACGACACCATCAGCAAGAAGGGCTTCCACATACGATACACCAGCACCAAGTTTCAGGAAGCCCTGCATAACAGAAAATGAAAATTTAAAAAGAAAAAAAAGAAGAAAAAAAAAGAAACAACCGCCGACCTCACCAGGAGACAAGCACATCCTACATGCCACAAAAAAACAAAACAAAACAAAACAAAAAAAAACATAAAACGAATTAAATGACTAAAACAATAAATATCAACCAAACAAAGACAATTTTGTTCAAAATAAAACAAAAAACATGAAAGAGAGAGAGAGCGAGAGCCGTACCATAGCCTCCTTTGTTAGAAAGCCTGGCTGGATGAGGCTTATTCAGCTACCGCCACGAGATAAAAGAAATGACCACGTGACAAGTCCAGAGATGGCAGGCTTCCTTTCAATCTGAGCGGACGGGAAAACATTAAACAGAACCATATTACGACGGTGCATGGCCATCTCCTCCACCCTACACCCTGTACTGCATTAGCAAAGTTAGCACGTTAGCATTCTGAACGGGACAGAGCTAACGGAATGCAACACGCGGGCTAACGGGCCACCAAAGTTACATTTACACATACGTGATGATAATCCCGCAAAGACTTTATTTTTGTAATGTATTTGTAATGTTTCTGGGTCCCTGTACTGGACGAGAGACATTCTCAGCTTTTCGCGCTCTTTGTGACTCAAACAAAAATGGAATCTGTTTCAAAAGACACGTGCAGTACGTGATGGTGTGTCCCTTTCCTAGTGTTAGGAAAGACTCTGTGTGTGTCACGGTGACACAAGCTGGGACTCTACCTCTGACGCTTTATCGGAATAGGGCATCTTGTGAGGCACGGCCATATATACCCCAAGACAAACTTCAGGCTGTAGAACAGTTGGACAGTTGGAACGACCTTACTCGAATGCCTTTGCTGGCCGTGGACTCGTTAAAACCAAACTGCTACATCTCTGAATCGTTGTAATGATTACTTTTTTGTATTTTTCATTTGTCTTAAATGGTAACGTGAGTTTGTGCATGCGCGGGAGACGTCGGGGGCGAACGTCAGGAACCAGAGGGGCTGTGTTTCTCTTGCTTTTTGGCTTTGGCGAATGTAAGGAGAAAGAAAAACTAAACAAAAAAAAAAAGTGACGCCTTGCATATTGTATGTATGATGTTCCATTTGTGTCCACTTTCTATTGTCATGTCCTTTCTCTGCATCACTAAGGAAATTCTGTGCAGGTTCCCTCAAATGCTCTACTGGGCCTTGTTAAAGGTGTAAGACGGTTAACTCGGCCGACTCAAAATACAAGCTCCAATGGGTCTTCATATTGACTAAAATAAAGAACTGGAGTGAACTTTTTGACACACGGTCCTATTGATCATTTCAGAGGAAGAGGCAGGTGACCAGTTTTTTTTTTTTTCGGACTCGGAAGACATGAGCACGTAAGGAACGGTTGCTGCTGTTTGAAAGGGAATTCCTATGGTGCTAATATAAAATGTACAGTTAAAAAAAAAGACTTTTTTTGAACCTATGAGCCAACGATCCTGCAAACGTTTGAATGTGGACGTCTGCGCCATCTTGAGCGTGGCTGGGGGAGAGACCGGCCATCTTGAGCGTGGCTGTGGGAGAGACCGCTAAGATGTTACCGTGATTGACAGCAGTCCTGTGGATCAACAACTGTTGCCTTAGAAACCAAAATGTATATTCTTGCACATGTTCCTGTAGATACATTTGTTGTTTGTTTTTTTTCTTTGTTTTTCTTTTTTTTAATTATCTTATTTGATAACACGTCTAAGAACTTGAACATTTTATTGTTTGAAAAAAAAAGAACAAATCTAAAGTCATAAATATGCCCATGGTCTCCTGCTGGGCATCCTGTATGTATGTTGTGACGCAAAGTGGTATTTCTACAAAGAACCATTCTATGTATGTTATCTAAACAGGGCCATACATGAGCTATAGTTATGGTGCATGGTGTATATGCATTATGTATGTCATAAGATGGGGTGGGGGTGGGGGAGGGTGGTTTTTGTGGTATGGTTGAACAGTCCACACATTACTGTACGTGCCAAGTTCCACTTGAACCTATTTCACATGCAGTTCATGTTAATTTCGCCAATGTCTGCGGCCTGACGGCAGTGACCACACAAACGGTCATTAAAACTTAGGTCAGGTGAAAAAAAAATTAAATGTGTGGGTGGCTGAGAAAGGTTTTGGTTGTTTTTTTTAATGTATCTGTGTTTTTTAATCTCGCGTTTATGGACTGCTGGAAGTTCACGTGCTAACCAGTGGGCACCCGGTAAACTAACCTGGCTTCAAGACTGAAATATAAACCATTTATGGTCTTCCACGTATGCGCAAACCAGGTCATATTTTTGCCTTGTGTTTTTCCCCCGATCGAGGTGTGGGGGGGGTCGGGACGGAGGACCAGATGCGACCAAAAGGGATTCAGTAAGTCATCCACGATCCGTGGACAACCAATAGAGGGAAGGAGAAAGAAGAAAAAACGGGAAAGAAACTCCCGTTTAAAACCCAAGAGAAATAAAAACGACCCGAATAAAATAGGGCGAAGCTCGCAGGTTTGAGCAGAGAAAAGAAACAGAACAGAATAGCCTCGAGCTCAGAAACTATCAGAGCTAAAAAATAAAGGCAAACGGAAACAAAGCTGAGGTTACTGTCTAGTAGCAAGACTGAAACAAAAACCAGGGCAGGAAAACAAAGAGTAAGGAGAACAAAACCCTAAGAACTAAATACTCTAAGTTCTACAGGCCAGTCCCGCGTGTTCTTTAGAAGGACAAAAGAACAAGTGGTTGCCTGAAATTCCTATACCAAGTTACCTGGCTAGAGTGGCAAGAATGATACTCAAGCACCGGAAACAGGAAGAGCCGAGCTTAAGTAGGCAGGCCGACACCTGACACAGGTGCGACGGATAATAGCCGGGCGAGAGAAAACCCGGCCAGAACGCCCTCCCGTGGCAAAAGGACAAACCACCGCAGAGAAGAGAGCTGAACTACCGAGTACTGAGTACATTGCCAAGCACGAGCACGGAAAATGCACAAAATTGGCATTCCAAAAATAGGGATTTCAATCAATCAGCCGAACCTAATGAACCTACGATAGTCATGAGAAAATAGACCCTATGTGCACTGGCTGGATTTATAGTGTGGAGAACTCGTATATCAGCAGTAATGCCAATTGTCCCCTGGGTATACTCATTTTCATTCTGCTAATAAATGTATCCAGTAGAAATTAACATTAAGCTTCAAATTGTTACACAGCAAAATGTTAAATAATTTCTGATTGAGTTTGAATCCAATAGAGCACATATGGTCCCATATTGCACTTGTACACAGTAAAATGTCCAGTGTTAATTCAACTCTAGCAGTGTACATATGAGCCTGATCTGGCCAGAGTAGGCTCATATGTACACTGTTAGAGTTGAATCAACACTGTTAAGAGTTGAATTAACACTGGACATTTTTCTGTGAATTTACTGTGTATAAACTCTGTTTAAAGCTGATTTTAAAACAGGACGTTTTGATATGTACTAACCTTAAATGTAAATCACTGATACTTCAGCAAAGAACAACCCTGTGTGTCCTTTAAAACCATGCACACACATCTGGGCTCTAAGTGAGCCTTTATTTCTAGGTTGGATTTTGGTGTTCTAATAGCACTTCATTCAGCAGCGTTTTAAAAAGTGTTTGGTGGCTTGCGTCATGACAGGAGATTTAGGGAAGTAGTACATATTAATTTTAATGTGGCGAGACAGTCACGTTGCAATTGAGCCAGTAAATATTCTGACTCTAAGCCCTTGAGAAAGAACTCTTTACAAATCTACACAAATAGAATTTTACAAATCTACTGGGAACTACAGACACAATGTGCCAGCGATGTTTTAGCATCTACAGTGGAAAATATAAATGGACTTCCCTAGATTTGGCCTGAGTTACATGTCAGTAGTAATTTTATATTTGAATTGGATTTGCCTTATTTGATAGTGAGGAAAGCGGTCTCATTAAGGGTGAAGCCGTGCCCTTTAGCCCTGCTCCTGTCCTCACATTCAGGGGAAGTGATTGCATTTTAATCCACACCCACTGAAGAGTTGGGGGTAATGGAATTGTTCTGTATCTAGAACGATTTTGTTTAATCGTTGTGGTGTTTGTGACCAGAATACTTGATTTTCGTGACAGAGTGGAGGTTAGGGAGTGAGGGAATTATTGAACTTGCAATTTGGCCCTTTTAAATTTTTTACACCGCATTTCTTAATGTGTTTGCTTGTAATTTAGGATCTTCCTCAATACCGACTGTGTATGAATTCATATGTGAAAGTGCATAAAACATAACAATTAGTATTCTTATTCTTTAAAAAATAAATATATATATAGTACGTTGTGATCAAACAGAGATGGCTTTAAAGTCATTCTCATCAACCAGAGTGCCTCTGATGGAAGGACCTTGTGGAGTACAGTCTAGCGTCAATGCCTTTCACTTACCAGCCTGGCGCGAACACGTCTTAAAGGCAACAGTTCGATAATCTCTCAAACGCGTTTCCTTCCCGGCCCGGTTTTTACAGAAAATCGCAGCGCTGAATTAAATTTAGCGCAGCGCCGCTGTCAGCCGCCGCGGAGCGACGAGATCGAAGGCTTGTGAGCAACAAGGAAGTCACTGGACTGAAGGGGTCTGTCTCACCGTCGTGGATTTGACGGAGATTGACTTTAAAAAGGCCTGGAAAGTGCTGATACGCCTTTTTGGGAAAATCGAGCGTGGGGGCGCTTAGGTGCGTCTTGAGCACAGGAGACCATTTAGATGGGAAACTGGCCGATTTGACTGGTTTACTATAGCTAATATCAGCATGTGCCCCAGACAAACACCATGAATTATTCATACCTGTGCACCCAATTCATCCACTTTCCACTTTCATGTGCACTAAATGAAAGCGTTCGAAACGCTTGTTTAAGGTGGATTATTCTGGTACCCTTCCCGAAACACACTAATGAAGAATAAATTTGAAGAACGCTCTGCTGCACTCTAAATAGACCTTCTGTAGCATCAATTATACTTTGATAGAAGTACTCTATAAGAAATCATAACAATATTAGAATATGTTTATATAGCGACAGGTTTCTTTGACATGATATCACAATGCGTATTATCATGCTTTATAACCTGATTATAAATGGTTATAAATTGCTTATAAAATTAAAGGCTTTTTTAAGGCTTACTTCAAGTGAAGTGTAACTCATTTTGGTCTCTGTTCATCAGTGCGGATTGGGACAAAATTACTGTATATCCACACTAATCGTATGGTGTCTTCTGTGAGCTGCGAGTAATCAGGTTTTATTTTATTAATTCTTTACTACTAAAATTGTTTTTCCTAAGCTAATGAAAATGTCTAAAACCCTCAGCACAGAACAGCGATAACATTTCCTTATACAATTTCGTAGGGATATATCCATGCTTCATTATGCCTTCATATTCTGATGCGTGGTGGTGGTGCAGATGGACGGTGAAAATTGAATGAGATTTTACGCACTGCTCAGGACAGGACAGAATGCAGGGGAACACCGACTCTCACAGCTGCTGGCGCTGGTTGTGGTTGTGGAGTTAAGGCCGTGTCCTCTTGCCCCCATTAGACAGCAGGACGCAGGTTGGGAATAACCAGGTAGGAAACGATCCACCTCACTCACGCAAAACCCAGTAATCACAATCAGAGTACCGAGCAAATCTGAAGAGTGAGACTTCACCGGTGAATGGCAAACTGCGTCCTTTCAAACGGAGAACCGGAGAGGGAAACGGCCAATCTGACGACGAACCGGAAGAGAAGAAACACCCACACGCTGCAGCGACAAACCAAAACACAACATGTACGACATGTCACAACAGTGGGCTGTGTAGGTGCATGAAAATCAAGAGATTGGATGGTGTGAGACGGTCCCTTGGCAAAGCCAAATTCATCCATCCATCCATTTTCTAAACCGCTTACTCCTGGTCAGGGTTGTGGAGGGGGGCACAGGTCACCAATCCTTCACGGGGCCCACACACACCATTCCCTCGCACATTCATGCCCCAAGGACAATTTAGAGTCTCCATTTAGAGTCTTAACCTAACCTGCCTGTCATTGGATTGTGGGAGGAAACCAGAGTACCCACGAGGAAACACACGCGGACACGCCCTCAGCCGGGATTCGCACTCGGTACCTCAAACCATCACTCTGCTGCCAGGTATGCAGTAGATATGGTTGTATCACTTTAAGGGTTGTTTCTCCTGAATCATTTTCCTATTGAACTCTATGGTAAAATAAGTCAGGAGAAACAACCCTTCAAGTTATACATCCATATCTACTGTCATATCTGGCAGCAGAGTGATGGTTTGAGGCTCGTTTGATACCTCAGGCCCTTGATGACTTGGAGCCATTTAGCCAGCCATGGGTTCCATACTATTCCCATGTAATTTACAGCTTAATCTAGTCCCGCCCCCCAATTCCCATAGAGTTCCATTCAAATGCAGAGAGGTTATAGTATCGCTTGTAAATGTACCTGAAAATAAGATATCAAGAGTCTTTTGATATCCTTTTATACCCAGTCATGATAGCATCACCGGTTTACCTGTGGAATGTTCCAAACAGGTGTTTTAACTTTAACTTTTTTTGGCCCTGTCCCAACTTTTTTGGAACGTGTTGCAGGCATCAAATTAGGAATTAGCGTATATTTACAAAAATAAAGTTGATAAGGTAAAACATTAAATATATTTTCTTTGTACTGTTTTGAGTTAAATACATGTAAAAGACAATTTACAAATCACTGCTTTCTGCTTTTATGTGCATTTTACATACTGTCCCAACTTTTTAGGAATTGGGGTTTGTAAATAAAATTGTAGAGTTGCATATAGTTTATAACTTGTTACCTCTTGTCTTTGGTTTCAGGAATAAATATGATGCTCAGTTGAGACAGAATTTTGAACAGCTTGTGTGTTCATGTGGAACAGAAAACGCTGGAACAAATCCCTGTGCGGGAAAATAGACAGCACCCTCTCAAGCATCAAGTATTCAACCCAGCCATAGTATTAAACAATGCTTACAGTTGTAGTCGTAGCTGGCAAAATATTTTATATAAAGCAGTACTGCTTACATCGCCTCGAGCTGTTGAAGGAAAATGAGAGTAGTCTATATATGCCGCTGGCTACGCAGCAAAAACGTCGGTGCAAATTTAACTCTGCTGGTGTACTTTTAACACCCTAGGGTGTTCAATATACACCACCATTTTTGCTGGGTATTAAGTCACCTTATATAGGAAACAAATAGCTTGATATCGATCACAGCCACATGGATCAATAGAGAGCATATTACCACACGACCAGGATCAAAGGGTAGGCCAGTGCTGTACTCTGCCCGAAAAACATGCTGAAAGGCAATATTGCTTCCCTGATAACCTTGGTCGCGCTCAACATGAGCTCCCATCCTGCTCTGCAGCAGTGTGTCATTTCTGGACATTAGCCATCATTTCGCTGAGTGTCCATTTACCTGTAATTTTGCATTTTAGTCAAAGCAACGTACATATAAGTGCTCTTCACATGGTAATCAAACAGCATGAGAGGTTGAGATAGGCAACCTTACAACAATAAACACCCCCATCGTCATGGTCCATGCCTCAAGCCCTTCACAAGGTGAAGGGAGAGAAGGGCTTTTTTTTTTAACCCTTTAAGGTGTAGGATCACAAATATGTTATTAGAATGTTCTCAACTGAACATTCAAATGCTGATGTAACGATCACGACTGGTAATTGAAAGCAATGGAGTTCTAGAATACTGACTTAGAATTTTGAAAAAAGCAACATTCCATAAAAGCTGCTGTTCAAAGGGTGAAAATTAAATCGAAACATTGAGGTGCAGTCTGAAGGGGGGAGTGTTGTTTTTTTTAGATGTTTTTCAAATCTTCCTTCCTGACTGGCTGGGAAAGGTCGTTCCACCATCGGAGGATGAGGGTAGAGAAGAACCAGGGCCGCGAGGGGAGACTGGCGGGTGCTCGAAATCGCACAGCCAGCTGGCGGGAGAGGGCTGAACGGAGAGGTCTGGTTGGCGCTTACGCTGCAATTATAGTCTGAAGACAGGGATCGCCGGCAGTACCCTTCCAATGCCTAATAAATATTCATTGATTCATGACTGGTACCCACATCAGCAAGCCAGCACTCCTCAGTACAGGCACTCTCTTTGTACGTGAGAGAGGAGAGGCATTAATTAATCATCCAAGGAGGCTTTCACACGTCCCGTTTCCGCTAATGAACGAAATATGCCATTCTGCATAATGAGCAGCCTGACCCTGCTACAAATAAATATACAACTCATTTTCTACAGAATACATTTTTTTATTTTCTACGGAGGTCTTTTGCGCATTCCAAAAACAAAATGGCTAATATGTCCCAAATATTTGTTTTTGTTGGTACTGAAGTTTACGTACTTACATGACAGCAAAACAAATGATAAACATATGTGTGTGTGTGTGTGTGTGTGTGTGTGTGTGTGTGTGTGTGTGTGTGTGTGTGTGTGTGTGTGTGTGTGTGTGTGTGCATAGTGATGTTCTAATATAAATCAGCCTTAACTCTTAATAATAAATAAAATAATAAATATACCCCCCAAAAAAAGAATTATCAGTGTTTTATTCCTCAGACTCACCTGACTATGTTCTTCCTCCCTGTGCTGAGAATCTTAACGTTGTTTCTGGAACAAACGTCTTACCTCGCAATTTTTCTGCTCAGTTCTAACTTCTACAATGATGTAAATCTCTTGTTTCTGACAAAATACTATCTGATACTGGACTGAATTTTTTAGTTTCAGGATTGCACACATTGTGGTGTGCCGTATGTGTACCATTATTATAACAGAAGTGAAAGTGGGGCTCCTGACTGAGGTGATGATAGATGCCATAGGGTCTGCTGAATAATGTGCCTGTCATCTTCTAGCAGGTACAGTCGGAGGAAAACAAAATGGCAGCGTGTTGTTGTTATACACTGAGCCACCACCAGGTGTCAGCATATCACTTGAAATAAATTGTACCTCTATGCTCCTTTTCACCACCTCATTGAGGCAGTAGCTCTTTTGTGATGAAATGTAAACTATTTAAATTATATTAATTATAAGGGGTAGTGGAACTAGGAGGTCTATTTAACGGCAGAGAGACCTTCCTCATCCCTGAAAAAAATACACACAAAACAAAAAAGGACCAGTCATTGTTACACGGTAAAATGTTCAGTGTTAAATCAACTCTTACAGTGTACATATATGGTCCCTGTTAGACTTTTATATACTCTGTCAAGAGTTGAATTAACACCGGGCATATTACTGAGCAGACGGCGTTAATATCACAGCTCTTTCCTTTCCCAAAAATGAAATTTTAATTTGTTATTTTTTCAGATAGGTGGTTTTATCAGGACAAGCCTGGCCGTGTGTAGGTGTTGCGTACCTGCCTTGCAGCATCGAGTGCGGTGATCCAGATTGAATGCCATGGGAAACGGAAGGCTAACAACCTTTCAAGGTCAAATTTAAAGTGTCATATTCATTTCATGCTAAAATGAAAGTGTCATATCAATTCCTCCAAAATGCTCCGTGCGCTCCCTTACACCCACTTAACATTGACAATGACGCAGTGCGCACCAGCGCATCACCATGGGCAGGTAATGGAGCTGTCCGTAAATCATGCCGTTCCCTCCCTCCTCAAGCTGGCTATTTGCTCCCAGGCTCTCCGTTTTAAAGGCAAGTGTGAACTTGCACGCCTATAGCCGCATCTGTTCATGACCAGCGCTTGAGTGCTACATGCGTGTGTTTTGCACAATCCCCAGGTAGAAACATCCTATCTCCTCACTTTATGGCTCCATCCAGGGTTTGTAAAAATGAACATTAACAATATAACATCAAAATAAATGTACTCAAGATAGCTCTAAAGTAGTACAGATGCAACAGTAATTTCCTCAAACAACAGCTCTGGGTGTCTTTTAAGTACCCGCCCAGGTCCAGAGAGTATTTTGAGCACGTTTCGCCTCCGCGGAAATAGTTTCCACACTTTCTTGATTCAGGCGAGCAGCACAAGCTCCACGAGGAACCGATTAGATTGAACTGATTTACTATATTAAGTCAGGCGTGGTCAATTAGATCGACCTTCCGTATTTCAATTAGTTTAGGGCCAAACTCAATTTGCATAGCCGGGAGGAGAGCGTGTGCTGT
>CM056391.1:3218851-3251161 GCA_029718625.1 Synaphobranchus kaupii
TAGTGAGTAGGAAACTGCTTAAAAAGATTCGCCAAGCCTCCTGCTGAGTTGTTTATGGTGGAAAAAAAGCGCCAAAGAAAGACCTCGACCTAGCTACAAGTGGCAGCGCTCGAGCGCTGATAATCATCCAGCAGCAGCAGCAGCACTCACTAGCCCTGCTACCAACAGCAGCACTCACTAGCCCTGCTACCAACAGCAGCACTCACTAGCCCTGCTACCAACAGCAGCAGCACTCACTAGCCCTGCTACCAACAGCAGCACTCACTAGCCCTGCTACCAACAGCAGCAGCACTCACTAGCCCTGCTACCAACAGCAGCACTCACTAGCCCTGCTACCAACAGCAGCAGCAGCACTCACTCACTAGCCCTGCTACCAACAGCAGCAGCACTCACTAGCCCTGCTACCAACAGCAGCACTCACTAGCCCTGCTATCAACAGCAGCACTCACTAGCCCTGCTACCAACAGCAGCAGCAGCACTCACTCACTAGCCCTGCTACCAACAGCAGCAGCACTCACTAGCCCTGATACCAACAGCAGCACTCACTAGCCCTGCTACCAACAGCAGCACTCACTAGCCCTGCTACCAGCAGCAGCACTCACTAGCCCTGCTACCAGCAGCAGCACTCACTAGCCCTGCTCACAACAGCACATCAGCCGATTCATACAATGAACTAGTCAAACAGCATCGCGACATGAACGCGTACTCCAATATCAGAGCACCCAACCACCGATAATCGACCGCAGAGCCCTTGGACTTACCTATAATGCTAATGATGTAGCAGCAGCTAGCCACCCCGATCAAGCTAACGATGTAGCAGCAGCTAGCCACCCCGATCAAGCTAACGATGTAGCAGCAGCTAGCCACCCCGATCAAGCTGCCAGGTAAAATGTGGATGTGGATCCGGATCCATACAGCACAGATCCAGCACGCTGAGGTGATAATATTAATGATGTGCGGACTTATTGGGTGAGTAAAAATTCGGATTTCTCAATTTACGGGAGACAATGGTATAAACATCAGTTGTGCAAAAAAACTTAATTCAAACGAAAACTTGTAAATGGAGAATACGTGAGGGTGACAGGATGACGCCATTCATCTCAGAACCTTATAATACGGGTAGGAAAGGTAGAAAGTTTAGAAACAAACTAGATAAGCATCCCAGGAACTTTATTTTACTTTATTATCATTACATATTTGATTAAAATGCTAATTGATAGCATCCAAATTTGCCATGTTCACTGGGTAGGACAATATTGTTTCCAACATCCGATGTGTAGGCCTAACAAACTTTTCCCAGGTACAGATTCAAACATAAGGAATCCAAATAAATGTTTGAAATCCATCCAGGGACCACCCAAACCCTACAGCAGGCCCACCCCCACAACCACTATGTAGTACAAGTTCTCTATGCTCCAGAGGTTTTTTTTGGAAGATACAGTTTGGAGCATAGCTTCTTCACCCTTTCTAATACATTTCCTGAAAATATGGGGATGGTTATTTTCCCCTGTCCTGAGTAATGAGTCATTGAAGTATGCCATTTTCTGTTCAATGATCTATTAGGGTAGTACCTGTTTCTGACCACTAGATGCTGTTTTGACTGTCCAGTAGAATATAATTAGTACTGAGGAAAGGAGGACATACTAGAATGTATCAATAAACAGGTTGATTGGCTTCAGATAAGGTTCATTACTACTGAGGGAAAGAGATTGGCTCAGGCCTTTTTTTTAATGGTGTCATCCTGTTACAAATGGTAACATGTGACTCGCGTGTCCTGTGAATGGCTCCTTTACTCTCTGTCTAAAGAGTGGCGTTTCCTATTTTGTTTTGATTGTGGCTTATTCAGGGACATAGCGTCACATTGAAAGCCAGTGAGGTGAGAGATCCTTTTCAAAGCTGGCTCTGGTGAAAAACGGACTGCGATCTAAAATGCACCTGGAGAGACTTAACTATTATTTGACTATATTGTCACTTCAGAGTGACCAGCTCCGGGCCCTGGATTTCACAGACATCATCGCAGATTTTGCAGCCCGAAAAAACCAGGAGGGGACCTTTCTTTTAAGGTAGGCCCTCATTTGCTGTGTTTGTTGAATGGCAATAGCTAACGTTACTACTTAGACTGTTGTTCGATTGCAGGTCGACATGGGCTATCTTGCTAACTGCTGGATTGTGATTTTGGCTGGTAGAGTGTGCCCTCTGTTGACGAGTTGAGGGAGCAACTTGCGTGTTTGTTTTGTTAACGTGCTACAATTCATATTTTCCGCTGCAGAGGTGCAGAAATGTGACACTGCTGTTTGTAGCGCAGATGGAATTTCAGTAAAATGTAGCGACAATATCTTGATGAATATGGTGTGGGGGCATTGCGATGCAGTAAACAATCAAGTCCGTTGGTTTTCATGCAGAAATATGTGCGTTTTGGACGGGGTATTGGGATTTGGGGACCTCAAAAAGGTGTACAGCCCAGGGGCCTATCGCTGGTTAATCAGGGGCTGCCAATGCCATCATCAGTTTTGCATTATGTCCCGGTCTGTACTTCTCTTCTGGACAATTTATGCCATTGAAGATCATGTCTTTCTCTATGGGGGTGAAGTTCCAAAAAACACAGCGAAAAGAAAAAAAACAAAAAAACAATAAAAATAAATACCATTGGCTGTTGTAGAATTGCACGTAAAACAGGCCCCCGGGAGAGTATCGGGCCTTTTATCTCTCTGTAATTCAACAAAGCTGCAAAGCTTCATTCTCCCGTTGGCGTGCCGCTGGCTAACCTCCCACGGGCCCCGGCCAAGGAAACTCCACTCCCGGCGGTCGGCCATTTTCCCTCCGACGATCATCTCACGCAGAAAAATGAACGGAACCAAACTAATTCTACCCAGCGCTCGACCAAGCCAGCGGCCCAAAGACGGCTTGATTTATTAAAACTGGGGAATCTGAGAATTTTCTACAGGGAACCAGACTAAGTGCGATCTAAGCCTCAGATGAACCTCTACAATAGTACAAAATGGGAACATAGCCTACATCAAAAAAATATACTGCCGTGCACTACACTCTGTAGTTTCAGCTCTTTTCTTCAGGCGGCAGTTCTCATTACCCAGAACTCTAATGAGTCGCGGGCCTCGTGGCGGTTTCTAACTTATGCAGACTGGGGAAAAAAGCCCCCCGTCTGCAGCAGCTACCAAAGAGGGCAGCTCTCTGATCATACAGTAAAAAGCTATATGCTGTCACGGCAAAAAGAGGGAAAAAAGAAAACATTTAAATAAATCAATCCACTCAGGCACCCACTGCTTCCTCTGGTTTTACTGCCCCTACCTGCCTGGGACATTAGAGGCTTTTATTGACATACGGATGAAAAACACTAAGTGCTTGGGAAGCCACTGAATGGAGTTCTCTTCAGATAAAGCATTGAGTTTTAGGCAAAACAAAAATGCATTGTATTGACCACCTAAACACAACATGGCTTTCAGCCATGGGAATTATTGCTCCTTTATGTATCCATTCGTTTCATTTTTCTACCACGTGAAGGTGCCTCCGTTTGGAGTGATGTCCGAAAATTATAAACTGAAATACGCGTGACAAATACAGAGAAAACTGGGTTCATATTTCTGCATGATTCATTTAAAAAAATAAAATAAAATAAAAAGTGCTGGGCGAAACCATGTGTGCACAATTCTAAACAATAAATATTTACAAGGAATATGAAAAGCATAACATGCAACATGCATAGGCATTTATCTGGCCAAGAAATATAAGTTTAAATAATAAATAGTAGATCCTTATTTTTGTACTGTGCCCCAAATCTAGTAATTAAGGGGAAAAAACTGTAAGGACAACAGTATTAGGCTATACTATTTTCTATATAGGCCTATGCATACGTTATTTTTCATAGACATTTATTATGTATTTATCTAAATTAATAATGAGAGACGGTTCCATTTTGATTACTGTAATGGGTAGTGGTGATTAGGAAACAGACATGCTCCCTCTGGGAGCATTAAAGCTCAGGAAACGCCAACCAATGAAAGCTGTTTTTGCAAACATTAAGGCTGGTGAAAGTGAACCAATGAAAACTCTTCTCGCAGCTCACAGTAAATCATGTTTTGTGCTGAAACCATAGACTGTGAAACATGAGAGAGTTAAAGTTCCTCAGTTTACACAACGTGCTCTTTTGCACCCGTTCACACAAGTACACCATCGTGTTGTCATGGCAATAAATAAAAAGCTATGAAGGTTTTCACAGGCGTTTCAAATATTACTTAATCTATGTCCCGGCACGTACAGTACAGTACAGCCTGTCCCAAACCATAAGTTAACATTCTACACTTTATTATTAAAAACAATCGTTGGGGGGAAAAAATAATCATTTTTTGTTTTATGCATTTAATTTTTGCTGCCACAAGTTTCACTTACAGTGTGAATAGTTTATGTACTCTTAAAACATTGCCTGGCAGGCAATTGACTTATCTGTAGGGAAATATATGATTTTGCAAAAAAAAAAAAAAAAAAAGTAGAAAAAATTACATTCACCCACAAAGTTTTCAACTGATTTCCCAGCAGAAAATTACTTTCAGAGTTTCAGAGACAAACAGTTTGCATTCGGCCCCTCAGCATTTTGTTAGCGAATCTATACGGACAGTATAGTGCTTTATAAGACCACCATCACATTTTCACGTCTCGGAGCGCGATGGTGATCCCAGCTGCAGTTCTGTGGCTCGCCATTGATTTCCTCAAAGTTTCTTCTGCAGGCCGTGTGAAACAACAGACAATGGCACAGATTTACAAAGGAATTCTTTTGTTTTTGTTCTGAAACGAGCCGATTCACAAGCAGCTCCACGGTCATTGTACAGGAAAAGACAACCTGGGTGATTCTGTGGAGAAATAAGGCGTACAGTAGGTAGATTGTCAGGACCTATATAAATCAGCTTTGTGAGGGACCATTTACCATGGCATTTATGCATACACGGTATGTCCAAATAAACCTCTTTTCCTGTGTTCAGTTTAATATACTTTTCCACAGAAAAGGGAAAAAATAATATTTCCAGTTCCAGACATATATTTTAAAATAACTGCACTGCAGATTCCGGAGCATATTCAGGGCCGGTTGCTCTTAACAGTGAGTGTTTATAACATGGAAGCAGTAGGAGGAAAGTTTGCTTTGATGTGTTCAAGGGACAGAATCATGCGTGGCAAAATAAAAAAAAGTTGTGTGTTTCATGCCGGCTAAATATACCCAGACAGACAGTGATATATCAGACTAATGAAACTGCAAAAATGGCCTTCTGTCAACATGAAAATATCTGACCTGACACGCGGGCTTAAAAACCGTGAACATTCATATAAAACTTTTTAACGTGACACGCCGTACCAGCGCGAGCCGCAGTGTCGGCTCTGCTAATGGATGCGCAATTTTAACCGTGAAAACATTTTAATCATTTTGAACTCCAGCATTTTTAATCATTAGATTTATTTTTTACTGTTGATAATTACTGCCAGCTTCATTTGTGCATATTTATAGAGTCTGCAGGTTTTGTGTGAAGATAAGCCCCTAAAAATGACCTCTAATGCTCTTGTAATTACAAAATGTTCTCTGCAAATAAAACGGTCCGAAAAGATTATATTTGTGTAATGCTAGATGCAATGTACACTAATGTACACATTTAGAAATATATAAATTAGGTCTGTAATTTTGTGGCGAGTGAATATACTCAATTATATTGTTCACAAAACACATTTTGGATGTCAGTTAACTGATTTTTTTAAAACATAAACATAAATAAACCGTCTAAAGAATGTTAAGTCCATTTTAGCGGTCATGTATGGGAAGTGGTCATACTGTGGTCAGTTGCTTCTCAGTACGACAGCAGCACAGACAGAAACGGCCCTGCAGATGGGAGAAGGCTTCAGCCGGCAGGGTTTTTGCTGATTTATAAGGCTCATTAAGAGGAGGAATGAAAAAGGCCAAAGGGAGGTGTGTAAGGCACGAGGGGATGAATGTGAGTCTCAGCACATCACGGCTTTAGAGGGGCCAGCAGGGGCCCCGCCCAGGTTTTGGGAAGTTCTGGACAGAGTGACCCTGTGAGAAAAGCACAGCTCAGAGAAGGACTGGGCGGCTCATCCGGTTATGTTTCTGTTGACAGAACGCCATTAATGTTTTTTTTCCCACCCTTTTGTATCAGCAGCGGCCAGAAGCCTCCTCTGGGTCACGGGGTCGCCCACAGTCTGCCTGCACAAGCTGCACATGAACTGCCCTCCTCTCCGTCAATATCTGTGTAAGCCTGACTCCGCTAAAGCTAAGTGAAAAGAAAGGATTACTGGTGACTGGCTGTGGGGCTGCACTGCGATATCTCACACCTTCACAAACAAGTAAAATTGGAAAAAAAAACATTTTTATTTTTGAAATAATAATAATAATAATAATAATAATAAAAGTAGTGGCTTGACATAGTCTACTGTTGGGGGACAGAGTAGTGTAACTGTAAGGGAACGGGCCTTGTAGGTTGCAGGTTCAATTCACAGTTAAGAGATTGCTGTTGTACCCTTGAGCAAGGTACTTAACCTGAATTGCTTCAGCAAATATCCCGCCGTATAAATGGATACTGTGTAAAAACCGTAAGCTGTGAAAGTCACTTTGGATAAGAGCGTCCGCTAAACGCAATCGTGTGCGTAGCAGGTGAGCGCGTGTTTGCCTGCTCCCGCTTCCCACAGGGGATAGCGCAGCAACAAGCTTAAACACGGGGGTAAAAGAACACGAGGTAGGGCAATTATTTCCCTTCCTGCAGGGCCAGAAGACTGCCGGTCTAGTGGTTATAATGCGCAGGGCTAGCCCGCAGCGCTATACTGATGTGAAAGATAAGTAACCTTTTACCGCTAACTGCTTTCACTCGTTCGTATCTGAGGCCTATTGTACGCCATCAGCTCATTACTACAGATATGGATTTACGGCGCTAATGAACTATTATTCTGCGTTCTGGGTGACCTGGTTTGCAGATGCTGAGGTGACGCCAGTGGGGCCTAATCAATAGGTATTAGCAGGAAGCGCAGGTGGATTACGTGGAGCCTGATAACCTCCGGAGGGCACAAGAACGAGGAAACATTTCTCATACTGGCTGGTGTCCTTTTGGTGGCAGAAAGAGGCAGTGTGATGTCACTACTGGAACACAGTGCAATATATTCTTCTACATATGCACCTTTTAATATATATTTAGTGCAATATATATATATATATATATATATATATATATATATATATATAGTGCAATAGCCTCCCATATATTGTGAAGTTTTGCAGTATCTTGATAATGTGTTTTATTTATACTTTAATTTATAATGTATATTTTCAGTGTATTTAATTTCTGTAGGGGCAGCTTAGTCAGTCACTCGGTCATTCGGTCAGCCAGTGAGGGATGCACTGATATTTCTGCCTCCTTCAGCTTTAGTTAAAAACTACTCAGCACCTCAAAAGTCTATATCCTTTTTTTAAAACCTTGCTTAGCAGATGCTCTTCAAGGGCAGCTTACAGAACATTTTTCTTTTGGCAAATCATCCATTCGCACAGCTGGATACCTACTGAAGCGCTTCAGATTTCTCAGGGGTTGAACATAGTGCCACATGGGAAATCAAACCAGCTACCTTTGGGCTAAAAGCCCAGTTCCTTTAGCCAATAGCAGGCCTCGTATGGGAACAGATATGAACGAGCGAACAGGTGCACTTGATTAGGTTAACATACAGTAATCAGCTGACTATGGGTAGGTCAGTTTCAGTTTCAAAAGTGCATATAGGCGTATGTAGGGAAAAATCCCTGCTTAATAATGACGAAACCTTTTGTGACGTTCGCTTCATTATAAATGCCAAGATTCCAGTCAGGGCCTAGTGATCTATACTGTGAACAGTGTGAAGCACGGGTTAGTTTGCCCTTGTGTTTTCCGAATCCAAATAGTCTATTTTCAATGCCTGTCACTTGTGCATTCATGTAATTATTTTAAGTCGTGAACTGAGAGGGAAAAAAAGCCATCGCACTCTTCACTCATCACACATCGAGAGAGGCAACGAATCAACAGGGAAACTGCCGAGGGATTAAACCCCTGGAGTATCTACACTAATCCCCACAATCTGAGCAAATCCAGGCTCAACTGCTTTAAAGCCACCGACCATAAGGACAAATAAATCACAAAGAGGGATTTGATCAGTTTACCGAGTATGAAATTAAAAACCAAGTTGTCTCATTCATATTCATGGTAGTGTCCATTAAAGCAAACAGATTTCAGAAACACTTTATGATACTTTAAAAAAAAAATTTTTTTTACATTTAAATATTTGTTTTACTCAGGACAAGTTATCAATTAACTTTTCTGTAGGTACGTTTTGCCAGCAGTTGTACAAGGAAAACCATTCAGTTTAACGATTGAAATATGTTAGACTAGTGGTTACTGGTTTCCGGTCCTCTCCTTGGGTACCCCCAGGCGGATCCAGGTATTTGATGTGTAATCAAGGTATCAGGTGTGCTTGAGGTGGACCATCTCAAATGCCTGGATCCGGCTGGGAGTACTGAGGTGAGGTTTGGGAACCGCTGTGCTAGACCAAATAACAGCTCTCCAAATGTAGATCTATCTTATGTGCTGTATCGCATTAGTGATGACTCATTCTTTCCCCAGACGTAAATATTCTTGCTGTTTGGGGTACGCACAGTTATGCCACTCCTAGGGTTCCTAGAAACCTCCGATCAATTCCCCACTGAACAGTTATTCACGGAAGAGAGCTCAAACTACAGACACCCAGGACCATCCAACGGGAAAAATAAAACCCAGAAAATTGGAATAAAGGCAACCCGGGTCAGTCTGGTTGGATGACCAAGTCTTCGGTCTGTCTATTTAGAGCCATAGGTTTGGTGCTTGGCTCATCACGATTAGGTTGCTTTCACATTTGGCATCAGAATTTGAACACGCCTCTGTGCATTCAGAATGGTGGATTCTGGGCCAAATACAAAACCAAAATAAACCAGAGACACTTGAGGTGGATTGAAAAATTAATTATGTACTCAAAAGCATTCTGGTGGAAAGTACCGTCGTTCATACTTTCTCAGGGTAGACATTACATTTGAGATCCAATAAATCCAATTAAAAAGTAATTCAGAACTCACTCGTGTCATTGTGCGTCCTGAATACTTGTGTGCAACAAATGTGGAGCCTTGACTTTTTTGTTTTACATTATTCAGCAATGGGTGAAAAGGATGCTGGCCTGGGATATACTGTACATATTTGAACGCTATTGAAATAGCTTGCTGACTCTACACAGGGGATAGCTTTGGTTGCATGAGGTTGTGAGGTGGCAAAGTTGTATTTAAGCCCACATGGATGAAAAAGAGGGCATTGTCTGGCTTCCATTCCTTTATCTTTGCTTTTTTGTAGTCCCAACGGAACCATACAAGTGACTGGCTTACTGACTGTGGCATATTGGCATGCTGGGAAATGTGGTTCGGTACGGAAACTCTCATATATCTGTAAGGTAGAAGACGGGTGACATTTAATCAATGTGAAACTAAATGATAACTTACAGAAAAGCCAAAGGCTAAAAAATGGCACTTGTGAAATGGCACTAACAATCCATAACCATGGGATTATACATTTTTTATTGCATCTGTACGGAATATCCACATTCATTCCACAGGTGACATGCAAGTGTCATGTTAATAATTGCAATTATTAACATGACACTTATTATAATTGACACTTATAATTATTAATTATTAATTCTAGGTTAAATACCTAGAATATGAAACATATAGCGAAAAAACCTGTGGTTTCATTTGAGCTGATGCACCATATAAAAATACCTTAGGCGTTTTTTTTCAGAATACATTCACATCTTTGGCTCGTGCTGATTTTGCTGTGTTGAGCGGGAATAGAAGCATCTTTAACGGCATTTTGAGCAAAGCCAGGATTGAAGAACTAAATAGTGGCTCTGCTCTGAGGAAAAATGTACTCCAGAACAGCTGATTTATTGTATTTGATTTTCTGTACACTAGTATAGGGCCATGTGACAGCTGTGATTTTAATAACGTGTTTATAAGTGGCTCTTTGGCTTGTTGTAGCCTCTGCATGATAATTTGGGGGAAATTATTCTACCCGGGAAACGGCAATCATTAATATTCATATAAATCAAGTTTGTATTATAATACAGCTCGCTAAGACTGCCTCATCTAATTCCCATTAAGATATGTATTTAGCAGAAAGGCGAAGTTCACTGCTGGAAGCCCACAGACTACCGTGCTGCACTATAGCATGGCCAGGGATGAGTCAAGTTCACATCCTGCCTCAAGCCCGCAAACGGCAGCATTCAGGATAACGGTAAAATAAATAGCGCATTTCCATTTCCATTGATGGAGCACAGAAAGCACTCAATGACATGACAACACAAAAATGAGATTAAAAAATTTAAAAGAAATGTGAAAATATTCAACTTTTTTCAATGAGCATTATAATGCTGTAACTTGTAGGTTATCTGTTAGTAGTCATAGTTCTTGCAGTATTGTGTTACTGTTGTCTCTACCGTTTAACTGTATGGCTTTTGCTTTATTGTGCAGTAATAAAAATTAGTTTACTGTATCAATACAGCAAAATGAGCTTTAAAATTGATAAGTTAATTTAGAAATTGGTAATAGAATAAATAAAAACTATGATGCATGATATATACAGTTTATATATTGCAATATAATGGAATTCAATTTATAAACTGAAGGGCTAGTCACTGAGTCATCCAACACCGGGGAACCTGGTTGCCATGACAGCAGATAATACAGCCAGGACAGTGAATGACACAGGAACGGCTAACAGAATGGATAAAATATAAGCGTAATATAATTTTGAACATGCTTTTGCAGTATAAATGTAAATCTGTCTAGCCAACAGTCCTGATTACATTGGAAAAAGAGGGCGGAGAGAAAGACAGAGAGAAATAAAGTGTCTGCTTTTTGTAAAGAAAAAAAGAAAAGAAAATGTTGTAGGTTACTCCAAGATGGGGCCGGTCCCCGCCCCCCCCCTTCCAGGAATTTGAATTAAAATTGAGGGAGAGGGCGAGAGAGAGAGGGAGAGAGGGAGAGAGAGTGAGTGTGTAACTGGAGGCTGTGCTGATAAGTGAGTGTCTCTCCCAGGAGCAGCTGTACAGAGATGGAGTCACGTCTGAACCTGCGACACACGCCATCCCATTTATTCAGCTCAGCACCACGGTGTAATTCCTCCAGATAAATACTTTCCATTAACTCCGGCAGTCATTGTGCCACATCTATCATCCTTACATTTATAATAGTTAGCGGAGATAAACAACCAAATATGGCAGCGCAACAGAACATTAAAAAAAGAAAACTCAAACCCTTAATATTTTTGAAATACAGCTTTGATGTACCGTACTATTTCCAGTCTTAGCGACGACTGTGTTTGTTTGCTGTACCAAGTCATTTATTTTAAGTATCGCCTCAATAATGATGATAATAAATAAGACTAGAGGCTTGCAAGCACTCGAGATGCTTTCCTGCGCAAATAAACACAAGCACAATGGGAGGTAATAACAGGCGGTACATTGTAATGAGCCGCTCTGTTCATTAGGCTGCTTCCTGAAAAAAGTTAACATTTGAAGACTCGCCATGCACATTTATTAATATTTATTCCTCTCATCATTTCTATTCTATTTCATTCTATTCTATTTGTTTTAATGCAAGCTGATCTGTGCGCTTTAGCTTGCAAACTTGCACTTTATTGGAAGTGTTATGTAAATGACGTTGTTATTGTGCATGACGTAGCTACCGAGTAACCTGACCTTACAGTCATGAATTAGATTGTCAGATGAGAACACAAAAGTGGGCGTGGCCACGGGGTTGTCACTGAAGGCCTATTTGCCGATTGTGGCGGAATATATAAAAGCCTGATAAGGATGATAATAACAATGTTGACTCCCAAGTTTTCCTCTACCGGCAAATCTGTTCACGTCAATCATTTTGGGAGTTGATTACAGATTCAAAATTGGACCTGAGGGTTGACTGGACTAGTGCCAGTAATAGATCCATCCCAGTCAATTCTCGTTCCACCGAATGTAAACGCAAGATATTTTCTGGCTATTTGAAAAGGACCAGCTGCAGAAATAATGGGAGGAAAGTCTTTTCTGCGAACATGAAAGAAATGTTCAAACACAAATTTTTAGTGAGGGAATGTTAGAAGAAAAAGCAAACATATTGGTACCTATAAATGCAGCTGCATTTTAGTTTTACAGAAAATGGGAACTAAAAACTACAAGCTATTTACCGTGCCTGTAATTTATTCTCACAGAAGGATTAATTTAATGGGGCTTCTGATTGGCTCTGTAAAGGCTCTCACCCAGTGCATGCTGGGACTTGTAGTCCCAGGTTTTGAGTATGAAGTGGCAGGGCAAACATTACATTATAGGCATTTAGCAGACGCTCTTATCCAGAGCGACTTACACAACTTCTTATTACATTTATCCATTTATACAGCTGTATATATACTGAAGCAATTCAGGTTAAGTACCTTGCTCAAGGGTACAACGGCAGTGTCCTACCTGGGAATCGAACCTGCAACCTTTCGGTTACAAGTCCAGTTCCTTAACCATTATACTACACTGCCGTCCAGGGTGGGTATCAGTCAGCCAGATGTAGGACACGTGAGTGGCTAGGTTATGGAACTGGCCTGGTAACCTAAAGGTTGCAGGTTCAATTCCCAGGTAAGACACAGCTCTAGTACCCTTGACCAAGGTACTTTAAAAAGTGCAAAAGCTGTGTAAGTCACTCAGCTAAATGCCTGTAATATAAAAATGTAAAAGGGATGCTCAAATCTGGGTTTTCTCACCTGCCGGATAGTCCAATAATGTCACTGATTGGCCAGAGATTACACTCACCTGGGGCCTGTTCCAGAAAGCTGGGCTGCATTCGGATCCAATTTAACACATTCCCTTGCCTTGCTCTCTTCCCTCGAGTGAGCTATTTTGTGACAAACTTTGAGACAGGTGCTCTGCAAGGGAGGACGGAACTGAACGGTCCTCACAACTGATATAGGAAGTACTACGCCATAGAGATGAAACGTGACCGGCCACTTTTTACATGTAGAGCATTGCATTGTGGGATTCCCTTCTTGCTGGAAGCTTGCGTTTTATACCCTCGGTGGAATGGAGGATAAACTAGGGAGTGAGGGAATATAATTACTCCCTCCCCTTTCTTAAATTGGAACCGAATCCCTCTTGGTGTGGATGCCATATTTCATCCTGGCATTTTGGGGATTCCCCCCTTGAAGCAAGGGATGGGAATGACAGGAATAAAGAATAAATTTGCAATCCAATTGCAGCCCTGAGGCCTGTTCCAGAAAGCAGGATTACAGAGTGGGATAACTGTACTCAGCAATACCTGGAGCCCCCCAAATATGGAACATGGACTGAAGTAAAAAGAGCTGTACCAGGTTTTACTCAGTGCAGTCACCCAGCTAACTCGGTAATCCTACTTTGTGAAACAGGGCCCTGGATTGCTCAGTTAGCTGTATAACTGCACTTGAATAAAACCCGAAACAGCTCTTTTTACTGCAGTCCATGTTCCAGATTTGGGAGGGTTCCGGGTTTTACTCAGTGCAGTTATCCAGCTAACTCACTAATCCTGCTTTGTGAAACAGGGCCCTGGATTACTGAGTTAGCTGGATAACTGCACTGAGTAAAACCTGGAACAGCTCTACTTCATTCCATGTTCCAGATTTGGGAGGGTTCCGGGTTTTACTCAGTGCAGTTATCCAGCTAACTCGGTAATCCTACTTTGTGAAATACCCCCCTGATGCCTCCGCTTTAAATCGGTCCCTGATTTGAGAGGTCGAATGAAGGTCAGCAGTACTACTGGACCAAGGGGCCATATTTCAGTAGTCAAAGGATTCTTAATCGATAACCTTAATTACATTTTAAGAACTGAAACTCACCAAAAACCAGGCTTATATCAGAGTGCAGGCACCCCTTGTGTGGGTGTTGGTGGAAGTGCTGAATTGAGAAGACCGGGGGGGGCAGACTCTTTCAGCGCTAACTCCTGCTGCAAAGTCGTGATGTTTTCTTCTGTCGACCATGACTGAGCACCCAGCCACTGGAGGCTAACCCCCCCACCCCACGACCCAAATGACCTCTGACCCCCGCTAACTGCCCCCCTGGGCCATGCCAATGTGAAAACACAAATTACAGTGGAGGACAGAATTCTTTCTCTTTTTTTTTACCACAGGCTTCAACATACTGTATATCCAAAATCCCTCCGCAGATGTTATCGAATCATAAAGTGGCAAATGCAGTATACACCCTGCGATGCAGAGGCACATTACTGTAAATCTGTTTCACTGGACCACATTGCCTTCCAGTAAAATACACTGTCTTGAAAATACGGCATCTTATTCAACTCCTATAGGCCTACTTTCACGGAAAACCACAATGTATTTTAATGATATTCAGAATAGATGAAAATTCAGATTTTATGGACATGACCCTCAATTTACACACACATAGAGAGAGAGAGAGAGTAGCTGGGGCCTCTTTAATGTAAATGGAGGAGAATAATATCGTCCATCCATCATTCTCCACAGAGCTTGTATAGTTTGTAATGGATTTCATCAGGGATTAACACTGTAAAAACTAGTACAGGGGTTTCCAAACTGGTGTCTGTCTGGTGATTTAAATATCCTTGATAACATAAACATTTTAATTATGACCATTTTTGGACTCGTCTCCCTTTGCTAGTCTATTAAATTACAGTGTATTGCGACTCTAACTTATCATTGCCGTTTGAAACAGGCGTCAGCTGTTTATTGAACTGGGGGTGCTTGGCCAGAGTTTGATTGTTAAAGAAACACGTGGAAAAAAAAACCTGAAGTAAGATATTGTTTCTGAGGGTGTGGGATCACTCACAATCCTAGTGGATTTACCACTGCAGAGGAAACCAGAGAAGCAATCTATCATAACGCGCTGTGTAAACCTGACCTCTTGGGCTATGAGACACATCCAGCGGGGAGATTTCCACTCATTAGTCTAGAGTCACAGCCACCATTTCAATAAAAAACAATATAAAAATTATAATAATATTAAAAACGTTGTCTTAACAGGATAAGGAAACGCAGCCGGTTTTTATTGTTACAGAATACGGAGTGTTTTGATTGTGATAAAGTGCTGGAATGATGCTAAATCAGTGGTTCGGGCAGACACTCCCTCATGCCCTGGGGCAGTGGACTTTCTAAGTGATTAGGACATCTTGTTTTTCTCTCTACTGGCTCAACGTCCCTGAGTCTTTGGGTGCAAAGGTGGATTAACTTTTAACCAGCTAATCACTTGCGTAGAGAGATAGTCTACTTGATTTAAGTCCAAGATCAACCACTGCACTATGTGGAATCCCTTGGACAGGAATGAGGGTGTTGAAAAGAAAACAATAGATATTTACACAGTCATTTCCCCCTCTCAACTGCTCCCTGGCTCACTCTGTTTTTTTTGTTGTTGTAATTTTGCGTTTTAAAAAAAAACAAAAACGTAATCTTTCACAGCACTGCCAACTGAGAGCACACATCAATAAGCGGCACATGCATCGATCTTTCAATGAATCATAACACCCTTCCCCTTTTTGGCTTAGTTGTATTTCAGAGCCCAAAGCGAAATACATTTAAACCTCAGGATGTCTCCCAATTTACCATAAAAGCTTTCACCGTTTTCCAGGTCAGTAGCACTGCTTTTATTCAGTTACTTAATTTAACAGACATGTGACCGCATTGATCGTCTTCCTGCAAACTCACAGCACTGCGTTACACCAGGTCCTGTTATCAGACAGACCCTGACGTGTACACACGCATTTATTTAACACCATTTGCTGGGGGGTATTAATCAGAAATGCAAAAAAATACAGCGCAACCGAAGTTGGTAAGTACACATTTACATACACAATTAAAATAACTGCAGTGGGCTCGTTGCGTCAGTCACATTCCCAGTCGCGCGAGTGACGTGTCGTAGACAGTTGAGGAAGCCGAGCGATGTAATAACCGATTAATTTAAAACAAAATGGCCACTGCTAAAGAGGAGGATGTGTCGGCCAACTTGGCCTAGTACAGTCCACTGAGCAGATGTCCAGAGTGAGGTTGGAGAAGAGAAGACCTGACCATGGTGCGACTCTCTAGTGTTCAACAAGCAATCCCACTTTGTATGAGGGAGTCACCTGACCATGTTCAGCGACTCTCTTTAGCGTTCAGTGATCTGTCACCTCCTGATGATACATACTGTATACATTACATGGCCAGAAGTATCTGGACACCCCTTGGTCTGGGGCAGTTTTCATGTTTTGGTCTAGGCCTCTTAGTTCCAGTGAAGGCAAATCTTAAGGCTACAGCATACAATGACATTCTAGACAATTCTGCGCTTCCAACTTTGTGGAAAACAGTTTGGGGAAGGCCCTTTCTGGTATGGAACAACTCGACTGGCCTGTAGACGGCTCTGACCTCAACCCCATCGAACACCTTTGGGGTCAATTGGAAGGCCAACTGCGAGCCAGGCCTAATCGCCCGTCATCAGTGTCCGGCCTCACTAATGCTATTCTGGCTGAATGGAAGCGAATCCACGCAGCAATGTGCCAACATCTCGTGGAAAGTCCTGGGCGAATGAGGTCAAACGAAGCTTCATTTACAATGGGATGTCAAATTGGTGCTTCTACTTATATATAAAATAAAAAAACTGCAATATTAATACAATATATTTTTTTTATTCCTGAAGGAAATATCTGCTCACATCACAGTGTACAGAGGCCCAAGAGAAGTGATTTTATCCTGAATACTGACACAAACACAAACTCAAGACTCATCAAGCAGAAATTGGCCAATATATATATTTATTTTGCCAAATCATACATACTGTAAAAATGCATTTTTATTACTAAAACAATATTTATGCTTGAACCAACATGAGTTCATGATTTTTCTTGCTTAGGTGTACACATAAAGTCAATCGTCTGAGAATACACTGGGGTGAAGCAGAGTGGCTACAACGACTGTCCACGAGCGGAAACTTCGAAGACGGAACAGAAAGAGAAAAACCAGAGCCTCAGAAAGTCTTCTGCTCACTCCATTCGTTTGTATGCTAATCAGAAAGCAAATGCAAAACTGCATAAAATAACGTACTGTATAGAAGCATAGCTGTAATTATGTTAATTGATGTTTTACACACACACACACACATATATATATATATATATTTATATGCGCAACATCTTTATAAAGAATAGAGAAAAAAAAACAGTTCATCCAGCAGCAGCAATAATATCTGAAGCCCTTTTATAGGGCTGTGTGCTTTTCTACAGTCTAATTTTCTAGCCTTTAGTACACATGCGAAACCCTTTGTATTTCTAACTCTATTACCGAAAGGCACGTCACAGCCTCTAAGGATGGAGAGAGGAAAATAAATCGTTATGCTCAGCCGAGAAAATACTAGCATGTGTGCGTGCGTGCGTGCGTATGTATGGGTGTGCGTGCGTGTATATGGGTGCGTGTGTATGGGTGTGCGTGCGTGCGTGTGTGCGTGGGCAGAGTCTTTTAAAACATTTTCAAAAAAGTCGCTGAGTACTTTTCCTTTTCTTTACCACTGTCCGCAAAAACACGACAGAATCCAAATGCTCCACACCTTTGATCCATTAAGTCATTTGAGAAAATAAATGCGTTCTGCTAACGGAGGGGTGAATGAATGCATTATTCAGACAGTAACTATATTAATACATTTCCTCTGTTCTGAAAAAAAGCACTATGTACAATACTTTTTTTGTGTGCAATTAAGATTAACCTTAGACTCTTTGCTTTGAGTTACAAAATATTTTAACCTCACCTCTACACTTGTAGCAGGAATTACCACATAAATTCCCTACCATTTACAGTATTTACCAATTTTCAATACATTTAAATGCAATTTGAACAATAAGAACAGACCAGAAAAAAAGACAGGAGTTGCAGAACGTTAGGTTAATACAAAAGAAAACCCACAATATATTTGTAATACACGTTCTGCTCGATAACACACTTTAAGCAAACACAAATTACACTGGCAAGACTGCACTTAAGATTCCTCTGTGGTCCCCCTCTTTATACCGACATGTTATGTGTCAAACACGCTCGCGGACATGGAAACCCAGTGCACATTTGTGCGTGCACACACACACCCTAATAATTTAACTTCCGACAGGTGTAACTGGACTGGCTACAGTTGGTTTTTCTGACATACTCATTCAGTGAGAACGATTCTAATAAACACAAGGGTCTTTAACTCAAACCGATGCTTATGTCAATTTAAATAAAAGAGCAGGCACTGTACAACTGCTAGCTTGGCCTTAGCATTCAACAATTAAAGCAGTGATGTGCGCCCTTAATTCTGTCCTACTCGGTGCTTTTCATGTATTTAACCTGAAATCAATCGGACCAATCAGGCGAGAAGCAAAACAGAGTAACAATGCCTTCAGTCTTTTAGCGGAAGTGAAGGTGATGCTGCCTTGTGATTGGTCCCATGTGTTTACTGCCAATCACTTCCCATGTCTATTATTGGTCCTCATCTCTGTGACTACAGCCAATCGCTTGGACTTCCCATGTCTATTAGGCTTTCATGTACATGATCACACTTCACTGTGTCACTCACGATGCGTTGGCAAGTAAAGCTGATCTGATTGGTCCCTGAATGCGAGCGCTCAAATCGGCCTTGACCAGGCCAGGTAAGAACAACTGTGATTCAGGAACGAGGGACAATAATTACAAGGAGGAAAAGCGTGTGTTTTCATCGTGGCCGGAACCTGATTATAGATACCTGCGGTGACTGAATGACCTCCCCAATCACACTGTGTGTACGCATACCAATGCTTTTGAGTGGCCTTTTATGCTATCTGCACGCAGGGCCCGTATCATCACAGTGTCTTTGGAGAGGACCAAAGCAGGGAGTTGAGACAGTGAAGGAGTTTATTCAGCAGCGTGTCAAAAAAAGCATCTGCCATATCAGTACCGCCCACCTCCAATGGCGATTTTATGAAACTATACAATAGAAAAATAGATCATTCTACATGTGAACCCTTTAACAACCGCATTTCACCCTATGGAGAATCTGGAGAACTCAACAGTATTACTTCTTGCTCAACCATGTTTGTTGGGGCAGAGATTATTCTGACTGATGGCTGACCCGTGATATAATGGTCTTTATTATTATTCGGTTCATGCGTACTTGCCTGTTACTGCATATATACATTGCAGAGGTGCACACCTTTTGTTGGACCTTTTATCTAGCTGTCATCAAGTGAAACAAGTGCACTTCTCAACCTGTGTATGGAATACTACTAAAAAAAAACAACAAAAAAGGAATGAAATAAGTTAAAAAAAAGATGAAAAAGACAACAACCCTTCTCTTGCATCATGGTGCCACAAGCCATAATTTTGTCTGGATAAAAGCTAGGCATGGACTCACACAAAAAGGAAAAATAAATTACAGAGTAAGTCCTTTTGAGAAAAAAGTACATCACACTTGTGTTGGGATCCACCAGTGGATTCATGTATGGACTTTTAAAATCTGCTACTTTGAGTCCTGTCTCAATGGGCCTGTTATATATTTTTTATTTTCATCTGATTAGACGACTATAAAGGACATTTGTACACACGAATAGTACTTCAACAAAAGAACGTGACAGATAAATGAATTTTTCCAGGAACGTTTGTCATCTGTTTTTACAAATTATACATACTGATATAAATCCTTCGGCTGCTGTCATGGTGAGTAATCTTCACATCGCCTAAAAATGTGAAATTTCACCGAGGAATGAGTTTGTGGGCCTCAAGGTTTATGACACGTAGGCGTCTTCCTCGTCTTCATCATCACCGTCATCCTCCTCGTCGTCCATCATTTCGTCTTCGTCGTTGAGGACGTCGTCCTCGTCGTCTTCATCATCTGAGAGTTTATACAAATCTCCGCTGCCAAAGTCTCCGGAAGACTCCAACTCCACACCTATAAAGAAAATTAAGGAAAACGTGACATTACTCTTGTCATAACCAGTCAATATTACATCTTATGTCCTCCATCTTATCCACTAAGGGCCGGTGTGGGTGCAGGCTTTTTTTCCAACCAAGCAGTAACACACCTGGTTCTACTAATCAAGGTCCTTAGCAAAGACTCTAGTGGTTGATTAGTAGAATCAGGTGTGTAACTGCTTGGATCTGGATAAGATCGAGGGAATCTACAGGATTTTTTGTCATTTCTAAGGGGCTTAAAGTATCTCAAATAAGGATTAGACCCAGATGTGTTATAAAGGCTCATACCGCAATCTGTGGGGCCGTGAGTCCGTGATCCCACCACCTCATTACCATATCTATCCACACACCAGCACTGACCGCTGCTACCGTGGCACTGATGAGACTTATAATAGCCATCTTCATCACAGGAAGGAACATACAACCCTGGAATTACACAAATCAAACACAACAGAACATTACCTGTATATTCAAAGAACCAAATCATACCTTCTACTCTAATGTGGAACCTGGAACTTAAAAAAAAGACACTCAATTAGGTAAAGATACTGTTGAAGTCAGAAGTTTACATACACTTAGGTTAAATTCATTAAAACTCACTCCACAGATTTCATGTTAGCAAACTATAGTGTTGGCAGGTCAGTTAGGACATCTTTGTGCATGACACAAGTAATTTTTCCAACAATTGTTTACAGACAGATTATTTCACTTTTAATTCACTATATCACAATTCCAGTGGGTCAGAAGTTTACATACACTAAGTTGACTGTGCCTTTAGATTTTTTATATTTGGTCGCATATCTTTTGCATGCCATGACTTCCTGATGTCTGTGACCCAACAACATCAAAAGACTCTTGATATCTTATTTTTCTGGTGCTCTTACAAGCGATACTATAACGGCTCTGCATTTGAATGGATCACTATGGGAATTGGGGGGGTGGGACTAGATTTAGCTGTATCTAGACTTCCGACTTCAACTGTATGACAAGTAACAGAGCGTATTAATTCCTTCCTCAAAATGTTTGCGCGGTCTTGACGTTCCTGGCTGTGATAGCGGACCTCGCGGTTATCACACAGGTATAATTTTTAACCGGTGTGGGACGCTGATATCATTTGACCTTTCTCAGAAGAGCCATCACAGGAACCCATTAGTTTAATTCTGTATAAAAATGGTATTTAAATTTGTTCAATTTCAAGTGTGTGTTTGTCCAGGGGTACTTCTTCCTCCTGAAAAACATTAGTGACCGATACAGGAGACACTGAGTCTAACATCTATGGTACTGCAGGCCACAGCATATGAATAAGGGCTCTCAAACTCCAGTCCCGTAGGGCCACAGTGTCTGCAGAATTTTGTCGTTACCTTTCCTATGTATTCTTTAGCCAATAAATGACTTAAACTAAGCTGCTCAATGAAATACTGAAACAGGAGGCACTGTGATGCCCCCTAGGCCAGAGTCCTGGAGATTCAGATCCCTTAAATAAGTAAAAAAATTATTATAATTTTTTCCCCCCCCCAAATATTAAAAGAGTTAAATATCTTTCTTTATTAAAGCAACTCACGTGTGCTTTTAGTTCAAAACCAAACAGCAGTATCCCATCTGGATTCAAAGACAGAGTAACCGGAGCAGAACCGGTCTAACCGTCTGAAAATAACAAACTCTCCTTAAATTAAAACATACTGTAGACCAGCAGAACATAATGCTGACACTCGTGCTATCGTACAACCTCAATTAAAACGCAGTGGCGATCTCTCTCTCTCTGCAGTCGTCTCCATCAGAAAAACACGTAAAAGTATCATCCAGCTGTGTAAACAAACATAACATGCTGACTGAAAAATGTCCACAAGCAGTATTAAAAAAATTAAATAAAAAAAACGTAATATAAAAAAAAGTTTTTGAAAAATTAGGAGGAAAAATTGTCTTTGGCACTCAAGGGCGAAGTGCTATCGCAATCAATTTATCACCAGTGGTTCCACATGAGCCTATGCACCCCCTCGCCCCACGCCCCCACCGCCCCCCCCCCCCCCCCCCCAGTCCAGCCCCGTTTGATCTCCTCACATTAAACGAGTTCCTGCTGGCTTCTGTCCTCATGATCCGTGTGGGCGGCATTTTTAAGAAACTCATTGCTCAAGCTGTCAGCGTGCGTTAAAGTCATTTCACAGGAGCTCCGGCAGTCTCGAACAGCCCTCTGCTGCTTTGACCCCAGGTGCGTTTCCGGAACCTTCCACCGACAGCCGCGCTCGCTGCACAACAATCCCCTTACCTGCGAGCGATTCATTATCAGAAAAAAATAAAATAATAAATCCTAACTCATGCCAACCCGCATCATGTGTTAGGTTATAGTCCACCGAGTGTTTCCTTATCGGCCCCCTCAAGCTAATACACGTCTGCCTCAATCCTGTCCATGTGAGAGGGTCAGGTTAAAAATATCTCCACTTTCATATTCGGATTGGATTACGGATTGTGCTGCTGTTACGAGTGGGGTTTTTTTTAAACGGAGCGGATGGCTTTATAGTGTGCGATCGCATCTTATAATCACATTGGGACATTTACTAGATGCTGTAATGCAGAGTAACTTGCATTTCTGCACAGTGACACAGCTTGCCTCTTTATTTTTATTTATTTATTTATACATGCAATCCATTTTTACAGCTTTTATTGGAGTACTTTGGGTAAAGCAGCATTTCTGAAGAAACGCAGTAAAACCCTACCTGCAGCCTAACCCCGGTTCTTAGCCATGATGCTGCACTGCCGTAAACACGACACGTGAAAGGGGTTCAAGTGCACAGCGTTTAATCCAACTCTTAACAGCGTCTACACACAGTCCACAACAGATACAATTGCAGCAGTGACAAACCTGCCATTACTTTGCCTTACAGAATGATTTAAGGCACATCTGAGAGAGGGAGGTGAAAGGTCATCTTACCCAGGAGTTTCTTTCCTGCGTGCTGTCTGTTAATACTGGTGAGCTCCACACGACATGGGGGATCTGTACAGGGCACAACCAGTAATGACATCAACCCCTCAGGTGAGATATTATACAGTGTATGACCTAACTGTGCATTCAGACACCTAACGTGAGTAACAGCTTGAGTCATGGCAACAACTTTTTTCCATGCTAACCTGCTAGCGAGGTGAAAACAGGGAGGTCATTTGAAAGGCTTCTCTAAGAACCCCCTGTATGCCCGTCGGAGCCACACAGCGGTCGTACCAAACGGAATGTGGAGGAAATCCAAAAATGTACAGCAGTGTATTATACCCGGCATAATCTACCATAGACCTCAGTCATTAACAGACTGTGCTATGAGCCGCATATGAGCTATGATGGGAGGGTTATGAGCTGCTCATTATTAAAGCACAGCTCTGTTACAGGGGCGGTTATGAGCTTCTCATTATTAAAGCACAGCTCTGTTACAGGGGCGGTTATGAGCTGCTCATTATTAAAGCACAGCTCTGTTACAGGGGCGGTTATGAGCTGCTCATTATTAAAGCACAGCTCTGTTACAGGGGCGGTTATGAGCTGCTCATTATTAAAGCACAGCTCTGTTACAGGGGCGGTTATGAGCTGCTCATTATTAAAGCACAGCTCTGTTACAGGGGCGGTTATGAGCTGCTCATTATTAAAGCACAGCCTGTTACAGGGGCGGTTATGAGCTGCAGGATCCACAGGATCTGCTGGTTTTCAGTTTCACTGTAAAATCTGTTAATTAACTGATCGATTACATGCTTAGGAACAGCAAAGATATAATATTACACCCCTGGCCAAAATATATTAAATATTTTGGCTGTATCCTAAAATATATATAGTATATTCCTTGGTGGAATGTTTTGGCATTTTCAGAATTTCTGTTAGACAGACTTTACTCCACAGAATGAATGAAATTAGTCATGATAACCACTGTATGCAAAGATGAACCTCCAGTAAGTACAACAGCCACAGCTTACAGTATCATTAGAATATTAACATTGGCTCTCATAGACGTACAGCTGTTGAAAAAGACTTATGTAATTCACTTTAGATGAGTGGGGTCTTTGTATTAGTTTTATATGTTCACATTACTTCACACATTTATTTTACAGCACACCCACAAACAATCTCCCTCAGGTACGCCCCACCTCCCGAAACCCCGCCCCATAAACATGCCACCACATGGACTCCCAACCCACAGCATACCACAACTCAAAACACCGTGGTCAAAATGTTCATTTCACTAGGGTGGCAAACTTGACCATTTAATAAGTCATATTTCAGTGTTTCATTGATAGTGTCGTCCAGTATATCCTCTCTAAGGCTATGTGAAGCCCTTACTGCATGGCAATAGTTTATTTGTCTTGTGACAAATGATTACTAATTGCGGTTGTGTTATGGCCCAACCGTCATTATTTACTTGGAGTGTTGGTTGGTTGATTTACAAATTTAGACCTTTTTCCTTGTGCACTAATTGTAAGTTGCTCTGGATAAGAGCGCCAGCTAAATGCCTAAAATGTAAAATGTATTTTCCTTTTGTGATTAAAAAAAAAAATCTATTTGGATAGGCCAGTTTAGTAAGGGCTTTTTAACTCCCACATTCCACTGCGCGAGAGTAGATTTTCCTTTTTTCCCCCAGTATAGTTCTGTCCTGAGCCTCTGTCTTTGAGCTCTCTCCTGGCTGTGGGCTCACCTTGATGCCTTTGGAAGCAGGAGCACCACTCGTTGTTGGAGACCAAGCCATCATTGTACGTGTCACAGGAAGTGAGGAAAGACTTGGTGCATCGCTCGTTTTTGTCCAGGTAGAGACTGCGCAGTTCCGTCTGGTCCAGCAGAAGGTCAAAGTTCGTGTCCAGCCTGTTGAACATCCAGCCCAGGGAGTCTTTGCAGATTGGCAAAAGACTTGTGTCAAAGCCTACATAAAAATATATAAAAGACATAAAAGATATTAAAGAAATAGTCTGCGACTGTGAAGTATAAAAAATACCTTGTGTCGCCTCTTCACAACATTACCTGTTTCAGTTCAGTTCTTACAGACAAGAAATGTGTTCTGTTGTCTCTAAGAACTGAACAAGAACAGAACATTTCATGTAAGTGTAACGAGTGTGGAAAAAGGGAGAAGCTTACGTGCCCACGGTGAGATTTCAACCCTGCTCCTCTCACTCGTCAAGTATTCCAAGACAAACGCGTTACCAATCAGCTAAAGGCGAAATCGCCGATAGCTAAGGGCAACATCGTTATTTTGAACCTGAGGGTTGCGTCGCCAGAGAGTGTTGTCACGGTAACATGCTACGAGGCCTTCGCTTTACCGCACCTCGTTGTGCTTACTAGCGAACTAGCCAAGCTACACTTCTACATAAGTAATGATTTATGCTTTCAAAGTGTACATTAAATATATCTCTATGGTTTTAGTCACTGCTGCTGCTTTGGGCCGATCTGTAAACATAAAACAAGAACTTCCAAGGGCTGCTACAGGAAGCGCAACCATATTGGCAAGCTGTGATGTCACAGTATGATTCTACTTCATGGTCTGTGGGTTAGCTCCCAGAAGCTCCTGGCCTTCTGACAGTTGGCTTACAGCTGCTCAAAACTGCGTAACCTTCCACTGACAGGAATTAGCAGCAGCTATGAGCTAATGAGTTAATGTAGCTAATTACTTTTTCATCATGTGTGATTGCCATGGTGATAATAAACCCGAGAATAAGATCACGCTCTTGCTGCAACATAGCTTTCTGTCAGATTTTTTTCATTTTATAAAAAAGACATGATTAACATTTCGGGTCATGTTTTCACATTTCATTTTACACAGGTAAATCCAGCTGCATTTGAAGATAGTTTAATGGTTGGTGTACTGTAAGTGGATTTCCATGATTTAAATCATATTTACCGTTTGAGAATCGCAAAAGCAAATCAACTGAAACAGTAGATTAATCAGTGCATTTGAACACAAGGAGTTTGAGTATTTCATACAAATCCATTTCAGCTATCATTTTGACAGTAACAGAATTCAGGAGGTGTCTCTGGTTTAGACAGAACAGTAGATTTTAACGGCAGAGACAATGGCTCAGTTCATATTTATTTATGGCCCGTCCTTGACAGAAGGGAATAATTATTAGAGTGAAGTTATACAGTTTATTTTGTTCCTTCGATAAATCAAGCATAAACTGTGTTTCATTCCCGCTCTCTGCGCATTTTGACCAGATAACAATTGCAATAAACAAAATGAATGGTCGCATTCGATTACCGCCGCTGAGTTTGAGCTGCGTTACCGGCCAGACGAGCGCTATGTGAGATATGGATAAACAAGTGGGCCTGACGGGAGGCGAGGCGGTGCTGCTTACGGCTTCTTTCTGGCCTTTGGATCCTCACTCTTTTGCTCTGGTCTCCGTTCTCGTGGAGCACTTTGAACCAGTCCTTTAACCGGTTGACCACCTCTTTGATCTCTGCATCACTGCAGACTGCAAATAAAAGCAAAGAGAGAAAGAATCACATTTAGAACACTGCCAAACAAAAATTCCACATTCCGCATTCCGCAAGCCTCCGGTCTCCCTCTTCACTAGACAGCCTGTCTCCGCTGGGCAGTCAAAAGTGAAAAAGTGATTTATCCCTTAGCGTGCTGATGTTTTTGAATTGAGCACGTATTTTCACTCTTGAGTGAGCCTGCTTCGAGAGCTGGGTCAACTCCATTTCAATTCAGTCAATACAGGAAATGAACTGAAATTCAATTCATAAACAGAAAAGGAAAAAAATAAACCCAGAGAACATTATTGATATTTTTTAAGTCATTAACTGAATTTCAATTAATTTCCATAATTGACTGAATTAAAACGTAATTAGCCCCAACCCTGGTATGTTTATAGATATAATATGGCTCAGAAAGTCAGTAATGAATTACACTTACAAGGCTTTCTGGTAACCAGCACTGACCAGCTCTCTAAAGCACACAAGCCATTTGAGTGATTGTATGAACTGTGCACTATCGAGGACGCTAAGGTAGCAAGCCTTGCAGTAAATATGTGTTGGTGCACTTGGGTACATGATCAGCTTTCAGGTCCAATCTGAAGTGGGTTTGTGAGTACTTTAACACGTGTTCTGAGGTACGGTGCTCACCACAGGATTGGCTTAGGGGGACGGAAAGATCCGGAAGCCTTGTTTAAAAAAACTAAAGCTGCGCTGAAGCCTATGGAGAACAGACGATCCGCCACGCTCTGTGTGTTTTGGGGGACCCTAGGAAGGGTGGCGGGTGCCCCCTTACGTTGGTAAAGAACGGATTGTTCTGTGTGGGTAATCTCTTCCAGGCTGGGTCACCGAGTACCCTGATCCAATGATGTCATCGGGGCCTTGATCTCACAGTACACTGAAAGTACTGTCACTCTGGCACATACGTAGGTGTGTGTGTCTGTGTGCGTGCATGCGTGCTGTACACACAGTGCACATCGTCAAATATATCAAATTAATTTTGACTGCAGTTTCTCGTTAAGCATCACACACACACACACACACACACACACTTTTTACATTTAAACATACATTTGTATGCTTGTAAGGGCCATTTTGTAATCAGTTTCTATTGAACTAGTTTCCCACGGAATGCACAAATTACAATAATTATTAGGGGGCAAGGCTAAAAAAAAGGGGGGGGACTACTAAATAAAAACCACAAACGTGCACTTTATTGATAAAAATCAACGATGACGGGCTTGACAAGCTGTAAACACTCGCACAACTGACCCTGTAAACACTCGCACAACTGACCCTGTAAACACTGACTCCACCTTTTCAAACATTACACAAATTGGACAAGCAATATAATTTCAGATTCAGAACAGGCTCTACCTTGCCCTTTAGGATTGATTCATTAGAGCAAGTCAAGCATGCCAATAAAATACATTTTTTGTGTAATTGAATATGGATGCCATTTCCAGAAACGAGCCGCCTGGGGCACACAGGTGCAATCACACAGTATAAATATGAAAAAAAAAAAAATTATGAAAAGGTTTTTTTTTTTTTTTGCCAATTATGGATCTGTGAGAGAGAAGAGGCAACGATGAATCGGTAGCAGTAAAGGATTCTGGGAAAGCATGGCATCATAAACAAGAAGGGTAACCTGAGGTAACCAGGCAACCTTATAGGTCACAACGCAAGAATTAGAAAACAAAGTTTTTACATTTTTTAATGATAAAAGAAATTGTGAATCAGAATTTGGGGGGGGGGGGGGTTTGAGCCGTCAATAATGGAGCCAAATGCAGGAAAACTTATGAAAAATAAACAGAACAGAGACATAGTCGAATAAAATCTACTTCCTTTATTTCATGTCCTTAGTAAATAAGTAATGGTAGCCCCTTACAGTATATGAACAGAAGAGGACTGTTTGCTTCATAGCAGACAATAGCAGAGTCCTTATTGGATTTAGTAATGTGTATTTTGCATACAAATGAACTTGAGAACAGAGAAGTTTGGTCTAATCATATTCCCATGGATCGCACCTGTCACGAACAGTACAACAGTCTGCAGAGAGGTAGCAATAACCTTTTTCATCATTTATACGTAAAGACTTCGAGAATAGCTTTTTTTTTTACTAATGTGTTAAAATCCGAAGTTATTTAAAGCTAAGCGCAAATTTAGTCAGTAACAGTGTTTCACTTCTTTTCCCATTTCAAGGCTAAGTCTGTACAGCCGTGAAAATGGAATCCATTGAAAATATAATAAAATGTATTAAAACCTTGTAACAATGCTATATATGGCCAAAATAAACAAATTTCTGCTGCTTTCAGATACACCAATACATTCACTGCCCTGAATTATATATATATATTATTATTTTCTTGAATTATACGTTGTTATATTTTGAATATATTGGCAGTATATTCCATTTCCGTAAGGGCTGCACTCATCACAGGTGAAGCCATGAGTGTCTGCCCTTCTGCCACAGTTTTCCATTCCTGGAGTTTTGTTAAATGGCACAAAAGTTACAAAGTTTCTAGTCTGTCCTCTTTTGCAATGAGATAATTAATATAAAAGAGACGGACGGCATATTGTCAAACCACGGCTCCTTTTTCAAAGTGCCACAGAATTAATGTGCCGTTTACAAGGCGGCTGGAGATTGATGTGTGTGTAAAATTCAAATATAATCTAGGTGAAATCCCCTTCTCGCGAAATAAGTTCAATGTCTGCACAACAACAACAGAAAATGCAAGTTACAGGCCTGATTTTTAGAACAGTCCAGGTTAACGAAATCAGCAATAAATTAAATTCGTCCGTTTCAGATTCGACGCACTTGATTGATATAACTAAGGAGACATGTTCTGCTTACTAACATTGCAGATCTCAGAGATAAAAGCATTCATAAGCACAAAATATCCACGGGCTGTGAAATCTGAATCCACTGCTTAAAAATCTCTGTGCTTGTTGTTAGTTTTCACACTGAATGAAATAATTTGTGCAAAAGCATGCTAAATGATAATTGTTGCACCATGTGCGGCGGTCTCTCCTGATTGGTGAGAAAGATACCATATCTGTAATCCTCAATAGAGGGAACAAGCGTTAAACCGCAGGCAGGGTCTCCCGTTTGTGAACGACTCAGCGACCAAACTCCTTCTCTCTCTATATCTTATAGATACTACTGTATTTCAATGGTTTTATTATATCTTACAGATATTACTGTAATTCAATGGTTTTATTGTTTCTTATAGATGCAATAAAACCATTGAAATACAGTAGTATCTTATATATATCTTATATAGTCTTGTATGTGAGCAAAATAAGACACATTCCAGTCAACTGTGTTGACATGGCAATAAAGTATTGAATTGGATGAATGAATGAATATTACAGTGGAATGCAGGACCTAGGGGTGTTTCAGGATAAGCCATGGAGAGGCTGTGTGTATTCTGGAGAGAGGAGAATTAGTCTTTACCAGCACACTAAGTTGGTGGTGTGATGAATAATACGTCCATTTTGTATTTGCGTTTTATTGCTTTGTTTTTTCTCCTGTTTGTTATTTTTACTGGCTTGTGTTTGTAGTTGGGTTTGATTTTGTGTTTGGTTTTTGTGTGGTTTGTTCTTTATTGGGGGCTTTGGTGGCTAACCTGAGGGTTGACTATGAGACTGGCATGTAGTGTACGATAAAGGTTTTGCTAAACCTCTCTCTCTCTCTCTCTCTCTCTCTCTCTCTATATATATATATTATATATATATATATATATATATATATATATATAACAGCTAATAGGCTTCAGAGGGCCTTGCTGAAGGTGTGTGCTGCACCATATCAGTCATTTAAACAGGAGGACAAACCCCAGGCACACTGATCGCCGCTGCTGGAACCACCAAAAACTCACAGTCAGAATCGCTACGATACACTTCTCAGCACTTCTCTGGCCTAACAAACAAACAAATAAATGAATGTGATTCATTTATTTACTCACAATGCAGCATTGCTTAAAGCGGCACTGACTGGCATGCACGGCCCTTGTGCTGCTATGAAAGAGAATTTACTAGGGTGAACAGGAAATGGTATCCATGAGACAAAAGAGTATGTATCTGCGTAAACTCCTAATGAGAACAGCTTGGTTCCCACAATGGTGGGAAATGAAAGACAAATGAACAATGAAAATGATCCCTGGGTCTGCCTATAAATCGGTTGGACAGAGAGTTCTCTTGCTGGTTCTTGGAAACACAGGAAACTCCTATCTGAAGTGGGCAGAGGCCATGGAACAGGAGAGGACAGGATATGACATCACTATGGACAATAATAACATAAGATATGATTTCAATCCCAGAAGCATCCTGTGACCTCACATGCAATATTTACTGCATTTTAGCAGTCTTGGAACAAACACAAACACGTGCACACACAAATACCCACAAAAACACACTTGCACACACAAACACGCACACACACACACACCACACGCACACGCACACGCACACGCACACACACACACACACCACACACACACAAAAAATATAATTCCAACCAACTGTCATAACTTCAAAACCTTTTTTTTCATAAATGCATTGCGCTTCTTGTGATAAGAAAACAAGAAAAAAACTTCAAAACGAGCAACACGGAGGCTGATGAGAATTCATGCATAAATGCATATGGAGATTTTAAAAAGCGCCGTCGTCTTAAATGTACTATGCTCAAAAAAGGTCTCAAATGAATTCAAGAATAAAAAAACAAGAAGCATAAATTACATCAGACACCCTTGAATGTGCCTAGATAAACAGAAAGTAAAGATATTTAACTTTCTTTTACAAAAAAAAAAACATCCTCAGCAATAAAAGACAAGCAAACTGCAATATCCATAATAGAATTATGGAGTAACTTGCATAATTGCAATAATCTTTAGTTACATGTTGCACAAGTGTGGATTGCTGACATCTATACTTCTCATATTTAGAACTAAATTGAATTCCTTTGTGGTTGCCTAGAGACAGTCCCTGAAGCAGAAAAAAATTGCTTGAGGCGCCATGAGTCCTATAATGGGCGGAGTTATAACACGACTAACTTGAGGGTCACATGACCTGGTGTTTGATAGATAAAATGGCAGTTTTGTTGCCCGTTCTGGACTTCAGTGGTGAAGTCACTGCCAATAGGCTTGAAAACAACAGAAGACGATTGGAATTCCTCCATCTTTTTCATTTAAACCCAATTTCATTAAAAAAAAAAAAACACCAAACATAAATCAAACACTCAAGAAGAGTTCCATGATGGGATCACATCTGGCCGTAAAGATGTAGTTGACCTTGTAGAGAACTCGTTAGCCGGTTGCGTGAGGAGCTGTGTTGATATTTCCCTCCAGAATCTTCATTTTAAAACCAAATATTGAAATCTGTGAATAAATATTAAAATCATCTGCAGTCCTGTATTGGGTGTTATGTTCAAACCTTACAACTAAAAAAAAAAAAAAAATGTTCTATCCTGATTGTCTACAGAGTAACTGAACCACTATACTGCATTTTCAAAAAGACTGCAAACCTTTTTACTGTGAACATCATAGTGGTTGTACCGTTCCTCGCTGCTGTAGGATTATGTGAATTGAATCTTGCTTTTTTACGGCAGTGGAGAGTAAAAGCACAACTGTGCTCAACAATTGAGGTAAAATATTTAATCGTACGTTTGAATACGGGAGAGCAGCTGAAGGGAAGGAAGTCCGTCAGTTTCTTACTGAGAAACACAACAACCGCAGCATCCTCTCGCTTGACTCTGCGCTCCTGTCAAAGCACCCGGCCGCCTATTAAGCAAGGACAAATCAGCTGACTGTTTGCCGTGAGACTGCAGGCAGATTAATCAGTGGGAAAAGCCTGCAA
>CM056391.1:3251661-3274161 GCA_029718625.1 Synaphobranchus kaupii
GTAAATTACGATAGTACTATCCTATAAATATTTACTACCCTTTACCTGTTACACTTAACGCTTAACTTACAGATGTGTAATAAATGAGTAATTACAGCATTATACACCATTGACAATCGCGCTTGTTTATTTGATGCTAGTAAATGTGTTATTAAGCAGGCTAGGTTGAGAACTCCTGAATTAAAAGGCTTCCTGTCTGAGGCAGCTGAAAACCTTTCCAGGCGGAGCAACCTGGTCTCCTAAATATCATAGTTTATTTGTGTTTATTTGACCTAAAAAATAAGACATTATTATTTAAGGAAGCATAATGCAATTTCACGGATTCCTTAAGTATTAGACAACTGCATCATAAAGACAAGTTACCAAACTACCTTAAATAGTTATGGGTGATGGGCGGGAAGACCCCAGAATACTGACGTATAGTAAGAGGATCGACAGGAACCAGAGTGACGGGGAGCAGAACTTTTTTTTTTTGTGTGTTTTATTTTGAGAAGCTTCTAGAGACTAAAGGGAACTCCTTCAAAGAAACTGGAGAGGGGTAGAGAGAGTATAAATGCCACCACAATGGACAACAGCTTTTGATGACCACTTTTGGACAATAACCGTTTGTATAAAAAAATACTAACAAGCAAAAACCGCTGGTGGTGATTATTTAGTCTACCCACTGACTGGTAGGGAGAGACGCATGTGGCTTTGGCAGGACTCATGCTCCTCTACCATCCTGGGGGGGACACTAAATTGCGGTACTGTGTTGTACGTACGCTATGTCGCCTGTATGCTTTGGTATTTAGGACAGAGAAGCAGGAATCCGGTTGAAAACCCCAAATAAGACGCGTTTTGTTTGGGAAAAGCAAACATGTGAGCGTTCAAATTAAATATTTTAATTAATGTCTGAGTACAAACCCCACAAGCACTCCTTCGAATGCACACACACACACACACACACACACACACAAAACACTACACACACAGAACATTTCAAAGGCGTACAAACACGCAAATGCCGTACATTCACAGTCCACACACAAACACACCAGGCAACACGCAAACACTAGTGCACACTATAAATTCACAAGCACGTGAGTGCTTACACAACCCGTACACATACACGGAAGATGCCGATTCAGCCCCTTCCCCACCCTGTACACCCACACACATAACACCCCCCCCCCCCCCCCCCCACACACACACACAGTTAACCCCCATAAGCAGCAGCTAATGATGAGCTGTGGAGGTATAAAGAGCGGAGAGAGAGCTGGCGAATACGTTGCAGTGTTGCTTTATTATTTCATTAAGCGTAAATCCTGTCGGTGGGCTTCCAGCCCCAGCCTGGCCGGGCCCTCTGGCTCCACACTCGGCAGGTTAAATTACAATTTAATTACCGCGGCCTTCGCTGCTTAAGCTGCCTGGGAGCAGCTCGGCCCCCAAGCATAATTCAAAAGATGGTGTCTACCCTCATCCCCCTCCCAGGCCCCCACACAGCCCCCCCTCACCGATTCTGCCAGGCCAGGGGCCCCCGGAGGACCCCCTTTCAATATCCCCCAACTAATTATCTCCCCGGAATCAGCCACGTATTACCGAGAGTACCAAGTAATTAAGTTTTGAAGAAAAGAAAAATTAAATCTTTACAGACAAAATTTATCTGTTGCTGTAGCCCAAGAATTGGATGAGGTGGTGCGCCAAAAAAAGTCTTCCCTCCAGACTTGTGGTTTGAGCTGGAGGAACCAGCAGGGAGGAGGGGGGAGGGGGGCGTGCAGTGAAGGGGTCTGTTAAAGCAAATTGCGCATTCAGGCGGAGGAAGCTAAACGCATCCTTTTGTGGAGGGACCACCCCAAAGAGGCTCTTCTTAGGCCCCAATTCGAGACGCAGTCCTTGGATCGTTTTGTTCTAGTTTCGGTCTAGTTTTCATCATTACATTATAGGCATTTAGCAGACGCTCTTATCCAGAGCGACTTACAAGTTCTTATTACATTTATCCATTTATACAGCTGATATATACTGAAGCAATTCAGGTTAAGTACCTTGCTGAAGGGTACAACGACAGTGTCCTACCTGGGAATCGACCCTGCAACCTTTCGGTTACAAGTCCAGTTCCTTAACCATTATACTACACTGCCACCGCCAGTCAATTAAAAGTTACCTGAAATGGTTTCCTCCCTCTCATCGCGCCTTCGGCCTTCATATTTAATTTTCGGCCTTTAGTTTTGCTCTGTCAAGCCTCGTACGGTCTTCACAACAAGGCGAGAATGCAAAGGACAGAATTCCATTTAACTTCAAGGTCCATCTAAAAAAAAATTCCATACAATTCTGATCTTTTTTTCCCCCGCACAAAATTTAAAAAATAATTTTTCACAAAGTTTTAAAAATGAATTTTTCACATGCAGAATTGACCTGTGTTTGAAAAGATGAGAAAGCTTTGTCTCTCTCTCTGAAATGCCATTGGGTAGAACACTCACCTGTGGACAGGTGGTGCTGAGCTGAAGGACATCCATCACGCTCCTGATTTCCTCCATTAGCAGAGAGCCGAGATGGACGCACTAGCCGTGTCCGAATACGACCCCTTAACCCCTTTGAGGGCACATACTTGAAAGCTTTGTCAAAAAGCTTTTGAGTGGGCAACTTTTCTCACAAATGGGGGCACTTAAAATACTAGGATGAAACTCATTTCTTATTACAAACTTATTTCTGGGGTTTTGTTGAGGGAATTCAGGAGCACACTCATACACAGAACTGTTCACTCATCCGACAATTTCAGAAAGTAACCCCGAAGTAAAAACGTACAAGACATAGAGCATATATGTACATCTATGAAAAAAAAAAGAGTCATATTACAAACTGCTCTTTATTTTTGCGAATGCTATGTTCATTCATAATCTACACTTTGTAACCATCGTCATATGTTAACCGATTGATATTCTCAATAAAAATTTTTAATATTACAAACTACTTCCTCACTAGTTGGAAAGAGCTTTGCAGGATTTCTTTCGCAAACTTCTTGCAAAGTGATGGGACAGGGCACATAGACAGGGGTCTGAGTGGACAGGGGACAGGGCACATAGACAGGGGTCTGAGTGGACAGGGGACAGGGCACAGGGAAAAGGGGGTTGTATTCAGACACAGTCTGGGTCTCACAAAGCATCTCAGAGTATGCATGCATGTGCCAGTGCTGATTGTGTACACAAACACACACACACAGGCACACACACACACACACACACACACACTGGAACGTGTGGTGTACTCTCATGCTCCATAACCAATCAGCGGTGGAGAAGGTGAGACGACACTCATATTCAAATGTGCCAGAACGGTTTTGCTTTTGGGACGCAGCCTCTATCCACAAACTAGCATGAAGTGAAAATGCTCACTGACCCGTGAAGGCCGGCGGCATTAATGTCACACAAATCACTTTGAGGAAGGTGTAAGATGAATCAGACATGCACTGTAGGTGCGTCACACCGAACACTACCTGAAAACGCTTTTTCTTTCTATGCACACATTTTTAAATTTAGATTGTTTTACTATACAGAAATGGTCAAATGGATCTTGAGGAACGCCCTCTGTTTTCACTTCTAAAAATACAAATCCAGCTTTAAAATTTACATGCAATATGTTATGTTAAGTGACACGCATATATGAGGCATCTTTCCAACAGTGTGGAATCTGTGATATCTCTTGAGAGAGACAGCGATTACGCAGTGGGACGCAGAGGATCGGTCCATATCCACAGTACTCCGTCATCTACTGAACAGTGGGGCAGATTTTAAACTCGAGACGAGCGGCACGGCCGTTAATCGCACACTTTAAAACTGTACGTTTCACAGATGAGAAAAACATGATGCGGGTACTTGGAAAGTGTAATTTAGAGAAATAGGAGACCTGGTTTGGTGTGTAATTTCAACGAAAAAGCCGAGCGGAGCAGCGCTCCTCTGCTGCTCCCTTTCCCAGTTTTTACACAGCCCGGTCAGAGCAGCATTCGGTGGTAAAAAACCTTCTCCCGCATAAAGCGGGGGGTCTTTAAACACTTTCATTAGTTTTTTTTTTTACCCCTTTCAAGAAAAAGTAAAAAGGGCAGAATACTGAATGTGAGGGAAGATGAGCATTGCTTCTGCAAACTGTTCAATTTTGGGACAATTGCACCATTTTTGTGCGGAATTGTCAGTTCTATCACCACTACCCCCCCCCGCAAAAAAATTATCTTCCAATGGAGACCGGGTCTTCTCTCTGTCTCTCTGTCCTTGTGGACCCCCCACCCAGAGGCACCCTGGCAAGGCAGATTAGACTGGGGTGGACGAGGGGGAGGGGGGGGGGGGGGTGGGGCAGCTTTTGTTTCGCTGCACTCTTCGAGAGAAAAAAAAAAAATGTACCCAAATTATTCCTCGAGCTGGAGCAATTTGACATGCTGTGATAACTGCCCTGCAAAAAACTTCTTTGACAGTGCTGAAAGAGAAGATTTTATGCCTATAAAAACTACCTTTCCTGAGGAAAAAAAAAAATTGCTTACAAAAGCCCGACAAACTCATTAAGCTTTTTTAATTACGCCTCGTGCTTTCTTTCCCTCAACTCTGTCAAAACAGAGGGATGAAAGAAGGGAAGACTGCCCCTCCACTCAAAGTAGTTAGGATCTCATTATAGCTCCCTCTTTATGATCTTCATATAAAGTCTGCCTTTCGTTTTCCCCCTCACATTTATGTCTCTAACTTCTCAATCTCTCAAACCTCTCGCTCCCTCAGCTCTCCCCGCAATGTCTTCATTTTTACATTCTACCGCTCCATATTTTACTTCTTTCCTCCTCACTCTTTCAAGTTTTACTGTAACTCGTATTTACTGCATGTTACAGTAGCCGCAGAAGAACTCCCATCGGTTGTGCACGCGCTAGGCGCAAGTAGCCAATGATTAATTAGCATGCCGGCAATCTATACAACAAAAGCCTCAGGAATTTCAGACTGTCATTAAATTTACATTTTTTGAATTCAAGGGGTGCACTTTTTCAATCACACATTGTATATTAAGTCGGAAAAAAATCTTTTGATATGGAAATAAGACCTGCACACGCCTCGTGCGGAATGATTGATGGGACTTTTTATGAATGTACAGCCCACTGGAAATTAACATAGCTAATTTCCAGTAATATGATTTAAACAGAACACTGACAGCATGTTATAAGGACTATTTTTTTCATCTTCAGTGACAAATTTGTGAAGCTGCAGTATTTTCATAAATGCTATGAATTGTTAATGCATTAGTCTTGTCAATCAGTCGTAGCACAAATGAGATACAATACAACTACAGACAACAGTAGATTAATTCTGGCATTCAAGAATTGCATATTAAGCCTATATTGAATACACAGTTGAAAAGTTTAATCATTTCAATACATTGTACACTTGTAAAAACACATTGATTTAATGTCTGATTATTGCAGCTTTTTTGAGTTTGGTGGTGTCAGTCAGAGTTCAAAGAAATTTGCCATCTACTGTACGTTTAATAAGCATTTTTATTTCTCTTGGTAAACAATAGTAATAGTAAAGCGTCTTTATTGAGCTGGATTTGTGATCATGTGACCAGTGCTCTCTGCCGGGAGGCAAAAATGCTGCATTTACACTGCTTTTATGGACATGGCAACCGGCGTCTTGTCCTGTGACACACGGGGAAACAGACAAATGGCCGCTCTGACAAACCTTTTCAGACCCCGATTCCCCTCTCTCAATGATTGGTGTCAGTGTGAGGTTGCACAGTTCCTTTAATTAAAAAAAAAAAAAGTCAGTCATTTACAGTGGCCTGAAATGGCTGCCGATACGTTTTAAACAAGAATTCGAACTGAGGGATGAAATAAAATGGCCGCTCTCTCCCCATCTCCAGCACTTGAGAAGCATCCCGTCCGAGTGAACGCACGGGTGGTGTTAGAACCTGGGGTTTTGGTGTATGAGGAAAACCTTCGGCCTTTTTTCACAGAGCACGTATATGTTGTGCAATTCGTCCCTGTAATCACTTTTCAAAATACACATTGAATTGTATTTTCCTTGAATTGACAATGAACCAGATCAAATGTGTATCTACTTATTAAAGCGATTTTTATATGTACTGCAGATCCTGGCAGAGCTCTTTATAGAGGCGCTCTATAAAAACAATACATTTTACGTTGGTTATTAGCCTTTCGGCTAAAGCCAATAAGGGGTCTCTCTCTCCCTCTCCACAGAAACACAGGATATTCGCTCGATATTCGCTCGACAAATATGCCTTTTACATCTATTTCTTTATTCTTCCCGGTTCAGGGAAGCTTTGTTATTGAGCTCAGTGTCCACAAACGGGCATTGATCCGGGCCGTGACTCGATCCATAGCTCCCCCGCACTCTGACACCCTCTCAGCATGTCGCTATGCTAAACCCGCTCCACCCACGGCCCCATAGATTTCTCCACCCACGGGCCCCATCGATTTTATGGATTCCCCCCTCAAAGTTGTGATAATGATATATCATTGTTAAATTTGCAAGAACAAACTGCTTTCCCGATCTATCGATGCGCGGACGGACACGGAGTCGCTGAGGGCCTGTACGTCCCGCTGTACGCTAACCCCCCTCCACCCCCACCCCCAATGGCTGTTGGGTTGAATTGAGGAATGAGGGGAGCACAAGCTGGCAAGGGTGCTTTAGTAACCCGGAGCAACAACCCCCTTTAAGATCAATTCCAGGAGATTCTAAAACGTCTCTAGATGGAAAGTGCCGCGTCAGGGCCGAGCTTTGCCATGAAAACATCTAGACACTGAAGGAGGAAAGTCTGAATCCATGGGTAGGCTAGAGGTGGAGATGGGGTGAAAAAGAGGGGAGTATTTGAGAGAGAGAGAGAGAGAGGGAGAGAGAGAGAGAGAGAACTTTACCTCTTTAAAGTGCTGTGTCCTGTTTATTAACACCCGCACTTCCCAAGACTTCTTGCTCCGTTCCCGACCGTGAGGAGTGCCAGCAGTGATCATTCTTTAAGGGTTTGACTTGCAAAAAGCAACTCATATATTGTTTATGAAAAAAGCAACAACCGCACTGCATCAACCCCCCCCCCCCAGAAACCACGCATACACACACCCCCCCCCCCCAGAAACCACACATACACACACACCCCCCCCCCCCCCCCCCCCCCCCCCCCCCCCCCCCCCCAGAAAACCCAAGCATGTTAGTCTGCTTTATTTGCTTATTTTTAGACGAGTGCACTAGTTGGGGAAGGATGCACTTGTCTATGCACATCTGGGCCGATAAAGACAGATCGGCTCCTCACCTGTCATGTCTGAGAAGGGGAGTCAACACACTTCTATTCAGGTTAAATATTCCTGCTTGACATTTGCAATCGAGTCAACCCATTTTTATTTTAAAAAAGGAACTAAGGGGGGGGGTGAGGTGGAAGTGGAGGGGGTATTAAAAATGCACAGTGTACAGCCGTAATAACGAACAAAATCTAATAAAATAAATAATCTGTCAGTGGTGTCATCTTTCCTTCGTTCTGCGGAAACTTGCTTTTGTACAAACTTGGGGGGAAAAAAATGTGGTGTGGGGGGGGGGGGGGGGGGTTTAAGAAAAAAAGAGTAAATTATCCACTGTAATTCGGCATCCTGATCAAACGCAGGGGGGAAAAAAAGACAGCATAACAATAAGATCTTTAATTTAACAGAATTCATTATGACGCGGCGTGTAATGCACCGATGTATCAGAGCGGGAAGATGGGGGAAATCAGCTGCTGAGTGGTTTCTGTTGAGTGCTCATCTCTGGAGGTTCCTCAGGAGGGTGGCAGGGATTGGGGGGGGGGGGGGGGTGACAGGGTGGTTTGGGGGGGGGGGGGGGCGGGGGGGAATTGACAGGGTGGATTGGGGGGGGGGTTCAATAATACAGCTGATCACAGTTCATCCTAATCACGACCCTGACAGGTAACATGACATTCAGTGTGGGGCTATGAATATGTATGGCATCTCCGCTCTTGTTCCCCTCTCTACCTTTCCGTCTTCAAAATAGGAGGGGGGGGGGCGGCGCACCGAGCCGACAGCCGACAGCTAGAGCAGCTCCCTGGCACGAGTCGCTCGTCTACAGGGGGAGAGGGGGGGGGGTGACGGCTGAGTCTGGCCTGAGATAATGGACACCTCAGAGAGGGCCCCACAGCAGCGTTTCAGGTGTTTAAAATGGACGCTCTGGAGTCACCGGAGGGGGAAAGAGAAAAAAGGCACTTACCCCCTTTATTATTTATGCGCGTGATTTTCCAGAGCCGGCGCGTTAAGAGGAGCCGAGCGACGAGCGTTACGGCGATCACCGCCGTTTCGGACGCACGGCGGAGGTGTCCTGTCAAAGAGGGGGTATGGGGCGGGGGGGCAGGTCGTGGGTGTGTCAGAGTTCAAGGGTGGGGCAGGCATCGCATCGCAGGACTACCACCAAAAAAGCTTGGGTGTGTTTGCCTGGGCCAGCGGTCTCCTCCGTTTTGCCAGTGTGCGCTGTAATATCCATTGTTTGTTCGGCTAACAACAGCGCTAACCAAACACTCCCTGGGATAAAGAGGCTGAGCCTGGGGTCAGTTCTCTTACAGTAAAATCCGTTCAGGTAATTATTTGGAATTCAATTAATTATTGAAAACCCTCCAAAGAAACCCCAATTCAGAAATTGAATTCAATTAATTTCCACCTTTTCTTTTCCTTCTACTTCATGTTGACTAACAAACTTACACAACTGGCTAAAAAACTAACCTACACATCTGGCTAATTAACATACACACCTGGCTAACTAACCTACACACCCTGCCTCCACCCTTATGAATCCTGCTCAGCTGCTCCCAAAGCCCCTCTAGACGTGTTAACCCCCCTGGACCTAAGGAGTTTCTGTTTGCAAATATATTTACTGCATACCAATTAGGCTCATTCTCTGTGTAACGCGAGACTGCTGACACTAATAAGGACATGAGGAATGGGCCCCGTAAAGGCATTAGACTGGCCGGGGACTTCAAGTGGCAGAACAGTCCCAGCCACTGTGGGGGGATTTCTGTAGATTACCTCGTCACTCCCCCATCCTCACTAGAGGACAAACTGTCAAAAACTCCACGATGTGAACGAGAGTTTCCAATCCATTAGTGACCAATTAGCCAATAAGGCTGAGAAAACTAAACCCAGCAATCCAACTAAAAGCCTGGTCTAAGGCCAGCTTGTTGGATAAAATTGTTTACTCAACACTTAGTTGATCAATTTAAGGAGTCGATTGCATAATTTACACCTGACCACACCTGAATTCTCAGGTCTAAAACAGGTGCCAAGTTTAAATGCCCAAGCAGACCCTGTCCTGTGGCGCTCCAGGACCGGGCTGGCCACCCCAGCCCTGCATCCTGCTGAACTGCCAGTGGAAGGCCTCACAGGCCATGTCTGACAGGTGTGTTTCCTGTGAGAGCAGAGAGAGGACCGGCACTCTCCATGGTGCTGCAGCTCAGGCAGGTAGGGAATGGTGCTGTCCATGGTGCTGCAACATCTCCACATTCTGCCAAACAGGGTGGCAACACAGAGCTCGGGCTGATGATATGATATAGGCTTGGGTTCACTAACAAAATGGCCTGGTTTCTCAGACATGGATTAAGCTTTGTCCTAGACTAATTTTATTTTTCAAGGGATAATTTTCTTTTAGGCAAGGACTAGGCTTAATCGATGTCTGGAAAACCAGCCCAATGTGTCCTTTGCTTTGACTTAAAGGTTGTATCAGCGATTTTGGGTGGAAACATAAATGATCACATTCATCTGAATATTTCCTCACGATCCGCTAGCTGCCCGCCCCATAAGCAGGCCGTCAAAAAACCGCGTCTCTGTAGGCAGCCTATGCTCCGAGATCGTACACAAAAACAAATGATACTACCAACCACTCAAAACCAAAATAAACAGTATTCCAACCAATCACAATGATTTGCACAAACGTGACGTCACTTCTGAAGCGAAATCCCAAACAAACATACTTATGAATAATTGTTATGTTTTAAAAAATAGTGTTCAAGCATCCAGAATTATAACCACGTTAATAACGTTTGTAAGAAACCAACCGTTTGTAAATCCGTCAAGATTTCAGCGAGATAAGAGTATTAGCGTTTGTGCAGATCATTGTGATTGGTTGGAATACTGTTTATTTTGGTTTTGAGTGGTTGGTAGTACCATTTGTTTTTGTGTAAGATCTCGGAGCATAGGCTGCCTACAGAGACGCGGTTTTTTGACGGCCTGCTTATGGGGCGGGCAGCTAGCGGATCGTGAGGAAAATCAGATGAATGTGATCATTTATGTTTCCACCCAAAATCGCTGATACAACCTTTAATAAACACAATGCAAAAAATACAGGGTAAAATAAATAAATAAATATTATATTTATAATAAATTAAAACATTTTTGCTGATGTGAACAATCACAAAACTAATACTTGCTTTAACCGGTGTCAAAGTTATGGTAATTGGCTGAACCCAAGACACAATCCTCCTGCTCCACTCTAATACAACCTCACTTGTCAGGTGAGATACGGAGCATTTTAAAGGTATACCTGATGCCCTGGTGAGGTAAAGCGTCGGTGCGCTCACACCCACACATGCTTTTTTAGAGTGGCGCCCCCCCCCCTAAATAAGACTTAATGGCAGGGAGTAGCAAACTGAAGGCCCAGCAAGACCGGAGCCAATTATCACCCCCACCAATGGCACCTGATGTCCATTCTAGGGGACCCCAGCACCTCTCACACCTCACACAAGCCCTTTGCCCCTGTAGGGCCTGCGTCCTGTCGGGACATGCCTGGCGGGCAGAGTGTGGCTGCGTCCCAATATTCTTCACTCCCCACCTCCCTTTCCTCCACTCCCCCACTACCACTCCTCTCCTACCCGGAAGTATGCAAACTGCCTGAACGTTTCGAGTACAAGTAGTTGCATGTACAGTATACAATCTACCTAACATTGGCGGTTTGCGTCGAGACATGAATTAATGACATGTATCCGTTAAGATGTAGCTGAGACGTAATCAGCAACATTGGATTAGAACACAAAGATCCGTTTCCGGGGCACGGAGGAGGTAGTGTTGGAAAGGAGGGTGCAGTTTTCGAGTATTGGGATACACCCTGGCGCAGGTATAACTGCACCCTGAAAATACATCACTGTACATATAAATATACACAAATATAGGGAAATGCGGTGAGATCAGAGCAACACACACACACACACACACACACACACACACACACACACACACACACACACACACACACACACACACACACACACACACACACACACACACACCACACACACACACACACACACACACACACACACACACACACACACACACACACACACACACACACACACAGGCCAATATGAAGATGTTCAGCTGATTCTGCAGGTCCAGAGTCAGCTGAAGAGGCATTTCCTCATTAGTTTGCCCCACACCCCGCCAGCTGGAGGGCAGGAGTGTGAGGGGTCAGAGCAGACAGGAGAAAAATCACACACACCCCTACACACACTTACACACATGCACGCACGCACGCCTCCCTACACACACGTCTGCTGCAGAAGCCCTTCTCATACAGACATGGGGCAGGGCGTGAGGGCAGGGCATGAGGGCAGGGCGTGAGGGCAGGGCGTGAGGGCAGGGCGTGAGGGCAGGGCGTGAGGGCAGGGCGTGAGGGCAGGGCGGTGAGGGCAGGGCATGAGGGCAGGCGTGAGGGCAGGGCGTGAGGGCAGGGCGTGAGGGCAGGGCGTGAGGGCAGGGCGTGAGGGCAGGGCGTGAGGGCAGGGCGTGAGGGCAGGGCGTGAGGGCAGGGCGTGAGGGGTAGGGCGTGAGGATAGGGCGTGTCTCATGGCGGCTCACAGCTCCAGTTCTCATGAGGGGGTCTGAGGAATCACAGCTGGTCCGAAAGGCCCGGGCCTGATACAGCGGGCCCCTGCTCTGAGGCTGGCTCTGGCCCTGGCCCTGTGGCTCCTGCCTGCTGGACAGGCCGGGGGCCAAGGCAGGGGCTGGGCCAGAGCCGGGGCCAGAGCTGGGGCCAGGGCGCCGGGAGGATGAGAGGAGAGAGAGAGAGAGAGAGAGAGAAAGATAAATCACCCAGCGCCTCACCTCAGGTCACTAATCACACCAGAGGCCACCGGCAATCTCTGTTTGAAGCACTGCCTTTACACCTTCTGTGCTCCGCTCTCTGGCCCTCACTATAAATCAGCATACATGCTCTCTACCTCTCTCCCTCTCTCTCTCTCCCTCTCTCCCTACCCTCTATCCTTCCTGCAGATAAAGCCAAGAAGGAAAACAGAATAGGGAAAAGCTTATTTTTTTCAGGGTTTTTTTATTTTTTTTGGCCTAAACCTCCAACAGAAATGTATTAAAAAACACAAACCTTCTGGAGATATTTATACTGACCTCTGCTCTGACCACTACGCTACCCGCTCATGGTGTTCAAGGCCCGACATCTGCTGCTCTATCCGCTGCTCTGCCCCGCAGTAACACGGAACAGAACCGCAGCGTCGAGCAAACTCTTCCGCGTAACCGCTAACGGCCGTGAACGTGCTCGTGGGTCTGGGCAGTAGGGGAGAGTCCAAAACACAGCATAAACCTCTCCCTAAATCGATGCTTATAACGCATCACAGCGGCATGATTAATGTTTCAGCATATCAGCGCCGTTGGGCCTTGGTGAAATACCGTGGGGGGGGGGGGCTGATTGAGAGGACTTTTAGGCGTTCTGGGTAGGAGTTTATCAGCCTGCTGTCAGTAAAAGTGAAGGAGCCTGGGATTGGCGAAAAGGGGCATTTGGTTTGGAGCTGGAGACGGAGACACTCAGGTCAGCTGATTCTCAATGCTCTCCCGAATCGTCTGTGAACGGCGCAGCATGCAGGCAGCTGTGCGTGATTGGCCGTTCCAAATTGTCGAAGAAATGGGGGGAATAAGCACTAAATGTTTATACGTCAGTCTCAAGTTGTTAAGTACAGGACTTACACTCTTTCATACTCAAGGCCCTTAAAAATTCCTCTGTGTCATCTGACCACACATAATTACATTCAATTCCTTACAAAATTATGGAACATGGAGGCAATTACCAAATTATTCCCGCTGTCATGAAATCGACACATGTAATTATTTCAGAATTAGCCTTCAGAAAGCACAGCAGTCAAAATTTTCCCCTCACAAAAAAAAAAGAAGGGAATTAACCACGCTGGAACGCACTGAATGAATTTTCCACATTTGTACAAACCACCTAATTACTCCAAAACACTTAATAAGTAGGCCATCTGTCTTAATTGTTGTATTAAGGCGAGTTCTGGTAGACTGCAAATATAAAGGCCTGTTACAGTCCAGCCTTGCTCACACTACATAATGTTTGCAGAATAGCAAGTTTTTATTTTCTTCTATTTCGTAAAGACGCATAAAGTAAAAAAAATTAAGAATCACAGTACAAACACACACTCACATAAATGCAGTGAATGTCCTACTGTGTATATTTTTCAATTTTTAAGTTTGGTATTACTTGGTATTAGTCTTGTAAAAACATGTGCCTGACTTAATAAAAATTTTACAGAGCAACTGCAATGCGCAACTACAGCAACTAAGAATTCCCTTTGACCTTGACGTACAGCTTCTTCACCATTAACAGCAGATGCATCCTAAGGACAATTATGAATCCATTAGAGGCATTTAAGAGTAATTCACATGCACGTATAGGTTACCATCAGACAGAAAGCGGCACTGGTAATGATGTAAGGCCGTCACTAATAGCGGTACATTTCCATATTGCGAGCCGCTGACAGACTGGAGCTGGAGAGTTGCTGTCGGGCCAAAACCGCTGCTGCTCGTGTCTTTATGGGGGTCCCACGGGATTCGGCTTGGCAGGGCCCCCGCAGAGGATGCGTGAGGTGAAACACCGCAGATCACATACGCGAGACTGCAGGAGGAGAGCCCTGTGCCTGGAAACGGTCTCGTCTGTGGATCAGACAACGTGGTCCGCAGTGTTTTTACAGCGACGCGTTTTAATGAGGGCGGGGGGGGGGGGGGGGGGGGGGGGGCACTCAACGATGCAGCGGGATTCAACGGCGGCTCTGGTGTGGTGAGCGCGAGCGAGAGAGGAAGAGAAACGTCACTGTATGAGTAGCCCAACTGGAACCCCTCACTAACCACAAACGAACAGCCGATTATGCTTTGGCAAAACACTGTTTTAGTCATGCCAATAAACTGATAGAGAAAGTTAATAAATTGAATTAACGGATAAAGAAAGTTAGAGACAACTGTACTTATACTAACTGATGTTTTTACAGTGATACAAGGGCCTTATTTTGCTGAAAGCAGCGTGCAGTGCCAAAACAAACGCCCCACAATCTAAAGTTGTGTTCCTCTGACAGTTCCTCCAGGACTCCCCAGTACATGTTGGGGCGGGGCCTGTGCAGTTGACCTGTCCCAAACCGTACCTCATCACACACCTCAGGACTGACAGCCATTCACAGGCCTGAAAAACTGGCACGCAGAAACAGGTGCCACGCATGTCATTACCTGTAAATACATATTTTGTTTGATTCCTATTTTAAAGGGATGATAACAGTAGCAGAATAAAATGTTAAATTGGCTGAACTGAATGAACTGAAGTGATTTAAGTTTTTATCAATGGAAAGTTATGATTGACTTCTGGATTACTTTTACGTCTGGATTTTTGTCCTGCTCAAAAAATTTTTGTCCTACTTTGCTTGCATTCAAGTAAAATGAAAATGTGTGCATGCGTGAACAGCGGGGGGCGGGAGGTGAGTGGAACAGCGGGGGGCGGGAGGTGAGTGGAACAGCGGGGGGCGGGAGGTGAGTGGAACAGTGGGGGGCGGGAGGTGAGTGGAACAGCGGGGGGCGTGAGGTGAGTGGAACAGCGGGGGGCGTGAGGTGAGTGGAACAGCGGGGGGCGGGAGGTGAGTGGAACAGCGGGGGGCGGGAGGTGAGTGGAACAGCGGGGGGCGGGAGGTGAGTGGAACAGCGGGGGGCGGGAGGTGAGTGGAACAGCGGGGGGCGGGAGGTGAGTGGAACAGCGGGGGGCGGGAGGTGAGTGGAACAGTGGGGGGCGGGAAGTGAATGCAACAGTGGGGGCGAATCGAGCGTCTCCGTGGAGACGACACGCGAGGCAGAGAGCAGTCACAAAAAACAGCGCCTCCATCTGGCCACAGGGCCCTGTTGGACCTGCCGCACCCCAACACCCCCAAACTGAAGGAATATCCCCCAGACCAGATTAACATGGGACGAAGCCACACGGCTACCTGTGAACTGACTGATTTTTTTGAAACAGGAAAGGGCCTTCCCCAAACTGTTGCCACAAAGCTGAATGCACAGAATCGTGTAGAGTGTCATTGTATGCTGTGGTGTTAAGATTTGCCTTCAGAGGAAATAAGGGGCCTAGCTTGAACCATAAAAAACAGCCCCTGGCCAAGCGGTGTCCAGATACTTTTGCCCATATACTGTACACAATCTATAACATACAGTATATACTGTACTTGCATGTGTGTGTATATATATATATATATATATATATGTATATAGTCTTTCAAAAGTTTACTGTCTCACAGAATTTCCCACCAAACATCTCTGCTCTCATTTTCTAAGCAGTCCTGTCCTTCGTTTCCTGTCCTTCGTTTCCTCTCCGTTCATCCTGATTCCAACAGACAGGCTTGTGCTGCTCAAACAGCCCATTAGAGACTGGATCTGACCACTCACTCCCGTAATCCCCGCTTCAAACAAAAAAAAAAGACACTTTATTTAACTATTTACAAAAGTGACATTTAAATCAGAACACACCCGAACATGAGGAAGCCTCGCATGTGACAACCCATTTCTGTCAGGATATTGAGCGCAAAGAGAAACCCGCTCCCTTGTTTTCCCTTCCCACGAACGTTCAGTACGTCAACCGCCGCGCTTATAATAACGCTATTAACCCCACCGCAGGCTCTCTGCAATCTCTCTTGTCCTCGATCCTAAGCAGATTGGAAATTTCACACAACTAACTAAGAAATCATTTCAGTGAATGGAAAGTCAAAAAACGGGCCTGTGCATGATAAGACACCGGTGACAAGCGAAGGCTTAATGAGACGCGTCTAAATTAGTTACAGAGCCGCGCCTTTCTCTTACCGGATCTTCTTTTCGCTTCCAAGTCTTATTTTACTTTCAGAGATAAATACAAAACATGTTCACAGGAAGAAAAGGGGCCTATACCTGAAACACGTTTATCTAACTTCCCTCTTGGTCTTTACACGGACATGTTATTCCAGTGTGCTTTTTTTCCTATGAGTGTGTGTGCGCTCGCGGAGAGGGCCAACAACGAAATGTGAATGCCATCGGCTGCATCATTGTGCCGCACACAATACGGTTCAATTTAACTTCAAGTACTTGTGTGCTTTCTTTAACGCAGTACACAGCGACATAAAGCTTCGCTGCTCCTCCGTGGAACACGAAGAATGGGCCTAGCGACGTGAGCAGTACAGAAGCAAAAAGAAAGAGCGAAAGAAAGACAGACGGAACAAGAGAAAGAGTGAGACAGAGAGACAAAGAAAGACAGATAGCGAGAGAGAGAGAGAGAAAGAAAGAGTGCACAAAAAGGCTGACGGCTCAAAATGCGCTCGACAGCTTATTTAAAAGCGTTCATTCTCCTCTCCTGGTTTTTATTTATTTTTTTTAATGTAAAAAAAAGCTGGACTCTTGATGCCTCATTGAACAAATGTACCTGAGCTACTCCATCCACACCTTCAGAGCGCTCCATCGCAGAAACCGCCGAAACGCCGCCGTGCCAAAACCAAAGTCAGACGGCAAACTTCTCCCCCCACCCCCTGTACGATGAGAACAAACGTTCAAGCATCGTTATCCGGACCAGACATCTTACCGGAGACCTCCGTTTAACCGCAGCCTTTAATAACTGCTCGCACCGCTCGTAGGTGGAAAGTTTTCTGCGCGTTCTCGGCAACGGAGGAAAAATGATGATGATAATAATAAATTTTAAAAAAGTGCATATATGTAAAACGTCTGTCATTTCCTCTCAATGACAGGACATCCCATTACCATTTTAAATTCCTCGCCCGTTTTATTTAACTGACAAGGAAATGCGCAGGAAGCTGTAAATGTCACATTTTAGGCGCTGCTTCCTGAATAACTAAAATAACCAGGTACCTAAAATTCTATTTTGCTGAGGTATGACAAGGAGAAGAACAAGAGGAGCAGACTGGCAGAAAACATCCCGCTTTCTAAATTAAATACCGTTAAATACATGAGTTAATACTAAATATGATATACTTTTTTGTTCAACAGGCACAGTATTATTATATATGATATATAGGCCTCAAGAGGTGGATGTCCTTGTTTTTATACACCTCTTCATAGGATAAACATATGTAGTAGTGATGTGGTAGTGGGAGGGTGGGGGGGTACAAAACGGCCCTGTGAGACAGTATCGGGGGCCGGGGACCATGCTCCAGGGCGCCCTGCGTACACGCCAACGTCACTCGTCTGGGTTTCCACAAAAGAAAATAATAAAATCATCTGACCCGCCCACGACCAATCACCGCGCCCTTCAGTTAACCCTCGAAAACCTTCTACATGCGTGAGGCAGACAGAGCCACTATGAGATCGCAAGAGGCCGGACCGCCTGTTCACAGAACCACTCAACGACCCCCCCCCCCCCCCCACCCCCTGCCCCCACAAAAGGACGCGGTGGCCGTCGTGACAAAACAGAAGCGCAAGCAAAATCCTTGGCTCACCCAGTTTCCTCACTCATGACCACAACTGGGGGAGGGAACCACATACAGAGTGTTTACAGACCTCCCACAACACATAATTATAGCCTGACGCTTAACGTGGCTAATTAAGCTTTCATAGCACTTTTTATCTTACCCTATGGAGACCACATTCCATTGGTGTGTTAAGTGTGTGCGTTTATATACGGTATGTGTTTGCATATGTTCATATACATGTGTGCGCGCGAGTACGTGCATATGTGCGCGCGTGAAAGCGTATACGTATATGCAGGTGTGTGCGCGCTGGTTGCGTGACTCAAGCCACCTTGCTGCTCTCTCTCTCTCGCTCTCTCTCTCTCTCTGGTCCCACAGCCCAAGAGAATGATTGAACTCCCCCGGACAGAGTGGCATTGCCTTAAGGCTGGCTCCATGGGGGGGGGGGGGGGGGGGGTTTCAGCCTACAGTAAGTACAGGGGGCTGCTAGCTCCAGGCCTGCTTGAGGGCAGGTGCATTATTCTGCAGGCGAAGGGATCAGGGATAAATATGAGCCTTCCTGACAGTCATTCTCCAGTGCTGGAAGTAATCCCGGCTCTGGTGCCACTATAGCCGCCATTAATAAGGCCATCTCAGAGATGGGAGAAATCTCTGCACTGTGAAATAGCACCTGTCCTTATATTAAAAAATACTACACACATATCCCCCCCACCACCCCAAACCTGTCTCTACTGCCCATACTAGCCTGGAATGAACCCCCAACTCTGCCCCTTCTCCTCTCCCCAAATCCTGTCCCAGCCCCGCAGTTCAATGCATCAGTGCAGCTATGAGCCAGAGGCTCCCTACAGGCACTGTTCCACATAGGAGCACAAACCCCTGACACTCATCCAAAATTCAGTAGCTAGCACGTGGCTAACGTGCTAAGTAAAAGACCATGAAGAGGAGGGAATTTTTATCTCTACCTTTTCCCTCATGCCAGATGTTTATAAACATGTTGAATAGTCTTAATTAATAGACCACATCATTTTCGATGTTGGGCTATTAAGGGTGGCCACATGTTTACTGCGGTGAAATTATGAGGAGTCAATGTCTTGCAGTGAGCGCTGGTATTTGAGAATCAACATTTGCACTCCACAAAGATCATGGGGTACATAGTCAGTGTCACATTACATACATAATGCTAACCATCTTATCCATATCAATGTTACATTATTACTTTAAGAAAAATATATGAATCTGGATGTGATTGGAGGCGATTTGAGGACACAGCACTCAATATTCTGCCTACGATTTCTAAAATATAATGAAGCAAAAAGGGGGCGGGGGGGTGAACATGCAAATGTAAATCCAAACGTGTGAAATTCTGCCGGCTGGTGCAGAGGTGGTTCTGACCGGTTATCGTCACATGGGAGTGGCGGTTTGCTCTCCGGCCAGCTGGGGGGGGGGGCCGGGAGAGTCCGGTGACACGTGCGCTTGACAGCGGTCTGGATTTGTGCTCTCGGACGACCGGAGGCGTTTTCTGACACAGATCACGACTCCCCAACGGCAGCGATTCCACTGCCTCTCTTCCTTTGCTTTTTTCCCCTACCCTGCCAGGCCAAACAAGGGAGCCCTCAACGAGTCCTTACACGGTCAAACGGCGGCGCTGAGGCAGCATGCCGCACGGCCAGAGTGTAGAGCTACCTAAACACAGCTATTACATTAAAAAAAAATTTTTTTAAATAAAAAAAAAGATTAAAGCTGCAAACAGAGGCATAGAAATGAAAACAAATGTGTTTTGCTTTAGGAGGTATGAAGGCACAATATGTATCTTGCCTCTGGGTTCCTGTATATTTAATTTCAAATGAAAAAGCAAAGGAAGTGATGAACTGATGCGTGTTGCCGGGCAAGATGGCGCACGGCACCATGTCCTGTCCGTCTCTCTCGCCCTGTCAATCATGAGGCCGCTTGTTCTGGCTAACAGAACTTATCGCCGTGAATATTTCAGCCTGCTCCGTGTCATGAACCCGTTCATAATGCTTAATGACTCGACAGGTGAAGTTTGGTAGCAGCAGCAATAACAAAAAAAGCAGTCAACTCAATGCCATAGAAAACACAGCATGAGTGAAGGACCATGGAAAGGTGAGCAGCGGTCTGTGGACGTGAAGGTGTCTTCTGACAACCCAGACCAACTGGAACAGCTAATATATGCATCTGTCAACGTGTCAAGAAATGCATTAAAAAACGTGTTTTATTTTGCGCAGGAAATTACTGTTTTCTTTTCATTATGCAGCTCAGAAAGTTCTTTTCTGTAGTACTCTGGGATTCCAATGATTTACCAAGGAATGTTAAGAGACAATCTTTCAATGCCATTGGCCAACTGCGGGAAGGAATGATATCTGTACAAAGCGTGTTGTCTGGGCACTTCTAAAATAGGATACACACCACTAAAAGACTACCAACAAAGCAGAGTATGAAAGAAAGCACCAAGATAGCTGTACCCATCCCTCTACACACACACACAAGTAGACAAAAACATACACATGCGCATAAACACGCACGCACGCACGCATGCACGCAAATAGAGGCAGATGCCCACTCTGGAGTGTGATGTGCACTGTGGAGAGATACACCAGTCCCTTTAACTTAATGTCCCGCTGTACTGCTGATTTTTTCTGTGCTTTGAGCAACTCTGCTTCTGTTTCTTACTCTTTCTATATTCCTCTCCACTCTGCATCCTCCCCTTCTCTCCCTACCACTGCCGCCCTACGCCACTCATCCTCTTTCTTTCTTTCTTTTTCCTCTCATCTCCATCAACTCTTCTTCTGGAGGAGTCGCCCATTGTCTCTCAGTTACCATTGGAGGAAAACAGAATAAAACAAAAATGGGAAGAGGTGAATGCTGGGAAGAAGAGGTGCATGCTGGGAGGGTTTGGCTGTGACTTTTAAACAGCTCGGCCGCAATTCTCCCTCCTTGAACCTTCGCACGTAGCTGAATTTGTCAGAATAAACATTCCTCATTTTCACTTAGAACTCAGCCAGTCACGGTAACATAAACATTGCCCACAAAAAGCGTGGTAACTTCATAACGATATATAATGGACCTTGATAACTTTCTTAAGTACAACAATTTAACACCCAAAAAAATCCCCAAAAACTTTTGTAAAAAGTTTGAGGATTATTACAGGACGAATTGTAATTATTGTAAAAAAGCTACACATCAGTGTTTGACCTGGGCCATTTAAAGTAGCAGGCAACCTCAGATAGGGTCAGAGTCTTGTGTTTGCTTTCCTTTTGCGTTTTACGAGCGACCAGCGGCTACTGCACCTCATGAAATAGATCTTTGTTGTGATTATAATCTTGTTCCTCCTTTTTACACTGAAAGTAACAAGCATCTTCCCCCTGACATTAATAAAATTATTTTAAAATATGAATATTTAATGAAGTCAAGGTCCAGACAAAAGAGTTACTTAAACAAGGTCCAAAATTTCCATCATTCCAGTGCGCACACACACACACACACGATGATGAGAATGCGGAGTTTTGGTACTTTAATTAAATACAGGTATTTTTTTTTCCCCCCGGTAGGAATAATTTAAATTGGATATCCACACTTTTCTCCCCAGGTTGGCTACTTGAAATTCACCTATTAACTGAACTTTAAATGATACAGCTGTTTCATTATTCATATGGCAAATTCTGAAAAAGACGGAGGCGTCATTAACACCTTTACCATGTATAATGGGGAAAAAAATGATTTGTTAGAGGTCTGAAAATAGGTCCCCTTATTCCTACCTATAATTATACCTTTGAAACATATTAACTTCAGGTGTGGCTTCAAAAAAATGTCCATTCCGGAGAGCTAACAAGTCCTGCCGAAACTCGACGAGCAAAGTCAGACTCCTTAATTACAGCCCGGCATATATAACGATACATCAACCGTGTAAGTCTGATATTAAACACAGCGTATGACAATTCTTTCCACATTTTCTTCTTCCAACCTGCTATAGACTCACCATTTTTCACCTCACGCCTGATCTATTGCATGATAAATATTCTTGCAATTAAGAATCCTTACATTTAATAAGAGCAAGGCGCCAGCACTGAGCAGTATATAGTGGCATGCAGACAGCTCCAAATAATGAATCAAGTAGGAACAGCCAGCTTGTGTATTTTTATTGTACATCTGCATACAGTGAAAATCTCCAGCACAGCATTTCATCACAGTGTGTCCGGGTGAATGTTAGCATTGAAATAAGTGTAGTTAAGCACTGGAGGAGGCAGGGTATTTTGGGCGGGAGAAGCGCGAGACCACAGTGAAAACCTCGTGGCCATTCATCACACGCTGCCACTGAAGCCACACGTGCGCCGTTATTTAAACTCTCTGCCAATACTGCTGTCCGACGTATTTACACCCTCATACATACTATCACTATCTCTCACACACACACACACACACACACACACACATACACGCACTGACACATACACACGCACAAACACACACAAACACACATAGACACAAAGACAGACAGACAGACAGACAGGCTGCAGCCTCCACAGAGGGTATCTAAAGTACATGGTGTAGCAGCAGAGCGTGATGTAACCGGTGCTGAATGGATGCTCTAAGTGAGTTTGTAATAAGTACGGTTTGCAGTTGGAGTGTGTAATAAGGACTCCAGCACAGCACAGCCCGGCCCAGCCAGGAGTGGGGCGAGGGGGGGGGGGGGGGGGGGGGTGGTGGGTTGAGGGAGTCTTTGAAGTCCAGATTCCAATTAAACCCCTGACTGAGTTCTAAGCGCACAAGAAAAATGACTGAGGTACA
>CM056391.1:3276661-3294836 GCA_029718625.1 Synaphobranchus kaupii
TTCAAAGGATCCCCTGAACCGGACATATGAATGTGTGTAGTGCAGATAAAACCAGTGCTACGGTGTGCTGCTACTGTAAATGTGCGTTGACTTCACATGGGCCACGCTAAACCTGCGTGGGGACGAGCCAGCGCTCAGACAGGCGTGGCGTGTGTGCATGCGTGCATCCGACAGTAGACTGAAGGGAAAAAGGGCCAACGCCAACTACCCGCCTGAAAATAAAATATTGAAAGTGTCGCAATGAACACCTGGTCAAACGCTTACACGATTCCCCCGAGGAACATTACCCACATCTACAACAGTTCCTTCAGAGAGGAGGGGGGGAAAAAAAAAAACAATGACGGAAAGGGGAGAGAAAGCCCCCAGACGGCAGGTTTCGGCAAAGGGAAGGGATTTCTAACGCCCGGGACGATGCCGCGGAAGACGGCGGAACGCAGGAAAGGGTTAAGTAAGAGCGGGAGTTGAAAAAACTCGACAACCTTTTATCACGCTGGTGGGAGATGGGAAGCAGGAGGAGCAGTGGAGTAAATATTTCATGCTGATAGGTGACATAAACAAAGGTTTACTTTCATTTCCACTTTTTAACTTGCAACATTTGGGGCAGGTGATTCATTATTGTGGCCCATCTTGACATGTTAATACAGCACAGAGGAATGGGGCCCTCCATTTTGGATCCTGATATAAAACCCTCCATCACATCCTAATCAAATTCACACTGGGAAAAAAAAAAAATCGGGCAGAGAATATTTATTTTTATCTATTCTACAAAAAAAAAAAACACACACACAAAAAACTAAACGAAAGACACAAAAAAAAACCCTCCAAAAACAAATAATCACCAGTTTCATCATAATATAATGACCAATATTTATTAGGCCAGGAGAGGCTCTTATACACGTGGCGTTGCGGTTGCAGCGGTTCGATCCTACACTGCAGCAGTGGTGCAGCGCAATTACGAAAAGCGCGCCTCGTCGCAACGCCTTGTAGCAGCTACTGAGGACGAGTGGGAGATGACGAAGTAGCGGGGTGGAAACCGACGGGGGTGGGGGGTAATGAAAAGGGTTAAAGAGCTCTGGAGGAAGCCGACAGTAAATTCCTAGTGTAGCACAGCGCAGAGGCAGCATAGCGTAGCACAGTGCAGGGGTAGCATAGCACAGCATAGCATAACGTAGCACAGCGCAGGGGTAGCGTAGTGTAGCATAACGTAGCACAGCGCAGGGGTAGCATAGCATAGCATAACGTAGCACAGCGCAGGGGCAGCATAGCGTAGCATAACGTAGCACAGCGCAGGGGTAGCATAGCGTAGCATAACATAGCACAGCGCAGGGGTAGCGTAGCATAGCGTAGCACGGCGCAGGGGTAGCGTAGCGTAGTGTAGCATAGCGTAGCACAGCGAAGGGGTAGCGTAGCGCAGCATAGCACAGCACAGGGGTAGCGTAGCGTAGCACAGCATAGCGTAGCACAGCGCAGGGGTAGCGTAGCGTAGCGCAGCATAGCGTAGCACAGCGCAGGGGTAGCGTAGCGTAGCGCAGCATAGCCCAGGGCTGCGGCGCGCAGGCACACCAGCGCAGCGCCTCTGTTTCGCGGCTCACGCGGTGTGTGCCTCTCTCGCTTGTGTCTGTCAGGGCGCCTGTAGGGGCCTGATAACCCTTTGATAGAGATTATTGTTGTCTGTACCCCAACACTTTCCCTAAAGCACATATTGAAGATTTATAGAGCGGGGGAGGACATGCTCGGGGAGTGGCAGGGAAGACGGCGCTGAGGTGGCAACCCCGCGCCAGGCGGGAAGGCAGGGAGGAACAGAAGGAACGGAAATAAGAAACGGGCCCAATGGAGGGTTGGTGTGTGGAGCAGAGGAAGAGGAAGGGGAAAGAAGAGGAAGATGAGGTGGAGGGGAAGTAGAAGAGGACAAGGGCTGCATTGGAATAGTCAAATTCAAGTTAGGAAGGATCCTTTAGATCGCATGAACCGGAAATATTTCCCGGGCAGCCATGCTAAGGACGGTTCGAATTTCTTATATTGAGAATGAAAGGAGCTTCACGATTCCTTTTATCCCTCCTTTCACAAAGGATGCTCTGGACGATGCTTTTCAGAAGGAAGATAGTATTCCCGCCCTATAATGCAATGCTGCCAATGTTTACATAAGCATCGGAGTTTTCCGAAACTTACCGAATACAAACAACAAGGCGAACGTCTGAGAAATGCCAGAAATCCAAATATGAATAGCTATTATTGTTGGTTAGTATTGGCCTATAATAGAAAGTAAACAAACCATGACACAATAATTATACCAAATTTATTAAGAGGCTACAATTTGCTGAAATAAAACGAACGGTTCAAGTGAAATACAGACGGCAATGATGTGCCTTTTGTCGCAATTTTTTGTGAAGTTGTAGTTCGCTATGTTGAACATTCACGTCAATACGACTGGACGTCGCACCACAACGCAAGGTAGAGAAGGCGGTTCAAATTCCACAGTAGACGCTAGATTCCTTGTAAATCTCTCCTTCCAACTTTTCTTTGACCCCCGTGACGTTTTCTGGCGAGGTCAAGGAAAAGTTTCAAGAAAAGGAAAAAGGTATTTGACTATTCGAATGTAGCCAAGGATCCAGAGGCTCTCCAGTCCCAGTATTGCTACAGTGCAACTTGTAATTACAGCATGACAATTACATTTTTTGGAGGAACAAACAAAAGCAAACAAAGTCTGTTTGAGAAGCAGGACAATAGGCCTTGCTGACAAAACACAGGGTAGAACTGAAGACCACTCAGATAGCCAGCCAAATGTCCTCATGCCCAAATAATAGTAACTTTTTTTTTTTTTTTTTTTAAACAAGAGGAACCACCCGGTAACCCGTTATTACCTGGTACAAACACACTCCTTTCAAGGGAGGGGAACACACAGGGAATGACTATTAAGCAGGTCCAAATGACAGTGATAAGTCATCAAGAAAATGTTCAATATTAATTCAAATTTGAAAAAATTAACTCAGTAATATTTACCTACAAATCACCACTGATGATCATCTTGCTTCGAATGTAAAATCAATGTTGATATAACTTAAATATTATTCCCTTAAATATATTCCCATTAAATCATAATAAAATCTAAACTTCACTGCGTGTATTCCTTTTAATCAAGGGGCCTTATACACAGAAACTATCTCCAGAAGTCCCCCACCTGTTTTAAACAGATCCTGGATGGTGATAAGCATTTGTGGCTAGCTATCGTAAGTCTCAGAATGTTGGCAGTGTCAAAGATATCAAAGAGGAAGCATCCGGAAGGTCTTACTCGCACAGGCAACTCCAAAACACCGCACCCCGTCTACCAAAGACCACACCACCACCACAGGATTGTTTTCTACATACACCGCAGATCCAGAGAGAGGCTCTGCCATCAGACCAGCTGCTACATCATTTAGGCAACCAACAAGAAAGCAGGCAACTTACAAAAAAAATAAAGGGAGGTTTTAAAAAAAAAAATAATAATCACAGCACAACAAATATTATAGCAGTAAACATCATTAAAAGTAGATGGGACAGTCATGTATACAAGAGTGCAGTATTTGTGAGAATGAGTGCATGTTTGTGCATTTTCTTGCAGTAAAAACAATACAATTTTAAAATATTGCATTTGTGTGTGTGTTATTGTATTTGAGTGTTTATACAAAGCGTTCTTATCCATGCTAGCTGTTCACCGTACAAAGACAAGCAGGTGTCAGTCCGGCATATGACACACACGCAGACTGAGACAAGAGTGTGTGTGTGTGTGTGTGTGTGTGTGTGGAGGGGGGGTTCCCCAGTCGACCATGTCGGGGGGACTTTATTACAGTCGCACTGTAATATTTATACACGTGCGCTACACCTGCCCATCGCCTTCATTACCCCTCTCACTCTCTAAATACCAGGGCTCCTCTTTAAATATTTAGAGTGCATTAAGCACGTGTGTCCGGTGTAATACCTACAGTACTGCACTGCAAGGGGGATGCGCACTTCACTACGTTCTTACCCTATTCAGCGAACGCCAAGCCATAAAGAAAATAATGGTGCCGTCACCTTAAGTCCATCGCCAGGCTTTTGAATCTGAATGGCTACTCCACACAACTAGCAAGGTAAAGGAGAAACTCGTAAGGCTACGGCAGAATGTTAAAGCGCTTTATTGTATACCAACAAAAACAAATTTCTCATCCTTTTTTTAAATCTCTAAGAAATCAGAAACACTTCTAAAATGGAATGTCAATAAACTAGGTCTTTTGAATGGCGCACAACAGGAGTGGAACCTCTTTAAATTAAAACGTTCGAGCGCACAGAGCGGTCCGCGGAACGACCTTCACAGAACGCCGACGGACGCCCGCGCTCAAATTGAAACTTAAGTTGTGAGCTGTGACCTTGCGGTTAACAGTTGACGGTACTCTAAAGAAAATACCACCGCTGCCTTTTAAAGGACAGTTTCTCTAATTATGAATGTACAGTCAGGTAAACTGTAAGATGGGTTCAACAATGTAGTTCCATTGTCTGCTTTCAATGCCAAACCAAAGAGCAGAGGGAGACTGAGTGAATGTGAGAGAGAGAGAGAGAGAGAGAGAGAGAGAGAGAGAGAGGGGGGGGGGGGGAAAGGAAAGGTAGAGATGCTGTGTTGTCTATGCTAGTGTACATTTGAGCGACTCACACTGCCCTCTCCTGCACAGTGTGTGCATAGGGAAATGGATTCTCTGGGCTCCATCTTGTCATGGACATCATAGGAAAACACGCAAAATGCAATCAAGGTGGGTGGGGGTGTCACTGTTCGATTACAGAATGCATAGAGTTTAACAAAGCAAATGCACTTTATTATTATTATTATTATTATTTAATTTTTTTATAATCGTGTTACAAATCCTTTTTGGTTTGCTGGAGAAGATTAATATTTTGAGGATGAAAAAGATATGAATTTGAAATGCTTAATAAATACAATATTATTTCCGCATGGGGATGTGAGGTAAAGGAAGCGGTTTAGTTATTTGGTTTAAGAGCTAATGTGGGGTACATTTAATCAAACGTGTTTAAGTGAGATTTTATTTTTTAAATCCCGGGAATGCGGGTGCCGCGAGGGTATTAAATCCTGTTATTCTGGCAGGACGGGTCCCGCAGCCAGAATGGGGCTTCCGTGTTGAGCTCATTTCGGAGGGCGCTGAACGGGGACAAACCGGCCCCGGCGGAGGTCATGTTTAGGGAGAGGGCAGTCACGACTACTGCCGTGCCGCAGAGCAGTGCTCCGATCCCGTAGGGATACCCCAACACCCCCCCCCACCGCCTCTGCGCCCCCAAACACACCCCCACAGACACCCAGGGAAGCACACCCCCCGAAAACTATGACCCCCTGCCACCAAGCCGGCCCCACAAATCACACAGGGACTGCACCAGACCCCCATACGTCACAGAACCCGGCGGAGCCGAGGGCCAGAGCATCGTATATCACACTGAGGCGACACGAGTGTCAAAAACCTCAAAACATCACACATTTCGATTGCTTTTTTAACATTCCACATTGTGCACCACGCTTCTGAAATAAACAGGTCCACTGGCTGTGACATTACAATTTTACTTGCACATACTACTGACCAAAAAAATACATATATATTTCAATAAACTTTGTTTTTCAGTATTTCCTGTGTCATGGGTTAAATCTGTTACGTGGTCAGGGCTTCATTTCCTGCACAAAAATGATTGCATTTCTTTTTCTAAATCGCAATAAATGTCCTTACGTTATTATCACTTACATGTACATGAAAATGTAACACGCACAAGAAACAATTCTTAATGCATTTATATATATATATACATATATGGATAAGTATACATTTAAGTATAGTATATTAAAGTAAAGTATATTCACAAAAACGAACTGTTTGACATATACCGTTATTGCTGATGTACATGCACATGAAACGACCATATTTGCAAAGACAAAAAGGATTGCCTCTACGTAAATAAATATTTTCACTTGTAACAACAACATATGACACAAAGCAAGCTCTGATGCGTGTGCTCGCGTGTATACAAGTGCGCATACGTGTGCACATGCGTGTGCGTGCAGCAGTAAGAATGTTTCCCTGAAAAGGCCCAGGTATTGTTAACGTCTCCCCGTGCAGAAAAACACCCTGCTGGGCAGCTGAGAGGCTGGGATGACCTATTTCTCAGACCCCACGTTTGATTACTTAGTTGGTTCTTTTAATATATATTTTTTTATATTAAAACTGGATCCGAAGAGGCCAGCTTCCCATTTGGCTGTATGGAGGCGACGTTGGGTGATGTGAGACTTTTGATTTATGCACCGTTATTAAGCAGCGAGAAGCGGGGCCCAGTGTGCCCTCCACCCGAAAAAGGTCCCGCTTCCGCCCCCGTTAGTCTTATCTGTCCTCATCCAGTCCCCAGTACCGCAACAGCACATTTGCAGAAAAAAGGCTACGGCTCCGGTACGCTCACCAAGTGACATTCGCCTCAAATATTACTACTCTACTCTGATTTATGTGTGTATAAATCACAGGACAGGCAACATCGCACACACACACACACACACACACACACACACACACACACACACACCACACACACACACACAGCCAGACACACATACTCATACGCACACACAAACAAATGTACACTAAATAAATACGCATGTGTGAATGTGCATGTGCATATGCACGCATGTACGCACACACGCACACACGCACACACACACACACACAAACGTGCCATCTTCATCTGCATCTTCATCTCCCAATAAATACAGTGAGTGTATTAAAACATATCATACTGAAAACAATTTAGCTAATTAAATAAATGGCTAATTTACAATGTGCATTATTTGTACCACTGGGTTAAATAAGACCTTTATTTAGTGATAATAGTCACCATAGATGATAATGAGTAATAATGATAATGATAGTTAATAATTATTATAATTATTATATTTACTAAATAAATAACAGTAATAAAAGTTACAAGAGAAATAAAACAGCAGAATAAATATTTTGAAGGAATCTTGTTCATTGCTGTAAAATATGGATATGATTCGCCTGGGGGGGGAATAAAATTGAGGATGAAACTCGGGCCGTAACTGGATTATTATATATTAAAAAAAGATGCCACATGGTCTCCGCCTCTCCGCCCAGCTGTGCGCAGTGAGAATTGGCGGCAGGCCCTGAGGAGGACCGTGTCTGCCGACCGCCCGCACTCCCTTCAGTCCAGAGACCTAACTCTGGAGATCCGAGCGTACCGCTAACGCGCGTCTAAAGATGTCCGACAGCGGCCGTGGGTGTGATGGCGGCCGCGGCGGGCTCCCAGGGGGGGGGATGGGACAGGGGGGAGAGCCAGGTGATCAGAGAGAGGCTCGGGGTGGCCTCGATGCCCCCGGGGGGCACAGGCGAAAATGGTGGGACAGGTATAGGGCAGCCAGCCAGCCAGGAGTGTCTCTCCCTCTCCTCAGAGCGCCAAAATAATACAGAAACATTGCTATGACACATTATGACACTTTGGAATAGAAGGTGTTTATTGTTTTATTATTATTATTATTATTATTATTATTGTACAATAACCACACTAGTAGCAGAACAAATATTACAATTCCTACAATATTATAATATAATACTCATGCTAATCAAACAATATAATTGTATTATTGTTATTCATAAGGAAAAACAATTACTAGCTGTGACATAATTACTATTATCACTAATTACTACTATTAATAGAAACAGTAGTACTATAATTACCATATAATAAAGCATAATACATATGGGTATCAATAAATCATTGATTAACATTTTTTTAATATTATTATATTACTGTTCCTTCTAATATTGATGCCACCATTTCAGTCTGTCATAACATCCAAGCCTTATTACTTTATCATTACAATTCCAACACTTTTTTCATAACTACAAATTATAAGTCTTATCAATGCCGTTTCTCAATGAACATTAAAATAAAACCGTATTTCCTTTGGCTTTAAATCCTTTTTAAAATCTATTTAGATTCTTAGTGTAACACAGATGCAATATATGAGAATTACTGCGAGTGCAATGCGCCAATATCAGGCCGAATCTGCTCCAATGCCTAATATGAAAGAATAACAGGAGAAAATTGCATTTTCTTTTTTAATGTTTTGCTCAAACAGAGCACTGCTGTCAGGACAATTTTTCCCGTGTGTCAGACAAAAAGAGGAGAGGTGGAGAGGAGGGGTGCAGAGAGAGGGGAGGAGGGAGGGAGAGAGATGGAGAGAGAGGGAGAGGGGGAGAGAGAGAGAGAGGGTGCTGACACGCACTTGTCTCCAATCTCTTCGAATACATTTCACAATTCATCTGCTTTGTCTCTGATGCTACGAGTGAGGACCATCAGACCAGACACCCATTAGATTTCTCATACCCCCCCCCCCCCTTTCCTCCCCCCTCCCTCGCTCCCCCTCTCTCTCTCTCTGTGTGACACAGTGGTTGAGCAGCTCAGAATCCACACCAAACAGGCAAATGTCAGAAAAGAAACTGACATCAGAAACACGTTGTCATGGAGATACAGTACAGACCAGAAATTGTACAGACCAGAAATCGCACGTACAAACAAATTCATAAAACACACACAGACTCACACAATCCACAACCAAAACGATACAAGTTAATTTACTTTTAATACCATCCATGAAATTTTTAATATGCGACGTTCACACTATAGTCAGTCACCCTGTCTAATATTTTGGTGCGTACAGTTAATCGACCACAGCTTTATTGTGTAAATATATGTACAATATCGATCAACACATCTGTCTGACTGCAGCATAATTTTATTTTAAATTAATATATTTTAATTTAAGAATATCACTACTTAAGTAACGGTTAATAAACCTGTGGACTCTTCCAAACATATAAACTGAAATGCAAAGATAATATTCTTATATTTTTGAATATACCGATTTGCTGAATTACCATGATAGTAATTTGTTGTGATCAATTATAAGTCATTTTTAAATAAAGACAGTTACTGGTTGCAGCAATGTCAAATGCAGTAGTGATTCTTTTACAATTTCAATACAAAATAACTGCATTACAAAATACAAATTAGAATGTGTTCATTCTCTTTATATCGGCACTCCGCAGCTTGAAAGATTATTAGTGTAGAAATAACTGCAATCAGCATCCTGTGAAATGGAAAGGATATAAACATTGGAGGCGATTGTTTTCACTGCGGGAGCAGTCAGATGTACCGGATGAATATTTCACAGAGATCTTTTTCATTTTTATTTTTATTTTTTTTTCTCCCCAGGAGAATATTTGCAAGCAACAAAAAAAAAAACACAAAAAAATTAATTTCACACTGCATTACAAATGTTCGTTTTAAAAACAATAAATAACAAGGTAAATGTGCAAATATGGAATCTCCCCTGCACAGCGAGGGTGTCAACGAGTGGTCATGTGACCTGTGTGCCCGTCTGCAGTAGTCCCGTTCCCAGCCAATAGTGTCGTCAGCAAAAGCATTATGCAGAGATGCTTGACATTTTTGTGATTTCGTGTTGGGGGGGTTGGGTGGGGCGGAGGAGGGGGGGGGGTTGGGTGGGGCGGAGGAGGGGGGGGGGGTTGGGTGGGGCGGAGGAGGGGGGGGGGTTGGGTGGGGTGGAGGAGGGGGGGGGGCGGGGGTAGAGGGAAAGCAGGAAAAGAGGAGAGGAAAAAAGCAAGTCTCCCTTTCTCCACTTGTTTTTTTTGGGGCTGCCAATTATGAGACACTAGAGCCAGGCGCATCCTTTTTGGCTTGATTCAGAAGGTGGGGAGGCAGGGGCAGGGGGCAGTGGACATGGGGGTGGGGGGAGGGGGGGGGGGGGTGGTGCATTATGGTCCTGGTGGGAGTCTCGGTCCAGCTCGATTTAATAAAAACACTCACAAGCGCGCACCCAACTGCACACATCAAGCATATTTCACATCAGGGTCAATTTACGGGAGTTATGCTGCTGCCGTGCGTATAAAAAGGGGAGATTGACTGATATTAATGGTAAGCGGGGATAGTTTCTGTTGTAAAGCCCTCCTTTTTCCCCTCTGTTTGGCCAGAGGAGAGGAGAGCTTAGGGATGAAGGTGCTGCTCAGATCGGGAGACAGACGTAAAGCCGGGGAAAGATAGGAAAGCTGACCCTCGCTGGAGCGCCGCTATAATTAAACACCCCAAAGCCCTGACTGGGCCCTCATCCATCTACCCTCTACTCTGCTCCCATCTCCACCCTGCTCACGGTCCGCACACGCACACGCACACACACATGCACACATATACAGACTACATAAACATGCACACACACACACAAACACACACGCACACATATACAGACTACATAAACATGCACACACACACATATATATGTATACAGACTACATAAACATGCACACACACACACACACACACACACACACACACAGAAATAGACATGCACACAAACATACATGCATACATACATATACATTACTGTATGTACCACAGAAAATCCAGACATGCTGAAACAAATAAAGCACACTTACCCACACGTACACAGGCACTTGCTCACACACACACACACACACACACACACACACTAACTAAACTAACGCCCAAACATATACCATATTCACTACAATACAAACACAGAACATGCACCTCCATACACACATTCACACTCACACTCAAAGATTAGAGAGGGGTAAAGCACCAGCTCAAGCCCAGCTGATACACACACATCTAATCCTGGACGATTTTCACTGATTTGAGATATTTATTAGATTTTTTATTTTTTTCCCCCCCTTTGACTTCCATTTGTGTATTTTTAAAGATTATGAGTGATCCGTTTTTTTATGCGATTACTCCCAGACAGGCTGCCTCCGCTGCCTCATCCGAACGCGCAGAGAAATAAAATTAAGCAGGATGCATTGCAACCGTCCACACATTTGTTTTCATTTCTGCAGTCGTCCTTTAGGTTACGGATTGCACGCGCATTTATGGCGGGGCCAGAATCACATGCCACCGTGAGAAGGGCCATGAATTAAAATCAGCCAGGTGTGCAGGTGTGCATCGGTGTGCAGATGTGCGCAGGAGAGTGTTCAGGTATGGAGTTTGACTGCGCTGTGAGGTACGACGTTACAGGATAGTTTTTTTATTTTTTATTTTACATTCATCGTTTTTCAAATTGGGAAGATTGGACACGATTCTTGGAACCTGCGCGGCGGAAGAGACGTTGCCGTGGCAGCGGGACAGAATCGGCGGTGAGCGGGGAGGACAACGGGGACCCGCCGGCCACTGCGTGCGTCTGAAACAACAAAGCGAGTCATATTTTTGCAGAGGGGAAAAGAGTCCGGACACTGCCATCGCTCAACGCTAGGGTCAGCCACCGCGGGTGCCAAACAGACCACGCCGCCCTCTACTGGCCACTGTGATACTGCAGGAAGCTGAGCGTCAGAGACACAAAGTGACCACTTGTCTGGTCAGATGGACGGCTACGTTTCATGGCTACGAAGATGTAATTTTTAATCGTCATTACATTTGGACATATGTCTTTTGAGGAAACATCTGAAGGTTCACAGTGACTGAAAAAAAAAATCCATATATATTATACAATAGTGAAATCCCAGCAATTTTTTATATTTTCTTATAGAAATAGACCAGACATGGTCACAAGACATTTCATGTGACATTTCACAAGGAAAGTGTGAAAAATCCATGTTTTTAAAATGAGTGAGGAGTTGGGTTCCCCCTCCATCCCCCAAACTGTCCTGGTTCTCATTGCAAAAAAAAAAAGGGGGTGTGCCGAGCCGGGGGGGGGGGGGGGGGGGGGGGGGGGGGGGGCCTGAGTCCCGTACACAAAAGGGAGGATAACGATGCTGAAGTGAGAGAGGAGATCTCAAAACTGAGCGGCGGCAGCTCACAGCATCCGGGGGTCGTGAACAGATTAAATAATTTACCATTAAAGCAAAGTAAAACACACACACAGGCAGAATGCGGTGTCGACTGCGCATTGAAAACCACGCTGGAGGTTTTTCACTTAAAAATTGTAAAAAATACTCGAGTATTAACTGCACTGCACCTCTGAGTGACTCCCCTGCACCCTATACCGTATCTTACACACTGCAGAACGCTGGGAAGCCAAACTGCAGCAAGGTCTCAGAAGAGTCTCAGAGTCTCTCTCGTACACATACACACACACACACACACACACACACACACACACACACAAATGATATGTTTGCACATGCGTTGTGTGTGCATGTATTTTCATTTAATGCCCTGTAAGGGTCACAGAGGCGGGGGACTCTCTCCAGCCAAAAAAAACTCAGAATGCACTTAGAAACTATCCACCAACAAATGCTTATTTCCCTGTTACCGATACATCAGAGAGTCGATGTCCTACTAAACACCATCCCTGAGTTTTATTTTGCACAGTGCCAAGAAAAAAGCCACGCTATTGCCGAGATTTCCACCGTCTCCTTTTTCTGGAGCTGGGAACACACTCCACCGTGCCTACTGAATTAGAACTGTTTCTGATGGCCATGATAAACCTGGTGTCAATATCCAACAAAACAGAGGGAGAGAGAGAGATGGAGGGAGAAAGAAGGAAGGTGAGGGAGAGAGAGAGAGGGAGAGGGGAAGAGATAGAGGGAGAAGGGGAGAGACAGGGAGTAAGAGAGGGAGGGAGAAAGAGGGAGAGAATGAGGGAGCTTGAGAGAGAGAGAGAAAGACGGGAAATAGAGAAAGAGGGAGTGAGAGGGGGATGAGACCAAGAACCGTTGTACCCTAAAGCCCCGACAGCAAACGTTATCATCTAACATAAACAAAAACAAAAAGGAAAACATACGTCTACCTGAGAACGGAGCTCAACTTACACCCAGTGCAGATCCACACAAGCCAGGGCCTTTGCTGAAAGGGCTTTGAATTGAGGAAGATGATGGACGCTCGCTTAAGGCAAGGCCTCAGACATGGTGGGCGCGGCCCTCTGCTTCACCCCCCCACCCACCCCCCCAACTGATCCTCACAAACCCCAGATCAAGGGAACGGGCGGAGGGATGGAGAAATGGAGGGATGGGGGGGGAGCTGTGTTGGTTTTCTGCTGGCGAGAAAGAATGGGTACACAGTGGGGTGGGATGGGGTGGGATGGGGGGTTTAACAGCGCCCCCTAATGGCCCCCCCCGGCGACACTACCACTGACACGGCGTCAAAGCACTGGCGCTTGGAGCAGCGTCGCGCCGTTACCTGTCGCCTGATAAGTGCCCCGTCTCTGTGAGTGGAGACAGCGCCAACTCGGTGTCTCCCGCGTCCATCGGCCCGGGATAAGGTCTCCGTTGGGCGGGGGTTTTTGGGGTTTGGAGTTTGGGGGTGGGGGGTAAAGGGCCTGATCACGCCCAGCTCATATGCCAGAGAAGCGGGCCGAGGATGCATAAGCCCCAGCGTCGTGTACAGTTGGAGGGGGGTACTTTTACGGTACCTTCAATATTTGGCGGGGGATGGACTCATTAGCTTCCAATGACCTGTGCTTTACGGTGTCTGAGAGTGCAAAACACAACTGCATTTGAAAAAACAAATTGACAAAACCAGAAACGCATACAGAATTTTACAAAATACAAGTCACATGCACATGCATGTCGGCATTAATCCAATAATTTTTATTGGACAGAAAAAAATTACTTTTTCGACTGTGCTTATTGTTCTGTGCTTATTGTTCTGTGCTTATTGTTTGACGTGAAAGAGGTTCCCTGATCATGCAGGTTGATTTTTGCTTGAGTGCCCCAGAGGCCTATGGGTAGTCCATGCCACAGAGGCCTATGGGTAGTCCATGCCACATTGAAAAACAGCTCTTTTCACTTACGAAAGTAAAATTAGAAAACCTAAAATTAGAAAAATTCTAACGAGTTTCACAACCGCAGGACAAAGTGGCTGGTACAAGTGCACACTTGATTTGATCCTAAGAAACACGAGATAGAGCGGCAGCTGTAGCCTCTTTACGGAATAAAGAAGCTGGAGTTGGACTTCCCCCATTTTGTAAATGAACAACACGAGGACTTATAAACGTGCGACAAGAAGAAAAAGGCGTTCAGTGTATCTCCGCTCATCACCGGTCTATAAACCTGAGTGCATCTCTTGTTATGCGGAGAGCTGTCTCCCGGCACGGCTGGAGAATCGCGGCATCCGGACATAGTAAAAACGGCGCGTGGCTGTTACCAGCATTTCTAAGCGGTCCATGAGGAGGAAACACGCGCCAGTACGGGGGTGACATTTACTTTTTAACGGATTCCCGCAGGTCCTGCGGCTCTGGTCACTGTGTAAATGTGACAGGGCCTGCCGCCCTTCACCTTATTAATCCTCAACTTCAAATACTTTAAATGCCTAATAAGTTTTCTGAAAGCTATGGAGCTCGTGAAACCAGTGCGCAGAGTATGCAGTGATCTGGGCCCCTGGAGATCCTCTGTAAACCCACACCGATGATACTCTTAATGCTGACAAAAGCCCATTATACAAAACCAGGTAATGCTTTGTCTGACTGACACAAGCAGCTACTACACAATAGTTCACAATAGAGACATCCGTGTGTGTGTGTGTGTGTGTGTGTGTGTGTGTGTGTGTGCGTGCGTGCGTGCGTGCGTGCGTGCGTGCGTGCGTGCGTGCGTGCGTGCGTGCATCATCAGGTCCACAGTGCTGGGTTACAGACCATCCCCACTCTGTGCGTGCGTGCAGTGCGTGCGTGTTACAGACCGTCCCCGCTCCTGTAAGGCTAAACTCAGGCTGTATTTCAGCAGACACACAGAGACCCAGCTCCTGTAAGGCTAAACTCAGGCTGTATTTGAGCAGACACACAGAGACCCAGCTCCTGTAAGGCTAAACTCAGGCTGTATTTGAGCAGACACACAGAGACCAGCTCCTGTAAGGCTAAACTCAGGCTGTATCTTGAGCAGACACACAGAGACCCAGCTCCTGTAAGGCTAAACTCAGGCTGTATTTGAGCAGACACACAGAGACCCAGCTCCTGTAAGGCTAAACTCAGGCTGTATTTGAGCAGACACACAGAGACCCAGCTCCTGTAAGGCTAAACTCAGGCTGTATTTGAGCAGACACACAGAGACCCAGCTCCTGTAAGGCTAAACTCAGGCTGTATTTGAGCAGACACACAGAGACCCAGCTCCTGTAAGGCTAAACTCAGGCTGTATTTGAGCAGACACACAGAGACCCAGCTCCTGTAAGGCTAAACTCAGGCTGTATTTGAGCAGACACACAGAGACCCAGCTCCTGTAAGGCTAAACTCAGGCTGTATTTGAGCAGACACACAGAGACCCAGCTCCTGTAAGGCTAAACTCAGCTGTATTTGAGCAGACACACAGAGACCCTAGCTCTCTAATAGGGACAAATTGGCAATGTCTGCACTGGTCGGTGAGACGCACGAGGAAGTCTGGTGATTGATAGTGATGCCTAATGATCCCCCTGGGTCGATCAATACCCATAATCCTCTCTCCTGCCTGTCTCGTTATTGGCAATGGAGACCCAGGAGGAGAGGGGCGAAACTGGACCGTGGAGTGACAGGGCAAGAGGTTCACCCTGGTCTATGCTTTTCTTTTTCGAAAAGAAATTTGCGCTCGCGACCGAGACCGCCCGCCCCCGCAGCGGACCAGTTGCTCATACAAACATACGTAGCCAGACAGTACACGATCGGCCATGCCGACACGGCCTTACCAAACCGAGGCGTCCAATCAAACGCATGCTCTCCACGAGCGCCAGCCAATCAATATTTATTCACCTCTTCTCTGTTTATTAGCATACATAATTTCACTGGTCCAATCTGGCCTCATTCATATTAATTACAGCCGAACGGTTGAAGCCAGGGGTCCGTGGTACTTAAATTGAGAGACGGTCAGACAAAAGAAAAATCTCATATTTTCATAATGCAATTAGAGTTCTGTCCACAGCAACACTAACAGGGATAAATGATACATCATTATACATTTTTGCTGCGATACTTGGGGGGCAGGGGGGGGGGGGGGAAACAACATTTTCGCACCACGCAAATAAAAACAGACCACGTTCAATATTCGGCATAATAATATACGCGGCAACGGAACTCACTTTTAGAGCTTCAAAACAGCGTAATGAAACCAGCGCAGCCGGGGGAGCCACACATTTATGATCGAGGATGTGACGCGAATCACAGTCACACTCCATCGCCTTTGGTCACATTGTCCCGAAAACATTCCCCTGTGGCGTCTCCATCATTCAACATTTTTTTTTTTGTTTTTTTTTTTGTGAATGGTTAAGAAAACATTATCAAACAACGAGGGTGAATGAATGCGTTAGCTGCGCGGCGCCGCTAACCCGGCAAGGGACACCTAGAAGCCCCAGCATACCCCCCATGCGGGCTCCCTTCTTCCCCCCGGTCTCTCAGTGCCCTGGGGGGGGGGTTGTGGAGGGTGGTTAGCTGGAGTCATAAAGCATCACATCAACCCCCCTACACCCCCCACGCCCAACTGACCGTCCTCAAAAAGCTCATTACTCACACCAATCACACGAGTGAACTTTCCCCCGCTGTCACAAGCAGCCACTCGTCACTGCGCCGGCAACGTGCCGCTAATTTGGCTGCGGACCCCAGCCCCTGCGCCCTTCTGGCTTCTGACACCGTCACTGTCGCCATCTTAGAGGTGGTTCCCCACCACGCTGGATGAAGTGTGCCTCCCTCTCCCTCTCTCTCTCGCTCTCTCTGGAAGACAGACCCTCGCTCTTCAGCCCCCCCATTCTATAAAAACTGCAGCGTTTCTTTCTTTTTCTGCTCATCTCTCTCCTTCCTTTCACGTCTTTTCATCCCACCCCGGCCCTCCCCCACACCCCTCAAACTGCACCCCAAGCTCAAGAATAATGTCTTTCATCCAGTACACAGTACCATGGCACTGACCAAATTGAATGCAAATACTGACATCTAACATGAAAACATCCTGGTAAAAAAATACACAGGCTCATTTGATATGAGAAAATATCTAATAACTCAAATTATGAGGAATATCCTTTAACTGTCTCAAGAGGCATGCCACATATTAAAACACTTAATTTATTGCCACACGCCATACAGGAAATGTCATGCATACATTATAAAACTTTATTTTACACTGTTTTCTAAAGTGCAAATGTGTGGAGTTGTTATGCTTTCTGGTAATTCATACCATATACATCAAATGAAACTCCATCAATTGGAATGTGCTGTAAAAACAAAAATGCTTCCCATAAAGCAGTAAAGTTAAAAGTACAGAATAATAATAAAATAAACAGTCAAATTTATTTGAAAACAATTGAGTTCTAATCAATACACTTTAGTAATAGACCTTTTTGTAATAGACCCACAATACACTATAAACCCTCTGTGCTGTCCCCACAGTGATGTGGTCAGTCTTGTTCTGTGGTACAGGATAGACAGCTGGAGCTAGAGGACTTACAGGTTTTACCACCCATGTCAGGTTAACCACCCATGTCAGAGATGCTGATCTCAGCAAAGACTCTGCAGGGGACAGGGACTCTCCCTCTCTCTCCCTCTCTCTCCCTCTCTCTCCCTCTCTCTCTCCCCTCTCCTCTCCCTCTTCTCTCCCTCCCTCTCCCTCCCTCTCCCTCCCTCTCCCTCCCTCTCCCTCCCTCTCTCTCTCTCCCTCTCTCTCCCTCTCTCTCCCTCTCTCTCCCTCTCTCTCCCTCTTCCTCCCTCTTCCTCCCTCCTCTCTCTCCCTCTCTCTCCCTCTCTCTCCCTCTCTCTCCCTCTCTCTCCCTCTCTCTCCCTCTCTCTCCCTCTCTCTCCCCTCTATCAGTGCAACTGCCAGGTCATGAAACACATTTCATTTTTTTTCTTTTTTCTAATTCAATTTCAAAATGTAAAAAAAGAGCAAATTACGACAAATTAATCAGAATACTCAGTATAACAAACACTAAATTAATATTAATTTTCATACAGGGTTATGTTCATATTCACTGTGTTCATGTTCAAATGTATGGCTGTACTGGCAAATGTGTTTCTGGCCAATGAAGGATTGGTGAGTTTGTGAATTTGACAAAGATGGACAGAAAGGAGGATGAGAAAGGGACGGAGAGAGAGGGAAAGAGAGGGAGACTCAACAGACTGCCTCCTCAGTAGTGGTGGAATTACAGTGGATTCCTTCTCTTTCTGATGGTCTTACAGGCTCTTCAC
>CM056391.1:3295336-3339676 GCA_029718625.1 Synaphobranchus kaupii
GATGTATTAGGCTAAGGGTGTGTACAGATATGTAACCCCTAAATAACCTATTTTTGTCAGTAAAATAAAATTGCATATTTTCTAAAAACCTGTTTTCCTTCGTAATTATTGGCTATTGTGTGTAGATGTTTGAGGCAAAAAATTAACTCAATCTATTGTAGTATAAGTCTGTAACATAATAAAACGTGGAGAAGGTGAAAGGAGTGTTCAGACTTTCCGGCTTGACTGTACAAACAGTTTTTTTTATTTACCTAAGATGACAATTCTGTTGTCATGGGCTCGCATTTCTGAAACACCAGAGATTGTATTTCATCCTGCAAGGTTGCCTCCATGTTGAATGGGATATCACATTTTGCCTTAAATGGTGTAGATTGTATAGAAACAGGAAGTTCACCCCCCCCCCCCCCCCCATTTCTCGAAGGTTTGTACAGTATCTTTTACTGTTTTCACATATAACACAACTCTAATAGAGACACACATACTGGTAGCAGGTTAAGTACGTAAAGATATCCTACTGTCTCTATCTACAGTATCATGTTTGATATTACACATACCTTCTTCCCTTATGGAAATGTAATATACTGCAGTATATTTTAAATATATTGTGAAGATAATTTGATATATTTACAATATACTGTAGTGTATTCTTTTTCCATAGGGGCTCCTCCCATCCGTAGATTCATTATTTTAGGGTTTATACTCCATGTAGATGGGGGGGGGGGGGGGGGGGATTTCTGTGCTATTCTCCTAAGCAAACTCTTCTTCTCATATGACAGTTAAGTCTGGCTCACACATGAGTCTCAAGAAGACGCATCATGTGCAGTTCAACAGGCAAACTGCATATTTGGGGGTAGAGCTTTGGGGGTCGGCTGAATCCCTCCCCTCCCTCGTTAGAGTCAAAATCAACCACTGGTACTGGCAGTCTAGTATTGATACCAGAACATGGGGCCCATCCACACACTGGAACAGAGCCTTAAACGATACCAGACCATGGGGCCCATCCACACACTGGAACAGTACCTTAAACGATACCAGACCATGGGGCCCATCCACACACTGGGACAGTGCCTTAACAGATACCAGACCATGGGGCCCATCCACACACTGGAACAGTGCCTTAACAGATACCAGACTGTGGGGCCCATCCACACACTGGAACAGAGCCTTAACAGATACCAGACCATGGGGCCCATCCACACACTGGAACAGAGCCTTAACAGATACCAGACCATGGGGCCCATCCACACACTGGAACAGAGCCTTAACAGATACCAAGACCATGGGGCCCATCCACACACTGGAACAGAGCCTTAACAGATACCAGACCATGGGGCCCATCCACACACTGGAACAGAGCCTTAACAGATACCAGACCATGGGGCCCATCCACACACTGGAACAGAGCCTTAACAGATACCAGACCATGGGGCCCATCCACACACTGGAACAGAGCCTTAACAGATACCAGACCATGGGGCCCATCCACACACTGGAACAGAGCCTTAACAGATACCAGACCGTAGGGCCCATCCACACACTGGAACAGAGCCTTAACAGATACCAGACTGTGGGGCCCATCCCCACACTGGAACAGAGCCTTAACAGATACCAGACTGTGGGGTCCCATCCACACACTGGAACAGAGCCTTAACAGATACCAGACTGTGGGCCCATCCACACACTGGAACAGAGGCCTTAACAGATACCAGACTGTGGGGCCCATCCCACACACTGGAACAGTGCCTTAATAGATACCAGAGTGGGGCCCATCCACACACTGGAACAGAGCCTTAACAGATACCAGACTGTGGGGGCCCATCCACACACTGGAACAGAGCCTTAACAGATACCAGACTGTGGGGCCCATCCACTGGAACAGTACATTATCACACTGGTTCTCAAACTCGGTCCCTTTGTATGCTGGTTATTGAGTTATAACAAGCTGTTCATTCTTCTTAATGAGCTATTTTTTATGTTTAGCGGGATTATTTACCCTCCTAAAAAACATTATGTTAGCAATAGCTATGCATGCAATGAAGAAAATAGTGAATGGTGACTAGACAGGGGCGAACAGAGTTATCTGCGCCAGACTGCGGACAGTACGGTACGTTGGATAATTGGAGAAACAGGCAGAAAGGTAAAGATATGTGGTTTCGTCCTTCCCTAACTCTGGCACCGGGCGGAGAGGCTTGTGAGGAGAAGAGCGGCGACGAGCCGCCGCTAATTCAGAGAGACTGCAGGTGGCTCATTAGAGAGGAAGGCCGGGCGTAATTCGAAACGGCGCACGGAGCAGCCGGACCCGTTTAATCAGGCCTGACAGGTAAGAGACCAGAGAAAGAAAGACTGGCGGGATCCCGGCGGGACACGGCGGGGCCCGTTTTAAAAACGGTAACACAATCAGCCGCCGTTCCCCGGGTTCCTCCCGCGCCGCCCCGCTGCGCTCCAGGCTACGGCAATCACCCGAGGGACCAATCACCTCCGGCGCCGTCCACGCAGTCAAAGCCTCCTTAATTGAAGTGTCAGCGTGGTGTTCCCACGGTAACATCCTTCGCCAAAACCCTCGAGCAGAAAAGCGGCCTCTATGCGCCCCGCGCGTACCACCTTCTACACCAACTGGGGTTCTGAGTATTTTTCTGGGGCGTTCTGCACTTCGGGTGGATACCAGTGAAATGTACTGTGAGGGTTTTTAATGTTTTATGACAAAAACTGGCATGGACAGCATGGATTGCTTTGATTGGGATTTTGGTTTCAGGTGTGAAACACCCACAGCTACAGGTAGGTGCAGAGCGGGGGCAGAGGGGCCCTCTGGGCGCCTGAGTACCTGCCCCTTTTTGCCCCTAGTGGCCGATGTGCCCCTTTGGTTAAAAAAAAGAATAATATTTGGATTATTACTGTTGCGGTCATTAATTTTCGCTCATTCATTTCAGTAAAAATATATCCTGTACAATAACTGGCTGTGGGTAAAACAGTTTTTCTAGGTTGGTGTGCCCTTTTCTCACTTCAAGCACCTGCCCGTCAAAAAAATGGCCCAGCTGACAGGTACAGTTGAAGTCAGAAGTTTACATACACTTAGGTTAAAGTCATTAAAACTCATTAAAACCACTCCACAGATTTCATGTTAGCAAACTATAGTGTTGGTAAGTCAGTTAGGACATCTACTTTGTGCATGACACAAGTAATTTTTCCAACAATTGTTTACAGACAGATTATTTCACTTTTAATTCACTATATCACAATTCCAGTGGGTCAGAAGTTTACATACACTAAGTTGCCGGGGCAGCAGTGTAGTATAATGGGTAAGGAACTGGCCTTGTAACCGAAAGGTTGCAGGTTCGATTCCCAGGTAGGACACTGCCGTTGTACAAGGTACAAGGTACTTAACCTGAATTGCTTCAGTATATATCCAGCTGTATAAATGGATAATATGTAAAACATGATAAAAAAAGTTGTGTAAGTCGCTATGGATAAGAGCGTCTGCTAAATGCCTATAATGTAAGTTGACTGTGCCTTTAAATTTTTAATAATTGGTCGCATATCCTTTGCATGCCATGACTTCCTGATGTCTGTGACCCAACAACATCAAAAGACTCTTGATATCTTATTTTCTGACACTCTTACAAGCGATACTATAACGTCTCTGCATTTGAATGGATCTCTATGGGAATTGGGGGTTGGGACTAGATTTAGCTCTAAATTATGCTGGAACAGTATGGAACACATGGTTGGCTAAATGGCTCTAAGTCAACAAGGGTCCGACGTATCAAACGAGCCTCAAACCATCACTCTGCTGCCAGATATGCAGTAGATATGGATGGATAACTTTAAGGGTTGTTTCTCCTGACAAATTTTCCTATTGAACTCTATGTAAAAATAAGTCAGGAGAAGAAACCCTTCAACTGTATATGTCAAAATGAGTCCACACATAATGCAGCCTAGGGGAAGCGTAACACACAGTTTATTTAAAAAATGTATTTAACCTCACCAGGCAGGTCAGTTAAGATTGAAATCTTATTTACAATGACAGCCAGGAATAGTGAATATTTCACCATATGTAATTTCAGACTTAGTGAAATATCAAAGGTGCCTTATGTGCTCCCTCCAGGCCTGTACTGTATGTGGACTCAATGTCGAAAGGGTCAAAGGTCATGACATCTGACCCCGCTTCGGTCTCCGATTCTCTTTGACCGACCGAAGACCTTGGATCTCCACGCTTGGGCCTGCCGATGGCGAACCGGGGCCTGTAATGATCACACACATCCACGCTCGATTGGCTGTGAACACATTTCAAACGGAAAAAAATTTCAAACAGCCCCCAACCCGCCACCACCCCCCCCTCCCCGCCCCCCCGCCTCCCGCCTCCCCCTCCAACCCTTTTCCCGAGTGAACAGCACGCGTGATTGAGATGTAACACCAAACGAAGTAGAACTGAAACAGCGAGAAGGAGAGACAGCTCAAGACCAAGGAGAAGAAACTAAGGTCCCTGAGAGGGTAAAATCTGCAGCGGAGGCACACTTTCAAACTGCGTTAGGATCATATTTCACTGTGGCTTCTTTAGTTTGCATATTTAAAATTCTAATATGAAAAGGCTATAAATGAAGGCTTGGCGGGGCATGCAGGGGTGGTGGGGTGCATTAAAGTTAGCTATAAATCCAATGCATTTCTCTCTTCAGCCTCTCATTATAATGATGCAAGCTTTAAGCGTGAGTGACATCACGAGGGCTGAGAGTTATTGACCTATCAGCAGCCTCTCTTTCCGAATGGTCACAGTCATAAAGCACCGGCTCATATCTGGCTCCCCGGGTAGGAAGTTCCGCACTTGAGCTCCGTTGTAAAAGTGTTACTGATGGGCAGCTGACAACAGGAGCGCCGACGGGAATTCTTCCCCGGAAAATCCAGGTTCAGAAAGCATCCAATTCCTCCCCAGTATTTTGTCCCATCGACTTTTACATTTTCTGATCCCTGGACTTTCCACCTCTGACAAAGTACGCAGCAAAAAAAACAACAACCACGTAACGGTAATTGTAGCATAGACACATTAAATAGATTTAAATTCTCAGTCAATGATATGCAGCCTTTTTTTCCTAACGTTTGCAGGCAGTTGGATTTTCTAAATTTAAAAGTAGCTGGAGTATGCAGTGTGCATACTGTGCTTACAGCTTGGGGCACCACCAATTACTTGTACTAATTACTAATTACTAGGGTAATCTATGTACCCCAAGACATCAGATAAAAGGGGACCCGTGCCAGTTCTAGGCATAGCCAACATAGCCGGATGGCTAAGACAGAGATGAGTTAAAACACGCGCTGGTACAACTGTAAGAACAATAAAACTCTTCCATTAATGGTTGCATCCAAAGTTCTGACTACTTTTCTGTTGCTACTGCGAGTTCCGAGGACTTTTTGGTTTTGGGCTATCGGCACACAGTCAAATATTAAGTGTTAAATCATCAACCTACAGAGTGCATTTTACACTGAAAGCATATATCTTTGTTCTTTGTGCATTCACTCACTCAAACTACTGTTATTCTAGAACCAACACAGGGCGGCAGTGGAGTATAATGGTTAAGGAACTGGCCTTGTAACTGAAAGGTTGCAGGTTCAATTCCCAGGTAGGACACTGTCGTTGTACCCTTGAGCAAGGTAAACCTGAATTGCTTCAGTATATATACAGTATATCCAGCTGAATAACATGTAAAAAAAAAATGCTAAAAAGTTGTGTAAGTCGCTCTGGATAACAGCATCTGCTAAATACCTGTAATTAACACCATGGGGCTTGTGAGCTTTTTTCTCTGTCTTCACCAATAGTCTCCCAGCAGTGCCCCACTTGGGAATCAAACCTGCAACCTCACAATTCAAGTTCCCTGTCCATTATAATTCACACCTACACTCCAGCTGCTGTGAAAATTCTTCAAAATACTTGACTTTCTTGGCTATTTTTAGTGGCTGAAAAAATGGAAACTTTCTGATTCGGCTGTAAAATAAATAAAATGCTGCTGAAAAAAACTTAGACTGACGTCATAATGCAATTGTAGACCTTTCCCCCGCTGTCCCCTGTTGGCTCAGGAGTGTGAATGAAGCCTTATAGGTCCAGAGTTAGCAAAAACATAATGCCCACATTTAAACGTCTGCTCTGGCGCCAGTCTAATAGTAAATCATAGAAATAACCCACAAATCACAGAAATAACCCACACAGAGATTTAATGCTCCCAAAATGCGCTTTCTTCAGTACATGGCAGAGGTCAGGAAGAACTACATTGCGCATGGAGAAAGCGGTGCCTGTGACACGCAGTCAGTAAATTTCAATTGGGAATATTTAACTGCGCCGGGGAATTTCTTCATTTTCCTAAACGCCGGAATTTTCCACGCCCATGACCCCACTGCAGGCTTACATTTGCCATCGGCCACAGAGCTGGCTCTGGCTCCACCAAATTTAGGTTCTGACAGAGGATACGGCTATTGTGATGTCAAGAATTTCTGACGTCCTGATTGGAGTAACCTCCAGGCTGATGGTTTTAGATGGTTTTACACATCACAAATTTAGAATGTTCTTAACTGAACATTCTATTGGTAATGTAACAACTACTGGCCACTACTGGTACCTGAAAGCAATGGAGTTCTAGAACACTGACTGAGAATTTTTTAAAAACATTCCAAAAAAAACCTACTCTTAAAAGGGATAAAGTTATCATTGAACTGTATGCCTAGGAGATCTATCTGAGTGCATATTCTGTGCGTTATCATACTGAACTACGCAAGGAACGTTAGAACATATTTATTGTTGCAAAACAAGTGCTGTCAAAGAGGCTTGTTGTATATAAGATGCCTCTTTTACTGGCAACATTCCCTGATGGTCAGCATTTAGTCGTGCAAAAACATTCTGGAGGGTTTTTGTCACATACACTTACATTTATTTTCTGAATGAAAGCATTGGAATGACAAATTTGTTTAGCATTGCTAACATTCCTAGTAAAATGAAAACGAATGGCCATCCACAATTCAAACTCTTTTGTTAGCTTTTTGTGAAAACATTCTAAGGTTGTTTCTGCAATGTTCCTTGTAACTTACAGTAAATCTAAGGAACAAGCTGGAAACATGTTTTTTTCTGAGAATGTTTTCCGCCTCATTCAAGGAATGTTCTGAAGGCCAACAATTGTTAGCTGGATATGTGCTATTAATATAATACCTGCATTACAGTTGAATTAAATAATGGCTGAGCTAACCAGTACAATAAGCAACAAAATGTATGCGATGAGATAATTTATATGGTTTATCTATTCATGTGATGTTGATCTGAATTCTTAGCCGGAAAACAGAGTACCCCCCCCCCCAGTGATATTCACAGTCTCTGTTGGTTTTGCCTAATTGCATAAATAAATCCATATGTTTCTCATTTCCATTTGCTACGTGCAGGAAGAATTGATGGAAAATGTAACTCTTCCCTTATGGAAATGTAATATACTGCAGTACATTTTAAATATATTGTGAAGATAATGTTGATATATTTACAATATACTGCAGTATATTCTTTTTTCATAAGGGTTCCATCTCCTTTGCAAGGTTCCTGTGCAAGTCGGTTCCATCACCCTTCAAGGTCTAAGGCCTGCAGGCGGCCTGGGACGCAGGTGTTGTGTTGTGTTGTGCGTCCGGAATGCAGCCGAGACTGTATTTCCATATTTTATTTATATATTTATTGGGCAGTAACACTTGAGTGGATATTGAATTATTTGCCTTTGAATGACAGATTCTCTAAGGCGAGAGCTGTTTTCAGCTTAGTTCTCCGCATGAAAAAAAAAATAGAATGAATAAAAGAACGTCCCTAAGCTGAGTTTGATGAATTAATCCATGTGTTCTTTTTTACTTAAATACAGATTTATTAAAGCATTGGAACTATACGACATATTCAAAGTAAACTAATGAGGACTCAAAACAGATTTGTATGGTTCGGAAAATGAAGACAACTTTAAAATGTTGTTCGATTGGCACAGATATTTATAAAGAATACAAACATTTTCTTGAAAAATATTTTGCAGCACCTTTATGTGAAGCTGATGGTCCTGCACTATACTTGTTGTCCGAGCATTACTAAATCTGCATTAAACATTTCCTAAATAAATAGGCTAGTTAATTTTAATGCCATTTAATAACCGTATGTTACTCACAAAAGATTTGTTAAAGTGTTAATGAACTAACAGCAAGCTCCCTCCATAATTTGCAACCATCAATACAATGTGAATAGGCACAGACTGGCAATAATTTCACATCAGTATAAAAAATGCATACATTTTTTCCCCACAGATGGTAATGTTTTTTTAAACAGCCAGTTTACTGTAACAGCAAAGGCGCATAAAACATTTAACAGCACGCGCAGGTAATCTTTTTAGTCATGCGTATTTCGCCGCGAACTTGGGGGGGGCCTGCATTGCAGCCACGAGCCTTTAACGTGCCGTTCTCCGCCGGAGCTCCGAGAGAAAAGTATTTGTGATATTATGTATGCATACGTCGCTGACTCCGCTGCTTTGCATTTTTAATGACGAGGAGTAGCCTAAATAATGTAACATCCCCGTGGGTGCCAGCGCACTCGCGATGCGTGTATCTGTTGTCCTTTTTCCCCTCTACTTTTTTATTCCGATAAACACCCACTGAAAACATCGCGGCCTTGGTAAACAAAAGACAGCAATTCTCCGCCATGAACAGATTGTCAACTGTCTGCAGTTTCAGGCTCAACTTCTTGAAGATGCTCCAGGAGTATATCCTAACCATGTACACTGTTGCTGGATGCAATTCTCCCCACTCAACAGATTATTCAAAGCTCTGTGATTTAGGCTACTTCTATACAATTATTTTTAGGAATACTCCCCTTTTAAAAATTCCTCAGCGATTCCTGTAGCTAGAATACGTATGCACACGGAAACAAACTTCCCCCATGATTTTTACCTAATGGACAGTAAAGTGTTGTTTTAAAGTGTTGATTTTACTAAGTTGATTTTTTTTATTTTTAACCCAGATAAAATATACTCTATCAGAGTAAAATGTACCATGTCAGGGGTGATTTAACACAACATTTTATGTCCGCTTCTTTAAGGAAAGCCCTTATCTCTATGTTTCCTTAACAAAAGAAATGTCTTCTTTTATTTTCAAATGTGTTTTCATAGCTAGCATGAAATGTAATTGCTCGTAATGTAATTGTAAACGCCACTGTTTTAACAGGTTGGCTATGAAACATTAAAATTTAAATGTGACTACAAAAATTATTTTTAAATGGTTTTTCATTTTGTTTAGTGTTTTGTAGGCCTGCTGTTTTAAAATCCACAGACTACAATTTTGTGTGCCCTTACAAAGTGAAGGACAGAGCATCGCTGTGCAAATCAGTTTGTGATTCTTGATGCCGTAAAGGTCATGTACTGTGATTTTTACTTTAGAGCTGAGAGAGAGTCTCTCCCCATCACCGCAGATGTGGGACGTGCGTGGGCGCCTCCCCAGCAAACCGCGCTGCGTTAACAAGGTCGCTTGGATGTGACTGACGTCTCGGGACGCCGCCAGCACCTGACTGACGGACGGTCAAACGCCGGAAAAGGACATCGGACATCCCAGGTTCTGTTTCTGAAATCCCTCAAAGTGCCCCCAAGTAAGAGAAGACTGAAAGAAGTGAAGCCCAGCCTGTCTGAACAGTAACCAATTAGCATATGTGGCAACCTGGGGTATATTCTTTTTTTATATATATATATATCTCAGACAGGGATAAAATGGTCAGATGCAATTTGAATGAGGGCTTAACAAACTCTCAGACTCTCAAGTCACTGAAAATAGTGGCTTTATAATTAAGCATTAGCACGCACATCCAAGGCAAAAAAGAAAACATATGAAAGCACGACAGGACAGGATTTCTTTGACAGAACAATCAAGTTTCTATTTAGGGTACTTGTGGGGTGGGGGGTTCTTAACAAACAATTAGGAGTTCAAACACTGGAAAAGTTAGGGCTCGGTTAATGTTGTTGGTCTGCCAAGCTCCCTGCTGAAATATCTGGGGCTAAAATGTTTCTGGCTTTGCCTGCTGTTTTCCAGGGCTAAACAATGCTCTTTGTTGTTGGTACTGATTTCCAGATTGCACCGTTTCCTTAAAGGGGAAACCGATACACTCTTCAGCGTGCACACGGGCAAAACAGGGAGCATTCCATGAACTTTCTAGTTTCTGTTGGCATGGACACATTCTTCTGCGCACAGGGAAAATTAACAAGCAGGAAAAACATTCCTGTTCCTTAACACCATGATAATGAAAAGAGCCATGTTTCAATATGCTTTGCGTATGCATAAATAAAACTGTGCCCGCCTGCTCTTTTTTTTTTTCATTTTTCATTTTTAACTGCGGCTTTGAAGTCAACGATGTGTGGCTGAAGAATGTTAATGTGCACCTTTCAAATAACGTAAATATTCATCGTTGTCGCCACACTTTTTATGTTTCTAAAGCTTCTAGGATGATGAATGCTCTTCATCCCGTGGGTTCAAGGTCAGCCTCTGCCGATATCTGCATACCAATGCACTGCTAACTTCAACAATTAAATGACCTATTTAAAATGTGACTTTATTTAATTTAGCTTTGGGGACAAAGTTTAACGGAACAAAGAGGCGTAGTTTGTTCACAAAGCTCAAGCAAAACTTAACTCCTGCCCTGAAAGTCGTCCTACCCTAGCTCTTATTGTTTGTTTATGTTTCGCTTTGTCGTCTGGAAGCCACAGGAACTGTGCATTCTGGGATATCAGCAGAGCCACACACACATTGTGTTTACTGGGGTATCTCAGGGGTTAACGCCTCCGGAGAAATGCGTGCAAAACAAACCACATACGACAACAAGAAGCAAAAACATACTTGGAGCTTAACCCCGTGATGAAGCTTATAGGCCTGCTGGATTAAGACCTTAGACCCTACTCATACCATAGGTGAGTGGACTGTTACCCTCATACAAACATCAGGATTCCGGTTGGAAACAAGATGCAGGTCCTATGCGTTCACTCTGGCTTTAGGGAGGATTTGACCTGCCTCACCAGAATCTACTCAGTCAATTGACCGATCAATCAATTAACCAATGAAACAAATGAGAACCAGTGCAGGGAGGATAATCAGTCTTTAAGCAGATCCGGTCCAGTACACAGTATTGAATTGCTATGCTGTAGCCTACTAATGTAAACACCGCACATCAAATAATTGGTTCAGTCATGATATTATATACTATAAGGTCCTCATCTCCACTTCACATAATATTACTGTACCGTACTTCTTCTACAAGGTAAAATTAAAAAAAATACACAAATAAATATGCATGCCAATGTGAAAAAAAATACACCAAACTGAGACTAACCCTTTTATTTTTGTCACTGTACATTAGGGCCTACTGATCTGTGCGTATGACGAGTGTAGTTTAGTTTGCTTGATTACATTATCAATTTATTTATTTCACTTGCCGCTGTTTATGTTTACGTTTGCGATATATGATATGTTTCAGAAAATGTCTAGCTAATGAATCCTGTAATTTTGTTGGTGTCATTCAAACTTAATATTGTAACTTTGTGGCAATATTGTGTACTTATTGTTGTATTTGTCAAACACTGGGGGGTGCCGGAGTCCCTTTGATTCCTTAAATCCTTTGGAGATTTTGAAAATACTCAACATCAGTAGATCTACACAACATATACTTAGAGATAAAGATTTTGCACTTAAATAATGGCACCACATGGCCTGCTATGCAACTAGGGAAATGGCAGTCTTTCATAATTTGCCTTAGTATGATTACAAAAAATAAATAAAATGTCATGTTTCTCACCACCAATGTAGGCCTATGGGTTGCAGTTCAACCAGTAAGCCATTTATAAGGCGATGCTATCACATTAAAGGTCTATCGATACTAAAGTAAACCAAGCATTTACATTGTGCACATTATGCACACACACAGTTCTTTGATATAAGATTGCTGTTATGCTGGTATATAGCTTTCGCCCTTGTGTGGCTGTTCTTTCACATTCCAAGTCGCCTTGCAAGAGCGTCTGAGTTAATGTAATGTAACATACTGTAGCCTATAGATCTACCGGTTTTTATTTTTCTTTGTCCCACATGAAGTTACATTATACTATAGCTACAAGGCAAGGCCTATGCGGATTTGAAACATCGAATGAAACTTCAACCATATGCGGACCTGCTCGCGAAAGTGTGTTTGTAAAACCACGTGATCTGCAAATAATTGAGTCTCCAACTCTCCATACTGAAGTAATTTGTGGACCGCTGGAAGCGCAGATGGAATCTAAAATTCACTCAGTGTGTGTGAGCATGTGCGCTGTTTAGAAAAAAAAACGCATGTAGCCTACTGTTGTTTCAAAGGTTGCGGGGTAGGAAAGCCATGTTTTAAATGCAAAGCAACTAATCTGAGTAAATCTTGAAGGGAAGTAGGCCGACAATTAGTCCATATCTCAATACGTGTATAAAAACACAGATCAATTAATTATTGAATAAATAGGCCAAATAATTCCCTGTAAAATTACAACAACTGAAATCATCACACATCAGAGGAAATCGCGCCGGATGTCTTTAATGGGTTACCCTATACCCGTAAAGCCATTTTTAACTTAAATTTAGCTTGCAAATTCGTGATTTAAATCGGAAATGTGCTCCAAATAGGCCCGACAGAGTCGAAACGTGCAGTAGGTCGATAAGGGGGGCAGTGTGACTCTCTCTCTCACGCGCGCGTGCACGGGGAAAGCGTAGGGGTTGTTTCGCGCGCGCCCGCCTCCGCGGGATCGCGCTCAGTGCGGAGAACGGAGGACTGCCTGTGAACCAGCAGCAAAACTAAAGTGCAGCGCCGTCACACACACGCAGCTGAGAGAGCAGCGGATAAGGCACACACAACTGTCATCTTCATGCAACAGCGCTGAGATCACTCAGAAGGTGACGGTTGCCCTAATTACATCGGATGCACAGGCCCGTAGTTTAACCCTGCCGTTCCGCGCAATTCCGTCTTCTTCCCGTAATTGTAGCACGAAAGGTACGGGGTTATACGGATGTTAGAGTCTCACATGCCTTTTTGTCTCTCCTCTCTTGCAGATGCTGAACGCAGCTTTGTTGAGTGTTTGTGCGGTCGCCTGCTGTCAGGTTCTCCCGGCAGCAGCTAGATCGGACGGCGGAAATTTCCTGGATGATAAATGGCTCACGGGACGCTGGGATAAATTTCGAGACGTACGTAGCTTTTTTCAAATGCTGTTTTTGTTTTTTTTATTTATCTTTTTGTAATTGGCTTAATACCGTCCCCGTTTCAGGTCGTGCTTCCAGTATGTCGTGTTTTCGTGTGGATGCATAAAAGGACACGCTTGGATATCCGATAGCACTGCAGTTAACGGCATGAGCAGACATAGTTTCTCATGAAAATTTATTATAGGCGAGTATGACTTATCTGTTTGATACATTTGCGAGCAAATACGTGTAGTCCTTATTTTTTTACGACAGTTAGCGAACTAACCGTGCGAAGTTATAAAGCTAATTTAGTGTGTATCATTGCCGGTCGTGTTGAATTGTGTTGTTGAAGTATAAAGTCACAGTGGAGTGATTTGCGATGAGCAGTCCAAAGCTATATGACAGATGTGATCAGGAATTGGTTATAATACACAAGAGACCATTATTTTGCTATAGCCTAATGCAGAAACCTACAGGCTAGGTTTTTTCTAACCTTGTCTGTTCTATTTGATCAGAGCATTCAGTCACTGTAATGTCTGTAAACCAATGAAGCTGATGATTGATGTATACAGAAAGCCAATAACAATTCCATTAGCAATTGCAATTTTCACAAATAGTTTTTAAAACAAAACCTCCTGTAATAATTATCTCCCCTGGTGGGTAATATAATGATTTTTGGGGATAAAAAGAATGGAGGAATGAATAAAAAATATATTTTATTTCTTGTAAAACTCAACCAAAATAGGCTATATCTAGGCAATGAAATGGGGAAAAAAATACCCCAAGGAGTGAAACTTGTCAACCCAAACTAATGTTAGTCAACATACATTAACATGCCCATCAATCTCATAAATCCAGCTCTCAGTTTCTACTGCAAACTACTGTTTGAAATGTTTATTGCAGATTGTATGTAAAAGCTACAGTCAATGATTTGTGGTCTGATATACATGTCCGATATACATGTAATTAATGTGATAGAATGATCTTCCTGTTGAAGTGTGCCTCTTATTGATTAGTCCAACTGTCCTTAGCCAAAGACTTATTTGGCCAGTCAGTTGTCCATATAAACAAATCACCTGAGCTATTGATATAGGGTTATGTAGTTAGCTAGCCAGTCTGTATGAGTTTATGTATTTGTGTGCGTCTGTCTTTGCATGTGCATCATAGTAAAATATAGTATATGGACTGTTAGTGGTGTGAAAATGAAATTGTACTAATGACTAACTAGCACACAGTTGTTATAAAGCAAATTACTTAAAACAATCCAAAAAGTCTGAATCGACGTTCAGTAAACATACAAAATGGATTTTATTGACCCCATTATTGTGCCGGGTAGGGGCTTATATAAGGTGGTAGTACTGGACAGCTGTGTTGCACAGCGGTTAGGGAACTGGGCTTTTGCCTCAATGGTTGCGGGTTCGAACCCTGCCATTGTCCCCTCGGGCAAGGTGTGTAGCCTGAATTACTTAAGTAAACGTCCAGCTGTGTAAATACATTGTACGTTGAAAGGTAATGTTTTTGTAAATCACTCTGCAAAAGGGTATCTGCCAAATTCAGTAAAGTAACGCAATGTAAAAAAAGTTTCTCCCGATAGTGTTATTCAGTGTCTGTTTGTTGAACATAGATCCTCAGATTCGGGCCTCACATTGAAAAAAAAAATTCAACAAAAAATGTCTTGTATCTTTTTACAAATTTATGTTTGGAGCTACTGGCTTTTGTGTAGTACTGTGGCGTAGATCAAAAGGGGGCCGGTCAACGCCCTGGGGAACTGCACCTGATTGGCTGAGATTGTAATAGCTGTGGGAGGGGCGGAGCCAGCAGCAGTAGGCACAGTCCTCTCCCTGGAGGCTTTTTAAAATAGAAAAACTGACATGGCTTTTTTTTTCACCCCTCAACATTCACAAATAATATGCTTGTGATCTAACCTACACGGATCAGGGAGAAAAGAAAAGAAAAACCTTTGTTCTCACCCCCCCACCCCCCCCCCCCCCCCCGGTGCCTCTTGTGTATTTGTGTGCAATAAATCTCAGTGAATAATTGATGCTGAAATTACATGGGAGACTTGTAGAAAACTGCAGTGTGAAATATCAAATATCACACATGGTATTATTTTAAGTTGTCAATGATGTTACTTTTTTTATTTGCTGTGAATCACCTCACAGGGCATACGCAACATTGTGTCAGGAACCCTAAAATAACATCTGCTAATGAGCCGATATTTAACCTGCACGGTGTCCTCTTTTGGGACATAGTCTGCTTTTTTATGTCCAAATTCATATAAAGCTTTTGATATTCGGCTGTCCCTAGGCAACCGAGCAGGATCACATTAGTTTTATTTGATCCAGAACGGTACACAAAGTATCTTTCAGCATTAAAATTGTGATGCATCCTCATTAGTTAGCTTTTAAAGTGTGGCAAATTGACCTGGTGAAACGGTATATTACTGATCCTTTCCCTCACAAACCTACAGTGAAACCTTTAATTAATGGACTGTACATGCACACACACGCTAAAATGCTCAGTGTTCATTTAACTCTTAACAGACTTTAAACGAGTCCAAGAGGGATGAGATGTACTCTCGCCAGATTTATCACAGGATATTTTACTGTGGGTGTGTATGCAACCTCCTCTGTTTGCTACAGGACTGGAAACAAACAGTGATAGTATTCAAAAGCTCTTCAGAAGGCCATGTCTGTTAACCTTGGAACAGACCTCTTATATATTAGCAGTGTTTACATGCAAGCAAGTCTTAATTAGAGCTCAGTAGACATTCCCAGTCCAGGTTTGCTGCCTTTCTGCTCCTAGACACTGTAAAAATACGTTATCATTCAGATCCAAAGGGAGTTAATTGTGTGTGTGTGTGTGTATGTGTGTGTGTGTGTGTGCGCGAGCGTGTGCTTATCCTGAAATAATCGTTTGTGATTGCAGCACTATATTAAATATAAACAGTCCATAAAGATACATAGATTATACAATTATGATAATTTTCACATGCTAATTAATCTTTTTAATGAGCAACTTATTCAGCTCATACATTTCACTGGTATGATTGATTGTGTGATCTATTGTAAAACCCTGTACCCCGCATGTAGTTTTGATGGAAACATGTTTGATGGTGTAGTAGATTACTGACCTATTATCAAATACTGTATACATCTTGTAATTATGCCAACCTAAAATCTTATAAGCCTGTATTAATAACAGTGATCAGTTTTATTGTTAGCTGAACATTTTTCGACAACTCTTATTTGGAAATAATAGCACATGCTGCTCATTTCAGTGTAAAAATAATTAGTTTCAGTAATTTTAGTGATTTCTGAACTGGGTGTGTCAAGAAGAAGAAAGAGACCTTGCATTTAATTGCAGGTATAAAGACAGGTTGATTGAATCCAGGGGTTAGTAAGGCATTTAATGATTTTAAGTGGTTTTATTTTAAGCCGCAGAACTTAATGTATTAGTGTTATAATGGCATCCTTTGATTGACTTAATATTGGGAATGCAAGATAATTTTACTCGTGAAGCGAAGGGTTACGCTGTCATGCCTCATTTACGGTCCTTATGGTTGCAACTGGAATAGATTTCTCAGAGAAGATTAGACGGTCATTATAATAGGCTCTAAGTAAAAAAGGTCTTTTTGTTCTTTTTTTTTTTTACTTTACAGTTCCACAAGATAATTGTGGTTTCCCTGGGGACCTGGGAGATGTTGAATTTAGCCGATTGCTTTTAAACGTGAGGCCTTCAGTCAGGCTCTATCATAATGATAATACCTGTACAGAGCGTTTTTTCTTCCTGTTTTTGTTCAATTTGATGGTGGTACCCAAGGGGACTGGCCTGCGTGCTCCTACCCCGCAATTATATTCAGGAGAAGTGAGGAGTCGCTTTTGAACAAAAGCTTTTAAAATATTGGCTCAGTTTTACAGGGTTTACTTGTAGCACAGGCAGTTTTAACTGGAACGCCTATAAATATAAGGCGTTTTATTGACATTTTAAGTATTTGCTTAGCGGACACTAATACCCAGAACATACATTTTTATGCATTATTTCTTTGTTCTCAGCTGAATATGTACTGAAACACGTTGCTCAAGGGTACAACAGCGGTATATAATCAGGTGTTTAAGATGTGAAACGTCAGGGTACAGACCAATTTCCTGTACCGCAGTTACACGCTGGCTTCACAGTGCATTAATCTTCCAGTAACAGGAGGAAACATGCTTTTGAAGTGGCACAAATGAAAAGTCATAACTTGTTTAACGTCAGAATTATACAGAGCGACTTTAACTTACAACCCATGTTAATAGAGTTGGATATTTACTGAAGCAATTCGGGTTAAGTCCCACTGCTCAAGGGTGCAACGGCAGTGCCCCCACCTGGGATTCAAACCCACAACCTCTAAGTTATACGCCTAGGTTCCTAACAGTTGTAATACACTGTCTGCCACCCCCAATCTTTTGGGGTTATGGAATTTATTAATTTAATGTCAGTGTCCAAAGGACCAGGATATAATTATTTTCTAAATCAAAATCCTGCAAATGTGTGTGTGTGTGTGCCACATTTTTTATTAAGAAATCACAAGCAAACCTTTACCTTAGGGATTTGAGACTGAATGTTTTTGTTACAGACCTGTACTGCTACAAAGAGTTTCTGTAGATATATTTTCGCCTGGGACGATGTTATGGACGATGTTATGGCCTCCGTAAACGAGCAGTGTTATCGCCACTCTGTTTTGTTGACGTTGATGGGTTTCACTTTTTTATCTTGCGGCGACTATGTGAAAGCGTTGCCATGGCTTTTTCTCACGTCGGGGCACAGGGCTTTGATATTCAATTCCAGGAGACCACATCCTCCGTTGACTTTATTGTTGATTGTGAGCGCAGTTATAGTGCAGTCCCTTGCCAGACTGGAACGCCTCTGTCAGGGCGATAACACTTTCTCTGATGTTCTGGAGATGGATGGCAGCCCCGTTAACTTTAACATCAGGTGGACATAAATGCACAAAAGAAAATGGAGGGTGGTAATTATATGATCTCAGAACTTCTTTTTAAACATCTGAGAGTCAAATTCACTCCTAGAACTACTGAGTAACGTCAGGATGTGTGCAACGATCAGTTTACACTTTTAGGGACGTATCATTTTAAAGAAATCAATGGCCATGGTCGTTTTCCACTGCCAGGTTCAGCACAAAGAGAGTCAGATTCACAGCCTGTGACCTAAACTGTCACACCTTTACATTTGCTGACAGTGTGGCACCCTTTAACCCTTTGAAGAGGAGATTTTTTGGAATGTTTTTTTTTTTTCTTCAAAATTCTAAGTCAGCGTTCTAGAACTCCATTGCTTTAGTAGTGGTTGTTACATCAGCATTAGAATGTTCAGTTAAGAATATTCTAATTGTATATTTCAGATCTTGTACCTTATACACATTTACACCTAGACCCGGTCCAAGGTACCTGTCAACTCTAAATGTGATGTAGAAGGCCTGAGAGCTGTACAGGTGACAGCTGGCTCTGATGAAGGGCTCTACATACAAGGTGACCACCCACCTGGGTTATAATTTGAATCACCTTCAAGATCCCACGCTGGTCACATTCAATAGTTAAAAGGGATATTTCACCTGAGAAATTATTGCTATTCACTCATTCACTCTGAAAAATGTGCCTTGATCCATCAAAGACAGCTCTTAGATTTGATTAGTCCATCAAAAAGTCTCCACAAGGCCTAGTTTCAACGTGAATGGGAGTCTGTAGATCAAGCTAAGGTTCTCTTTTAAATTCTCTTTGAAATACCAAAGACAATAAACAACAAATGCCATAGTAGAAGTCATTTAGAGGCTGTAACAGAAGTTACAGACAAACTAGGCCAAAACTAGGCCTTGTGGAGCCTTCTCCGGTACCTTGGACCAGGTCAAGGTGTGACTGTATAACCGTAAAATATGTCACACTGTCAGAAATATAAGTAGGTTTATTAATTAACAATATGACCTCTTTATCATTTGAAATTTTCATTTGAAACTTTGAGAGGGGAAAAAAGCTAAATGGGCCAGAAGCCGGGGAAATAGGACTTTAAAACAAGCATGTACGCAAGAACACACGTCTCATACTTAGATAGCAAAACACATGTCACGTGACCTTATTTCCAAAATGAATAAGATATGAATCATGAACTCACGGCTAATTAATCTCCATATTCAATCTGTTTAAATCCATTACTGTTGAGTGGTCCTGTGCTTTATAGAAGACACCAAATCACCTAGCTTACGCACGCTCTCTGGCCGATAGTGGAAGAACGTGAATCCTGTTTGTAAGTAGTTCTGTTGCTCAATCAGCTGGATTGATTCATGGAAATATACAGAGTGGAAATGTGACTACGGTGTAACAGCAAAGCTCATTTATAATTGCATTATGTGCTTCATGGTTTGACTCATGTTTTGTGGTGTGATACCATCTATTTGCTTCCCCGCACATGTGAGAATATGATTCCCACATACATATTACATGTATCTTCTGAAAAAAGCACTCAAAGCCATGTTTTTCTTCCTTTTGTCTTATACGCTTAATTTCCTGTGAGCTTCATCTATCTTTCGTTACGCCCTAGGTGTTTCAGGTAAGCGTTCTGTGGACAATTTGCCATAAAGCTTCACTTGTAAAATATCAGTCACTGCACTCGCTGACGGCGTTTTTGTAAGTATGGCTGCGCGTCTATTTTTGCATTTTTGAGTGTGAGCACGTGCTGAGCTCACAAGTCATTTTCTCATGCCTATGGAATAAAATCCAGCTTCCAACGGAAACAGTGGCGAATAGCGGAAAAAGCACGTCGCCATTACAGAAGGAAAATCGTTTTTCGTAGCCGTTAGCCCATACGGGGATTTCAGCTAACAGTCGGCTAATGCTAGACTGCTGCCAGACACCAAGGCCATATCCGAATCAGTGCACTTGCCTACTATTGAGTATGCCAGTTGAGTATACTTTTGAAAAAAGCTGTTAAGTACGCGACAATTCAGAAGATTGAGTGTTCTTATTATCCCCGGATTATATACTTATTTCTGGGTTTTCGCTGATAATAGTATGGGAGGACATTTTTCACATACTGCATGTCACTATACAGTATGCAGCAAGTACAGCATGCTAGTACACATTACACAGGACGTAGTAGATAGGGCTCTGATTCAGACACAGCCCAAGTCTTCTTCTATGAAACCTACTCCTCCCTCTGGTTGTGATGGAAGACTGCACTGCACAGTAAAAAACCAAAAACGAAGTCAATCGTAACAAGAAATGTAGTCTTATATTTAGACCTAAAATCTTATTTATATTACTTTTTTGCTAAATAAGACGAAACAATTAGGGTGAGGTAGTTTTACTCATTTCCAAATTTGCCAATGGGGTTTGATAATTTAACTTGTCAAGTAACATAAAACAAGATATTTTCTACTTGAGAGTAAAAAAAAAAAAGATTAAGTAAGTCTCATTAACAAGAATAAAACACTTGTTAAGACAAGACTATTTGTTTTGCAGTGTGAGAAGCTGCTGTTCCTAAAGGTGTATAAGGGTCTAACTCAAGGCTATTTAACTGCCAAATCCGGCCCCAGAGATTAAAAAAAATGTAATTAAAATACATTTTCAGATGCGTGCAAATTTGTGGCTGCGTAACATCTGGACAGTGTCAGCCTACCTCACACTAGAGACAGTACTAACATATAATAATATAATATAACATAATAGCATATGTTAAGTGCGTCTAATTTCTTTACACACCTGCATGGTGCCCTCCATAATGTTGGCGACGTCTGTGGATCACAGACTTCAAGCAGTCATTGCACGCAAAGGCTCATGTGACGTTTCATATGCTGAAGAGAAAACCTGAGGCAACTAGCCCCCGAAACAAGCAGGAGCTCAAGATGGCTGCAGTACAGGCCTGGCAGAGCCTTCCCAGAGAAGATACTCAGCACCTGGCGATGTCTATGGGTCACAGACTTCAAGCAGTCATTGCATGCTAAGGATATATGACAAAACATGTACAAAACATGGATAAGTACAAAATATGACTACTTTCATTTTACATAACATAAATATGTCCCAAACATTCTGGTGCCCTGAAATGGGGGGGCTATGTATAAAAAGTGAACTACATAATTAATTAATGTACTAAAATGTATAAAACTGCCCTTTAATAAACGCTGAGAATCTGCACTTTGACCACATGTGAATTGTGTTTGTTTACAAATCTAAAATGGTGGAGTACAGAGCCAAATCAAGAAAAAAATATTTGTAAACATTATGGAGGGCACTGTTTCGTGTGAATAGGCCATTTATAAATTGTAGGAATAAATTAGACACATTTGTTTTGGCTCATATGGACCCCTGAAAAAAAGTAGTTGAAGAACCCCGATGTAGGTGTAGCCAGTCTGACCATAGTGGAGAAGCCTGATGTAGGTGTAGCCAGTCTGGCCAGAGTGGAGAACCCTGATGTAGGTGTAGCCAGTCTGGCCAGAGTGGAGAACCCTGATGTAGGTGTAGCCAGTCTGGCCAGAGTGAAGAACGCTGGTGTAGGTATAGCCAGTCTGGCCAGAGTGGAGAACCCTGATGTAGGTGTAGCCAGTCTGGCCAGAGTGGAGAAGCCTGATGTAGGTGTAGCCAGTCTGGCCAGAGTGACGAAGCCTGGTGTAGGTGTAGCCAGTCTGGCCAGAGTGGAGAACCCTGATGTAGGTGTAGCCAGTCTGACCAGAGTGGAGAACCCTGATGTAGGTGTAGCCAGTCTGGCCAGAGTGGAGAACCCTGATGTAGGTGTAGCCAGTCTGACCAGAGTGGAGAACCCTGATGTAGGTGTAGCCAGTCTGGCCAGAGTGGAGAACCCTGATGTAGGTGTAGCCAGTCTGGCCAGAGTGAAGAACGCTGGTGTAGGTGTAGCCAGTCTGGCCAGAGTGGAGAACCCTGATGTAGGTGTAGCCAGTCTGGCCAGAGTAGAGAACGCTGATGTAGGTGTAGCCAGTCTGGCCAGAGTGATGAAGCCTGGTGTAGGTGTAGCCAGTCTGGCCAGAGTGGAGAACCCTGATGTAGGTGTAGCCAGTCTGGCCAGAGTGGAGAACCCTGATGTAGGTGTAGCCAATCTGGCCAGAGTGAAGCACGCTGGTGTAGGTGTAGCCAGTCTGGCCAGAGTGGAGAACCCTGATGTAGGTGTAGCCAGTCTGGCCAGAGTGGAGAAGCCTGATGTAGGTGTAGCCAGTCTGGCCAGAGTGACGAAGCCTGGTGTAGGTGTAGCCAGTCTGGCCAGAGTGGAGAACCCTGATGTAGGTGTAGCCAGTCTGGCCAGAGTGGAGAACCCTGATGTAGGTGTAGCCAGTCTGGCCAGAGTGGAGGTGGATTCCATTCCCTGAAACTTCCCAAAAAGAGACCTGGTTTCGCTGATAAACACAAAAGCGTCAGTCCTGACATCACAGACGGGGGAAGCAGCCGCCCTCCTGCGCGTCTCCGGGGGGGGGGGGGGTGGAGTGGGGGGGGCATCACCATCAGTAGCTCACTCACACAGGTACTGGTTCTCCATTACGTGTGCCTGTCTCCTGCTGATGCTGTAAGCGCTGATTTTCATCTACAATTCTCATTCCTTCCCACATTTATCAATGCAAAATAGTAATGCATCTAATACCATATGTATGTATATATCTGCATACGGTATATATATTTTTTACGTTTCCTTTAGCAATTTTTTAAATATAAATTTGACCTCATTTGAGCCTCACAGATAAAATATTCACAAGGTTTGTGTTCACAAGGAAAGAAAATAATGCATGAGAACTTAGCATGCTATTGAAATGGTGATTTTAATCAGTTGAAGCAGTGGGAAGAATTACAGCCGGTAACCTTTTTCTGCCTGACGACACACGCTAAGTTTGGGTTTTTACGCGGACGGAAGTCATGTTGGCGACCCAGTTGTGTGCAGAAGGAAAAGGGATAGGGATACTGTGATGTAGGAGGGGCTGTCTTCCTGATGGGATGTCAAATGTCCTGACTCGCGGTGGTCGTTAAGCACCCTTCAGCGCTTAACGCAAAGTGTTGGCCACTCCCTTTTGTCAGGGTCAAATTCCCAGTCTTATCGCCCCCCCCAATTTAAGTGCCCAGATAAATCCTTCTCTCTCCATCTCAGTTGATGTGTATTGAGTACTCTCTGCCCATAATATCTGTTATGCATCATCTCGTTGAAGGCTACGCTTTGGTGGTGCTTGAGGTGAGCAACCCTGCGCCACCCACAGTGAAACTCTTTCAGAAGGCACTACACAAATGGAGTCCATTATTATATATGTATTTATTTATGTATTTATTCTCTCTTGTACTGTAGATTGAAGGCACTCGTGGGGAGTGTAGCTACATGTGGGCGGGGTAAAAGAAAAGCATCAGAAATGTGTGGCTGTGTGGCTGAGATAAGTTTTTTGAATCGTATTTCTTTATTTTTTTATTCCGCAAATTCACGCTCTTATTCAAAATGTAATTTAAAAAAAAAATGTAATGCATAAAAGGTCTCACAATACGCCCCCTTTTTTCAAAAACAGCCTTACATTTCTCCTTCCGGAATGTTCTTCGTTAATCAAGTCAGGCCTGATCTGATGAGAGCCCAAATGTGCTTTGAAGCCTGAAACTTCTGTACTGCTGTAGGAAGCGGAATTTAGAGTGAAATTAGGAAATCGCATATTGGCTTCTGCCATTAAGTGGAAAAAAAATATATGTTTGTGCTCATAACCAGAATGGCACAGGAATGCTGAGATCTTCCTGGGATACCATTCTTCTGCTGCTTTTCACATGCCTGTCATCTTGAGGTTTGATTGACGGAGAAACGTTATTGGATAGTAGTAACGGTGTCACTGTGGACATGTGTACAATCATGCACTGTGAATGCAGAACTGGGTTTTTCTTTTATCTCTCGCATTAACATTCCACCTGGGAAACAAACCTGCAACCTACTGGTAACTGGCCTAGTTTCTAACACCACTTAACCCTTTAAGGTGTGTATGATCACAAATATGTGATTGGAATGTTCTTAACTGAACATTCTAATGCTGATGTAACAATCACTGCTGGTAACTGAAAGCAATGGAGTTCTAGAACACTGACTTAGAATTTTGAGAAAAAATAAATAAATTCCAAAAAACCTGCTCTTCAAAGGGTTAAAGCTCACCGTTGTATGAAAGGTCATACATAGCACACAGTCAGAAAGATGATTTGGAAACAAACATTTAAAAAAAGGCAAGGATCATCACACATACAGCTTCAAATCCTCTTGGCCCTTATAAAAAGCGGCAAAATATTTAGAGACAGTCTCCGTAATCAGGTCTCACTGGTAGCAGCTGGATGTGAGGGCACTCCAAGTGTACGAGGGCATCTTTGCATGCCGTGGGGCACCTGCACTCCACAATTCACTGCCTCTCTGGATTTTCAGCATGAAATTGCGAGAGCGACTGTCCTTGGACGACCGGTGTAACGCTCTCTCTCTCTCTCTCTCTGTCTTTGTGCATGTTGTAATAGCAGCGGATGAGGAAGCAAGTGCGATTCTTTTTTAATACTTTAAGTAGTGCATCTGGATGCCAAGGTAAAGCCTGTAAGCCTGCCTTTCACACTGGGCCGACTTCGTGGTTACCATGGCAGCGGCGACTGTTACAATGTGACTGGCCTGTAGCTTCACCTCTCGTAGTCTCGGATTAATTATTACTTCTGTCACCAAGGGCACTGGTAATGCATAGCCTTAGATATCAATCTGACCACTCCACCCAGGATCAATAATGTACTGACTTATTCTTAGATAAGTGACAGTCCTTCCTTTCATTTCTGAAATGGACTCCTCTATCAGCTGGCCTCCGCCATAGACTGTATAAAAATATGGACAAAGCCACTGTGACGTCACCCATTGCCTTTCCACGGCCTCGTAAAAACTGAATTGAAGCTCGGAAGTCTTTTTCGCCGCCCGTTTGTACAAACTGCGCCTGCTCCGTGGAGCCGAAGAGGACTCAACCTGTCCCTCTGATTGGTCCTGGCAGTGAGAATCATATAGAACCTATCTATGCCAGTGATCCCAGGACTCAACCTGTACCTCTGATTGGTCCTGAACAAATGTTAATACCCTGTCCAAACGACACAATATTTAAAAAAATCAGCACATGCACAGGCATTAGATGAAGGAAAGGCATCTATTGCAATTACATTTTTTTGTGTAAAAAATTTATTGACTGAGTATTTTGACCACATTGCTGCCATTGACTTACATGGTGAAAGACCTATACTGGAGCCAACCGCAGTGGCGCTAGTGAGCAACAGCACCAGGAAGTGAGCTTCAGAACGAAAGCCCAGTCTTGGCCACTTGGCCTCTGCCAGTTTCTCTAGGTCATAGACCACATGCTGTTCATCACTTTCTAACATTTACCCTTAATTTCATCCTCTGCTAAAATCATATGGTTTTGTAAGTAGCACACAAAAAAAAGTAAAGATTGCTGAATTTTCTCTTATTGAAGAACGCCGTGCATTGTGGGTAATTGGAGTCTTGTCCTAACTGACAAGGAGCATGCAGTCTCCTAGTTATATCTGTCCATTATGCATTCATTATGTAGTTCAGTTCAGGGGTACCAGAGTTTAATTGCTAGGTATGAAAATGACTGAGTGCTTTATAGGAAAATAAATCTGTAGAGAATATTTCTAACCAGATCTACAATTTGCTGCCTTTTTTCATCCATCCACCCATTATCTAACCCCTGGGTTTTCAAAAGGGGGTCCTTGGACCCCTGGGGTGAAGGTACTTGATATGCAATGACTATAGATATATAAACCTTATTTTGAAATATAACCCTTTGTAACTTATGACGGGGGTCCCCCTGGGTGGGGGTCCCTGTATCTAACCTGCTTATTCCTGGGCAGGGCCACAGGGAGGGATGCTGGAGCCTATCCCAGCATGCATTGGGCGAGAGGCAGGAATAGCCCCTGGACAGGTCACCAATCCATCGCAGGGCACACACACCATTCACTCACACACTCATACCACTCATAGAGTATCCAATTAGCCTAACCTGCATGTCTTTGGACTGTGGGAGGAAACCGGAGTACCCAGAGGAAACTCAAACCGACACGGGGAGAACATGCAAACTCCACACAGAAAGTTGCCTGGATTGGAACCCGGGACCTTCTTGCTGTGAGGCAACAGTGCTATCCACTGCAGCGCTGTGCTGCCTGCTGCCTTTTTTAATATAAAAAATTGTAGGAAGTGTGTGTCTGTGTGTGTATGTGTACATGAATGTGTTTTCATTCATGCATGTGTGTGTGTTTGCGTGCATGTGTGCTTGCATGTTTGTGTGTGTGCGTACGTGTGCTCCTGTGTGCATGTGTGTGCATGAATGTTTGTGGATGCATTTATGCGTGTGTGTCTGTGCTCGTGTTTGCGTGTGTGAATGCAGTTTCATGCTTGCATGTGAGCATGCGTGTTTGTGCATTCCTGTGCGTGTATACATGTTCATGCGCATGTTGGTGTGCGAGCGTGCGTGCGTGTCCATGCGTTTGTGTACGCACGCATGTATGCGTGTCGTGTGTAGGGTAAGAGTGAAATGGGCCCGCGGTGGCAATTCATTCCAGTTCAGTTAAGCAGTGTTCTGCTGAAGGGCCCAGAAAGCATTAGAACCTTCTAGAGCCGCGCAGCCACCAAGTCCGCCAACTGCCGCTCTTTGTCCTGCTGTCCTCGGCTATTTGTGTCACCAGGAATGAAGGTGAGCCGCCGCGGCCCAGAGCCTCCTCTCCATAAACAGATACAACTTGTCATAACAGTCTCTTAGCTCCTACAACACTCGCCTCTGCCTTTCACATCACATCCTCTTCCTGTGCCTACTTGTGTGTGCCGATGCGTTAGCACACAGTGAAGCATGCTGGTCCTTGTAGTTCCGTAAAACGGCTAAAGGCCGTACTCGTTGGCCATTATGGAGTGTATGAATGCCATGCTCTGACACGTGTGTGTGCACAAACCGTTCTATTCTGCATGTTATGTACACGGTTATACACGTGTGCTCTTTCATGCATTTATGAGTGTTGATAATGCATTTCAGTATAAAGGCTTCATAAAATGTTAATCCTGCCAGGGTAGATTTAAGGGGGACCGGGCATCGAGTATGCTAGCGTCCTCCCTCTGTCCTCGGTACAGCAGCGCCACCTTAAATGACAACGATTTCACAATTTTCCGCGTTACCGCTGACAACACCTCATTACCCACTGCAACACACATTACTACGCTCTGGAAGTAAAAGGTGGAAGCCATTTTCCACATGTCTGCCTCTCTCTCTCTCTTTCAGTTTTGTAACCTAGCTTTCCCCACATGAAGAGCAGTAATTTATGCCCGCTCAAAAAAAAAACAAAAAAAAAAACATTATGGTTAGCGTTAGCATTTGCGTTAGTCTCCCATATGCTTTTAGCGCTGCAGCATGTGTTCAATCACCATTTTCCATAATTATTATTATCATTGTTGCCGCTTTTTAATGCTTCACTGTACGGCTCTTGTAAGCCTCAGGTAGACTTGCTGCCCCTGCAAATCCATTTCACTTATTGCAAAATTTGCATGATTTTCTTTTAGGGAGGAGATCTACTGACGCGTGTTTACAGAAGGATTTGGGTTTTTTTTAGACCAAGGCTTGAATTTGATTGATTCGAACGGAGCAGCGATTTGTCCGTGTAACACATTAGTAACTAAACTCCTGGGGCAAGACTTTAGCCGGGGAGACTCAGTCCTTCATTATCCCGTTAAAAGCGCTAACGTACTGCACATGTATGCAGACGTGACCAAATGCCTGTGATTGATTTAGAAACATATTTATTTTTTGAGAATAAATCAGGCGAGCCTTTCCGTTTTCAAATTGCGTTTGTAAAAAAACCTCCGGGGTCTCTCGCTCACCGAGCTCAGAATAATGGCCGTACTGTATGAATTCCCCAGCGGTTAGCCACAGTGTGGTCAAGATTAAGTTGCGCAAATAGGACATTTTGTACTTGCACACATGTGTCAAAGCCGAGGTCGTGGCCCTTCCAGCTCCTGCCATCTCTGATGTATCTGCTCGCTGATTTACTTCTGAAGCAGCTCTGGTCCCGGCGGCAGGAGGGTTACACTAAAGATCTCTATGACAAAATGAATAAGATGGATCTGGAAATCCGAGATGTTGATGAGCACGGCGGTTCAGTTCAACCCTGAATTGTAAAGAGATTTCAGTTAAAGAAAGGTTATGAAATACTGGCACCCAAGTTGCCTGAAGTTATGTTCTCTCCATTAAAATGGCTTGGGCAGTGTTCATTGACTCCTTTGTTGTCATATGGCCACTGGACAATATCAACTGTATGGCCTAAATTCAATCAGCTTTGTCCTTAACTTTGACATACAATTAAATGCAAATATGCATTTTGTTTCTTACAAACATAATTTGGTGAGTTCGGCAAGTACTAAAACTATCTCTTCAAACTGAGTTTGTGTAGAAAAAGTCTTAACGCTTGCATCTGCCTGCAAGCCAAAGTTAAGGACAAATATTGATTGAATACAGGCCATATTATTTTATTTTGAATGAATACCGCTTTACTTTAACCCTTTGACAGAACCAGTCGCAAAGTGTTTGAGCTGCCAGTTAAATCAATCTGCAATTTCAGACTTCAGACAGAATTCCGTCTATAGCACAGAATTCCAGCATTGAACACGGAATAATCCTGGAATTCTTTGCTATAGCAAGACGTATGTTTTAATGCTGGAATTGCGTGCTGTAGATGATTTAACTGTTTAAATGGCGGCTCTTGAAGGGTTGAAGGGTAAAATGGCTCCCAAGGGAAAGGGAGTTTTGTTATTAATGAGGTGAGTGTGAGGAAGAATAGTTAATAACAGTAATACACAGTGACATGCAAGAGAAGGCGTTAAAAGTCAAGACCAGAACATTATTGCTTCTGTAGCCCTGAGAAAAGCTCTAAAACTGACTTCAGTCCTCAGTAAATATCCAGCTACTCTCTGGCTAATATGAGTGGGTGATACCTCAAACTTTAAATACTACAGCAGAACAGTTTTGCCAAGAAATGATTATTATTATTAAGCAATAACTTTGCAGTAGGGATACATCAATACCATAATTATTTTTTCAGATCGAGTATGAGTACCAAGTACTATCTGATGCTGAGTACCGATAGGAGTACTTTTAATAATATTGCATTTACTGTTACCATAAAAGTGAGACCACTGGTTTCGAAGACCTTGGAGTGTGTATTAGTTTTCATAGATTTTTGTGTTACTTAGTTCCAATAAAATATAACATGGACTTGTAACCAAGTTTCAGTAAAAAAAAGCTGTGATCAAGTTTCTGTAAAAGATGTTACAAAAATGTCGGTATCGGTTCTGGGTATCAGATAATTTTTATTAGTACGAGTAGAGTACAAGAGCACAGTATCGGTATCGCTGCGTCGATGTTGCAGTTTTACCGTTTATTCAAATGAGTCTCCAGCGTTTATGTTTACAGCAATAGCAATGCGAGCAGACTTCCGTTTATTTCCATCACACGAGGCTAATATCCCTCACAAATACAAGGTCACAGGATAGACAGGCGTCTACCTGCCATCACAGCTAATCCTAAATCACGTCCATGTCACCGTGCCCATTATAATTTACGGCGTGCCCGGGCTCGTCTCTGTAGCAGGGCCAGCCTCTCCCCCCTCCACCTACCCTGCAAACACTCATTCCTGCTATCAGATCAACGCGCTGGGCTTTTTTCAGCAGCCCTGGAACAGGAACGACGACGAGCTGGAAATGGCTACTCATTAAGGTCCCGGTGTTGTGGTTTCCTCTCTGAAAGCTAAACGGTGAAAGATGCTCGTTCTCCAATCAGGCCCTGTAAGGATTTTAAAGGAAACCTGCTGTAGAGTCGCTTTTAGAGAAAAGAAATTAAAAAAACATATACCCGGGAAAAGTATCTGGCCAGATAATTACAGACTCTTTGCAAAAGTAATTAGGAAAACCTTTATGCAAATGTAATTATGCAATTACTTCTTAAATTATGCAATTCATATGTTTGATAAGTATAAACATATATACTGTATATATATATATATAATATTTTGTATACAGTACAGGACACTGTGTATGGTGGCCCTTGTGGTTATTAGGCTAATAACCAGATGGATGCAGGTTCAAGTAACTTGCTTCTGTCACCCTGAACCTCTAAACCTGTATTGTTTGATTACCTGTACATGAATAGTATATAAAATAGTAAGCCCTATTACGAAACAGCCAGGTACTGTAAGTAACTTCATGCGGTGATTAGTAGCCTTAAAATCAATACATGCAAGATATTGTGTGTTTTTCCCCCCTAAATGGCTTGGGGCCTGTATGACGAAGCAGGATTACCGAGTTAGCCGGATAACTGCACTGAGTAAGAGAAACAGGATTACCGAGTTAGCCGGATAACTGCACTGAGTAAGAGAAACAGGATTACCGAGTTAGCCGGATAACTGCACTGAGTAAGAGAAACAGGATTACCGAGTTAGCCGGATAACTGCACTGAGTAAGAGAAGCAGGATTACCGAGTTAGCCGGATAACTGCACTGAGTAAGAGAAGCAGGATTACCGAGTTAGCCGGATAACTGCACTGAGTAAGAGAAGCAGGATTACCGAGTTAGCCGGATAACTGCACTGAGTAAGAGAAGCAGGATTACCGAGTTAGCCGGATAACTGCACTGAGTAAAACCCCAAACCCTCCCAAATCTGGAACATGGACTGAAGTAAAAAAAGCTGTCCCGTGTTTTACTCAGTGCAGTTATCCAGCTAACTCGGTAATCCTGCTTCGTGATACACGCCCCTGGTCAGTTCCCAAAATCCTGATCTCCTCCCTGTTCCTACCTGACATGCAGCAGGGTTTGGAAGCCAAAGCCCTACTGGATGCTTCATGAAGACCTTCAGGAATGAAGAGAGATCCAATGCCAACTGTCAGCCGTTGGTTTCGACTGCCTTTCTTAGTGCACTGTAAAGAGTGTAAACTTTACTGTACGTTACAAGCACTGAGCAGACGCTCTTATCCTGAGCGACGCACAGCGGTGGAGAACGTCAGTGTTACTCTCAGGAGTACAAAAATACGATGCCACCTGGAAGGCCCATTAATAAGCAATCAGTGTAATGTTAAACTAACAAACAAATTTGCATTGTAACTTTAGTCTGCATCGGAAGATGGGCAGGGTTTCTGCTGTTCTGACTGCAGTGGAAAGTCCATTCCACCACCGGGGGGTGGGGTTGCAGAACAGACAGTGACCTGGATGTGTTGACGGGGGGACGGGGGGACGGGGGGACGGGGTTGACGTGTAAACTGGTGAAGTAATGCAGAGGTTTATTTGGGGTTTTTTCGTTCTTGTTTTGTCTAAATATACCTTTTGTCACATAGGTATTCTATGGGCATCACATTGGGGTGGTACAAGGAACTAATGAGAAATATTACATATCCTAGTTTCAGATTTCAGTTTCTTGGTTTCATGGTTTTTCCCCTGCATTGAAGGCTCTGTATGCAGAATTACAGCACTGCATGTAATCCTTCGCTTGGACAAAGGACAATGTTCCTTTCTTCCACACCTTCAAAGTATATAAGTGAAAAAATGAAGGAAGAAATAATTAAATTCACTTAAATTGGCTTCTTTTTTTAATACAGGGTATTGCTTTTACATGGAGCACCCTTTAAAACATGAGGAATGCTGCAGAGTATTTGTGAAAGGGGGACTTTTTTGAAGGACTCTTCTTAAGGCACGAGGTTGGGGGGGTCAATGCCTTTTTAAATCAGTCAGTTGAGGAACTGTCAGTTAATTTGAAAATCCATTCATGCCTGTAGTGTTCTACAAGGTCTTGTTCAGTTAATGAATTGAATTTCAGCTCAGCTTCTGTGGTAAGGGAGGGACAAAGTGTAAAATGTGGTTTGTACATGTATTGCCGTTTTTAGAGACTCACGTGGTCTACATTCTTCCCACGGTTTCTCCAAACCCCACACCTGATTCCTGCTTTCAACTAAAAAAAATAAAAAATGACATGTCATTGTGACCCGGTAGTGGGCTTAATTTCATAAGTGACAGGGTCAGATGGAATTGTCCTTTGCAGAGTGTTTCGAGTGAGCTCATCTTTTTAAATAATGAGATTACGTCTCTCTCCTCCGTCTCCCTGAGTCTCATAGCCGTGACCTTTGAGTGAAGTGGCTCGCTCCCTCTCCTCCCCGTCCCAGTTCCGCCGTGACGTTTCTCGCGCCCCAGCTGTTCGCCAGCTCAGCCGCGCGCGCACGTCACCCGGCTCATCCATCACTCGTCCGTACCAAAATCTGACAGGTGTGAGATGGGTTTTTAGGATCCATTACGAGGTCGGCTTTAGGGCCAGACATTGAGCCCTTTCTGGTCACGTTTACGAAGGACGACCCCAGTCCGTCCGTCTGTCTGTCTGTCTGCGGTAGAGGACTGTGACGGGTCTGTGCTCTGTGTATGTCAATGAATAGTTATGGAAATAATAATTGTGTAATTATGCAGTATTTCCCTCCTGATTGAGCATTGCTGTTTTTAATCATATTCACAACATTACATTGCAATGCATTAATGTAGCAGAAGGTCTTTTAGTGCAAGAGATCATGAGCAACATTAAGTTAAATATAACACAAGGTTATACGAGCGACAGTACCACACTGTCGGAAACTGAACATTATAGGATGCTTCATATCCATGTTTGTCATGACCTTTTAGTTCCCATGGATACGCTCACTAATAGTGCCAATAATAGTAATGGCACACAATTTAATTTCAAGTTTAATCATTATAGTTGTATGAGCATATGATTTCTTACTGATTAAATTAGTATAGTTTTACTTAAATTCAGACAATAACACTTTGTTTTTAGTCTAAAGATTATTTTGCTTAATTTCTTTTATTTAAGAAGCCAAGGCAAATCAAGTAAATTCTTTAACATGTACAGCACCTATGGAAAGTATTCATAAAATAAAAGAATAATTGTACAACGAGTTCATTGTGTTACAGAGTTATTGCTTTTAGGACAGAATTAATTTCATTAGCAAGATTAAAACGTGCGACGGGTGCGGTTCAGGTTTGGAATGTGCAGTGCTTTTCTCACTGTTAATGATTTAGCTTGTGGTCTTGTGTTGCAGGCTTCAGTTATCTTGCGATCAAGCCCTCCTATATAATAGGCCAGGCATAGGCACTTCCTGTCTCTGTGTTTACCCTCCAGGGTCACTTCCTGTTTAAAGAATAGCCCAGAGTTGGGTGGGTTAACAATGGTTTGGTTCTCTAGAGCAGGGGTTCCCAAACCGGTCCTGGGGGACCCCTGTGTATGCTGGTTTTTGTTGCAACCACAGTTGCAATCCCAGAATTTTAACAAGCTGTTAATTTTTCTTAATTAGGTGCTTTTCATGTTTGGAGGAATTATTCACCCTCTTAAGACACATTATGTCAGAAATAGCTATGCATGCCATGTAGAACAAACTCCCCATGTTCACGTTGTGCTTATTGTGCTATATTGCAACAATTACATAAAAAGAGGTTAAAAAATAATGTATTTTCACTCAAATTAAAGAGTGAAGTGAATCAATAGGCTCCTAATTAGGTTGTTGAACACGTGTTTAACTCAATTTTTTCTTTAAGCTTATTAACACAATGCAGGTTTGGCTCGTTATCATTTGCTTTGTGTTTGAATTCTTCATTATCTACCAAATGGTTAGTTTTAGTGGCCGTGTGTCCACACTTTCACCAATTAGGAGCCTATTGATTCAAATCAGTCTTTAAATGGATCTGTTAAATAATTTTCTTATCTTTTTTAAATATAGCACAATAAGCACAATGTGAACATGGGGTGTTTATTCTACATGGCATGCATAGCTATTTCTGATATAATGTGTCTTAAGAGAGTGAATAATTCCTCCAAACATGACAAGCACCTAATTAAGAATTAACAGCTTGTTAAAATTCTGGGATTGCAACTGTGGTTGCAACGAAAACCAGCATACACAGGGGTCCCCCAGGACCGGTTTGGGAACCCCTGCTCTAGAGTGAAATGATTAACCAGCTGACATTATGCAGAAAACCCAAACGGCTACAGCGCCTAGCTAACCGCTCCCTCTGCCGCTGCACCCGCATACATTATATATATTATATGTCCTTATAATTCCGCTATGTCCTTATAATTCCGCTATGTCCTTATAAACAGCAACCCATTCAGAAAGCATGCGAGGTGAATTAACCGTGTAATCCCTTATATGAAATGTAATACACTGCAGTATGTTGTAAAATATATCACAATTATCATCACAATATATTTAAAATATACTGCAATATATTAGATTTCCATAAAGCACAATCCGCTTTAATTGATCACATTAAGTTCTGAGTTACAGTGAAAGCCGGCAGAGCCCTGGGTTTCAGGCCCCTGGGTTTCAGGCCCCTGGGTTTCAGGCCCCTGGGTTTCAGGCCCCTGGGTTTCAGGCCCCTGGGTTTCAGGCCCCTGGGTTTCAGGCCCCTGGGTTTCAGGCCCCTGGGTTTCAGGCCCCTGGTCTGGAAGAAGACCAGCACGCGCGTGGCAGAAACACAAACCCAGAAGTCATTGTGTTTCGTTTTTTTTTTTTACGCCTGAAGGCCGGCTGTTTTCACTTGTCAGCAGCTCTGGAAGGCCGTTGAGCCGTCTGCCACCCTGCCCCCCACCGAGACAGTGAAACCAGCCGTAGCGCTGTCCCATTCCTGTGCTCTCTGAAGAGCTCTCTAAGAGTGGCTCTACCACCCTGTCCCCCATTCAGACAGCGAAACCAGCCATAGTGTCGTCCCATTCCTGTGCTCTCTGAAGGGCCTCTAAGAGTCGCTCTGCCACCGATGTGCAAAGTAATCACTAAAGTGCGTCATTTTGGATCCCTGAACAAGGCTATTTACTACACCGCAGTGTCACGCTACATTTTAGCTGATTTATTTATATTTTTATTAGCTATGAAACCCACGCAGTACTATATTTAACAGCATGATGTACAAATATTTACATTTTACATGATATACTTTTACTGGGTTGCTGTGACACAACCAAGTATATGCATGCAAAATATGAACTTGGGTCAAAACCTCATGTTTTATACTTTGACAGCATGGGGCAATGTATTTCTTGACCTTTGCAGAGCATCTGAGTTTGATGCATGAACCGGGGGTAAGGTTGAAAATTCACTGAGAAAAATGTCATTGGAGACCCCTATTTTGTCTTATTTGGACGGCTTGGACTGCCCAGCCATATCTGTAGGCTTGACACATCTTCGGAAAAATCTTTGGTTTATCCGGGAGAATTCACGCCTTCCAAAATCCGTGAAACTCAACACTTATTATTGTCACTGTTGAGCTGACCAATCCTAGCACTGGAGTGCTGCACTGCTTATGCCGATGGCTCAAGTGGATTACAGGCGAATGACCAGAGGGGGCGCTGTTGGACGATGATTAAAGACACGTGCATTCACTGCGTGAAAATCTGCGTTTTCGGGGCAGAACTACAGTACACAAATCCAAAAACTGACTGTATCTGGGCATTTGCGGATGCGCGTCTGCTGTCAGAAACAGACATAATCTCGTGTTCTTGTTCAGAAACTTGCCATAAATGACCAGACATGGTCATCCACTTCTCCTAGTCTGGAATATCCCAGTCCAGAAATCCCTGATCATGCACGTGGCCCAGGAGTGCGCAGAAGTTTCTGGAAATATACGCGTCGACACGGGAAACTGCCGCTCACGACCGACACACGGCAAGTTTCGCTGAAATTTAACAGGTCGGATATGTTCCAGAAACTCATCTCTTCATGCAGTGGTTGCAAGCTGGGAGGGAGGGATGTCAGTTGGTGGGACCTCCATATCTCGTCGTCCACCAGCAACCCTTTCTGGTCAACTGGTCACCTGCAGACTGCTTTCTTGAATTTATTGGATTTCTTTGGTTGTAGCGACGATTACAAACACGCAGGTTGGGTATTCCAAATTGGGTGAAAAAAGAGTGATAGTGAAAAAAAACAAGAGAAGAAGAACTAGTAGTGCCAGAGACCAGGCTGAGAAACGGCTTTTTCAAACAGAACCTCGTTATTATGATGCTACTCAAATCCACCATGACATTCTGATTAAGAATGAGGGGGGGGGGATCACGAGCCGTGAACACTTGGCGGATATAATAAATATCCTCCTCTGAGGCGCTTCGCAAAACAGGAGAAACAACATGGAGGTGGAACAGGAAGAAAATCTAATCGCTCGTGTGGGGAGTTTAAGTTTTTTAAAAAAAGCCTCTAATTAGATGGGCTGATAACAGTTCTTTGAAAAAAAAACTGACAACACTTTGGGTTCTTTTCTCATAATAATCATCTAATTGTTATGCAGCATTAGAGGTGAACCTGGAAACTCCCTCGGATATAAATTTCAGTGCAGTTATCCAGCTAAGTCATAGTATACCCCACAGGTCCTGGAGAGTAGCAGTTTATCCTAGTATTTGTTGTTACTCAGCTCTTTAGTTGATCAGTTAAAGCTAGTTTCTTGGGTCTGTATTGGTTGCTGATGTTTTGAAGGTGGAAACAGAAACTAGCAGACCCCTCGGCTGTACCGGGATCAGGGTAGCAGGCCCCTTGATCTAAGCGCCATTTTGTTTGTGACACAGAAAAAGAAAGTTGTCCCCCTTGCAAATGGGCAAGGCCACCGGTCTTGCCAGCGCACCGTGGGAGGTTGTTCATTTGAGTAGCGCAGCACGAGGGTTTCATCCTAAGGCTAGATCGATCCCTCCTCGTCGGAAGGCGCTGACTGTGTGTCCTTTTGAAGCTCGCATCTCGTGCCCGGGCTGGCCGCGGCCAAAATTTGCTTGCCCTGCATATTTGCATAAGTTCCCGTCAAAAATCCATCCTGCGCGCTACTATAGCTCATGCGAGATCGTTTGCCACTAGCAACGTGTGGCCTATCCCATCAGGCAGTCAGAGGTCGGGGTTCACCAGAGCACTCTGGCGATGTTTGCGGAACTTGTGACGTCATCCCAAGATTCCAGGAATAAAGCTGGCAGTCACTGAAGTCATCGTCAAGGCTCGCTGTACAGTCATTCTGAGACTTTCATGACATTGTGGCCACACCCTTATATTTTGTCTGTTCACATCTACAAGACAAGACAAAATAACGCCTTAGAGGCCTTTTTATATGGCATTTTTAATATTGTGTTTTGTGGCTGAAAGGCTGGTTTAAATTGGTTTAATTACAGCTTGAAAGGAGAAAGATTTATTTGTGTTAAAGGAGGATAGGAGATCCACAGTTGATTCATTATTCTGTTCCATTTTTTACAATTTTATGAAACTATGATGATGAAAGTTAAGACAGAAAAACGTAATTAAATTTTTTTTTGGAAGAGCCAGGCATTGCACACACTGCAAGTATTATACAGGCCATTCCATTATACCGCCCGATGGTTACATTATAGCTTTTCATGGAAAACAATTACATGGAAATGTATTTTTCGATTATCTTGCCTGAGCCTTGTGCAAATATATATATATATTAGATAACATATTTTCCTGGCTTTGGATGTATGCAGAATGTATCTTGATAAAAATTGTGTATGCAAGTACTCGTGTGCATCCAAAATCACATGTTTGGGAATGTGCATACATTCCTAGTACATACATGTAATTTTGTCTTTCTGTTGGCATATACTGCAAATTTTGACCAGAGAAATATTATCTTCAATATGAGGTTGAGGAAACAATCTGAAATGGCACATCTGATTTCAGGATATATGAAATATGTGGATCTGTGGTAGATGGGGGTAGCAGCCCAGCTGGGGGAGATTATTGTGTGGAAACAGACAGGGGCGCAGGTGCACACGCCAACAGCCTGTCAACGAAGGTGCGCGTCTCTGCACAGCGGTGCACCTCCGCGCGGCACGCACCGGTGCGCCACCGAGACACGTCACGTATGCGCGCGCGACAGTACGGAGACGCAGCGCCATCCCCAGGGTTTGGGAAGCGAAGGCATCGCCGCGGCGCTCCGCCGGGACTCCGTCTACCGCTCCATGAAACGCATTAGGCCCGAAGCATACTCTACATAAGTATGCAAATGGCAACGCACTGAAAATGCACGGCCCGGTTGTGCATACTCAACGTGCGTTCTTATGTCCCTGTGGAGGCTAACAAACCCCAGTCCCCTAGGGGGCGATCCCGGACCTTTGTGCTTTCCTCCGCTCTGTCTTTCACAACTGTCCTTGATCGCCCCCTAGGGGACTGGGGTTTGTTAACCTCCACAGGGACACACTCAACGTGCATTTTTATGTCCCTGTGGAGGTAAGAATCCTGAGTACTCAAGGGGCCGATCCAGGACAGTTGTGAAAGACCGAGCGGAAGAAAGCACAAATCGAAGAAGACAGCTTGATCCTGTTGTTGCCTGATATAGCCCCCCCTAGCTGCGATGCTTCAAATTGCAGCTCATGTTTGTATTGCGTTAAGAATTTTATATATTTTAGAATGCAACGACGCGTGAAATCGACTTTGTGTACGTAGAAGTGTCCACATTCACGTACTTACGTAGAGTATGTTTAGCCCTCCATGTCAGGTACGTCGCACTGTTATGCTGGCAGCACGTCATCTTTGGTTGAATTGAGATTACCACAGCGTTCTGCTTACTTTTGATCTACTAAGACCCTTAGCATGTGCAAACCCCTTTAGCACACGCAAAATGATTGGTCATGGTATTTGTTTTGCAACAATCATTGGTTGTGTTATTAGTTTTGCGCATTGCATTAAAAGGTTTTGCACACGCTAATGGTAAATCTGGCTCAAAGTCTTTAAAGGCCCACACGCATCGGCATTCTCTTCCTGGTTTTAGTATCTTAAACGCCCACAAAACGTTAGCGAAGAGCAGTGATGTAGCTTTTTTTGAAAAGTCCCTAACCCCGCCCCCTGTCCGTACACATTCAGATTGAGACTCCAACAAATTATGCAAAAACATACATCATATACGTGGGAAATAGTTTACTGCTCGGAAAATCACACCTAAAATATGCATACTTCGACCAAAATTGCAATTTTTTTACTTGAACCAGTACGGAACACAATTGAAAAGCTCCAGGATGATATGAAAATATCAAAAACACGAAAGATATGCGTGTGGGCCTTTAAGTTTAGCGTGTGACTATGGGCCTGTGTGTGTGTGTTTTACTGTGCGTTAATCTGAATGTTCTATTGCCATGCCTATTTATTCTGTATGTCTCAATACTGTTATTCTTTTTTTAATTGCTGCAATATTTTCAGGAGGTTGAGGTTTGTATTCATATCTTTTTTGGTAATTATTTCTCAATTGGTTTTTTTGGCCATCTTAATACCTCTTTTGATTTGACAACTTTTTTTAAACTCTCATTTTAGGAGCCCGGAACCTGGAACCCTGGGAAGCCTTTTGATCAAGGTAGGAACAGGATTATAATTCAGTTTAATATTCAGGCTGCCTGCCTTGCTTGTTCGCTGAAGAATAAAGAATAAGAATGTGGAGATAGTGAGATTATTCCTGGACATAAAACACTGTGTTATCTTAAATTATGAGGCAGGCGGAAATTGGAAGTTGATTGTTCTCTTGTTTTACGGACAGCATGATGAATTAAATTTTAAATTGCTCCTAGAGTTTTACACACAACTGTACACAATATATCCTACCCCAGAATAAGAAATTGTTGTTTTTATATCATGTTAATCAAATAACTTTTGATTTAAATGATTTAAACAGGAACATACACATCATTGCACACACACTCACCCACATGCACACATAGATACACGTGCACACACACATATATATACAGACCCACGTGCGCACATGCATACACACACAAAGAGACATACACACACAGATACAGAAGCGTACACACACACACACACACACACACACACACACACACACACACACACACACAGATAGAGAACAATAGAATTACAGTAGAGTTAGATGATAGCTAATGGATAATCTTGTGAAGCTATTCCAGGATTTGCATAAGGTTCTTAAGGAGAGAGGTCACACTAGCTGTGGATGTGGACAGCAGAGTCCAGCCTTGGCTGAGACAACCTATTTAAGTGCAAAGATCTGCTTAGTGTCTTTAATGGGGCCTAATTCTGTTAGGAGTAATTCCAGGAACTGAAAGTGCTACTTTGGCTTTATCCTCGGCTTTTTTATGAGTTTTGTAGTCAAATCTTTATTCTTTTTCTACCATGTTGCTTTTCCCCCCCTTTGTTTGTGATGCAGAAAAGCCCAGAGAATATTAACTTTAATGTTAGTCATCTTCCTTTTTTCCCTCGCGGGAAATGTATACGACTTCTCTACCGGCAATACCCCCCCCCCCCCCCCCCTCCACCCCACCCCACCCCCCATGAGATGTTGCTGTCTCATTACTGACGAGATGCGAGTGAACGTCTGTTTGGTTGAGCTCGTGTTTACATCTCCCACTGTTCAAATTACTGTGACGTTCCTGTACATGAGTGAAATTTACCAGCGTGAATCATTCCACGCTGTAAACACGCAACGCTGCGGCTACGGCTTCCGCCTTTCTGCGGCTTTGACTTTTCGCTCCTACAACTATCTGCCAGTGTCATGCCGTGACCTGTCCGGAAGCAATCTGTTTCTGCTGCTTATTGTTAGTTATTAAATTCATGAGATGCTCATTTGTACTCAAAGTGATCAGGGTATTTCCCAAAAAAAAAAAACCGTCGTGTTAGCCTCTCAGTATTTAGACAACCATATGCCCACAAAAACAGAAGCCGACTTGGAACCCGGATAGCTTATGCTCATCTCAACATCCAAAGTTATTCCTGTGTAAAATAAAGAATAAAAAGGCCAGAAGTGGCAGCTTTCTTCTCGTATTTTTTAAGAGAGTGAAGGCGTCCCTGTATGTCTACTGACTGAGGTATGTGTACGCAGTTCATGTCCTGTTTTTAGATTGGTCCGTCATTGACTGCTGTCACATGAAAAATGGATGACTTATTTCTCGTAATCTCGGTTTGTCTCAGCTCTCGACCCAGCCAAAGACCCCTGCCAAAAGGTTAAATGCAGTCGGCACAAGGTGTGTGTTGTGGAGGCATACCAGACTGCCAGCTGTGTGAGTCAGAGGAGGATGAGGTAGGTAAAGGCCTGTCATAGGCTGCAGAATGCAGTTTAACTGTAACACATCTTATGGAATGTTGATCCCTGTTTGAATTTAACTGACGCTAATTGCCTGTTTGAATTTAACTGACGCTAATTGCCTGTGGCAATAATTTATGCCCTTACAAAAATGGAATATAGCGAACATATTTTGAAATACAATTTTTTATCAATGCATCACAACACTGCAGAGTATATGGACAAATTATTTACTGTACTGTTTACTATTTATTGTGACCTTTTGATATTGCAGTAAATATAAATTTTTGTTTATTATATTTTCTAAAACATCTACATATAAACAACATATTGCAGTATATTCAATTTATGTAAAGGTAAGTAAAAAGGTGTGATTATATAGAGTATATCTGAATCTTACCATTATTGCAAGACTATATCCCACCTTAAACTTAGATCTAAGATATTTTTAATTTAAAAAGCTGAAAGAAAAGCGTAATCCATTTCTATTTTTAAAAGATTATATATAATACATATCAGAATTTTGGGATTTTCTGCCACAAGCTAAGCACTGCCTGCAAACAGAGAGTCGGATTGGTAGTTTCCTCTATAATTGGCTTGTACATGTGTGGATACACTGTACAGTTAGGTATAAAAGACCGCCATCAGAGTGCAATATGCCGATATATGTATTATGTGCAGCGGTGGATTAATAAATATGGAAGTTAACATATGGAAATTGACTGGGCTCTGGTGTATTGCTGGTGATAATTCCCATATAAAAGAAGGCTCAGAGGAGAGTAAGGTAGACTGGCTGAGGTTCGCCTGCTCCCCCCTATCTGGGACCACAGCCCCGCTCTCATTCCATCAGGCACGGCGGGATTTATTTTGGAAAGGATCCACACTCCGCTTCTTGATCAGTTAAAGAACCGTGAACAATCTCTTTTTCCGTGACTGTTTTGCACTGTGTGGAGCTGCCATTAGACACGCTCTATAATCCTCCACCTAAAGAACCAGTAACTATCTAATGGGGTGTGAAGCCTCCACAGGAGTGGATGTAAATTACACGTATAAAGTCGCTTCAGATTACATCTCTATTTATACCACGTTTTTATAATATTATTATATTCTTTAAATATATACTATAGTAAATAGCAAGCAGCATTTTTTCCAGCTCTCCAGTTAAGATAAAAGTATAAATAACTCTGAGACGAGTCTCATGGTGCCGCTATTAGTATTCAGTGTAAGAGGCTATACATACCACTCTATGTAGCGGTAGCATAAGTACAATGCAGGTGTAACATTTACCTGAGAAAAGTCCAGGTTTTAATTCATTTACTTATTTATTTTGTGGAGTGCATCTTTAGTATTTAACGTTTTTAACACGCTATGTGAAATAACGTGATTAAATAAGGACATGAGAAGCAGGACTCCTAAAGAGGCCCGTTGGCATGCATCTTTAGTAGTGACATATGGGGTGCCGCTTTGAACACAGGATAGATTAAATGCAGTTTGCTCAGTGCATGTTTATACGTGGAGGGGAAACGATGTAAGAACCGCCCACAGCATGGAGGCGGGTCAGGAAGAAACCCTGCGCTGTGATTGACCACTTGTGCAGTGCGTGGAACCTTCAACGTCCTCCGCCAGATTTTATTACTGTTCCCGAGCGCTTCACCCAATTACGACTGCGCAGACAGGATCGGAACGGATGCAGTGTCTCCACAAATATGTGAGCGAATAAAGCGTGTGTGTCTGTGACCGTCTGTGTGTGAGAGAAAGAGAGTGTGTGTGTGTGTGTGTGTGTGTCTGACAGAGAGAGACTATGTGTGAGAGATAGAGAGTGAGACTGTTAGAGGGAGTAACTAAGTATGTGAGACACGCCTGTCTGGTCTGTGTGTGTAGAGAGAGAGAGAGAGAGAGAGAGAGAGAGAGAGAGAAGGATTGATAGACTGTGTGTGAGGGCTTGCACAGGATGAAAACCTGAGACGGCCACAGAAACTGAACTAGCAGAAACAATGTGTGCACAGGTTTGGCCTAATTTCCACCGACATGTTTATTTATTTTTTATTTTTTTTACACAGAGTTGCAACTCATCAACAACTAATGTTCTCATTAAAATGTGTGAATGAGGCTTGTATTGGTACAGGCTATGAGCTTAAGAGTTTGCTTCCATTCAAACACTCTGTAGATCTACAGTAATAGCCTAATGCTTCCTGTCTGTAGCAAAACCTGTTTTTGTACTCCTGATTGTCCCTCATCCTGTTTGTATACCACTCAATCTTATCATAATGTGCATGAAAAATACAATTAATTTCCTCATAGTGCAGTAATGGAAAGCCATTCACAGAGAGATTAGCATTTTTGAGAATTGTAGAAGAGAACATAGAGTAGTCTGGGGGCAATTGTAACAGGGGGCAATTGCAACACCATACAATTGCACCAATCTGAAACAAGCTAGAGCTGAGATTCTATCCAGCAAGCTAGCTAGTTTCATGTGTTCAGGGTTGGGGGCAATTGTAACAAAAATTTGTGTGACAATTGACCCCTGCTACAATTGCCCCCAGAATACTCTGTGTTTTCTGTACTGCAATGGTGCTTTGGTTGCATGATGTGATGGGTCAAATGCAAAGTATGGCATAGCGTTGGCATCATCACTGTGTTTAAATATTACTATATAAAGGCCTGCGCTACTGCTATCAGATAAAGAGAGAGTATTGCTTCCTTAAACGGCACATTAGAGGCGTTAACGTGTAGCTACATCTATTTTTCGCTTCATTTATATATTGGAAAAGAGTCAACTGGTACTTGAAACGGAACTCTGGGGAAAGATGTATCACACTTCAGGGAATATCTATGTTTTTTTACCATAGAAATTCTCAAGGTTACTGTAACACCACCATTATACTCTGCATAAGAACTGTACCCAAAATAAATTTAGCAAACTCTAATATTTGCCCACATGCTTCAGCCATAGGAATAAACACTGCTGTCAATCATAGGCAATCATTCAGTCAGGAATGTA